>OY757013.1:76956522-78156522 GCA_963580285.1 Lucinisca nassula
TTGGATAAAAACGACAGCTTGTGCAGCTACCTTTATTTCGGCTGCATACTTATACTGATTTGTTATTTGTTAAAATAACTGGAACTTGGTTTATGTTCAAAAATTCTCTTAGCAAATAGTGCAGGCCCTGCACAGTTGCAGTGTTTGCCAAGCGGTATTATTGGCAGAAATGGACGTTATTCGTCCAGACCCGCTGTGCTTGACTTTTTAACTTGGGATTTTATGTTCCAATTACACGGATAACTGCAAATATTTACGGGTTGCTGGGGTTGTATTCAAAGTTTCTTATGCGAGGTATGAACAGCGTTTACCGTTCAAACTTTTATATGATAAAATTCTAGTTTACGGGAGTATATACTGAGTTTACACCGAAAAGATGTCCCAAAATTCATCCCTGTGGTGTGTGTGTGGTGGGGTGGGGGGGGGGATCTGCGGGGGGGGGGGGGGGGGCTAATTTTGTTTTTTATTCTATTTTTGACGAAAAATTCTCTTAGCAAATAGTGCAGGCCCTGCACAGTTGCAGTGTTTGCCAACTGTTATTATATTCCATACTTTGCAAAAGAAGAATATATTGTGGGTACTCATTAGAACTGCCACTATGAGGCAGTTCGAGCCATTGAGGGTAACTGCCATGAGGCATAAAGGGATTAATTTTGGGACATCTTTTCGGTGTTCTATAATAAAATGTATGTTGTGTGCACTCATTAGAATCGCCTCATTGAGGCGATTCTAATGAGTACACACAGCATTCATTTTCAAGTTTAAAGTCGAAAATCTCCTTACTTGTCCCACACTACTTCTTATGTGAAGGAATTCCCCTGGGACTCAAAAACGGATTCCACTCATCCATGGTAAACGAGCCATCCGTGTTCGAGCCAACAAGTTCCACTGTATTTGGATTAGAAATAATAATAAGAAAATAACAAACATTTCCCTCTGATAAATGTTAGTCCTAGAGATAAGATAGCCATTTCTACCGGAACTATTATGGGTCACGTGACTTCCAAAAATGGCGGTCACGTGACTTCCAAATATGGCAATCACGTGGTCTGACCGGGAACCGTTTAAGACACTTATAAAAAAAAAAAAAAAAAAGAAAAATACAAGATATTAGCGCTAAGTGCATGCTTTGTTGGATAAAAACGACAGCTTGTGCAGCTACCTTTATTTCGGCTGCATACTTATACTGATTTGTTATTTGTTAATGAGTACACACAGCATTCATTTTCAAGTTTAAAGTCGAAAATCTCCTTTCTTGTCCCACACTACTTCTTATGTGAAGGAATTCCCCTGGGACTCAAAAACGGATTCCACTCATCCATGGTAAACGAGCCATCCGTGTTCGAGCCAACAAGTTCCACTGTATTTGGATTATAGAAATAATAATAAGAAAATAACAAACATTTCCCTCTGATAAATGTTAGTCCTAGAGATAAGATAGCCATTTCTACCGGAACTATTATGGGTCACGTGACTTCCAAAAATGGCGGTCACGTGACTTCCAAATATGGCAATCACGTGGTCTGACCGGGAACCGTTTAAGACACTTATAAAAAAAAAAAAAAAAAGAAAAATACAAGATATTAGCGCTAAGTGCATGCTTTGTTGGATAAAAACGACAGCTTGTGCAGCTACCTTTATTTCGGCTGCATACTTATACTGATTTGTTATTTGTTAAAATAACTGGAACTTGGTTTATGTTCAAAAATTCTCTTAGCAAATAGTGCAGGCCCTGCACAGTTGCAGTGTTTGCCAAGCGGTATTATTGGCAGAAATGGACGTTATTCGTCCAGACCTGCTGTGCTTGACTTTTTAACTTTGTCTTTTATGTTCAAATTACACGGATAACTGCAAATATTTACGGGTTGCTGGGGTTGTATTCAAAGCTTCTTATGCGGAGTATGAACAGCGTTTACCGTTCAAACTTTTATATGATAAAATTCTAGTTTACGGGAGTATATACTGAGTTTACACCGAAAAGATGTCCCAAAATTCATCCCTGTGGTGTGTACGTGGTGGGGTGGGGGGGGGATCTGTTGAGGCTAATTTTGTTTTTTATTCTATTTTTGACGAAAAATTCTCTTAGCAAATAGTGCAGGCCCTGCACAGTTGCAGTGTTTGCCAAGCGGTATTATTGGCAGAAATGGACGTTATTCGTCCAGACCTGCTGTGCTTGACTTTTTAACTTGGGATTTTATGTTCAAATTACACGGATAACTGCAAATATTAACGGGTTGCTGGGGTTGTATTCAAAGCTTCTTATGCGGAGTATGAACAGCGTTTACCGTTCAAACTTTTATATGATAAAATTCTAGTTTACGGGAGTATATACTGAGTTTACACCGAAAAGATGTCCCAAAATTCATCCCTGTAGTGTGTGAGTGGTGGTGGTGGGGGGTGGGGATCTGCGGGAGTGGGGGCTATTTTTGCATTTTAATTCTATTTTTGACGAAAATTTCTCTTAGCAAATAGTACAGGCCCTGCACAGTTGCAGTGTTTGCCAACTGTTATTATTTTCCATACTTTGCAAAAAAAGAATATATTGTGGGTACTCATTAGAACTGCCACATTGAGGCAGTTCGAGCCATTGAGGGTAATTGCCAGGCACAGGGCACTTTAATGTATGTAACGACTCTCAGTACCATTAATCTTTTTTTTCAATTCACTGATTCAGTTTCTTCAGTCGAATAAGGAAAAAGGAATAAGGAAAAAATATTGTCTGCTGTCGCTTTTTATGAATAGTTTTACTCTGACATTCATTCTAGACATATCTGACTTTTGTCGTTTAACCTTCATATAATGTCAATTTTTCATGCCGCCATTCAAAAACGAACTATCTGTGCATGTCAAAATGCACATTCCAGCATGTAACGACTCTCAGTATCATCAATCGTTTTCAGTTTACTTACTCAGTGTCGGGGTCGAATAAGGAAAAGGAATAAGGAAAAACGTTTTTACTTTTTTCCTTTTTCCTTATTCGATTTTCATGACGCTGTAACTCCATAATTTCTTAGGTTGCAGATGTCTGTTGACTCTGAATATGACTGGCCAGATAATGGTCAGGCCATGGCCTTTTTGGCGCAGAGAAACTTCAATTTCACCAACCCTTTCTAAGCTGAATAATATATATTTCTGTGGGCTCAATCTATTTCTGAATCTTGGGTAAGTACGAAAGGGTTGCCTTTGCAATGACTCTGAATGCGACTGACCAGATAATGGTCAGGACATCGCCTCGTAAGGCGCAGAGAACCTGCAATCTTACCAACCCTTTCAAAGCTGAACAAAAACTTGTATATAATATATATGATTACATTTCTAAAGGTGTCGTGGCATAGACAATAAAGTTTTCTAAAGGTTCCAGGTATGTAAATGTGACAGAAAAGTTCAACTTTATATTTTTATTGAAATTGTGAAATTGTGAAATTAACGTGATTCTTGTGATATCATTGAACTTAATAATGATTTTCTTTTTCTGTTTATTTCAGATATATTCAGGCTTATCAACAATATTGTAAGTCTTAAAAAAATTTTGGGCTGGAAATTTAGCTGCGTCCACGTCGCCCAGTCTGGGCTAAGATGCTCGGAAAAATGTTCCTGGGAAGGTAGATAAACGAATATCTTTCTTCACAGTAACAGAGTCAAAATACAATGAAATAATTATGACACCAAGCATCTTAGGCGAAAGCTAAATAAAATTATATTAACCATATGATTATTTAACGAGTTGAAAACATAACCACACAAAGCAGCATGCCATCAGATTATAGGTATATTGCATCAAGAATTTGATTGTTATATTGTCTATGAGCTTCTAAGACTTTGTCACTTTGCGTATCTCAGGGGTTAGGTTCGGAATTCCGAACCTGGTAGTTTGATCCCTACGCAGCGCAAAAAATGATAAATTTGATATTTACATAGATGTATATGTTACTAAATGCATGCTAACATTATCTGTGTCTTTATGAATTCCTGTAAGTGCAAATTTCAGATGTTTTCTAATCATTTACGAATATGACATTGATAGCCCCATGTTCGCATATGCGAACTTAGGCCAAAATAAAAATATATATATATATTTGCTCATATAATTCTTACTTTGTTTTAAAAGTATTTAATGCATGTAAACAGGCTTATTACATAAAAAATTTAAGTGCTATATGGTCTTTGAGCTTCTTGGAAGGTCTTGGCCACTTTGCGCGGCTAAGGGGTTAGGTTCGGAATTCCGACCCTGGAAGATTGATCCCTGGGCCGCGCAAAATTAATTTGATAAATATGGTATATACCATAGGGTTATATGTTATTAAAGGCATGCTAACATTATCTATGTCTATATGAAGCCCTGAAAGTGGAAATTTCAGTCTTTTTTCCAATCATTTACGAATATGACATTGATATCCCAATGTTCGCATATGCGAACTTAGGCCAAATTTAAAAAAAAAATGCTGTTAAGCTCATAAATTACTTACATGTATTTTGTTTTAAAAGTGTTTAGTTCATGTATATAGGCTTATTGCATCAACGATTTAATTGCTATATTGTCTTTGATCTTCTTGGTAGGTCTTGGTCACTTTGCGCGGCTCAGGGGTTAGGTTCGGAATTCCGACCCTGGAAGATTGATCCCTGGGCCGCGCAAAATAAATTTGATAAATATGGAATATACCATAGGTTTATATGTTATTAAAGGCATGCTTATATTTTTTATGTCTAGTTGAAGTCCTGAAATTGCAATTTTCAGTCTTTTTTCCGATAACTTACGGATATGACATTGAACATGCGAACATAGGCCAAAATAGCAAAAAACTCCTATTATGCTCATATATTACTTATTTTATTTTAAAAGTGTTTAATGCATGTATTTAGGCTTATTGCATCAATAATTTAATTGCTATATTGTCTTTGAGCTTCCTGGTAGGTCTTGGCCACTTTGCGCTGCTCAGGCGTTAGGTTCGGAATTTCGACCCTGGAAGCTTGATCCCTGGGCCGCGCAAAATATATTTTGATAAATATGATATATACAATAGGTTAATATGTTATTAAAGGCATGCTAACATTATCTATGTCTATATGAAGCCCTGTAAGTGCAAATTACAGTCTTTTCTTCCAATCATTTACGAATATGACATTGATATACCTAAGGTCGCATATTCCGACCCTGACCATTATCGCCATCATTATCATTACTATATTGAAAAAAACATTAAAACACTTTTATTAATAATAGAATACCATTATAGCAACAACAAACACGTTATAAATTCATTTGAACACTAATAATGACAATATAATACCATTATAGGACCAATAAACGAATTAGGGAGGCCAGGGAAGGAATTCCGGCTCTGGGGTCGTGATTCGCTCTAGGGTCGGGATTCGGACCCGGGCCCGGACCCTAATCACTTTCATTACGAATATTCAAAACAGCCTTTAATTCGCAAAATTGCAGTATGCTTCCTCTGGCTTTCGTTGCCGGGTCATTACAGGGTCACTGATGAGGCTTTATTAGCCGAAACTACGTAGTATGGTCCATCTTCTTTCTTATGAATATTTTCATTGCTCTTAAAGGAACTCATTTTTGATTTTTATTTAAACACTAATAATGACAATATAATACCATTATAGGACCAAAAAACGAGTAAGAGAGGCAAGGAACGGAATTCCGGCTCTAGGGTCGGGATTCGCTCTAGGGTAGGGATTTCGACCCGGGCCCGGACCCTAATCGCTAACATTATTATTACGAATAGTCAAAACAGCCTTTAAACACTAATAATGACTATACATTAGAGGACCAAAAACGAGTTGGAGAGGCCACGGACGGAAATTCGGCTCTAGGGTCGGGATTCGCACTAGGAATTCCGACCCAGGCCCGGACCCTAATCACTTACGAATATTCAAAACAACCTTTAAACACTAATAAAGACTATATAATACCATTATAGGACCAAAAACACGTTTATATAGGTTAGATAGGTTACGCTCGAAATTCCGAAGTTAGGGTCGGGATTCCGACCCTTACAAAAAATCTGAAAAGTGGCCGATTGCATTGTAATTTAAATTCTAAGAGCATAACAAAGATCATGCCACGGGGAATGTTTTGTTACCGCGGACCCTGGTCTCGGCCTCCATCACGAAAACACGCCTGTATAAATTTGATCCCTTTAAACACCACTACTGGGGTTTTACAGGGGTATACAATATTTTTCGTATTTCTGCTTAAAAACATAGACAGTGGGTTCTTGTTAAAACCGCCCTGCTAATGCGATTCTAACCAGTACACACAATTTTTTTCAGCAGTCATATGCAAAGAATCGAAAATTTGTATCCGGAAATTTTCATTTTGTGGTGGCAAAATTTTCAATATATTGCTTGTTTTCGAAATGCGAACACAGGTTTTCTCCTGGTGAGGCTGATAAAAATCTGCCTGTTGTTTGAACGCCAATAAATAAGCCTAGTTTTAGTTTCAAAACATGTTTTTATTCCTTAAAATATCAAAACAAGATTAATGCAGACATGTTCCAAACACACTTCGATGAAGCATGCATGACCTGGACTAATTGTGATCATTACAAAAACATTGGTTTCATTGGGCGACAGGGCTTGAGATGTCATTTCATTTCAATGTCGGGTAAAAGTCCCACAAAATTGGAAGCAACGTCTCCAAAATGACCTTTACAGTGTTGACGGGGACGTTAAACCTCAAATCAAACAAAACAAAAAACAAAAACACGCATATTCTACTATTTTGACAATTCATTTCGAAAACACGCCATTACGAATATATTGCAACATTTATCGCCGAAAAAAAAGAAAATTTTGAGATTAATAATTTTGACAATTTTTCTTAATTCTGATCTGATCGAGTACCCACAATCTATACTTTAGAGCGGAAATAAGAAAAAATAAGGTTCCCCCCTGCAAACCTCAGTTCTACTGTATAAAAGTGGGGTTCAATGGGGTCAAAATTATATAGGCGTGTTTTCATGATGTTTTGCCTCATTGTATATCTACAAGCCTCCGCCGAAAAAAGTGTAGATAGATAAGGTGACAGGTTCAATATGACCAAAATAGTGTTGACCGATTCATTACACTCCTAACGAACAAAAGCTGATCGGCCTAATCCTTCTAACCCTGTAAACCGGTTCATATACCTATGCAAACAGTGTAGATCCAGATGAGGCTCACAATGCACCGTCTCATCTGGCAAGCGAGCGAATTATACTCGGACCCAATACAGAGAATTATATTTTATAAAATGATCATTTCCTAATCGGAAAGCGAAAGAATGTACTCCAGAAACTTGGGGGTGAAAGGGTTATTTACCTACCCCTTAGGGGTAAACAATAGGCAATTATTGCTTGTCCTGGATAAGGCAATAAACAGTTTGGCTGACACATAAAAATCATAAATCTACTTTAACCTTAAGATGCCAATTACAACAATTTTAGTTGGCTCTGTTATTAGATGGTTCGTTGCAAAACATTGTAAACCCAGAACAGACTGCTACACTGTTTACATGCAGTCCAAATGTTTTCGAAACTGTGCAAGTATGAAGCAGAAGACATAAAATGAGAATATTTTCAGATGCAGTTTTTCTTGGCATCTTAAGAGTTAATGTAGTTCTTTCACAAAACATATGAGCCTGTGCATGAAACAAAAACCTACAATAAGCGAAAACTCAGATCAACCTGTATATACATTCAGTATGGCCAGTCTTCCCGTACTGCTCTCGGGCTAATCCGGAGGCCTTAAAATACTCATTCGAACAGCAAAGACTCTGATCAGACTGCGCGCATGCGCAGGCTGTTCTGAGGTTTATTGGTCGCAACAGTCCTATTGCAGGTTTTGTCGTGCGCAGGCTCATATAATATTATTTTTCGAATAAGCAAACAGTTCAGACCAGATCTAGATCAGAGGTTCGGTATAAAAATGACACCTGAATCCCTGCCACCCCTTCACCATGGATACAGGGATTTAATTTCTGTCTTCTGATTGGCGCGTGAATACACCTTACTTGCGGATGCTAATGGTTTTGAGCAGAGATATGAAAAATAGCAGAATGTTTTATCTGGAAATTTTCATTTTTAGGGGGGGGGGGGGTTTAAATTATTCAATATACAGTTGAACTTCGATGGCTCGAACACCGATGGCTCATATACCATGACTGAGTCGAACCCGTTCTTGAGTTCCTAGGGAATTCCTCTTCATAAGAAAAAGGGGGCTAATTAAGGAGATCTACCTACATCTCGCCAATGTATGCCCTGTGTACACATTAGAAGCGCCTCGTTGAGACGATTCTAATGAGTACACACAGCATACATTCTTATAAACAAACATCGAAAAGATGATCCAAAATTAACCCCGTCATGCTCCGGGCAGTAACCCGCAGTGCCTCGAACTACCCCTGTCTCGAACAGATGTTCGTGGTCCGAAAGGAAGTCGAGCCATTGAAGTCCGACTGTATTTGAATAGGCGTATTTTGTAATGTGAATCGCTCTGTGATCGAACCATCTCATGAAACAAACCTTATCGCACAAGACACCAGCAAAAGGTCAGGCATCATGTTAACATGTCCGTGTAATGAACAGCTCCTCTAAACCCCACTTTATATAGAGAAGACTGGGGTTTACAGGGTAATTCATTATCAGGCGGTTCTAAAGAGCACTCACAACCTATGTTTGGAGTATGAATTTGAAAACAAATTGCAAACTTTCATCAGAAATTGGCCCTTTTTTTGTAATGGAAGAGGGCATAAGCAGAGTCTCACTTGTAAGGGTGGCACGATTAATCGGATAATCGATTATTTGATCGATGAATTCCACAAAAATGATTATCATTATTGATTTGATTGTAATCGATTATTTGTAAAGTACAATTTACTACCCAAAGTTGTGCCTAGAATAGCTGGATAAGTTGCATAACAGTGCAGACTCTGATGAGACGCCCTTTTGGGGTTTCCTGCATGCAATGGGTTAAATATTAACCCCTCTAAACTCCACCTTATATAGGGAAAAGTGGTAATATTTTACTTATTTTTGCTCAAAAAGAATAAATTGTGGGTACTCATTAGAACTGTCACATTGAGTCATTTCTAACGAGCACCCACAATCTATATTTGGACTAAAAATAAAAAACAATAACATTTTCATCTGAAAATAAAATCAGTTCTATACAGTGTTGACGGGGACGTTAAATCTCAAATCAAACAAACAAATCAGTCCTAGAGTCCTGGAGACTTCTACCGGAGGTATTATGGGCCCCGTGACTTCCAAATATGGCGTTCACGTGATCTGACCGTGATCTGACCGTGAACACTTAAAAAAAAGGTTTGCAAGACCACAGAGCTCAGTGCGTGCTTTGTAGGATTATAACCAATCCGATTCGATGTCATAGACGTCGCATCGACGTTGTGCGATTTACCTATTAAATCAGCCCCATGTATGCATTTTTGTTCGATAGTATTAACATATATTTGCTATACTGCTTCCCCTACGTATATGCATTATACATTATGTTCTTTGTAAAAGATATACCTGGCACCGAAGGAACGTCGAGCTAGCACCGATTCTACGTTATTGTCGTCGAACTGACGCTGGTTCGACGTTGTGTACCTCTAGACATTCATTCAACATGAAATACTGCTTCAAATATCATGGGAATGTTTCATCTAATGCTGATCTCGCTCAATATCTCAACATGATGGAAACACGCTTTTTCATATCTACTTGAAATTTTACCACCAAAAAAAAAAAAAAAAAAAAAAAAAAAAAATTTTTTTTTTTTTTTTTTTTTTTTTTGCCAAATAAAAGAATTGCAATAGTTTTCATGCTTCTGCTCGGAACGTGGACTGTGGGTGCTCGTTATAACCGTCTCGGCGAAGCAGTTTTAACGGGTACCCGCAGTACATGTATTTTGCGGGGACAGTAAAAATAATGTATACCCCTGTAAACACCAGTTTTATCAAATAAAGGTGGGGCTCGAGGGGGTCAAAATTATATAGGCGTGTTTTCATGATGCCTTGAAACTGTATTTTTTTTTTATCCTGAACTTACCCTGTCGTTTTTCTCTCGCAGACACTGAATAAAGAAATTGTTAAATCCACAAAACTTTTGACCAGCACGAATCATTTTTTACTAACACTAGAAACGAACACGTGCGCATGCACGGGAACTTCTTGACAGGTTTATGGCTCAGTGATCTCTAGAAAAAATTGTAAATTATGTGTCGTGTCGCGAGACAGGCGACCTTCATGTGCGAACGGAGAGGCCTCTCGTTGGGCTGTACAGATGCCCAGCAGAGGCGTAGCTAGAAGAAATTCATTCGTACGCAAACCAAAGAAAATACTAAATTTACCAAATGGGGACCACTCTTTCAGGAAAGAATTTGCTCCCAAAAGTGAGCAAATTCTTTCCTGAAAGTGCGGTCCCCGTGTCAAACGATGGAAACTATGCTAGCTAGTAAATAGTGTTGCATATATCCTAGACGCATAGTTTTCTTCTTCTTCTTCTTCTTCTTCTTCTTCTTCTTCTTCTTCTTCTTCTTCTTCTTCTTCAGCCTATTTTTTTCTTCTTCTTCTTCTTCTTCTTCAGCCTATTTCTTCTTCTTCTTTTTCTTCTTCTTCTTCTTCTTCTTCTTCTTCTTCTTCTTCTTCTTCTTCTTCAGCCTATTTTTTCTTCTTCTTTTTCTTCTTCGTCTATTTTATACGTTTGTAATGTGTAGGCAAGTGCGTATCTGCGTGCAGGTAGCTACGCCCCTGCCCAGTCTGGCGCGCGACGTCTCTGTTCGCCAGCTTGGCGTATGAGCTTCGTCGCCGGAGAACCTGCTCATATCAAGCGATGGGGTGCATGCCGGACTACATAGCCTGGTGTTTTCGCTGCTTGGTTTGTATTTTGTTTTCTTTTATTATCAGTGCAACTGACTGTGTGGCAGGGGAACTAACCTGGACATTTTCGTGTGACGATAATTGGTGTAAGGGACAGAACACAAATTTGTTTTACCGTAATTACAATAGAGATTTGTCTCTCTTTGAATAGAAATTCCATTCGGAACCAGAAACCTTGGCAATCAGTGCAGACCCATATCAGCGTCTGATCAGGGCCTCCACTGTTTGCTATAAGTTCTGTCATTTTCCAAATAGATTTTGATAAAAAACCACCTGACACCCCTAAATTTTGAAATGGACTCCTGCTGTATATAAGTTGGAAGATTCCATTTGGTACAGAAACGTGGTCATTTCATATGAAGACCTTTTTCCTGGATGACTTAGTTCAGTATTTTTACCTTCTTCTCCACCCAAACTGCTGTGCTGGTTGAAACCAAATTACATGAAGAGCCTCTCTATGATGTGGCAGTGAAAAGTTATTTATTGGATTGTAGTCACATGACCAAGATGGACGCCATGCCTGTGTATGGTATAAACTACATGACCTCTGGTGAGCGTAGTGGCTCAGGAGCCTCTTGTTTTCTTTTCACATACACAACTGCGCTCAGGACTTTGCCTGTTCACAGTTTTACAAAACAAAAATGGCACCGCTGCGACCCTGGGTGTTTAGACCCCGGCAGAGGTGCTTTTTGGAGATATACGGTATTATTGTTTTTATTGTTAACCCTTGTCCTGCTGAGACTGGATATGCTTTACTTTCCAAACAATGAATATCCAGATCAGATGGCTTCTGACAAAGCCATCTGATCAGGATCTACATTGTTTGCCATTCAGATTTTGAATTTGTTGCAATAATTTGCATCGAGTAATCTGATTGGTTGATAATCAGTGGTGGGTGTGGCAGATTAAAATATTCAGCAGGACAAGGGTGTTATATGTTTTATTAATGACCATAAAGTTTGTTCCTTATTCCTTTTTTCTTACAATGTTATTATTATTGTAAGCCATATATCAACAGATAAACTTATATATGGCATATTGTTTTCACTGTCAATTATGGTTGTGGGAATGATTGGTACCCCAGCAGGTACATATCGCTGTGGCAACTTCAAATCAACGTCGGTGCAACGTCACGACGTGCACCGACGTAGATATGACGTCGCATAATCGTCATGACGTTGCACCGACGTTAATGTGACGTCATATTTACGACTTATGTCTGCTGGGTACAACCAATCATGGTGAATCTGTAACCCATATATGCCTAGCGGTCCTTTTCGGGGACACCCGCAGACCCAGATTAGATGCCGCAAAACGCGGCGTTTGATCTGGGTCTGCAGTGTTTGCCTAAAGAACATTCATGTTTTTGTTTAAATTTGCCACAGACAAAAACAAACCTGACACCCCCTATAATTAGAAATGTACCACCCAAGACTTTCTAGGTGGAAGATTCCATATATGGGTTGAATTTTTTTTCCTCCCCTCCCAGCCCCGCCCCACACCCTCCCTCCCCCACCTCGGTGTCCCTATTTTCCCCAAGAAGACAAATTTTGTTTCATAAACAAAAGGGTACATTTAAAACTTATTTTTCGGCACTGGATGATCTTTTTTTTCTTCTCCAATCTTGTGTGAGCGTTCTGTCTGTCACGCAAACACGCCTATATAATTTTGACCCCCTTGAACCCCACTTTCATGTAATAAATTTATATAGTAAAACTGGGGTTTACACGGGTAAACGCTATTTTACTTATTTCTGTTCTAAAATATAGAGTGTTGGTACTCGTAAGACCACCTCAATGAAGCGGTTCTAACGAGTAAAAACAATCTATAGTTTGAGCAGAAATTAGAAAAGTATCACAATTTTTCATCTTAAAATTTTCGTTTTTCTGGCTGTAAAACTTACAATTGTTTGTATAGGTGTATTTCCGTAATGGTATAGAAGGCGGCTCTAAAACCAAAAACAATTTTCCATTTTCGTGTCGACTGTTTGTCAGTCGACCCAAAGTAACCAAACACATAAGCTTTTCAGTGCTGATGTGCACGTGCCTGTGACTGATTTGCAGAGATCCGGATAACGGTTAATTATAGAAAAAAGCTGCGTTATTTTATCGTTGTGAGGCCAGAGTGGCAATCGACCCAAAGTTCTTACGCTTCTTACTTCTTACGCTTGGCGCCATTGTACCAGGTGGTAGGTAAACACAAATTCCAATGGGGCCTGGAACAAGAGAATGCTTTTACGGCCCTGAAAGACGCATTAACAAATCCACCTGTGCTGGGTTTACCCAATCGAACCGACGCATTCGTATTGGACACAGATGCCTCAGACTTTGCTATTGGAGCAGAGCTGCTTCAAATTCAAGATGGTAAGGAGAAGGTAATGGCTTACGGCATCTACACGTTAACCACTGATCAGCGTAAGTACTGTGCGACGAGAAAGGAGCTATTGGCTGTGGTGTGATTCCCACGCAAGTTTAGACACTATTTACTAGGGAAACCATTCATGGTAAGGACTGACCATTCAAGCTTAACTTGGCTGATGCATTTTCATGAGCCTCAGGGGCAATTAGCAAGATGGCTCGAGGAGCTATCTCGTTATCACATGGTGTTGAGGCACCGTGAAGGACGAAAGCACATAAATGCGGACTCGTTGTCCAGGATGCCAACAAGAGAGGGACAATGTCCGGCATTTGAGAGGGGTGTACGTCCAGAGGATTTGCCATCTGGAGGCTGTAAGTACTGTGTTAGAGCGGACCAGAGTTGGGGAGCTTTCACAGAAGCTGGTGACGAGGCGGTTCCACTGGCCTCTCAGGGGGTGCTGGGTATCGTCAATGATGATGGCCACATCATTGGTGTAGAAAGCACGAGAGGCAAGGATGGAAGGCGGGACGTCAACGCCATGGAGGGGAATGCAACAGACCAGGTAGGTGAAATTGGCAAGACAGTTCAAGCCGTAGAATTAGACCTAGCGATACCGTGTCTTAGTGTTGAGGCCGCCTGCGAAGGGGGTGATGATCTAGCTCATGTTGACATCATTGTCTCAGGTGAGGAAGTGCATGTGCTGGCCGTCGCAAACAGGAAAAAGGTAGAGGCAAAGGCTGGGGACAGACCATCAAGTTGGGGGTTCTCCCTGGAGGACCTCAAGGAAGCTCAGGGTAAGGATGGCACACTTAGTTTCATTTTGCAGTGGTTAAATCACTCTGTGATCCCAGGGGAAGGTGAGCTATTCATTGCCAGTCCGGCAGAAATATCGTACTGGCTCAACAAGGAGCAGTTTGTTCTCATCGACGGCGTCCTATACCAAAAATGAGACAATGTCAGGGGATAAGAAATTAGTTATTCCTAATGGGCTGCGCGAGTTGGCAGTTTAGTGGATCCATGACCTTCCATCAGCGGGTCACCAGGGGGTGGCTCGAACCAAAGAAAGAGTCAAAGAAAAGCTTGCCTGGTTCGGTTTGGGAAAGTTTGTGTCCCAGTATGTGGCAGGATGTGAGGTTTGTAACAAATGTAAGAAGTCAGACAGAAAAGGGAGGTGTCCTCTGACTGAGTATCAAGCCGGAGCACCTATGGAGAGGGTTCATTTAGACTTTCTCGGACCCCTCCCCAAAACACAAAATGGTAACGAATATGTCCTCATGATGGTAGATCAGTTTACCAAGTGGGTAGAATGTATTCTACTCCCAACACAAACGGCTGAAGAGACGGCTAGAGCTGCAGTGGATAACTTCTTCTCAAGGTTTGGGTTTCTTTCCAAGTCTTCTCGGATCAGGGTAGAAATTTCGAGTCCAAACTCTTTGTAGAGCTTTGTAAAGCTCTCCACATACACAAGGCGAGGATAACACCATACAGGCCCTCTTCCAATGGACAAGTAGAGCGCTACAATCGAACCTTGATGAATGCCGTCCGCTGCTTTATAGGTAAGAAACAGGACCAGTGGGACAAGCACTTGCAGCAACTGGCGGGTGCTCTGAGAGCCTCAGTCAACCGTCAGACAGGCTTTACAGCAAATAAATTAATGTTGGGAAGAGAAGTGAACATGCCTGCGCACTTGATGTTCCCTCATGCAGGTGGGAGATTTCAAGATTCTAGTGAGTATCTGGTTGGGCTGACCTCTAGTCTGCAGAAGGCTCGTGAGGTGGCTAGGTCCAGTTTAAAGACAGCTACTAAGAGAATGAAAAGAAATTGTGACTTGAGACTGCTAGAGCGCAACTATGAGGTAGGTGATGTGGTCTACATTCTAGATGAAGCATCAATGAAGGGCCAGTGTAAGAAATTACGCCCTCCTTGGAGAGGTCCAGGAGTCATAGTAAAGAAGTTCTCTTCCTATTTGTTTAGAGTCAAGGTAAGAAATGCCGTTATGGTCCTTAACCACGATAGAATCAAATTGCGCAAGGATAGATCTCTTCCGGCCTGGCTGAGGCAGTGGAAGGAGAGACCCCCAGCAGAGGAGGAAATTCTCAACTCCGGTAAAGAGTACTGTCTGTGCAGAAAACCCTGGGAGGGGAGATTCATGATACAATGTGACGACTGTGGTGAATGGTATCACGGTTCGTGTGTGGATATCTCTCCTATTGATGCTCTAGACATTGATCGCTATACCTTTCGGGACTGCCAGAATAGGTTGCGGCAGTAAGAAGGGCAGGGAGGGACTAAGGAATGTTTTCCTTGTGTCTTTGCAGGCTGACTACAAATACTTTACGAAGTTGAAGAAGGCCATCCTCAAGGAGGCGGAGGAGGCCACCGCAAGGGGAGTGTTGGTGAAGAGTGCCAGACGTTTTGTGGAGGAGCTCGCCGATGCTTGTGTCCCTTACGAAAGACGTGTGGAGATACTCCTTGAGCAAGTCAGACTTGCCAAGGAGCAGCGGGATCATCAGTGGTTGAAGAGGGCGGCCCAGGTAGCGAAGGATAAGGGGTTAAGGAATCACGACTGGATTTGTGAAAATATCTGGCAGCTGGGTTCACGCAGAGAGCGTCCTGTGCCTAGATGGATCCAGGAGAGCAACAGGACATTCCATCTAGGTCCCACCCGTGACGTCAGGCTACAGGAGGACCCGTCCATTCCTGTATGGGTGTCGGACGCCCAGCAGGAGGGGTCGCCTAGTGTCACTCAAGAGGAGGAGGACAGGTTGCTGGCTTCAAGCACAGACTTATCTATCCATGCTGAGTGTGACGCGGAGTTCGACTCCGCTCCCCAGCAGCTGGTAGATACCGGTAGCCAGCAGGGGGAGCAACCAGCGCTTACGTCGGGTCCTGGGGAGAACCAGAGCATGCCTCCCTCAGCCGAGGGCTGGACCTTGCTGGATGGAGAGCAGATGCTCTTCAGTATCCCAGCGCATGAGGGGAGACGCCAAGACCCGCCCCAGCCCAGCACTTCCAGAGGGGTGACGGAAGAAGCTGAGGGGCCCAATTCTCAGTCAGAAGGGCCCGCGAGAGGTCGGAAGAGGACTCGTCGCCACCGAGGAGGAAGAAGGCAGCACCGCAATGCGGCTCCAGTTGAGGTGACTGTGACGCCCCGCGGTAGCAACAGTGGGACTAGAGAGCGTCTGTCCGAAGGATCTCGCTCTTCGGCTCGGAGTTCTGGACCGGGAGGGGTGCGTCGATGTGGGCTTCAGCGGCTCCAGTCGAAGTGACTGTGATGCCCCGAGGTGCTGGCAGAGATGGACGAAGCAGGTCTCACTCTTCTGCCGTGAGTTCAGGACCTGGAGCGGTGTGTCAACGGAGGTCATCGCCAGTTAGGACTCTGGCGGCGCCAGTCGAAATGACTGCGAGGCCCCGGGTTACTGACAGGGACGGAGAAAACACAATGCCCCCTTCTACCTGGAGGTCAACTGGACCAGGAACAGCACGTGGGCGTGTTACCTCACCAGTCCGTAATCGGTTGGCTCCAGTCGGGAGGACTGTGATGCTCCACGGACTTAGTGGTGAAGTGAGTGAGTGTTTGAGTTTTACGTCCCACCAACAGCTAAGGTCATACGGAGACGGGACCTCGGTTTGAAGACTCATCCGAAAGTCTGGAGAAGCCCGGGATCGATCCTGCGACCCCTGGTTTACAAGGCGAGTAGCGTAACCACTGCACCACGGAGGCTTCTGACTTAGTGGTGAAGGAAATCGCGTCAGTACAGCTCAATCTTCTGCCGGGAACTCGGGAGGGGTACGTTGGCCTGGAACTTCACCAGTCCGGGATCGGGCGGCTCCAGCTGAGACTGTGATGCCCCACGGACTAAGTAGTGATGGAGGAAACAGGGAGCGCCTGTCTGACAGGCCTCACTCCTCCACCAGTACGGCAGGCGGATCAGGAAGGGCACGTCAGTTGTCTCTGCCAGCACCTTGGAGGGACCAGTCGCCAAACAGGTCAAGCCCTTCGTCTGGCGTTCGGACTAGAGAGACCGGGATCCAACGTAGAGTGAAGACGAGGGGCGAGGCATTTTTGTTAGAGTGGAGGGTACTTTGGGGGGTTGCAGCACCTGCCCAGTCCGGGATGCGGCCTTCAGGATGCCCTATGTACGGGTGTAATGGCCCGTTCACCAAGAACCACTCCTATGAATGCCACCTGCCGTTGGTTTTCCATGAGGAGCTGTCCGGGGAAAATGTGTCAAATCAGCGAGTGGGTGTGCTGAGGTTTCTGCTCGGCCTCCTGTTAGGCGTCGGACGCCGATTGCAGGATTTGGGGGGTATGTAGAAAGCCTAGGGGTCGTGGCTCGGATGCAGGGACAGCTTAGCCTTGCACAGCGTCGGGCCATGGCAGAGTTTGGGCTAGTGACGGGTATACAGGTTCCGGGTCATATAGTGATTCAACCTTCTGGAAACAGTCCCGCCATCTTAACCCATTGGGTGCCTGCCATGATGCTGTTCTCACAGATGGAGCCCAACCAACAGGAGCAGCTCAGACGTCAATATGACGTCCCGCTTCAAGATAGACGGCGTCTGTTGGGAACCCTAGATGCAATTGATGCGAACTGCCACCTCGAGCAGTTGATTAAGGACTTGCATCTGCCAGCTGACGTAGATCCGGTCTTGGTCTTTGACACAGCTGTCCCATTGCCAGGATTTGAGGTGAACCTGCGGTCTGTGGTGCTGATGCACTCCGACCCAGATGAGTATCCCTCTCCTGAGCGAATACGTTGGCTGAGGTCCCGTGGATACTTCGTGTCTTTAGGGTGTCCCCCAAAGAGACCTGCAACTGAGGCCCAGCTACAGAAACTGAAGTCTCTGCTCCTTTCCCCAGACGTAGCAGCTTTGGGGGAGATAGGAGTAGACCACTCTCTGTCAGTGAACCTCTGGGCGGGGCAGACAGCAGGATTACTGCAGCTTGTAGATTGTCTGCCACGGGGCCAGCCGAAGGTGCTGGTATTAAAATGTCGAGGGATGAAGGGCGAGGATGAAAGCGAGGCTTATGATATCCTGCGCGCCACACTTCATGCAAGGCTCACGAGAACACAACTGATTCACCTCCAGTGCTTCACTGGAAGTGCAGAAGTTGTGAAAAGATGGATGAGGTCTTTCCCGCTTACCTACTTTGGGTTTACCCTAAGAGTGAGGGAATTCAATGCAGGTCAGGTGGCTGCGCTGCGCATGATAGAGGATGAGCGAATCCTTCTGGAGACCTGCTCTCCTTTCTTCATATTTGATGGTCGCAAGCATTCCATCCCCGTGCAGATTGGCATGACAGCTGATGCAGTTGCCCAGGCTCGGGGTGGATCTTGGAGAAGCGTCCTCGCCATGGCAACCAGGAATGCCAGAAGGCTGTATCAGGACCGGAAGGAGCCAGACTGTGACTGGTCCTTCACCCAGATGTAAATGCCGTCTAGGAGGTCGAGTGACTGTCTGACAGCCTTATGGTGTCAGGGATGTCCGACATCCCTTCCGAGTGAAAACAGAAGATACTAGGGGGTGTCTGACATCCCTCCACAGTGTAACTAAGGAGCTTTTCGGAAAAGTTCCTTCACAAATCATTGAGTTCACTCGTCTAGGTATCTGATACTTAGGCGGGTAATTAAGGAAAAACAGCGGAAGACTGACCGCACATGAGTACTGGTAACCCGCTTAGGGGATCTAAGCTTGCCCAGGCAAGATGGTGCGAGTCAGGCCGTCCAGGTATAAAAAGCCCTATGGTTTCATTGGACGGTAGGGCTTTTTGGATGTCATTTCATCCAGAATTCCCACAAAGTGGAAGCAGCACCTCCGAGGTGACCTGTGCAGTGTATAATCAGAACCGATTGGTACAACGAGAACATCAATCAAGCCTGCTGGACCTATAAATTGAAGTCCTGGCTGCAAAGCGATTCTTACTACATAGGGTACCCGCAAAAATATGACTAAAGGTACCCTGGAGTGTAGGCCTATCAAATAAAATGGGGGGGGGGGGGGTGTAGTGATCGGCAAGTAGTAGGACCGCCAGGACGATGCGGTCAGTTACTGGTCATTGTGGACCGGTGTTTGTAGTGTGCAGGTTCCAGGAGAACGGGTACCATCTGAGGGATTCTGATTTGTTTAGCCTCGGGGACGAACGCGCCCGCGCTTTCTCTTCTATCCCAGACTTGCAGGGAATGTAGACGTGGTTTGGGAGATCTCTCTACCAAACTATACAAGAAGAATAAACCTAAGACTTAAATCTACAGAAGAAGATATGGTAAGTTTCCCCCAATAGAGGAAATTACTATACTATTTTTCTTATTTCTGCTCTCAAATATAGATTGTGGGTACTCGGTAGAACCGCCTCGATGAGGCGGTCCTAACGAGTGCCCACAATCTATAGTTTGAGCAGAAATAAGAAAAAAGCCCAATTTTCATCTTAAAATTTTCATTTTGTCGGTGATAAAGGTTACAATGTATTTGTATAGGCGTGTTTTCGTAATGTTTTTCTCGCTTCGATGATTCAAGAAAGGCGGTTGTCAGTTTCTGGTTAACCACTTACGAAAAAGCCTGCCAAGGAAAAGAGTGGATTTGTTTGTTTGTTTTGGAGTTTAACGTCCCAGTCAACACTAATTTAGGTCATTTTTGAGCCGGTCAGTTTACCTGTCTACACTTGTCCTGGGCAGGCTTATACGTATGCGGTTAACTAAAACAGTGCACATTTTTTCGCCAGAAACTAACAACTGCCCTTCTTGAATCAGCGGAAGGGAGAGAATGACCGTAGAAAAGATTTCATGATCAATCTCCACGAAAAAATGGTGCCGACCCCGGCAGGTATCGAACCCGCGTACTCCTGATCACCAGTCAGACGCGCATCCGACTGAGCTACCGAGGCCGGTGAAAAAAAGTGGATAGGTAAACTGACCGTCCCTATATGACCAATAAACAAATAATCATGGCCATTACGATAACACTCCCGTTTTTTTTTGTGTTTGATTTGAGGTTTAACGTCCCCGTCAACACTGTATAGGTCATTTTGGAGACGTTGCTTCCAATTTTGTGGGACGTATACCCGACGTTGACTGAGATGAAATGACATCTCAAGCCCTGTCGCCCAATGAATCCAATAGGGTTTATAAGCATGGACGGTCCGACTCGCACCCGCGACATAGTGCATTTTGTTCACATCTCCAAAATTGCTACATTTCTGAAAAAAAAATCTGCAATTAGATAGAGAGTGCTCCTTAGAACCGCCTCATTGAGGCGGTTCTTACGATTACCCACAACATATGGAGCATAAATAAAAATATTGTATACAGGGGCAAACACACTAAAGCTTTTTAAATGCACATGGGCATCCATTAAATAGGGCTAGACGCATGGCATGTCGCATAAAACATCTCCAAGGTCTCTTCTCTACATGACTGTAAGCAGCAAATGCTCTGTTGAGATCATGATCATGCACAGGCTCGTCTGAACCTAAGCTGGTCGCTTAGGTTACACACCCAACCTCTTTATAACACTATTAACGAGGTCCATAGTAGAAAGCGTGATAGTTAAACAGCCGTGTTACATCCAAAGAAAAATGTATGCCTATACATTTAACTCCAATAGATTAACAGTTGTAATATTTTTCTTATTTCTGCTCAAAATATTTATTGTTGGTACATGTTAGAGACGGTTCTAACGAGTACCCACAATCTATATTTTACAGCATAAATAAGAAACATTAGGTATACACCTGTAAACCCAAGCTTTACCATATAAAGGTGGGTTTCAATGGGGGGGGGGGGTGCAGATTTATATAAGGGTGATTTCGTGATGAATTATATAGAACAAAAAATGTATATAATATTTACATTTTTGGAATCCATTGTGAAATCATGTTATATCCGAAACATTGTTATAATGAAAGATGCAATAATGAGGTTGCGGTGTACCTGTAAGTACCGCCGGTCTCAGTAGTTCTGTCGAACGCGTCTGACTGATGATTAGGAGGATGCGGGTTCGATACCTGCCAGGGTCGGCAGCATTCTTTCGTGGAATTGATCATGAAATCTTTTCTACGGTCATTATCTCCCTTCCACTGATTCAAGAAGTGCAGCTGCCTGCGGGTTCGATACCTGCCGGAGTCGGCAACATTCTTTCGTGGAGTTTGATCATAGAACCTTTTCTACGGTCATTCTCTCCTGGTTCATGAAGGGCAAGAAGGGAAGCTCTCACTTTTTTGCAGCGAAAGAATATGCACTTTTCTGTTTAAGCGCTAACGGGAAAAGTGTGGATAGGCGACATGCTTGATATGGCCTAAATAGGGTTGACTGGGCTGTTTAACTTTAACCCCATATATGACAATGGAATATTCCACTTAATGGATTTAGAGTGATCCATGTCCAATTATAGGGATGTCATGTTATTTTTTTGTGTGGTAAGTTTTACAAAAAAGTATACGAACTTTAAACAGTGTAGACTCTGATCAGACGCCGCGTTATGCGGCGTCTGGTCTGGGTCTACACTGTATGCCAGTGTCCCAAGTTGGGCCGCTACGTATATATGGGTTTATACAACGCCGCCCCCCCCCCCCCCCACACACACACCAAAAAAAATAAATAAATAAAATAAAATGAATAAAATAAAAAATGGAAGGACCACTTTCTCGTGGATAGGTTCATCCGGTAGATAACGAATCACATTTTACCTAAGATGATGCGTTTATTGTTCAACAATGGTTCCAGTTCTCATCGGACTGCTACCAATCAAACGTATACACAGTTCTGGGAAATTTAATCACAGTCATTACGCAAACACGCCTATACAAATACATTGCCACCTTTATCGCCGAAAAAATGAAAATTTTATGATGAAAAATTGTGATATTTTTCTTATTTCTGCTCCAAATATAGATTGTGGGCACTCGTTAGAACCGCCTCATCGAGGCGGTTCTAACGAGTACCCACAATCTATATTTTAGAGCAGAAATAAGAAAAATCAGGTATATCCCCGGAAACCCCAGTTTTACTATATAAAAAGTGAGGTTCAAGGGGGTCAAAATTATATAGGCGTGTTTTCGTGATGTTGATCCCACGGATAACCTGAACATTGTTTAATAAAAGAAACTGATTAATGTTTCGACCCAGTGACCCGGTGCAGGTACCATTTGCAAACAGTGTAGATTAAGATGAGCCGGCTTTACCCGATCTACAATGTCTAGCATTCAGTTTACGTTTCTCAGTTAATCCGTTATGCTAGAGCCTGTTCAAAGTATCAGGACTTTGTGGAACGTGGGAAGGTACTCACTACCAGGCTGTTATGCCAGGGGTATCAAAAAACCAAGATGGTATCAACACTAAAGAAGTTTTATGGGAGGCACCATGATCTTGTGGATCCGTACAATGTGGCCATTTCCAGAATTATTTCTGATATGTTTGCCAATGGAAAGCCATAGGAAGACTTCCAAAATCTCGGACATTGCCTTCCCGGCATTTACACCTTTCCTTCGTTCGGGTCGATGGGCATGGTGGGCGAAGCTTGCTTACCAAGTAATGATTAATATCCGCGGACGCCTGATTACACTCTTCTGGAGTCCATGTCTGTTGATCCAAACATTGATATTTACCATTTTGTCTATGGATTAACGATTTTGGATTAACGCTTTGGTACTTCGACCTAAACTACCTTTCAAATGCGAGACCGGAGTGTTAAACCTACCTGCAACCACGGATACAACCCAAAATCGAAGATTTAGGCTTCTGTTTCTGACACGTAGGGGAGCAAGGGTGAATGATAGCGCTTAACCCGTAAATGACAATGAAATCTTTCACCTTATAATTGGGAGTGGGCCATTTTCAATTATAGGAGTGATAGATTTGTTTTACGTTTGAGTTACGTTTTACATCATGTAAACAAGTCCGTGAAATGAACAACCCCGTAAATCCAACTTTATATAGGAAAAAAACTGGGGTTTACAGCATTAGTTTCCTTATTTCTGCTCCTGGACTAGGTTGTGGGTGCTCATAAGAACTTCAATATGGCGGTTCTAACGAGCACTCACAACCTATGACTGGAGTATAAATAAGAATAATGTAACACATTTTAACCTGAAAAGTAGCTATTTTGGAGATATGAAAGACTACACTATGCATCTGTAACGAGCGAGTTCAGTTGATGAACTAGGCGTCGAGAACCTACGCTGTCAAATGTCAACAAAACCAATCGAGTTGACACACGAGTAAATCGAAAGTATAAACAACATGGCAGCCACAAATGGCATACTCGCTCTATTCATTTTCAGTCGATTGTAACAATAACAGTTTGAATAATAATAATTGGATTGTGATTGCAATTCTCCACCGTCCGTCATGTTTGGTGTTCTTGTTACTCTTCCAGCTGGGTCGAACTCGAGTTAACTCTAGTAGTCCCAATATTCCTACTCCGCGCGTTTTGGTGTAACTCTAGTTAACTCTAGTAGGACAACTGAACTCTATTATAATCATATGGTCACAAAGGTAGTCTGAACAGTGTTGAATAGAAGTTTCTTGCACACCAGACAAGGAAATCCTTGATTTTACCCTGGGATAGATCTGACCCTGGTGTTCCAACCCAAAATCGAATATAAGCGCGTGTATGATAAATGCACTGGTTGATTACGCCCTTGTGTGCGCCGTCGTTAAGGTTGACGGCATGCACGATCCGTGACGTCACTTACATTCATGCAGTGTCATCACAATATGGCGGACGTTGGAAACCGAAGTGAATGCAGCATTGAAATTCGCGCTAAGAAATGGAAGGTTTGCAAGAAAAAGAATCTAATATGGGTGTGAGGGGTGGATAGAAAAATCCGTCCAAGCCTCGTGATACCGGACAGTGACCCTCGGGACGGATTTTTCCATCCACCCCTCGCACCCATATACGATTCTTATAATCTTCTGCAAACCGTGTAGATCCAGGTGAGCAGGCCCATAACGATCTACAATGTCTATCACTCAGTTCTTAATTCGATACGTGCATGAAAGTCCTACCTGCAACCACGGATGAAACCACAAATCGAAGATTTGAGCTTCTACTTCAGAAGGCGCACGGCAACCCAATCACGGTTAGTTTAATCATATTTTATTGCATATAATAGCAAGCAATGGGGTTGGGCTACAAGTTCTCACAACATTAGTTACGGCCCTTCCCCTACAATTACACACACAAATGATTTATGCACATGGTAATGGTAGTATCTTTGATAAATTTTTGGACAGTACCTAAAATAAGTAGATTATCCTGATCAGTCAAGAAAGGATCCCCAAATAAAATCTTGTTCAAGTACAGAGGGTGAAAAGGTCTGGTAGTCTGGAACAAAGTAACACGTTCTGTGAGGAAATTTGGACATCTAAAAAAGAAGTGTTCAGCGTCTTCAATAACTTCTGAACAACTGCAGTATGGCGAAAGACAAATATGATTAGAATATAAGTCTCCTTTGAGATTGCTACATTTGTTCCTAATCCTTGCATGTATAACAGAGAAGAACCTTTCTCCACTCGTATAATAAACAGGAATTTTAGGAATTCGAGGGGAACTATTTTTTAAATGTTGTTTAAATGCTGATATACTTCCTGCTGCACGAACATCGTTATCAAGGGAGTTCCATAAGGAGATAGAAGAGGGTATAAGGGACAGAAATTTCTAAACCCAATCACGGTTCATAACTTTGCTTCCCTCTTTAACTGCAGGTCGATGGGTCAGGCCTCAGATTCTATGACGGTTCCAGCGTAAAGGCTTACTGAGAATTAGAGAGTATCTAATTTTATGTAATGTTGGTTGGTGCCCGATGCTCTGTCACTTGTCGTGCCTATCGGAGTCTAGTTTGTCACACGTTTCTTTTCATGCTTTTGTTAGACGGCAAGCTGGAAGGTGTTTTTTCATAAGGTTAACATAGAATGCGAAAAGAAAGGTTAACCTAGAATGCGAAATGAAAGAAACCGTAAATGTAGGCATGTAGGCAAGTAGTTCAAGTAGTTGTAAATGATAGTGAACAGGGTGAAAGATCTGTAATTTTGTTTATATATCACATTGGAGAGAACATTTGGAAATCCTTATTGTAATCTGTGACTGATATACACGTACATGTTAACTGACAAATTATTACACCATATACGTGATAAGTTTTGTCATTTTACTTTCCAGTCCAGGTACAACACAAATTAATGTGTGCTGGGCGTAGACTCAAGCTTTTTCGTAAAAGTTAATTCTTGGTTTAAGTACAAATAAACACGACGCCATATCTTTTGAAAAATCATGGCGTATATCATAGTTATTACGACTACTCGAATTGCTTTTTGAGGGCATATTTGTGAATTATGATGTTTTGTTCTGTTAGATTCATTACGATAACACACCCGTGGGACATAGTGCAGCTTTCACATCTTCAAAAGGGCTACGTTTCTGTTGAAAATCCTTGATATTTTTCTTGTAAATACTGCAAACATAGGTCGTGGGTGCTCGTTAGAACCGCTTCATTGAGGCGGTTCTAACGAGTACCCACAACCTACGTCTTGGAGTTAAAATAAGAAAAATAATGTTTACCCCTGTAAACCCCAGTTTTCTCTATATAATGTGGGGTATAAGGGGGTCTTCATTTCACGGACTTGTTCACGTGATGAGCTAGAGAATGTCAAAGCCTACGAAAACGTGTGTCATTACGAAAATACGCCTGTTCAAATATAGTTCCCACCAAAAATGGAAACTTTTCGTGTCACTGGGGTGAAAAAAGGACATGGCTCGACCGAGACTCTAACCCAGGGCCTCTCGCATACCGTGCGAACACTCTACCGAGCCACAGGGTCGACCTGTTACATTTCCCCCCCCCCCCCTGCCTAATGAGATTCGTCCCGAATCTCTACGTCCTATCCAGTCCCATCTCAGATGCGGTTCTGGTCGCCAAATGTAACAGGTCGGCCGTGTGGCGGTCCTAGTCCCGGTCGAGCCATGTTCTTTTTCCACCCCTGTGACATTTGGTGGCCAGTGTCGGTCCAGCACCGCGTCTGAGGGAATGAAAGAGTATGAAAAATAAGTATCGCAGCCGGACTGGATAGGACTCAGAGATTCGGGACGAATCTCATAAGGCAGCACGAGGGGTGGGGGGTGGAGTGTAACAGGTCGATCGTGTGGTTCGGTAGAGTGTTCGTACAGTATGCGAGAGGCCCTGGGTTCGAGTTCCGGTCGCGCCATGTTCTTTTTTCACCCCTGTGACATTCAAATAAAAATTCTTATATTTTTCATTTTTCATTGTGGCTGTTTTGACAAGTACCCACAATTTATGGTTTCGACAGATATAAGAAAAAATAATGTATACATGTACCCATGCAAACCCCAGTTTTACTTTATAAAAGTGGGGTTCAAGGGGGTCAAAAGTTCGTGATGGGCTGTTTGCATGATGTGTCATCAGTGAAAACTACTATCCGAACATGTTGATCAGACCAGTTTGGTCAGCGTTGTCGCGTTTAGCTTTGTGGATAGCTCGACGCCTAACAAGCAGCGAAGACCCTGATCAGCATGCGTGTATGCTCAGGCTGAACAGAGTCTTTGCAGCTCTCGCCTGCGCCTATGCGCTGGATGATCTGAGTTCACAGCCCGTACGGGTCTTACTTTCGCGCATGCACAGCCTAATTTAATACTTTGCAGCTCGAACAGGTATCGCCTTCGCGCATGCGCAGGATGATCTGAGCCTTCGTAGCTCGTACGGGCCTTGTTTTATATTTTTGCCATGCGCCAGCCAACTTGGAATTGTTTTGTAGAAAATAAGCTTCTAAAAACTGCACAAAGTTAATTTACAATAACGGTTTAACACCGGGCATGGCGGTTAAGCTTTTAATGATTGTTTATGATATGAATTGTCTGGGACTAATGGCACAATCTGATAAAACGAACTTGTAATAGTCTAAATCATGGCGACCATCCGTGCGAAATAGTGCATTCTTTCAAAGCTCAAAATACTGTTTATTTTCCGATAAAAATGTGATATTATTCTAATTTCTACATTAAACATTGGTTGAAGGGCTCGTTGAAGGTTGAGCGCTGTGGTGCAGTGGTAAAGCATCGGAGTTGAGATCGAGAGGTAGCCGGTTCGATCCCCGCAAGCGCAAAGTGTTGTTTCCTTGAGCCACCTTGCTTAGTACTGGTTTCTACCCAGGAAAAGGGGGCCCCATGGAAGATGAGTACTTGTACTAAATGTGTGACCCTTTATAAATAAGGCCGATTATTATTGTGAGGCGGTTCTAACGAGTACCAACAACCTATGTATTGGAGCAAAAATAAGAAAAAATAATGTTCACTCCTTTTTTCTCCATATAAAGTGGGGTTCGCGGGGTGTGCATTTCTCATACTAGTGCAGGTGATGAGCGGGCCTAAAATGCTTGTTGAAATTCCCAAAGTGGTATCACGTGAACATGTCCGTGAAATGAACACCCCAAAACCCCACTTTATAAAGGGAAAACTGGGGGTGTACGGGGGTATACATTATTTTTCTTATTTCTGCACCAAGACATAGTTTGTGGGTACTCGTTAGAACCGCCTCATTGAGGCGGTTCTAACGAGCACCCACAAGCTATGTTTAGAGTAAAAATAACAAAATTATCACAGAGTTTCATCAGAAAAGTAGCCATTTTGAAAGTGTGAACAAATGCACTATGTCGCTCGGGTGTTTTATCGTAATGGGTTTCACAATGTTGGTGATTTCATATGTTATTCAACGAGCAAATCCTCGGCGAGTTTCATAAATTTCTTATGAAAATGCCACTGATCTTAGACTGAAGGGTATTTCATATAAACTCTAAGAAACGAGCCCTTAAAACTTTACCAGAACGTATGTCGTGATAATGCATTGGGCTAGTTTAAATATTTGCATATTGGATCAAAAGCTATGTGTATGTCGGTAGGTCTAATTTCTTTAAATCTGATGACTCGAGTGAGTAATTAAGGGCTAACTAAGACTTTTACACTGGTGTAAGGTCTGGATAGAGAAATCCGTCCCAAGGGTAACATTACGCAAACACGCCTATACAAATACATTCCCACCTTTATCGCCGAAAAAATGAAAATTTTATGATAAAAAATTGTGATATTTTTCTTATTTCTGCTCAAAATATAGATTGTGGGTACTCGTTAGAACCGCCTCGTCGAGGCGGTTCTAACGAGTACCCACAATCTATATTTTAGAGCAGAAATAAGAAAAAATTAGGTATACCCTCGGAAACCCCAGTTTTACTATATAAAAGTGGGGTTCGAGGGGGTCAAAATTATATGGGCGTGTTTTCGTGATGATGCCAAACTGTGATCCCTAGTGGGGGATTTTTGTATCACCCAAACACACCCGAATCCACCAAATTATGATATGATTTCAATGACTTTAGGGATGGTCCGCGGCCATTGAGGCTTGGAGAAATAGATTGGACAGCATGATGCTTCCACGCAGAGCTAAAACCGACCGCACATGAGTAGTCTACTGGTACATGTAGCCCGGTTAGACTGTCTAAGCCTGTCCAGACAAAGTCAGACCGTCCATGCACATAAACCCTATTTGTTTCATTGGGCGGCAGGGTTTGAGATGTCATTTCATGTCAATGTCGGGAAAAAGTCCCACACAATTGGAAGCGATGTCTCGAAAATGAGCTAAATAGTTTTGACGGGACGTTAAACATCAATTCTAACACAGCGCGCCTATATAGGCAATGGAAAACAACTGTGTTTTATTCTACAACAAATCACGGCTAGGAAGAGCGTGACGAGTGACGTCATTAAAAACTGCCAATTGATGACGTCACTAGTCGATTTTCTTGACGTTAGACGGTGTAACGTCATTTTCTCGCATCGAAAACGTTAGAAAAGGATGTAAATGCATGTGTTTCAGTCGTTAATTTTAGCGGGATTTCTTCTAACAATGGCGAAAAGTTGTGAGATTTTGAAGGAAACAACAACATTATTGCCGATTTTCAGCGTGTTAGAATCGAAATAGATCAGCTCTAGTCTGTGATTTGTTGAGTAATAAATCACAGTTTGTCGGTCAGTTGTAAGTAGACAAATCACGCGCGCTACGCGCTCGTGATTAGTCTACTTTACAACTGACCTCCAAACTGTGATTTATTACACAACAAATCACAGTTAGAGCTGATCTATTTCTTATATGAAACATACAAACATCAAATGACTTTAGTGGCGTCATTACGTTCAGGTAAATAAACTATTAATAATAATAATAATAATAATAATAATAATAATAATAATAATAATATTATTATTATTATTATTATTATTATATTGTATGCAAGAAAACTACAACTACAAGAACTGCATCACGAAAACACGTCTTGTTATTTTGACCCCCTTGAACCCCACTTTTATATAGTAAAACTGGGGTTTACAGGGGTAAACCTTATTTTTCTTATTTCTGCTCTAAAATATAGATTGTGGGTACTCGTCAGAACAGCCTCGATGAGGCGGTTCTGACGTGTCCCCACAATCTATATTTTGAGCAGAAATAAGAAAAATATTACGATTTTTCGTCAGAAAATGGTTGTTTTCTTTCCTCGATAAAATGTACAATGTATTTGTATTGGCGTGTTTTCATAATGATTGCCATTGAATACGTTTATAAATCTGATTCTAATGCACTTGCGTATGTAACGCGATGTCTGATTGGATAACGTCAAAAATTTGCGACAGTATATTCTGCGATATACTGTCGCAAACCTGACGTCATTACGCAACGTCGCTTTTAATTGGCTGGCATTTGGTTTTACGCAGCTCACAGCGCTTGCCGCTTTGTGCAAAATAGTTCAATTTGAATAAGTGAATTAGAATTGGGATAACTGTGTTGAAAATTATCATTTGGGGAGGTAACTCGTCGGTTTTACGGTCGCAAATTACGTTTTACGGCTCCGCTGACGCGTCGCCGTAAAACGAAATTTCCGACCGTAAAACCCCCGATTTACCTCCACAAATGACAATTTTCGATCCAGTTATCCCTTAATTTCATGTAGCACACTATTTATTATTAACTGTCTGTGTCAGTTCCGATCAGTTCCGAATTCTTATTTGCCAAGGCCTTTCTTCCATTATCTCTTTCATTGTTGCAAATAGTTAAGTCCGGAGACAGACTTTCTTATCATATTTGAGCCACGACATGAGTTGCGTTAGGAAAAAACGCCTATGCAAATACATTGTAAATTTTACCGCCGCCGCCGTAAAAAAAAAGAAAAAATTAAGATGAAAGATTGTGATATCATGTTTTTCTTCTTTCTGCACAAAATATAGATTGTGTGTACTCGTTAGAACCGTTCTAACGAATACCCACAATCTATATATTTAGAGCAGAAATAAGAAAAAAAGGTTTACCCCTGTAAACCCCAGTTTTACTGTATAAATGTGGGGTTCAAGGAGATCAAAATTATATAGGCGTGTTTGCGTGATGTTGCCACTTGCGATCATGAAAGGTGCAGAACCTCCGCGCATGCGCAGTCTGATCGCTTTTTTCGATAACACATCCGTGTCCTAAACTGACGTCTTTCATATCTCTAGAACTTGCAAACTAGCATTTTACACAAGATTTTGTTTTGTTTTTCTTCCTTTTAAAAATTGACTCGCCTTCGCCCATCGGGGCTTGCAGAAATAGTTTGGGCTGCATTGTGCTTTCACGCAGAGCTGAATTGGACCTCACATGGGTACTGGTAAACTGCTCAGAGCGTCTAAGCCTGCTCCAGTCAGACTGTCCCTGCATATAAACATTATGTTTGTTAGGGCGGTAGGACTTGAGGTGTCATTTTATCTTAATGTCGGCCCGAGGGTAAAAGTCCCTCAAAATTGAAAGCAACGTCTCCAAAATGACCTTAATAGTGTTGACGGGGACGTAAAACCTCAATTCAAACAAACAAACAAAACATAGACTGTGGATGCTATTTAGAACCACCTCAATGAGTATCCACAATCTATGTTTTGAACATAACTAAAGATGAACACATTAGTTTACGCTGATTGGCTAGTGCTGTGGCCATAGGTTCTTTTTTATCTCAGATATAATAATAATAATAATAATAATATTAATAATAATCGACCTTCTCTATAGAGGGTAACACATTTAGAACTAGTACTAATCTTCCATGCGGCCCTCTTTTCCTGGGAAGGAACCAGTACTAAGCAATGTGGATAAAGTATCTTGCTCAAGGAAACAACACTTGGCGCTTGTGGGGATCGAACCGGGTACACCTCGATCTCAAATCCGATGCTTTACCACTGCACCCGCACCATAAAATCTGTAATATTTTTCTTATTTATACAGCGAACATAGGTTTTGGGTGCTCGTTAGAACCGCCTCATTGAGGCGGTTCTAACGAGTACCCAAAACCTATGTCTTGATGAACATACAACCTGTCTCGAACGAGTACCCGCGACCTATGTCATGGACAGGAAATAAGATAAATAAAGTATATCCCCGTAAACCCTAATCTCAATATATAATGGGGTTTAGTGGGGTGTTTATTTCACAGACATGTTCACGTGATGGTGTATATGTGCAGACCTGTTTGTGCCTTGTCTGGTCGCAAAAAGGTTTTTCCGTGTTTAGGCTTATATATATTTCCTGACATCTGTAATTAGACACTAAGCGTATGTATATTTTTATGTCATTGTTAATTTGAGACTATTGTTAATTTGAGACATATAAGGATACTGCTTGGAAGTAGGTCATAATTTACTGGCAAACTTATTTCATTTGAGCCGTGTTTCGCCAGAATGTACATGTACTCAGTGCTTGCGGTAGCACGTGCGTTTTACAATCTGTTTCTTTGGAATTAATGAGACAAAACTGGATTGGATAGATTGTGCCAGTTTTGCCTGCCGTTATAACGAGAGGCATGTCCTCAGTTGAACATAAATTGCCTGACAACAAACCACTGAGGCGGTTTACAGGTTACTGCATAGACTGGAATCAGTCCAAAAGTTTAACCAATATCTTCTCCTTTGTATTAGCAATGCATTTATATCTCGTCTGATCTGATCTCCAAAACTTTTGACTCCCTTGAACTGCACTTTTATGTAGTTAAACTGGGGTTTACTAGGCTAAGCCTTACTTTTCTTATTTCTGCTCTAAAATATAGATTGTGGGTACTCGTTAGAACCGCCTTGATGAGGCGGTTCTAACGAGTACCAACAATTTTTATTTTGAGCAGAAATAAGAAAAATATCACAATTTTTCATCTTAAAATTTTCGTTTTCTTTTCGGCGGTAAAGTTTACAATGCATTTTTATATTTTGAGCAGAAATAGGAAAAATATCACAATTTTTCTTTTTAAAATGTTCTTTTTTTTTCGGCGGTAAAGTTTACAATGCATTTGTATAGGCATGTTTTCGAAACGGTATAGTTTTCCTAACCTCTGGACTAAGTTTACGCATGACATTTCCGCATTACGCTCTTCTGATTATATAATTATCTGCAGGACATTTTCACGACGAATATCATTAGGAAATTGAATACAGATTCAGGGGTATTACCTACGGAACCCGGGAAGGGACATGATTTTTTTTATTTTATAAGTTGTGCGCACAAGATAATATCTTGTTCGGACAAGATATTAAGATAATATTTTGTCTGCACAACATATATCTTGTGCGAGCAAGATATTATCTTGTCCGCACAAGATATTATCTTGTCCGCACAAGATATTATCTTGTCCGCACAAGATAATATGTTGTGCGAACAAGATAATATCTTGTCCGCACAACTTACCAAGATCTATGTTGTGCAAACAAGATAATATATTGTGCGAACAAGATATTATGTTGTCCGCACAAGATAATATATTGTGCGAACAAGATTATATGTTGTCCGCACAAGATAATTTCTTGAGCGCACAAGATAATATGTTGTCCGAACAAGATAATATCTTGTCCGCACAATATATTATCTTGTGCGCACAACTTATAAAAAAATAAAAAATCAAGTCCCTTCCCGGGTTCCGTAATTACCTCCTAAAATATCTTTTGTTTTTCTTACCAATGTGGAGTTACGAAAGCAAAGAATTTACTTCTGAAGAGCAAAGTCTTGGCCCTGTATTGAATGTACTGAAAAATATACAAATACATGTATTGTCTGCTAGTAAAATGTTAAAAAAATATCCCGGCCCCCGCCCATCGGGGCTTGAAGAAATCGATGGGCTGCATGATGCTTCCATGCAGAGCTGGAACCGACCTACATACGAGTACTGGTAAACCGCTTAGAGGATCTAAGCCAGCCCAGGAAAAGCGGTGCAAGTAGGCCCGTACATGCTTATAAGCCCTATTGGTTTCATTGTGCGGCAGGGCTTGAGAAGTCATTTCATTTCACTGTCGGGTAAAAGTCCCACAAACTTGGAAGCAACGTCTCCAGAATGACCTTTACAGTGTTGACGGGGACGTTAAACCTCAAATCAAACAAAATAAAAAAACTGTATTATCTTAGTAAATGAATACTTTTCGTTTGCGGATTTGGTTTTACATCCCTTTCAAAATTATTTCAAATATTTCGAGTCGATCTTTAATAGGATGAGGCGGTTCTAACGAGTACCCACAATTTATATTTTGAGCAGAAATAAGAAAAATGTCACAATTTTTCATCATAAACTTTTCGTTTTTTCGGCGGTAAAGTTTACAATGCATTTGTATAGGCATGTTTTCGAAATGGCATTATGACAACACACCCGTGCGACATAGCGCATTGTTCACTTCTCCAATATGGCCACTTTTCTGTTGAAAACTCGTGATATTTTTCTTAGAAATACTGCAAACATAGGTTGAGGGTGCTCGTTTGAACCGCCTCATTGAGGCGGGTCTAATGAGCTACCACAAACTATGTCTTGGAGCAAACATAAGAAAAATAATGCATGCCCCGTAAACCCAAGTTTTCTCTATATAAATTGAGTTTATTTCACAAACTTGTTCACGTGATGCCTAGGGTTCAAAATGGAACAATGACACTGTGTAGACCCAGGTATACGGTCTACAATGTTTGCTCAAAGAACAGTAAGTTGATTTAAAAGGTTACATCCCAGTCAGCAATTAATTTCGGGCCAACATCGGGCCGACAGCCGACACAACGTGGCAACGTCGTTTTGCTGTCGGCCGGACATTGGCCCGCTATTGCGTGCTAGCTGGGATGGAACAGTCCACATACTTGAGCTTACACCCAGAATCAGTTGGTTCAGCAGTGCTGTTAGGACTTTGATTTTCGACAGTACTTTTGCTACAATTCCCCAGAATAGAATTTAGCTTAGGGGCGCTAATACTAGATGCTAAAACAATTTGCCTGATAATAACATAGAAAGCTATTACTTCCACGACTGGGGTCTTAAGGCACATCATTCAGTCCTCGAGTTTCCTGATTAATAACCAATTGCCAGGCTTATAAGCAAATTTCCGTAGAAGACGAAAACCGATTAAGTTTGTTTTCTAATAGCGACGACGAAAAGATTTTTCTTTTTGTCTTAGACATATTTCTCAGATTAGATATTGCGTGTTCGATGCCGGGCTTTTACAGACTTAGTTGTTGGCGGGGTATAAATCTCGAAACTTTCGCGCGAGCCGGCTGTTTTTCGTGCTCGCTAAGACAAACTCGTGCTTGAGCCTTAGTTACATATTGTTATAACGACCTAGTCAGTACTATGTGGGTCATATTGACTTGCAAGAACTTTTCCTGGACATGAGGTGTATAAATATACGTTTAAACTTGTTCACTAGTTGCACAATCTTTTGCCTCAAACTGACTACTGCTTTTCTTAACTCAGGGGAGGGAAAGGGGTGATCAGAGAAAAAATATGCATAAACAATGTCCACGATAGACTGATGCCGACCTACCAGGTATCGCAGCCACGACCACCTGCATCCCATCAGAATGCGCTACCGAGGTCGGCATCTTTGCCGTTCGCTTAATAATCGATCATTTTCCCTTTTTAACTGATCTCCGTACCCTAATGGGTAAGACAAGGAGCTTATAGCACAGAACTTACACGTTTCTGTATAGGTTGAGTATACATAGAGGATCTTACATGAGTGGTCATGTATTATTGAATTTATTAAACGAGTTGAGGAAAAGGGATAAAATGCGAGGCTTTGCCGAGCATTTTATCCCTTTTCCTCAACGAGTTAATAAATTCAATAATACATGAGCACAAATGCAAGATTCTATTCATCATATGACATTTAAAACGCATTTTATTCACGATTGTGTACAAAAATGTCAACATTCCGCCATTAGTAAACGCGACGTCGTTAAGGACGCTGTACATGTAACGTTACGGGACGTATCTACCTAATTTGCATATTTAATCCACTAGTGGATTATCGAAAATATTACATGGCGTTAGTACACTCTCAGACGCGACGTCATATGATAAAAGCTGCTATTGCAGCAGATATGGATTTCATTGGTCCAGGAGATCAAAGCTCAACTCTTAGCCAGAGAACCACGGGGGCCATTAGCTGTCACTATTTCAACCACATAGGAGCTCCATGGAGTGTTTCATTACCTGGCAAGTACTCTTGCTCATAATCAATAGGTTTCTCACTGCTGTGGTTAGCGCCACTCTCGGGCCACATATGAGACGTCAAGTTCTGCTGAGGAAAGTCAGGTGAATTTTTTCCGGGCGCGCCGGTTTTCGCCCACCTCTGATTAACGATCGGCTCGAAATAAGTGAAATAATCCAGAAAGGGCCCTAAAATCCAAGACCAAAAAAAACCAAATCCTTTTCATATGAGCGGGCTCCTTTCATGTCTAATCCAATGGTCATATTTGGTCATCATCACGAAAACACGCCTATGTATTTTTGATCACCTTGAACCCCACTTTTATATAGTAAAACTGGGGTTTACAGGGGTTAACCTTATTTTTCTTATTTCTGCTCCAAAATGAAGGTTGTGGGTACCCAAAACCTATATTTTACCGCAGAAATACATTGTAAATTTTACCGCCGAAATGAAAGAACATTTGTAGATGAAAATCTGCGATATTGTTCTTATTTCTGCTCCAAAATATGGGTTGTGGGTACTTGTTAGAGCCGCCTCCATGAGGCGGGTCTAACGAGTACCTACAATCTATATTTTGAGCAGAAATAAGAAAAATATCACAAGTTTTCATCTAAAAATGTTCGTTTCTTTCGGCGGTAAAGTTTGCAATGTACATGTATTTGTGTAGGCGTGTTTCCATAATGATTTTACAATGTACAGACAGAAAACGATATTGCCTAGTAGACTACTGTGTCTGTTGGCGTAACAAGTCTCAGATCCATTACAAAATACAAATTGGTCAGTAATTGAATGGATAGTCAGAAACGCATGGTGCACACCATTTCATTTGCTTCGATCAGCTCCTGTTATCTACAGAGAAAATGAGTCTAGTTATGAAATAAACGTTTTTAATACCGCCAATAGGGACTTGAAGAAATATATGGGCTGCATGATGCTTCCACGCAGAGCTGAATCCGGCCCGCACACTAGTACTGGTAAACCGCTTAGAGGATCTAAGCCTGTCCAGGAACCGCGTTGCGAGGCGGACCGTCCATGCTAATAAACCCTATTGTTTTCATTGGGCGGCAGGGCTTGAGATGTAATTTCATCTCAATGTCGGGCAAAAAGTCCAACAAATTGGAATTAACGTCTCCAAAATGACTTTTACAGTGTTGACGGGGACGTTAAACCTCAAATCAAACAAACAAACAAACAATGTCATTTGCGAACAACTAAGGTGCCGATCAGACTGCGCATGCGCGCAGTCTGATCAGCACCTTTGTTGTTTTCTGTCAGAATAGTACGTTGGCTCTAGTTTCTATATTTAACATTTCAAGATTGTTGCTAGTCTGAGTTGCTTGACAGGCCGGTTAGGTTCTGGTCTGGTCGCAGACACCGAAGGGAGTGTTTTATCCTGGGTGTAGTTGTCACAGTTCACAACCTCGTCTTTAAGTGTATCTTGTCCCTACGCGGTATCTTGTTCCCCAGGACAAGATACAGCGGGGTATCTTGTCCTCACCTCGGGGACAAGAAGCCGTAGATACAGTATCTTGTCCCCAGGGATAAGGTATTCTATCCGTGGAATCGTGTGCCCCCACCCCCTCATATTTCCATTATTTTTAATTAACCGATGTTCTTCATTTTGTGACCTTGCTATACAATTCGTACTAGTACCAGTATGCCGGCCTCAGTGGCTCAGTCGGATGCGCGTCTGACTGTTGATCAGGAGGACGCGGGTTCGACTCCCGCCGGGGTCGGCAACATTCTTTCGTGGAGATTGATCATGAAATCTTTTCTACGGCCATTCTCTCCCTTCCGCTAATTCAAGAAGGGCAGTTGTCAGTTTCTGGCGAAAGAATGTGCACTGTACTGGTTAACCGCTTACGTATAAGCCTGCCCAGGACAGTGTTGATAGGTTAACTGACCGGCTCAAAAAAGACCTAAATAGTGGTGACTGGGCCGTAAAACTCCAATACAAACAAACAAAACTAGTACCAGTATATTATTGTCATCAGCAATGTACTAATCTGTATAGGAAAAGTTCTAAGGAGGCACATTGGCAGGAGGTGACTGGAGGTTTTTATAAGTTCAGCTAAAGGACTTTCAGAGATGAATATAATTGGGTCATATGGGATATTTGTGGGTCACATGGGATTCAGTATTTATTCCCCACTTTAAAAAAAGTGGGGTTGTACTGGTTTACCCTAGCCCTTCTATCTGTCAGTCTGTCCCTCCCTCCCTCCCTCCCTCCCTCCCTCCCTCCCTCCCTCCATCCATCCATCCATCCATCCATCATTCCATCCATCCATCCATCCATCCATCCATCCATCCATCCATCCATCCATCCATCCATCCATCCATCCATCCATCCATCTGTCGAAGAGCTTGGGTATATTATCATTCTTGCACACCAGATAAGGAAATCCATAGTTTTAGCTAGGGATCGAAATTCTGTCCTAACCCTGGTGTTCATATGCGCCGTCGTTAAGGTGTCGTCACAGCACGTTACGTGACGTCACTAAACAACACTGTAGTGACATCAAAATATGGCGGACGTAGGCGACCCAAGGGACTGCATTATTAAAATTCCACGCTCAGAAATGGAAGGTATGCAATAAAAAGAATCCTACATGGGTGTGAGGGATGGATGGAAAAATCCGTAACTGTGTAACTGTCCGGCATCACGCGGCCAATCGAGCGTGGATTTTCAATACTGCAGTGTCACTTCGTTCGCCGACGTCCGCCATTTTGTGATGACACTACAGTGATGTTTAGTGACGTCACGTTACGTGTTGTGACGTCAACCTTAATGACAGCGCATACATGAGGTCGTATTCAACCAATGCATTATCAAACACGCGAGAATACTCGCTCCTGGGTAAGAACACCAGAGTTAGAACCGAATTTCTATAACAAGCTAACACTATGGGTATCCTCTGGTGTGCAAGAATGATAAATTATTTCGAGTAGGAGACAATGGCCTATTGTGCTGCTTTTCTTAGTTCTATGATTTAACCCAAACAAAAAGACATTACCCTGTCTAAAAAGGTTTAGAAGTCCCAAAGCTGTTCCAGCTATTGGAATCTGATGCTTATTGAAGTAGTGATGAAAAACAGAATCAACCATTCTCTTGCTGAATATTCATTTAAGCCACACCCATTTCTGTCCATCAACCAATCAAATTACTTGATGTAATTTATTGCTGCAAATTCATAAACTGAATGTCAAACAGTGTAGATCCTGATCAGATGGCTTCTTCAGAAGCCATCTGATCTGGCTCTACACTGTTTGCAAAGATAGGGGTTGTCGTGAACAGCAAGATAAGGGTTAAAGTGCCGATGGGGTTCAAGGGGGTCAAAATTAGATAGGCATGTTTTCGTGATGGATGAGAATCAGAATTAAACCGCCGGTTGGTTGATTATTCGTGAGTGTAGCCTGGATAAATTATCTTGAAGAAGGACTTACACTGTTTCGTTTAAACCTAAAGTTCCTAAACTTTAAACAAGCAATGTAGACACTGATCCGCCACCATCTTCTACTTGGCGTGATCTGCGTTCACACTGTTTGTCAAACCCATCACATGATTCCAAACAAAAAGACATTACCCTGTCTAAAAAGGTTTAGAAGTCCCAAAGTTGTTCCAGCTATTGGGATCTGATAGCTATCGAAGTAGTGATTACGAAAACACGCCTATACAAATACATTGACTATTTTACCGCCGAAAAATCGAAAATTTTATGATGAAAAATTGTGATATTTTTCTTATTTCTGCTCAAAATATAGATTGTTGATACTCGTTAGAACCGCATCGGGGGGCTTAAATCGATTTTACGTGGCCACAATCCTCGCATCACTTCCGTCGCAATTTAGACAAATAATTTGTTCAGTCCGAATAAAGGCTTCCTAACTCATCAGTGCAACATCTCCGTGAACACAACAAAACATCAAACAACCACAGAGGTGAGACAACGGTGAGGACTCGACAGCAAGAAACCACTGAAATGCTGGAGCAACAGAAGACCAACAGTTAGCCTCCGATGGATCCGACCAGAGTGTGAAACAACGGTGAGGATTCGACAGCAAGAAACCACTGAAATGCTGGAGCCAGTTCACAATGGAAGGAACAGTGAAAATGTACCTTACTAGTAACTACACCTTGTCGAGAACAAATATTATTATTAATAGTAAGCCCAGATCACGTTTCTATTAACACTGCATGCTGGGTATTTTTTGTCTGCAGACATTTGGAAATATTTCACATTTTTTCCAGAAAAAGGGATTTAACATTTCATGCAAATTGTCTCCGTAGATGTCTTATTCTGAACTGGATTTGACATTTCATGCAAATTGTCTCTTTATGAGACAATTTGCATGAAATGTCAAGTCCCGTTTTCTGGGATAAATACCAACAATTTGACATCTGTTGATTTAGCCCAGACAGTGATAAAGTTTAAGATGCCCATGATAGATTATCCAGATGAAATGTGTCATCAGGATTTTCCTTAGACCCTGCATGTATAAGAATGAACGTGTCCATTTCAGAAACACAGCGTTGGGATCTTCCGAGGGATACCATGTTGCTATGTCCCTTCAATAATCGGCCTTGTTCCTCTTTTCCTTCAACGTGACTAAAATATTCATGCACCTGTTTGTAAGTTTCATTCCAAGCATTCCATGTTCCCAGAGAAAAAAAAAACATTGACGTGTCTTTCTCCGCCTCATTCCACACCTTATCCCCATGCTGAGCAAAGGTGACATGTATCTTGCGTCATTGGGCGTCCAACTGATATTGTCTTACAGTTTGGCAATTCCAGATGTTCTTGCAGCGGGGGAGTGCTGTGTTTTTCTTCTGTTTCTACACCTTCATTCATTTTTCCCTTTCTCCTCTGTCCCTCAATTTCATCTCCCCTACTAATCTCTTCTGTCTTTTCACCCCCTTTCTCAGGGAGACGATACAAAATGACCCACAATGGTTGAAGTGCCGTTAAACCAAAAAACAATCAATCAATCAATCGGTCTGTACATGAAGCGGCTTTGAAGTGGAGGAAGGGAGATAACAACATTTGAATTGAGATTAGTATTGAATGCTGGATTACCACTCTTGCAGCATATTTTTGTTTGTTTGATTTGAGGTTTAACGTCTCCGTCAACACTGTAAAGGTCATTTTGGAGACGTTGAAGCATGGACGGTCCGACTCGCACCGCTTTGCCTGGGCAGGCTTTGATCCTCTGTGCGGTTTACCAGTACTCGTGTGCGAGTCGGATTCAGCTCTGCGTGGAAGCATAATGCAGCCCATACATTTCTTCAAGCCCCGATGGGCGGGGGCCGAACTTGCAGCACAAGTGTGTGTCAAAGACATCACGAAGACACGCCTATACAATTACATTGTAAAATTTACCGCCGAAAAAAACCCGAACATTTTAAGATGAAAATTGTGATATTTTTCTTATTTCTGCTCAAAATATAGATTGTGGGTACTCGTTAGAGCCGCCTCATCGAGGCGGTCCTAACGAGTACCCACAATCTATATTTTGGAGCAGAAATAAGAAAAAAAACGTTTAGCCCTGTATATATAAAGGTGTGGTTCATGGGGGTCAAAGTATGTAGGCGTGTTTTCGTGATGGTTGTTGTTGACGCAAATGAAAGTAATCAAAGACTTGTGAAGCCTCAAAGTCGGTGAATTACAGGGTATTTGATCCGGATCTACACTATTTCCAGTGTCCAACATTTGTTTGTGACTGAGAAACACTACACATTATAGCGTTTGACATATAACATTTGAAATTATTATCTGATTTTCGTCTAAGATGTGTCTTTGACAAAACAGTTCCAGGAATGATTCTAGACTGTTACATATCTTTCTGCTTCTACATAGTAGACGCATTCTTTTACAGCTCAAACACTGAGGTTTTTCTGGTGATGTTTTTATGTCTGCTTCAAATATCGATTCATTACGCAAACACGCCTATACAAATACATTGCCACTTTTATCGCCGTGAAAATGAAAATTTTAAGAAGAAAAATTGTGATATTTTTCTTATTTCTCCTCAAAATATAGATTGTGGGCACTCGTGAGAACCGCCTCTTCGAGGCGGTTCTAACGAGTACCCACAATCTATGTTTTAGAGTAGAAATAAGGAAAATAAGATATACCCCCGGAAACCCCAGTTTTACTATATAAAAGCGGGGTTCAAGGGGGTCAAAAGTATATAGGCGTGTTTTCGTGATGGTAGGTGTTCATAAGAACTGCGACATTGAAGAGCCCACAATCTTTGCTTTAGAAGAGAAATCCGAAAAATAATGTATGCCCTGCAGACCCTATTTTTCTCTGAACAAAAAGTGGGTATATGTGGGTATTCATTACATAGGCTTGTTGATCTTATGGGTCTTAAAAAAGTTTGCTTTTTAATTTATGACCTTGTAAACCAAAAGAATTATACTGGATTACACATTTATAAAGCAATTATGAGCTGCCCGTTTAATCAGGTTATAGGGTCATTCGTGCTGATAAATAATTTCAGCAGACGTCTTTTTCTAAACAGCTGTGTTGATAGCAGAATGGCTCCATGACCTACAATCTTGAATTAGGCAGGAAAACCCAGACTAATAAACTGCAGGCACTACACCTTAAGTAGTAATAAGGCGGAAGCAACTCCGATCATCGAACGATAGCTGGTCTCAGTGAATTCACCGTCTAAAAACAAAGCGCAATACATCAGGTTAACATGAAGAAGCCATCTGATCAGGATCTACACTGTTTGGCATTCAGTTTATGAATTTGTAGCAATAATTTGCATCAAGTAATTTGATTGGTTGATAGACAGAACTGGGTGTGGCTTAAATGAATATTCAGCAAGAGAAGGGTTAATAACGAAGCTCGAATTTTAAGGTCAGCTTCCAGTTACAACTTTGTGATTCCCAAACAAAATTATGTTAACACACCCGTGCGATTTAGTGCATTCTTTCATATTTCCAAAACGCCTATGTTTCGGATGAGAATTTGTGGTATTTTTTTCTTATTTGTGCTCCGGATATAGGTTGTTGGTGCTCGTTAGAAACCGCCTCAAATATTCTGAGGCCGTTTTGATGAGTACCCGCGGCACATGTCTTTGGGCGGGAATGAGAAAATTAGTGTATACTCATGTAAGCCTCAGTTGTACAGTGGGGTTTGGAGGGTTATTCATTACACGCACTTGTGGTCTTGATGGACTTTCCTTTCCTTGAGGAAATGTGTAGCTGCAGGCCTATAAAGATAGACAGTTTCACCTCTGACTTTGGGAGCTTGCTGATCAGTGATATTAATTATTTTTGTTGTTGTTGTATTTTGTTAAGTGGGCCTCACGGAAGAGTAGCTTGTAGCTAATTGTGTCACCCACTGTAAATAAAGCCTTTATTTTTATTTTTATTATTATTATTACTACAACAGACACAATCGACTAGTTATCACACATTATCAATGGGCTGTATAATATGAAAATTCAGTTCTGGAGATATAGCCATTAGAGGGAAGGTATATGTGCCCTTTTGGGCACTTTGTCTACATTTCCTTTTAACCCAGTTTTCCAACTAAGCGCTGATAAGAATAAAATGAACTTATTAAATAACTACATTCTACTTTAGGGAACAAAGTACTAGAACCCCCCTTCTCAGAAGGATCCTATTTTTATCAGAGAATTCAATCTATTAGCCTCTTAACAGTGATGGAATTCGTTAAAAAACACCAGTTGATGGCTGAACCAGTTATCTCTAATATCACTTACTTGATGTTTATACATGCAAAAGAGGTGCTTTTTGAATGGAAAGGATAATTCATGAAGCGTTGTTTCAACTGTTTAAATAAATGATATGGCATCACCTATAGGCAGATATAATACCCACAGCACCGAGTTAAAGCTGGAGCTTGTATCTAGCAGTGAATCTCCCATCAGCGGTCATCAAAAATGACTTGTGCAAATAATCAGATTTCATGACCATGCTGCCTGAATTTTCATAACTTCTACCTTGTTCCTCTAAGTAATTCTAGACTTTTGCCCCACTAGGTGAGACGCCGCCTTCTGTGGAATTCTTGTTCCCTGAAAACAAATTTTGTCGTTAAATGTAAAATGTCTCCAATGGAGACAATTCGCATGAAATATCAAAACTGTTGTCTCGTAAAAAATAAGACAAATATTTTTAAAATATCGTTTGCTGAATTTTTTACCCAGCGTGCTACCGAAAGTCTAATGTAAGCAGCTTTAACTCATTTAGTACAAGAAACCCCATAACGGGTACCCTGACAAGCAGTGCTGGCCCAGATCAGACGCCGCAGAATGCGGCGTCTGATCAGGGCCTACACTGTTTGCAAAAGTTCCGCCAGTTTCCAAATTGATTTTGAAGAAAACACAACCTGACACCCCTTAATTTTGAAATTGACTCCTGCTATATATAAGGAGGAAGATTCCATTTGGTACCAAAATGGTTAAAATACTGTTAGATGGACAGGTAGGACCAGTCATTTTCATCCACATGCTTCTATCAGTTTGCTCATGTACGCGTACACGTACACATAACTGAGATGGACTTAAAATGACCTAAAGTTAAAATCCGATTAAACATCTTAAACATGTGCATCAACTTGTCAGTGATTACATCACGAAAACACGCCTATATAATTTTGACCCCCTTGAACCCCACTTTTATATAGTAAAACTGGGGTTTCCGGGGGTATACCTTATTTTTCTTATTTCTGCTCTAAAATATAGATTGTGGGTACTCGTTAGAACCGCCTCGATGAGGCGGTTCTAACGAATGCCCACAATCTATATTTTGAGCAGAATTAAGAAAAATATCACAATTTTTCATCATAAAATTTTCATATTTTCGGCGATAAAGGTGGCAATATATTTGTATAGGCGTGTTTGCGTAATGTAAACATATGCATCAACTTGTCAGTGATTAGATACAGGCATGGGGTTGTTTCAAACATGACAGATGCAAATAATATAATACTGGTACATGTACATCTAAACGTTGGAATACACTAAGTTAGCGTACGTGTGTAACACAATATTATGGAACACAATACACGTATCCTGGTGCAATGCATTTCGAGGGCGCTGGTCAAAATGCGCGAATACGCGGATAGATTCACGATGTGACAGCCCTCGTCAGAAAAAAAAAAAATCAGCCCTGTCTCGTCCAAGGCGAGATAACGGGAGATCACAGGCCAAACATTAATGATAAACATTCAAGAGTCAGCTTAGGCGGATGTGAACAGCCGTATTAATTCACCGTCATTTTTCTCAAGGGGGACTACTTTCAAAAACCGGAATTGATTTTCATTATTTCCTAAACATTTCCAAAAAAAAAAAAAAAAAAAAAACGGATTGCTGTTAGAGGAAAGAATTTGGTCATTGTGCGACCATTGTGCGACCATTGTGCGACCAAATTATTTCATTTAAAAGTAGTCCCCTGCCAGAAGGAAAACGAATCAGATTTTTCTGCATGAGTAACGTCCCTTGGAGTTGTATCAGATCACCTTGGTCGGGTATGCTCGTGTTATCTTTAGCAGTAATACATGAGACCGAAGACTTTTGCAAACCCTATCAAATGATATGTACTTTTGCACACAGTAGAAACTGGTTAGCATTGTTGTAGACGCCGACAAGACTGAGGCAGTTGTGATCGCCGAATGAAGTTCCTCTCTTTTTTCCATTTAGTATTAATGTCAGCGTTCAGTTTGTGCCGAGACATATACTTATATGTGCTGTCGCTGTGCACACATATATTTTTAAGTTTTGCTGTTCCCGACTTTGTTACATATCTTGAATTGATGCAATTGCAAAGTAGATAAATATACATGTTCGTGGCTATCTTTTTAGTGTCTGAGTTGATATATAATCTATGAAACAATAAAATAGGGCGATATGAGGAAAACATCATATAAAATGCTAATGAGTACATTTGTTTGCCCATTCGTCTAAACAAAAAAGAAAATGAATAAAGTAAAATTCCTATATTTAGACAATCTTTGGGACTGTTCAAAAGTTGTCTTTAAGGCCACTTTTGAACAGTTCCAAATTTTGTATCCCGTTAGAGGACACTGTATGAATACAACTCAAAGAAAATATACCTGGAACCTTCTTAATATGCTTTTAAAAGCTAAATATGCTTTTAAAAGCGTATTGTGTCTTAATTTCCGATGTCTTTATAGTGGAATTTTACTGTATTTCTTGATGACAGAAGTAACTACAGTCGAACTTCAATGGCTCGAACACCTTTGGGACCATGAAAATCTGTTCGAGACAGGGGTAGTTCGAGCCACGGAGGGCTACTGCCAGGGGGCATAACGAGATACTTTTGGACATTTTTTCGGTGATCTATAATGAAAATGTATGCTGTGTGTACGCATTAGAATCGCCTCATCGAGGCGATTCTAATGAGTACACACAGCATACATTTGCAAGATAAAAGACGTAATCTCCTTAATTATCCCCCATTATTTCTTATGAAGAGGATTTCGCTAGGGGCTCAAGAATGGGTTCGACACATCCATGGTAAACGAGCCATCGGTGTTCGAGCCATCGAAGTTCTACTGTACTATAGTGGCGTGCTTGCACCATTAACAATTGAGAAAAAATGACTCATCAATAAAGCATAAGGCATACATTAATCTTAACAAATAACGAGAAAAAAAAGAAAAACCTAAAAACAAAAAACGAGCGGAAATATATAAAAAAAAAAACAAAAAATGGAATTGGAACCAATGTTATCAGTCAAAAAGAAGACCAATGGTGATGAGGAAAAGAAGAGAAAGAAAGAAAAAGGAAATGGTTCAGATTCAGACAGTAGTGGGGAGGAGTGTGGTACAATCCGGACACACAGGCAGTCATCAACATTGAGACCTAGGATTACTGGTTTCACGCCGTCCCCGCGAGTATCGACAGCATCCCAACCGGTAGGCAACTTTGCTTTACCCTAGAAAATACAGAGAAAGTTAAATAACTTGAGCATAAATAGTTAATTTATCATTGCAATCTCGACACCTTTCTTAAATCTCTACATAATACTTCGCATCGCTTCAGGTACCAGATACTTACTGATAATCTAAGAGGAATTTTCTTATCTTGAACCTGCATATTGTATACTCTTTAGAATGGCCTCGATGTGGCAATTTTATTGAATTACCATCGAGTCACTCGACGTCACATGATGGTTACATGATATCCGAACACGTTATGGTGTTCTACAATGTTATTGGACGTTGGTAACATGTTGACGTCAATGGTACTGCTCCGCCATTAATTGATTAAACATCCACTTGTACATTTTTATTCTGTTTCAATTTTACCTTCATATCAGGTTTAAGCATCATATTGATGACAGAAAGAAATAAGGAATGTAAACAAAAAAAAATAAGAACATATAGTTGTTTTAAATGTTTATCGACTGCTGTTCATGATATCGAAAGTAGTCAATTATAAATTAATTCTTTAAATGTGGCAGTTCTTACTGACACTGATCCGCAGTGTCCGTCTGCAAAATTATTTCCTCTCGACCATGAATAAATCTAGGTTATTCAATATTCCACCGCTGTGCTCCCTGCCATTTGCCATAAACCAGCGTCTGATCAGAGCCTACACTGTTTGCAAAAGCGGTCAGCCATTTTTCACACCAATGTGTGAAGAAAACACAACCTGACAACCCCTCTATAAGTAAGAAGATTCCATTTGGTTCAAAAAGGGTTAACGCGGTGTTAATATAAACAAAAAAAGTATAACATATTTTCTACAAAGATTATGTGCTTGGTAACATGGTCGACTGCCCCACGCCCACGGGGTCTTGAAGAAATAGATTGGGCATTGAAACGTAATTTGTCTTTGTAACAATGTAGTACGTTTCCTGAAGAATCTGTAAACGACATGTCCGAGATCCCGCGTTGAAACTGTAATGATTTTATCGACTAGGAGAATATGGAAACATGAGTACAAATAAAGAATATCATTTTAAGGTATATTCCAGAGGAAATGAATAAAACACATTTTTTTTTACATTACTCGATTTCAATATTTCGGCCGCAGGCCTTTTTCAAGAGAAAAGGTCCCATGACCTTCATATTGTATTTATGTGAAAAACGAGTAAACATTCTTTCTTCGTCGTGCCATAAATTTGAAATTAGACTTCAGATTCTACATGAACGGTCAGATGGTTTATCTCCGGACATCTGGTTCTCGCCTACTTCTGACTAATGATCGACTCGCTACAAGCGAATAATTATAAAAGTTCGCACAACGCAAATAAAAAGCTAATTAAGCTATTCTGATTTTCCCGCCGGTTATACAAGGAAGATAATGCCTGTTTATCAATTTCCGTTTGTTGTCCTGTTTATTTTATCTGAAAACGAGACTTTAGAAGAATGATGGAGGCAGTTCTAACTAGTACCCAGAATCTATGAAAGTTTCAGAATTATATATGCGTGTTTTCATGAAATATAAGCGGAAGTGGCAAAATTCTCAAATATAACTGAATAGGCGTGTTTCTGTAATGAATGCATGGACTAATTTGCATGATGCGACCATGTTTCGTATTTTCATTTTTCAGAGTCCACTGTTGCTAGAGATCCGGGAAAGGAATGAAGAATCAGAAGACTATGGGGATGACGTCGGGCTCAGAAAAGCAGTATTACTACGCCTAGTTGGCGGGTTTCTTGTCGTCCTGTCTATTCTTCTCATTGTTGTTGTTATATATCTTGCCACTAAGCCGCCCGTTATCCAGTACTGCCATTTTAAAGACAGTGATCACGTGTCACCATCTGATCTTAAAAACCCGGATGTGTTTGATGATTTGACTGAAGATGAACTCAAAGCCGTTAATGACTTTATGTTAAGCCATAAAAGTTTAGGAATAACGCCTTGGGATAAAGCGACTGTGGATAGTAGTTACGTGTTTATGATTGAGTTGTTTCTTCCAGAAAAGAACAACGTCTTGCAGCATTTAGACCATGGTAGTAAAAAGCCAAAACGCGAGGCAAAGGCAGTTGTAGTTAGAGGCGACCGCGATCCTCCCGTTGTTGAGGAATACATAGTATCTCCGTTACCAAAACCAAAAACGGCTATTTTATACAGGAACCCTTCCTATAGACGATACCCTATACCTTATGAAAGTCGACCTATCGATGATATTGACTACAGGTATATTTTTCCTATGATTGAAAAGGTCACTGAGGAGCTATACCCCTTGTTAATGGAAAGCTACGGGTTATGTTACCATAACTGCACAAAGGGCGTCAACTGTATGGTCTTCTTCGATGTTTCCCCGAGGGGACAGAAGAGTGGAGATCGAAAGTCATGGACCTGGGGGTTCCCGGAAGTCGATGGGTTTTATATTCAACCATTAGGTTTAGAATTTTTAATAAACCACAAATCTACTGACGTCTCTAAATGGTTTATCGAGAAAGTCGTCTATAACGGGCAAAAATTCAGCAGCACTACTGCTCTAATGAAAGCTTACAATTCGAATAATTTACAAAAAGTTCATGTCACTATTTCAAAATCCTACTCTTCGTATGAACCAAAAGGTTCAATACCCGATGATCACCGACAAGGACCGAAACTAACGGAACCGGAAGGAAAGCGATTTAATGTGAAGGGAAGACATGTGTCATACAATAAATGGAACTTTAATATACACATGAAACCATCTGTAGGTCCGCAACTATTTGATGTTAAATTTGATGGCACACGTATAGCGTACGAAATCAGCTTGCAAGAAGTTCTCGTGTTTTATTCTGGTTACGGACCGGCACAGATTAATACCAATTATTATGACGTCTCTTGGTTAATTGGTGCTTCCAATATGGCGCTTGTACGAGGCGTGGACTGTCCGGACACTGCGATCTTTTTAGATTCGTATTTCTGGGTAAACATTGGCAGACCAGAAAAATTTAAGAGCAATATATGTATCTTTGAAGAGAATGGCGGAATGCCTCAAAGGCGCCATTTTTCTAATAATTTTGAGGGTAGCTATTATTTTTATGGTGGACTTATTGACTACCATCTCGTTGTCCGAACAATCGCAAACGTGTGGAATTACGATTATTTATTTGATTTCATATTTTACCCTGGGGGCGCAATAGAGGTCAGGGCCACGGCGACTGGATATGTCCAGACAACTTTCAAGCTCCCAAAGGAGGAGCAGTATGGCAGTGTTATACACGAGCACGTGGTTGCTAACGTACATCATCATTTATTCCATTATAAAGTCGACCTTGACATTGCCGGAGTGAAAAACAGATATACCACTCTGGATATTGAACTTGAAAAAGTAGCTAATCCGTGGTTTAAGAATGTAAACAAAACTCAAATGAAAATAGTTCCAAGATTGAAGCAGAAAGAAGCCGATACGCTGAATTTCGACCCAAACCTTTCACATTATCTTTTATTTCATAACAAAGATGCCAAAAATGGGTATGGAAATGCTAGAGCTTATCGGATTATAAACAGAGGTCAAAGTTACTTTGTTCTCGAGAATACAACAGTCGCAAGAGCTGCGCAATGGGCGAAGTATCCAATAGCAGTCACAAAGCGCAAGGATACAGAAAGAAGTTCGACGACAATTTATGCGCAAAATGACCCCTGGGATCCGGTTGTGAATTTCGATGATTTTATCGATGGTGATAACATCGTTGACGAAGATTTAGTAGCATGGGTTTCGATGGGCGTGATTCATGTCCCGGGCACCGAAGATGTTCCGTCAACTCCGACAACTTGGAACCGTTATTCTTTCTTTTTGCAACCCCATAATTATTTCCATGAATGTCCTACTGTCAGTTCCCCGGATGTTGTCGTGATACGACCCGGAAAAGACAAAGGGAAACCCACTGTTAACACTTTTGGAACATCCTTGAATTATACATGTATACCTAGGACAACAGGACCGTATAATTTTGATGGTGATCGTTAAGATATGCAACTACAGGAATAGGAATCAAAACACTGAGCGTACCGATTGATCGATTGTCTGTGGTTGTAGGGTGGGATAATAGCCTGGCCCCGAGGTTATAAAACTTTTTTCATGCTCAACTCAGCTGAGCATGAAACTTGTGGTGCTCATAAAATTACAATACTAAGAAGTTGAGCGATTTTTCTTTCTCAGTAAACAGAGATTGTTTAGTTGACCTGCTCACAAATTTTAAAATGAGCAGGACAAATTCCATGCTCAAGTGAGTTGAGCATGAAAAAGTTTTATAACCTCGGGGCCAGGACTTAGACTTGAACACTTTCGTTAAACCCCTAAATTCCAGTTTATAAGCAAAAAGTGTACACCCTGATCAGATGCCGCGTTTTGATTAGGGTCTTCTTTAGTTGCCAAGTCAAACCCTTTATTTCGTTCCGGATTCCATATAAATAGAGAATACCAAATTCGTGTCATTTGATATCAAGTTTATCAGGCAAGGCTTTGAGAACGCTTGTAGAATCGCGAGGCTTGCCGAGTGATTCTACATGCGTTCTCGAAGCCGAGCCTGATAATATTGATATCAAATGACACGAATCTGGTATTATATTTATAAGTTTATCCCCTTGTACACTTACTCCTTCACTTTTGCCATTTTCCCACTGGGCCAGTTCATTGAAGTGCAATATCACGTTGACCTGATAAAGCTCACTTGCCCTGAGATAGCATATCTTTATCAGGTCAGTATGTTACAATGCAGTTAATATAAGGGATATCTGATAAAACCCTAATTTGCATCGATAAAAATGGCACGGCTATTTTCTTTTATAAGTAGCAATTGTCTGATTTTCCGACAAGCACAAGCATTGAAAAAAAGCTTACCACGCTGTATAACTTTGATCCAAAAGTTAATCACATGTATCCTGTAGCAAAATTATGGAATGAGTACCTTATTTTTTCAAGGAAGTAACATTATATACACAGCTTATTTTTGCTACAATGGACTCGTACTAGCGGCGTGTTATGTTATAATTAGATACGCTCTGGCGGTGTGCAGCATTAAGAGTTAAGCTGTTAAGTAGGCTAAGCTAAAATTATATAAAGTGTCTTTATCTTGTTGCCGTTCAATACCTTGTTATTCCCAGATGGATTTTGAAATTACTTGGCCCAAAGTTTAACAATCATGACTATCATGCACAAGGCCCAGTTCGGTATCGCCAAGGTAAAAGGTAAAGAAAAGTATCTTCTGTGTCCGGTCAATAATTTTGTTATGGATTTGGAATGTGTGTGTGTGTGTGAATTCGGGTTTAACGTCGTTTTCAACAATTTTTCAGTCATATCACGACGGTGTCTGGTTGCGACAGGGAGCTCAATGTTCACTTTTATAGTGCTGCCTCACTGAAGTATCATGTCCCAGACACATTACATGATACCACACCCAGTCACATTATCCTGACACTGGGTCGACCAGTCCTAGCTCTACCCCGTAAATCCGAGTGCCAAGCGAGGAGCAGCTAGTACCATTTTTAACGACTTTGGTATGTCGCGGCCCGGGATCGAACCCGTGACCTCCCGTTCCCCGGAGCGGACACTCTACCAACTGAGCTATCGGGGCCGGTGAGTGGATTTGGAAATGTCAACCATCATGAGAAGATGTGTCGTGCGCAAGACCCAGGTTGATACCGCCAAGATCAATGTCATACTAAGGGGTCAATTTATTTTTTGTTTGATTTGGAGTTTGAGTTTGGAGTTGGCCCAGTCAACACTATTTAGGTCATGTTTGAGCAGGTCAGTTTGACAGTTTACCTATCCACACTTTACCTGGGCAGGATTATACAGCTTATACGGTTAGCGAGTACAGTGTACAGTCTTTTGCCAGAAACTGACAACTGCTCTTCTTGAATCAGCGGAAGGGAGAGAATGGCCGTAGAAAACTTAGGAGACAAATGTATAGAAAAGTGTCCGTTTAGAGTGACCGCTCAAGTCCTTTGTTATTCCTGGATGGATTTGGATGTTACTTGGCAGAAATGTTAAGCATCATGAGGCAACTTGTCGCACGAAAGACCAACATCGGTACCCCCAAGGTCAAGGGCGTACTTAGCGATCAAAGGTAAAAAAAGTAAAAATGCTACTTTTTCGTCATCAGCCCATACTTTTTTATTCTTAGATTGGGTCGGTACCCCTATGGTCAAGGTCATCCTTACAGCCGATTACTTTCCACTGTCGTATAATGCCTCGCTTGTGGAGCGCTTGTTTTTTCATACACTCTTGCCCATTTCATATATTTTTTATCATAGTTCTATATAATCTGATTTAAAATCTTTGTATGATAAATAGAATCTTACACTCATGGTCATTTCATACATACGGGTGTAAGATAATCTGTACGTGTTTATTATTATCTTAACGACATGTTAACCCTTATAGGTTATTATGGGTGCTTTGTTGACTGATTGTGTAGGTGTTAAACGACATGTTAACCCTTGTGGGTTATTATGGGTGCTCTTTCTTTATGAAAGGGAGAAGGTGGAAGAGATAGAAGAAGAGATTAGTAGAGGAGATGATAGAGAGGGGACCCGGGAGAAAGAGCCAAATGAATAAGGCTGACACGATTAATCGTATGATCGATTAATCGATCGATAAATTCCACAAAAACGATTATCATTTCTGATTTGCTTTTAATCGGTTACTTGATAGGTACAATTTACTACCCAAAGTCATGCCTAAAATAGCTGGATGTGTGGCAAACAGTGCAGACCTTGATGAGACGCCGCATTATGCGGCGTCTCATCTGGGTCTACACTGTTTGCTCAGGCCTGTCTGTTCAAATATACATATGGTAAAGTGCAACATATGGTAAGAGTCATGCTCAGACAGAAAGTCGGACAGGTAAAATCATGACAAAAACCTAAGCGATTACTAATTGATTATCGATCGCAATGACAGGACTGATAATCCCTTATCTTTTCAGCCCCGATTAGCCAGCCCTACAAATGAATAAACGTGAGGAAACAGAAGAAGCTAAATTCCCCTTTCCTTACCTGCTGCAAGTTCAGACCGAAATGTCAAACTGTAAATTATGAGTGGAAAAGGGTTTCATTTTGAAGCAAGGGATACAATTTCTTGCACACCAGACAAGGAAATCCGTGAGTTTACCCTGGGATAGAAATTTATGTTCTGACCCTGGTGTTCCGACCCAGGCAACTAACATAAATGCGCTTCAATTCTATTCAACTGCCGGAACTACTTCCGCACTACTTTTATTTTGTAAACAATATAAATGTGCGAGCAGTCAAAACTAACCGGAGGTGTTGTGCAAGAAAAAGAATCCAATATGGGATTCTGTTGTAGATGGGCGTTTCCAACCCTCGGGATGACCGTGCTGAGCGGAACCTCTGCGTAGCCTCGGTTCCGCTCAGCACGGTCATCCTTCGGGTTGGAAACGCTCATCAACAGAACCCCATATCAGATTCGTATAATCCAATACCAGGAGGACGCCCCGAGGACGCAAGATACACGACATCATCTTCCCCTCTCCGAACCACCCCAACGAACCACCCCATTTATGGTAATTATACCTATGCAGTTTTTTTGTGCGTGCATTTTGTCACTCTTCTCTATAAGGGCAGAGTGTTGACAATTAAGTCTGTGTAATACTCTCCCCTGGACCCCCATTTTATATAAAGAAAACTGGGTTTAGAAGGTATACACTATTACATGTATTCTTGTTTCTGGTCCAACACATAGATCGTAGGTACTCGTTAGAACCACCTCTATGAGGCGGTTTTAACGAGCACCTACAATCTTTGTTTGGAGCAAAAATAAGATAAACAGGACAGTTTGCATTACTAAAATACCAGTGGTGGGTACTTCAAAATAGTTTTTGTTTGTTTGATTTGAGGTTTAACGTCCCCGTCAACACTATATAGGCCATTTTGGAGACGTTGCTTCCAATTTTGTGGGACTTTTACCCGACATTGAGATGAAATGACATCTCAAGCCCTGTCGCCCAATGAAACCAAAAGGGTTTATTAGCATGGACGATCCGCCTCGCACCGCGGTTCCTGGACAGGCTTAGATCCTCTAAGCGGTTTACCAGTACTAGTGTGCGGGCCGGATTCAGCTCTGCGTGGAAGCATCATGCAGCCCATATATTTCTTCAAACCCCTACTTCAAAATAGAAGTGAAGGCAATATTCTATGCTTTTTTTCTATGCCCTGTGTGTTACCCTTATGGGGTCAGATAGCTTTGTGTTTTTCAAGGCTTTTCCTGGGTAACTTTTTGGGTCGATTATCGACCTAAAGTTACTAAGCACAACTCTTCATTGCTGATGTCCACGTGACTATCAGTGATTTATAGAAAATAGCCGTGCCATTCTTTGTTTAAACAATGTTTTATTCAAACTCCAGTAGACCAGCAGCACAAATACTTAGATATGGGATAAATAAGGATCTGAACGGAACACAAGATAACAAAACATGAAAGCATGTTTCTGCTGCTCCATATGAACAAATAGGACTTTCCAACAAGTTTTTCAAGCATAGTTCATGACATTACGAAAACACGCCTATACATTGTAAATTTTACCGCCGAACCCCCCCCCCCCCCCCCCCCACACACCAAAAAAAAACAAAAAAAAAACACGAAAACTTTCAGATGAAAAGTTGTGGTATATTAACAATAAGTTTTACCCTTGTAAACCCCAGTTTTACTGTATAAAAGTAGGGTTCTAAGGGGTCAGAATTTTATAGGCGTGTTTTCGTGATGATTTAAATAGCTGCATTCAAGCCCTAAACGGGCGTGTAGAATTTGTCCGAAGCGTGACGGTTGTATGGTATTATTATAGATCGGTAGAATTCGTTGTTGCAACTTAAGTTTACGTTCATGCGGACTGAACAGATTATTTGTCCAAACCATGACAGAACCCAAGGTAAGGATTGTGACCACGTATTTTTTAGCCCACCAGAGCCGAAGGCTCCGGGGGAGCTTATAGGATAAGCAGTTGTCCGTCGTCGTTGTCGTCGTCGTCGTCGTCTGTCCTATGACGTCAACATTTTCAAAGGACATCTCCTCTGAAGCCACTGGGCCGATTGGGCCCAAATTTTATCTGTAGCATCCTTGGGCTGGGGGATTGAAAGTTTGTGTTTTTTTGTGAAAATCGGCAACTTGTAGTTTCCATAGACTTATAATGGGGAAAATAGAAAAATGGCAATTACTGCCAAGCCTCTGCAGATATTTTGACATAACTTGCATAGAAATGTTCCCTAGGCAATCAAATATCTGCCGTATGATTTTAGGCCTTCTGCTCATTTTTATTGGTTGCCATGGAAACCAAAATGCAAAAAATAGAAAAAAAAATACTTAAAAAAAAACATCTCCTCAGAAACCATATGCTCTAGGAGGCTGAGACTTTATAAAAATATTCACCATATTTGCCTTCACAGGTTTTGTGTTTTTTATGAAATTTGGCCTTTCAGTTTTGTTGCTATGGCAACTTAGAGTTTCCATTGACTTATAATGGGGAAAACTAAAAAATGTCATTTGCTGCCAAGTCATTGAAGATATTTTGACAAAACTTACATACTCGGACATGTTCCTGGAGTTAACTTCTCTCAGCCATATGCTTTTATGTCAGCCTGGGGGTCCCCTAGGTTGTGCCGGGGCCATGCCCCGCCCCCTCCACTTCATAAAATGCCTCAATCTCAGAAACCTTACAGATCCCAACCCCTAAACCACATATATTCTTGTTCCTTATGATAAGATGCATTAAGTGACACCAACCTGGGGGTCCCCCGGGATGTGCCCGGGACATGCCCTGCCCCCTCTATTTCATAAAATGCCATTTATCCCAGAAACCATTCAGATCCCCACCCCTAAACTATATATATTCTTGTTCCTTATGCTAAGATGCATTAAGTGAAACCAACCTGGGGGTCCCTCGGGAATGTGCCAAGGACATGCCCCACCCCCTCCACTTCATAAAATGCCATTTATCTCAGAAACCATTGAGATCCCCACCCCTAAACCATATATACTTTTGTTCCTTATGATAAGATGGACTCAGTGGCACCAGCCTGGGGGTCCCCCAGGATGTGCCGGGGCCATGCCCCACCCCCTCCACTTCATAAAAGGCCCAATATCCCAGTAACCTTACAGATCTCCACCCCTAAACCATATATATTCTCGTTCCTTATGATAAGTCGCATTCAGTGACACCAACTTGGGGGTCCCCCGGGATGTGCGGGGGCCATGCCCAACCCCCTCCACTTCATAAAAGGCTAAATATTCCAGAAACCTTACAGATCCCCACCCCAAAACCATATATATTCTTGTTCCTTATGATAAGACACATTCAGTGACACCAACCTAGGGGTCACCCAGGGTGTGCCCGGACCACACTCCACCCCTCGACTTCACAAAAGCTCATATATCTGAGAAACTGTTCAGAGACCACCCCTAAACCATATATATTCTTGTTCCATATGATAGGCGCAAACAGTGACACCAGCATGGGGGTCCCCCGGGGTGCCACGGGCCAAGTCCCACCCCTTTACTTCATTAAAATCCATATATCTCAGAAAACGTTCAGATCCCCACCCCTAAACCATATATATTCTTGTTCCTGATGATAAGACTCCACTTAATAATAGGCCATATATCTCAGAAACCATTCAAATCCCCATCCTATAATCACATATATTCTTGTTCATTGTTATTAGACACATTCAGTCAACCCTGTCTTGGGGGTCAGCAGGGGCCATTTCTCTCCCTTCCACTTCATAAAAGGGCCTCATATCTCAGAAACCGTTCAGATCCCCTATATTCTTGCTCTTTATGATAAGATATATTCAGTGACAACAGTCTTTGGCTTTTCTGGGATCTGCCATGCCCGAATCCCTCCATTGCTTAAAAGGCCTTACGTCTCAGGAACCATACATATCCCCACCGCTAAACCATATATGTCTCTGTTCCTTTTTATAAGACCCATTTAGTGACACCAATCAGGGCTTCATTGGGCAGTGCCCACCTGAGCTCTGGTTTATGAAATTTGGCTCTTTGGTTTGTTTGCTATGGCAAGTTAAGAGTTTCCATTGACTTATAATGGGGAAACTTGAAAAATGACATGCCTCAAGATATTTTGTCAAACTTTCATAGAAATGTTCCTTTAATAATGTTCTTTTTGGCCTATTGCCACAAATGGGAAATTGTCAATTGTCATCTGTTGTCTTCAAGCGACATCAGACCTCTAGTCTGATTGGGTCGAAATTTTATCTGTAGCAGCCTTGGGAGCAGGGCTTCCATGGTTAATTAAAATACATTGCTGCCAGTCGGCAGTGGCCCCCTGAGCTCTTGTGAGCATTGTGGTCCATGGGCCTCTTGTTTTTACTTGCCGTTCCAAGGCGGATTTTCTGTTGTGGTTTATTTTTGTTATAGTATGTCTTTATATTTACACGTATGTGTTGCTAATATATTTTTATTTTGGAGAGCCGTCAGGCATTTTTTTGTGAAAGTAACCTTTTTTTTTTGTTTTTGGTCGGGGTCGGAGGGGGAGGCTTTCCGCTTGTGATGTTTTCATAAAGGTTAAGTTGTTTCATGTTCGTGTTCGTTCCGCTGATTCAAGAAGGGCAGTTGTCAGTTTCTGGCGAAAGAATGTGCACTGACTGTACTGGTTAACCGCTTACCCGTTCCGCTGATTCAAGAAGGGCAGTTGTCAGTTTCTGGCGAAAGAATGTGCTCTGTACTGGTTAACCGCTTACGTTCAGCTGATTCAAGAAGGGCAGCTGTCAGTTTCTGGCGAAAGAATGTGCTCTGTACTGGTTAACCGCTTACGTTCCGCTGATTCAAGAAGGGCAGTTGTCAGTTTCTGGCGAAAGAATGTGCTCTGTACTGGTTAACCGCTTACCCGTTCCGCTGATTCAAGAAGAGCAGTTGCCAGTTTCTGGCGAAAGAATGTGCACTGTACTGGTTAACCGCTTACCCGTTCCGCTGATTCAAGAAGAGCAGTTGCCAGTTTCTGGCGAAAGAATGTGCACTGTACTGGTTAACCGTTTACGTTCCGCTGATTAAAGAAGGGCAGTTATCAGTTTCTGGCAAAAGAATGTGCACTGTACTGCTTAACCGCTTACCCGTTTCGCTGATTCAAGAAGGGCAGTTGTCAGTTTCTGGCGAAAGAATGTGTAATGTACTGGTTAACCGTTTACGTTCCGCTGATTCAAGAAGGGCAGTTGCCAGTTTCTGGCAAAAGAATGTGCACTGTACTGGTTAACCGCTTACGTTCCGCTGATTCAAGAAGGGCAGTTGTCAGTTTCTGGTGAAAGAATGTGCACTGTACTGGTTAACCGCGTACGTATAAGCCTGCCCAGGTAAAGTATGGATAGACAAACTTACCGGCTCAAAATCAACTAAATAGTGTTGACTGGGCCATTAAACTCCAATACAAACAACCACACTGCACCAATGCATGGGTGTGTAAAGAATAATTGGTAGAGATTACGATATTCACTAAGACTTGAAATGTAAATTGCTAATATTTGCCATTTGGTGATTAAAACCTGTCATCTCTTGTTAATTACAAGGCTACAGGCACTAAGAACGTTTGCGTTATTTTTTTTTAATTTTCAAGGTAGAAGGGGGTGTCAAAAAGTTAACATTACGAGTACGGACATACATTTATCATATGACGTCGCGTCTGAGAGTGTAATAACGCCATGTAATATTTCCGATAATCCTCTAGTGGATTAAATATGCAAATTAGCTAGATACGTCCCGTAACGTAACATGTACGACGTCCTTAACGACGTCGCGTTTACTTATGGCGGAATATCGACATTTTTGTATACAATCGTGAATAAAATGCGTTTTAAATGCCATATGATAAATAGAATCTTGCATTCGTGCTCATGTATTATTGAATTTATTAAACTCGTTGAGGAACACATTCAATAATACATGAGCACTCATGTAAGATTCTATTTATCATATGACATTTAAAACACATTTTATTCACAATTGTTTACAAAAAATATTAGTATTCCACCATTAGTAAACGCGACGTCGTTAAGGACGTCGTACATGTAATGTTACGGGACGTATCTAGCTAATTTGCATATTTAATCCGCTAGTGGATTATCGAAAATATTACATGGCGTTATTACACTCTCAGACGCGACGTCATATGATAAATACATGTATAACATTCTTTCATACCTCCAAACAGCCCCCGCCCATCGGGGCTTGAAGAAATAGATGGGCTGCATGATGCTACCACGCAGAGCTGAGACCGACCCGCACACGAGGACTGCTAAACCGCTTAGAGGATCTCATTACGCAAACACGCCTATACAAATACATTGGCACCTTTATCGCCGAAAAAATGAAAATTTTATGATGAAAAGTTGTGATATTTTTCTTATTTCTGCTCCAAATATAGATTGTGGGCACTCGTTAGAACCGCCTCATCGAGGCGGTTCTAACGAGTACCCACAGTCTATACGTTAGAACCGCCTCATCGAGGCGGTTCTAACGAGTACCCACAGTCTATATTTTAGAGCAGAAATAAGAAAAAATAAGGTATACCCCCTGAAACCCCAGTTTTACTATATAAAAGTGGGGTTCAAGGGGGTCAAATTATATAGGCGTGTTTTCGTGATGTAAACCTTCACAGGCAAAGCGGTGCGAGTCGGCCCGTCCATGTTAATAAACCTTATTGGTTTCATGGGCGACAGGGCTTGAGATGTCATTTCATCTCAAGGTCGTTAAAAGTCCCACAAAATTGGAAGCAACGTCTCAAAAATGACCTTTACAGTGTTGACGGGTACGTTAAAACCTCAAATCAAACAAACATACCTCCAAAATGGTTCCGCCCCCGCCTATCGGGTTTTGGAGAAATAGATTCGAGATTAGGCTGCATGATGCTTCAACACAGAGCTCTAGAAGCCTCCGTGGTGAAGTGGTAACGCTACTCGCCTTGTAAACCAGGGGTCGCATGGTCGATCCCGGGATTCTCCAGACTTTCGGATGAGTCTTTAAACCGAGGGCCCGTCTCCGTATGACCTTATCTGTTGGTGGGATGTAAAACTCACTCACTCACTCACTCCACACAGAGCTGAAACTGACCAGACATGAGTACTGGTAAGCTTAGAAGACCATCATGAAAACACGCCCATATAATTTTGAACCCCACTTTTATATGGGAATGTGTGGCATAGTGTAATTTATATTTCTTGTCCTTTGGGATCATTGATTCCATTGTTGAATTTTGAAAATATTTAGGTTCACTGATTAGGCCTAATTGGTCGAAACAAACTAGTCTGGCCCAGAAAACATGTACACTCCATATTTTCCAGTTCTGCGGTCAAAGGATAACCATTTCAAGAACATATTTAACGTCACTGCAGCTGTTGTCTGGGAATGTGTGGCGGCCGTAAAACGTCTCTCTGCCCTACATCATAGTGTAGTCTATATTTTCTTGTCCTTTGGGATCATTGATTCCATTGTTGAGTTTTGAAAATATTTAGGGTCACTGATGAGGCCTAATTGGCCGAAACTAGCTACTCTGGCCCAGAAAACATGTACTCTCCACATTTTCCAGTTCTGTGGTGTATTCCTTGCTTCCAAAGGATAACCCTTTCTAAACATATTTATATAGTAAAACTGGGGTTTGCAGGGGTAAATATAATTTTTCTTATTTCTGCTCTAAAATATAGATTGTTGGGACTCGTTAGAACCGCCTCGATGAGGCGATTCTAACGAGTACCCACAATCTATATTTTGAGCAGAAATAAGAAACTTATCACAACTTTTCATCATAATTTTTTTTTTTTTTGGTGGTAAAGTTTACAATGTATTTGTACAGGCATGTTTTCGTAATGCTAAGCCTGCCCAGTGTGACTAGTCGGACCGTCCAATGCATATAAGCCTTTTGGTTTCATTGGGCGACAGGGTTTGATTTATCATTTCATCTGAATGTAGGGGAAAAGTCCCACAAAATTGGAAGCAGCGTCTCCAAAATGACCAAAAATAGAGCTGACGGGGACGTTAGACCTCAAAAATCAAACAAAACGAAACCTCCAAATTGGTCATTTTTTTCTGATGAAAAATTGCAATATTTTTCTTATTTTTACTCTAAACATGGGTTGAGGATGCTCCTTAGAACCGCCTCATTGAGAAGGTTTTAACGATTACTCGGAGCAGAAAGAAGAACAGTAATGTTTACCCCTTTAAAACCCAGATTTTTCTATATAAAGTTGGGTTAAGGGATGTTCATTACACGAACTTGTTCAAGTGATGCAAAGAAAATCTGACAAAACGCATGAAAGATCATGAAAATGTGTTTCCCAAATGATATTCTAACAGCCCAAAAGACTGCAGCAATTAAAAGAGAACCTTGTAGTACCCCTAAGTACCACTGAAGAAGAAATCTTGTTTTCAGTATTTTCATCACGAAAACACGCCTGTATTATTTTGACCCCCATGAATCCCACTTAATGTAAAACTGGCGTTTACAGGGGGTAAACCTTATTTTCCTAATTTCTGCGCTAAGCTATAGATTGTGGGTACTCGTTAGAACCGCCTCAATGAGGCGGTTCTAACGAGAACCTAAAATCTATAGTTTGAGCAGAAATAATAAAAATATCACATTTTTTCATCGTGAATTTTTCATGTTTTCGGCAATAAAGGTTGCAGTGTCTTTGTATAGGTGTGTTTTCGTAATGTATTTAAAAATACAATTCCAGTTTTACAGGTTTTCCCCGAAAAAAAAATATTTTCTTATGAATAACAGCTGCAGCAAATGAAAGAAAAAAGAGAGAAAAGTATCTCTAAGAACAAATGAAGAAGAAATCCTGTAACAAGCTGTACAGACTGCTGTAAAATAAACGGCTGGCCTCGGTAGCTCAGTCGGATGCGCGTCTGACTGGTGATCAGGAAGACGGGGATCCGATACTTCCTGGGGTTGGCAAAATTCTTTCGTGGAGTTTGATCACGAAAAAATGACAATTCATGTAATGAACAGCCTCGCGATTCTACAAGCGTTCACGGAGTCTTGCCTGATAAACTTGATGTCAAAAGACACCTAGTATTCTCTATATAGAATTTATTTGTTGTTTTTTTTTAGGAAGAGTCTATACTGCAAATAGCCAAAAAACGTTAAAATGGCTATTTGCAGTCAACTGCAAATAGCCAGAAAACGTTAAAATGGCTATTTGCAGTCAACTGCAGATAGCCAAAAAACGTTAAAATGGCTATTTGCAGTCAACTGCAAATAGCCAAAAAACGTTAAAATGGCTATTTGCAGTCATTTTATATTCCTGCCATTTACACGTGCGCCCATCGAAATTCAGATCAGTCTGCGCATCCGCGCTGTCTATTCATAGTCTTCGTTGTGTGCTCTTCGCATCAGGTTAACAAGTCCATGAAATTATGGCTCCTCTAAACCCCACTTTATAAAGAGAAAAGCGGGGTTTAAGGTGTAATTATTACCATTCCTTATTTTGGTGCAAACACATAGATTGTGGGTACACGTTAGAACCGCCTCATTGAGTCTGTTCTAACGAGCACATTCAATCTATGTTTAGACTAGAAATAAGGAAAATATACATCATCTTCATTCAAATAAGAAGGCCATCATGGCCCTGGATCGCTCAGCTGATCCTTATGGCAGGTAATATAAGGTGGTGTGGGCGGTTTGAACAATTTTTGGCTGACAGTGGCCCAAGGAACATTTCTGTGAAATTATATCAAAATCAATCTAGCTATTTAGGAACTTAAGTCATTTTAAGGGTTATATACTTTTTTCTGGATTGGAAAATTGTCAGAGTGGCACTCATGGAACTGTCCTTCAAAATCGTTTTCTTTTTTAGGGGAAGAAGTCAGCGCTGACTTGTATGTCACTATCTGGGCACCTGTCAGGACCTAGTGCACCAGACGGAAATTAATGGGCTCATTTTAACTAACTAACACTTGTTCATGGTGACAAGGAGGGGGGCGGTATCCATCCATTTGACAATACAGAGCTGACTTGTATGTCACTATCTGGGCGCCTTGTGGACATTGAGGGTCAGGTCCTAGTGCACCAGACGGAGATGAACAGGCTCAGTCTAACTAACAATGCCTCATGCTGAAGGTGAAAGCGGGGTGTGGGTGGATCCCTTTGACGATACAAAGCTGACTTTGTATGTCACTATCTGGGTATCTTGTGGACACATTGAGGGTCAGGTCCTAGTTACAGGCTCAGTCTAACAAACAATGACTCTTGATGTGTTTGTGGGGGGAGGGGGGGGGGGTGGATCACTTTGACAATACAGAGCTTACTTGTATGTCACTATCAGGGTACCTTGTGACATTGAGGGTCAGGTCCTTCTGCACCAGACAGAGATGAACGGGCTCAGTCTTACTAACAATGACGCATCATTCTGGGCAAGTCGAATGATATTTGGACAAAACTGTGGCCTCTAGAGTATTAACAAAGTTTTTCTATGATTTGATCTGCTGACCTACTTTTTGACTCAACAGGACCCATATTCGAACCTAACCTAGATATTGTTATGATGATCATTCTGAGCAAGACTGATGATGATTGGGCCAAAACTGTGGCCTCTAGAGTGTTAACGAGGTTTTTCTATGATTTGACCTACTAACCGACTTTTAAGCCTGACATAACCCATTTTCGAACTTGACGTAGGTTTTGTCGAGATGATCATTCTGAGCACGTTTGGTGAGGATTGGACTCAAATTGTGGCCTCTAGAGTGTTAACAGGGTTTTTCTATCATTTGACGTTTTTACCTACTTTTTGACCCGACATGACCCATATTCAAACCCTACCGAGATATTGTCATGATAATCATTCTGATCATGATTGGACTAAACCCGTGGCCTCTAGAGTGTTAACAGGCCCCCGCCCACAGGGGCTTGAAGAAATATATGGGCTGCATGATGCTTCCATGCAGAGCTGAATCCGGCCCGCACACTAGTACTGGTAAACCGTTTAGAGGGTCTAAGCCTGTCCAGGGACCGCGGTGCGAGGCGGACCGCCCATGCTAATAAACCCTATTGGCTTCATTGGGCGACAGGGCTTGAGATGTCATGTCATCTCAATGTCGGGTAAAGGTCCCTCAAAATTGGAAGCAACGTCTCCAAAATGACCTTTACAGTGTTGATGGGGACGTTAAATCTCAAATCAAACAAACAAAAATCTAGAGTGTTAACAAGAAAAACTTACGGACGACGCACGACGACGCCGGACATCTCACAGTCACAAAAGCTCACCATGACCATGACCTTCGGTCAGGTGAGCTAAAAATCTAAGCTCTCGGCCTTATGGTTTCCGAGAAGAAGATTTTGAACTTTTTCCAGTATAAATCAATAGGAGCTAATGAGCCCTGAGGCGTGTCCAATTTTGTCCCAAAGGGCATGTTTGGCAGGATTTATGTAGGCGACCATTTTATGTTGCTATATACAGTAGAACTTCGATGGCTCGAACACCGAAGGCTCGTTTACCATGGAAGTGTCGAACCCATTCTTGAGCCCCTAGCGAAATCCTCTACATAAGAAATAGTGGGGGACAATTAAGGAGATTTTAGTCTTTTATCTTGCAAATGTATGCTGTGTGTACTCATTAGAATCGCCTCGATGAGGCGATTCTAATGAGTACACACAGCATGCATTTTCATTATAGAACACCGAAAAGATGTCTAAAAGTATCTGGTTATGCCTCTTGATGAGGCGATTCTAATGATCACACACAGCATGCATTTTCATTATAGAACACCGAAAAGATGTCTAAAAGTATCTGGTTATGCCTCCTGACAGTAACCCTCAGTGGCTCGAACTACCGCTGTCTCGAACAGATTTTTGAGGTCCCAAAGGTGTTCGAGCCATTGAAGTTCGACTGTACTAAATATCTGAGGTCTGTACTTCATGGTTTCAGAGAAGAAGATTTTGAAGCTTTTTTCCATGGACAAGGGGCCACAGGATTTGGCCAATTTTGATCCAAGGGGCATGATTGGCAGGATTCATGTAGGCGACTACTCGACGTTGCTACATACTAAATACCTAAGCTCTGGGCCTTATGGTTTCAGGGAAGAAGATTTTTGATTTTTTTTTTTTTTTTCAATTTTAAGTTGTTTTTTAAGTTGTTTAGTGTATGGTAGCTACTAGGCCCTTGGGCGTAGCCAATTTTGACCCAAGGGGCACTGGCAACGCTGTATCATTTCGCTATCGTACAAGCCCCTACAGTAACAGAATTTATTTTCTTTCAGTGTAATTTGTTTCTTTTTCTTCCAGTTTGTATTGATACAATATTTATCTTACTTCTGGTCAAAACATATATTGTGGGTCCTTATTAGAGCCGCCTCACCGAGGCGGTTCTAACGAGTTCCTAGAATTTTATGTTTTGAGCAGGAGTATGAAAGATATCAAAATTTAGTACATGTATCTGAAAACTTCCACCTTTTGGTGGTAAAAGTTTCACTATATGTGTGATATAAACGTGCATGTCAAAATTCAAATTCTGTAAATATGAGCCAGTCCATGTTGTATGATAAATCTTTTCTTTCGGTGTTTTTTTTTTTTTTTTTTTTTTTTGTGGGTCACATAGGAAAATAGGAAACACTTTATGCATAATCAGTATATGGTATTTGAGCAGGTCTTCGCAAAGACAGTTTTTCTCATGGTGTGGTTCATTATACAATTGTGTTTGTATAAAGGCGTGTGGAGACCCCCGGGGGCTGTAATGTTGACCGCATATCTATTGTAATCCTATTGAAAGATATTATATCCTATTGATGACATTTATTAATTCAACCCTTGAGGTGCTAAGAAAAATTGCATCTGAAAATGTCGTCTGCGTATCTCATCTATTTCACATGTTTGCTGTCCAAAAGAATATTCAGGCATACAAGCAAACAGTGTGGACCCCGATCAGATTGTTCCCAGCAGTTTGATCTGGATCCACACTGTTTTCAACAATAACTTATTAATGTAATCAGCACACAGCAACTCAGATGACAATTGTTGTGATTGGCATCTTAAGGGGTTGAAACAGTCGAGAAAAATATAATGACACGAGTGAATATTGCCCCTACAAATTAAAACAAAGGCTTTAAATTTTCAGTGACAATTGATATCACTCAGTATATGCAACCCATACATTATTTTTTAAAAAATGGTTTTCTGCATTCTATTCACAAATTCATAACAAACACTGCAGATCCTGATCAGATGACTTCCTGATCTGAATCGACATTGTTTGCAAAGGAAGCGTTTGTCTTAAAAAGCATTATAAGTGTTAAATACCACAACAACTACAATTATTTTAGCCACGCCCATTGCGAATATCAAAGAATGACATTACTCCATTTACTGAATTTATTCAGTTCACTTCTTCATGACAAACACTGTAGATCCTGATCAGATGGCTTCCTGATCTGAATATATATTGTTTGCAAAGGTAGAGCTGACTTGTCCAGTATGTAAATGGTTAACTGCCACACCACGCCCGTTCATTTTATAGTCAGTGTTTGCCACTACGTTGCATCGACGTTACTTAGACGTTACCGGCACATTGAGTGCCTGGTGGACACCATGCAGCGCATTCTATTTCTCCAAGCCCCGATGGGCGGGGGCGGATCATTTGCTTGTTTGAATTGAGGTTTAACGTCCCCAACAACACCATTTAGGTCATTTTGGAGGCGTTGCTTCCAATTTTGTGGGATGGATGGATGGATATTTTGTTTAAAGACGCTCAACCCTAATAGGGCATATAGCGTCTAAAAATAATTAGATATTAGATATAAAATTGCTATTGAAGTTTAAAAGTTAAAATATTAATGATTACAGTTTGTTAAAAAGTCCGATTTCTTTAAGAAAATTGATTAATTGATAAGATGGTATGTCGTTAAAAAGATCTTTCATTGTTGTAACGTTAAAATATTTTGAGCGTATATGATGAAATTCTACACATGAAATGAGAAAGTGTTCAACTGTAAACGGTTCGTTACAAGATATACAGAAAGGTGCTTGTTCGTTTTTTAATATGTAGGAATGAGTGAGTCGTGTGTGTCCAATACGGCATCTTGTGAGTTTAGTCTGGTCTTTCCTATTATAATTCAAAAAGGTACATTTGGTATGAAAATTTGGTTGAATTTTATTTAATTTATTATTAATTTCTTTTTCCCAAATTGATTGACATTTATTTTTTATATATAGGTTTATGTTAGATTTCAAATCTGAAGAAGGAATTTTTAAATTGGTAATAGCTAACGATAATGCAGATTTGGCTTCCAAATCAGCTAACTCATTACCACGGATATTTACATGACTGGGAAGCCAGCAGAATATGATCTCCTTTAAGACGGAAAGATAGTGGTATTTTCTTAAAATTTGTTGAATCAAGGGGTTTCTGTGCTGTTGATCTTTCAGAGCTTTTAGTACAGAAAGGGAATCGGAATAAATGATGAAATGTCTTTCAGGTTGATCTCGAATGTGATAGAGTGCGATATCAATTGCTTTTGCTTCAGCGGTAAAAATAGAGCTATTATCGGGTAGTCTAATGCTATCAGTGAAATTCGGACTAATGACAGAACAAGCAACTTTCTCATCTTGTTTCGAACCGTCAGTGTAAATGGAAATGTGATGTTTAAAATGTGATTTAATTTCTAAAAATTCATTTTTAAAAATATGTGAATCAACTTCGGATTTCTTATTTCTATGCAAGTCTAATACAATCTTTGGATTAGTTAATGTCCATGGTTCTTTCGATGATAAAGAAAATGATTGAATATTTTGGACATTAATATTGGCCTCTTTAAGTAAAGGTCGTATTCTTAGGCCAAGAGGTTTAATAGCGGAGGGTTTATTTTCGTAAAATCTTTCATATTTCGGGTTAAAAACACATTCATATGCTGAATTGCGTGGATTTGCAGCTAATTTGGTAGCATATTGAAGAGACAATTTTTCTCTTCTAACATAAAGTGATGGTTCATTAGATTCAGCATAGAGACTATCAACGGGTGAAGTGCGAAAGGCACCTAGTGCTAAACGTAAACCTTGATGATGTATAGTATCCAAAGATTTTAAATAAGATTTCCTAGCAGATCCATAGACTATGGAGCCATAGTCCAATTTGGAACGAATTAACGATCTATACAGATTTAAAAGAACAGTGCGATCTCCTCCCCAGTCGGAACTGGACAGGACTTTTAAAATATCAAGAGCTTTTAAACATTTAGCTTTCAAAGCTTTGATATGAGGAATAAAAGACAATTTGTTATCGAATAAAAGACCCAAAAACTTCGCCTCAGTGACGACTGGAATTTGACTGCCGTATATAGTAAGTACAGGATCTAAATGCAACTTTCGAATTTGGCAGAAATGAACACACTGAGTTTTTGTTTTAGAAAATTTAAAACCATTTTCTGTTGCCCAAGTTTCTATATTATTTAAACACCTTTGCAGTTTAAATTCAATGGTTTCCATATTTTTGGAACGATAAAAAATTCCAAAATCGTCAACAAAAAGCGAACAATCTGGGTCTTTTACACATTTAACTATATTATTAATTTTTATGCTGAACAAGGTTGGTGATAAAATACTACCTTGTGGTACACCTTGTTCTTGATCAAATGTGTCCGATAATGTATTTCCCATGCGAACATTAAATGTTCGATCGGATAAGAAATTTTGAACAAAAAGTGGTAATCGGCCTTTAAGGCCCAATGTGTGTAAATCTTTCATGATGCCATACTTCCAAGTGGTATCGTAGGCCTTTTCTAGGTCAAAGAATACAGCTACGACATGTTCTTTTTTAATAAAGGCATCACGTATAAATGATTCTAAGCGAATCAAATGATCGTTAGTAGAGCTGTTTTTTCTAAAACCAGCTTGGAATTTAGTGATAAGGTGGTTTGATTCTAAGAACCAAACTAGCCTATCATTAATCATTCTCTCCATTGTTTTACATAAGCAACTTGTCAAAGCAATAGGTCTGTAATTAGTGGCTTCAGTATGATCTTTATTAGGTTTCGGGATAGGAATAATGGTAGCTTTTCTCCAGTTTTCGGGGAACTTTCCAGTGATCCAAATATCATTCAAAATATTTAATAAAGTTTCCAATGCCTTGTTGGGTAAATGTTTTAAAATTTGATAGTGTATGTCATCAGGGCCAACAGCAGTATCATGGGATTTATGGAGAGCATCTAATAATTCTTTAGTAGTGAAAGGCAAATTATATTTTTCGTGATTTAATGAGGAAAAATTTAAATTCTTTTTCTCTTGTTCTTGTTTAATATTTTGGAAACTTTCTGAATAATTCGAGCTAGAGGAGTTTTTCTGAAAATTTTCCCCCAAGGCATTGGAAATGTCTTTAGCCGTTGAACATATATTTCCGTTCGATTTGATATGGACATGTTTATTTGATTTGTTTTTGCCACTAATTTTTCGAATCATGTCCCATATTTTCTTCGTTGGTGTTCTGGTATTCAGTTTGGAGACGTATTGCTGCCAAGATGCTTTTTTGGCCGATTTTATTGTTTTGCGAGCTTTAGCTCGCATATGTTTGGCATGGATAAGATTTTCTTTTGTTGGTTGTTTATTAAATTTTCGTAATGCAGATTTTCTTTTATTGATCGAAGTTTTAACTTCGTCATTAAACCAAGGTTTGTTTCTTTTTGAAAAAGTCGAGGATTTAGGAATACATTTTTCAGCAATATCAATCAATTGATCAGTAAAATCTTGTATATCATTTGCAGTTTTAAAAAAATCAGGGTCGAGTTTGTCATTACATAATTGATTAAAATTTCCCCAATTTGCTTTACTCAAATTCCATCTGGGGTGACGATCCTCATGGGTCGATGCAATTTCTTCAATTACTATCGGAAAATGATCGCTCCCATGGAGATCGTCCACAACAGACCAATCAAAATCTAGATAAATATTTGGAGAGCAAATTGAAAGATCTAAAGCAAAATAATTTCTTGTGGGAGAATGAAGGTATGTTGGCTGTTTATCATTAAATAAACATAAATCATTTTCAGCAATAAAATTCTCTATGATTTCTCCTTTGTCATTTGTATCCGAGCAACCCCATAATTTGCTGTGACTATTAAAGTCTCCTAATAATATATAAGGACTAGGTAATTGATAAGTTAAATTTTCTAAATCTTGTTTAGAAAAATTATAGTGTGGTGGAAGGTAGACAGAACAAATCGTTATGGATTTGGATAAAGTGACGTTTACAGCAATAGCTTGTAAATTAGTGTTTACATTTATTTTTCTATGAGGAACGTCAGATTTTACCAGGATTGATGTACCTCCTGATGCCTTCTGATTGTCCGTTGTGATATGATTGTACATACTGTAACCTTTGAAATTAATATTATCTGTAGTTTTCAAAAAAGTTTCTTGGAGACAAATGACATTAGGAGAAAAAAGTGTAGATAAAATTAAAAGTTCGTTAAAATTGGCTTTCAGTCCTCGACAATTCCATTGAATTATTGACTTCTTATCCATGGTTGAATGGAGAGAAGATTAAAACAAGGAATTTAATCCTTTATCTTTTATTATTAGGCTTTAAGAACGTGGAGGGATCATTGTCCAACTCCATGTCCTCAAGGGCGCCGTACTGATTAGCCAGTTTTACTGGATCAGCCGACGCCCCTTTACTGTTCGGGTTTGATCCTTTATGCTTTTCTTTGCCGTTCTTTTCTTTTTGATCCGCTGTCCCTGACGTGGATCGGGAGTGAGATCTGCTCGAATGTTTGCTGTTAGGTTGTGAACTGGTCTGCGAAGTTTGTCTAGATTCTGATCTTGAATGATGAGTAGATGTAGGTTGTGACGATGTAGTAGGTTGTGATGATGTGGGTTTTGATTTAACAGTAGGGGTAATTACTTTAGAGTGGGGTTTAATTTCAAAATCTTTTTCATTAAATTGAGTGGAGGTTTCTTTTGTTTCAGGTTTGCTGGCAAGGGATTGGACAACTTTTGCGAATGTGTTTTCTGGTTTGTTTTGTTGTATTTTCTTTGCTTCCAAATAGGTGACGTTTTGTGTAACTTTAATTTTCATGATTTCTTTTTCAGTTTTCCAAACTTCGCAGACATTGGATTTAGATAAATGATCTTTTCCGCAGTTCACACATTTTGGAGGATTCTTGCAGTTGATAGTGTGATGGTCGGTACCACCACACTTCTCACAAACAGATCCGTCAGGGACAGTGCAATCGTTTTCATGGTGTCCAAACCTCTGACAATTGAAACATCGCAGAGGATTGGGCACGTATATGTCAACCGGTATTATCCTGTAGAAAATTTTTAGTGATTTCGGTAAGGAAGTTGTACTAAATGTAAGAAGAAGCGTGTTCGTGTCAATCAGATTTCCGTCTTTTTTGATTTTAAAACGTTTACAGGCCGTTACTCCTTGATCTTTAAGATATTCTATAATGCTGGCTTCAGATTCTTGTTTTAACATTCTGTCACGGATAATTCCCTTACAAGAGTTTAAAGTTTTATGTTCCGTGACAGAAACATTCATGTTGAAAAATTTGTTGATTTTAAGTAGATTTTCCGTTTGCGTTTTCCTGTTAGTTTCAGTCAAAAGAGTTCCATTTTTTAATTTTTTAACGTTTTTAGGTGTACCAATGATAGATTCTATTTGCTTTTCGATCACAAACGGTGAAAGGGTAGTAACAGCCTTTTCTTCCTTACTCGAAATCACCAAAAATCTAGCGAAATTTTCGTTGGCTTTGAAATTGAAAGTAGTCGGTTCCGGGTCGTCGTCAGATAAATCTAAAAATGCTCTTTTCCTAGTGTTGGATCCCATGTTGATAATTTATGATTCGATAGCTATGCGCCCCACCCTCCTTGGAGCCCTACAAGGGGACGTTTTAATGGAAATGGATCTCCTATTTCCAACGCCAAGGCTACATTGCTATTATACTCGATGACAGGACCAGAGTCCTTCCGCTCCACTTCTGTTTTATGACTCCCAACTATGCACCCAGATTTCAATGAAAAAATGAGGAACAGTTGGGACCCATCCCCACCCGTATTCTCTCCCTCACAGAAGCTTCTGCTGAAATTCCCCAGTACAAGCCCACCGATTGACCCATCAGCCGCCGCCCATCAAATAACACTCAAAGATAGAGGAATAAGACAAAATTACACCCGGTTTGTACCATAAAGATACGTAAAAAAGAAAGAAGGAAGATAAGGACAAGCTGTGCGATTCTAGAGCTTGGCACGACTGAGCCGATTGATTCAGGCCGGATCTAGCCCAAACCCCTCTTCTATCTGAAATATGGGCCAAAATGATGTGTTGAAAAGCTGGAGATCCCTGGGCTTTTCTCAATCATCAGGATCCCTTCTTCCAGCATACGAGACGCCACTCACGGCAAACAAGTGGCTCCTGTTTCAACAAGGAATTTCATCCCCATTCACTACAGAAGGAAAGTGATCTGTATATTTTATTCCCTACAGACAAGGGAGGCCGAAAACGTTTGCTTAAATAAAAGCTTGGCTCTGAAAACAGGAGATCCTTTGCTAAATATGAGATCCACGATTATGGTAAGAAATTATTGAGGTGATAAGTTTCAGAGAGAACAAAATATTTTATAAACTAATATAGAATAAAGCTGTGTTAGATGATGACGAACACTTCAGAACTTCGTGATAAGTATCCAATTCTGTTAACATTGATGTAACATAAAATAACTTTGGGGTAACATGAAATGACAAGTTACTTATCTAATAACGTATACAAAATGCATCTTTCATTGATGTGCAGAGTGAAGGAGCATGAAAAAGTGACACATACACAGTACAAACATATACAGATGAGGTTTCTTCTTTGTGGTGCGCGACCCACCAGCAATGATGATACACATACAAATGTAGCGTGGTAGTAACATGAGATAGGAAAGGTTTAAAAGGATAGATCTCGCGTAGTGAATTGTAAAAAATTTGGTAAGATGCATTTGAATAAATTGAATTACAAGATAATACCGGTCGAACGGACGATTGTTCTGTATGTTGGAGGCTTTTACCCAACTGCCACAGAACCTGAAGGCAGCCACCTATTTCGAGGCACCGGGTGGTCTCGGCAATGGGACTGTTTTCGGTGGGGTCTTACCACTCTGCCACACTCCCGAAGGCAGCCGCCATATTTCTACCCCCCGGGCAGGCGCGGGGCCCCAATTTTGTGGGACTTTTACCCGGCGACATTGAAATGAAATGACAACTCAAGTCCTGCCGACCAATGAAACCAAAAGGCTTATATGCATTGGACGGTCTCATTCAGTGAGTAATTTTGTGTCCTGTCCCTAAGAAAGGGAGGAAAGGGATAGAAGAGATAGCAGAGATGAAAATGAGAGACGGGTGAGTAATAGGAAAACGAATGAGAGTGTACAAACAGAAGAAATAACATCATCAGAATAAATAACATCACCCCCTCTCTACCATTATCTTAACCAACTGTAAGCCAATGTCAGATGGACGCCCAGCTGAGTGACGCAAAACACACGTCACCTTTGCCCCTCCCCCCCCCCCCCCCATCCCCACTCCCCACCAACCTCTCATGGGCTTTACAAATTAGATATTTCATTAAATAAGCAGAGAACATTGCTATCCAGTGTAACAAAAATGTAAACAATATGTGATTTAAAACTATAGGTGTCATATATTCACACAAAATATAGACTCTATATAGCCATTTTATAGTCCCCGGCCATCGGGGCTTGGAGAAATAGATTGGCTGCATGATGCTTCCATCCAGAGCAGAAACTGCCTGCACATGAGTACTGGTAAACCGTTTAGAAGAACTAAGCCTGCTAAGGCCAAGTGGTGCGAGTCGGTGCGTCCTAGGCACTATAGGTGTCATAGGCTTGAGATGTCTTTACGTCTCAATCTGTGGATAAAGTCGCACAAAAATGGAAGTGACGTCTCTAAAATGTCCTAAATAATGTTGCAGAGCACGTAAAACATCAAATCAAACAAACATAGCCATTAATGATTAAGAGTCAGAGCTCTATTTAACTACTAAGCCGCAGAGGCCCGTTCCATTTTAAAATATTTTGAACATCTCCAGGTGGCCTTTCTAACGTTAATAGAATGACTGCAAATAGCCATTTTAACGTTTTCTGGCTATTTGCAGTTGACTGCAAATAGCCATTTTAACGTTTTTTGGCTATCTGCAGTTGACTGCAAATAGCCATTTTAACGTTTTCTGGCTATTTGCAGTTGACTGCAAATAGCCATTTTAACGTTTTTTGGCTATTTGCAGTTGACTGCAAATAGCCACTCCGTTATTTTTATATATTACATATTTGCTGCTTTTTTAAGTAATTTTTGCGGGAAATAAATATGATATTTTCCTGCAGGGAAAATATTCCTTTCAGGCGGGGATATATTTCCTTTCGAACGTCATTATGCACTATGACGCGCCTAAATCGGGACAAATTATCTCACGTCACAGCGCTTATTACGTCAGGTTTAGACGTTAGAAAGGCTAAAAACGGCCGACGACCTTTACAGTGTTGACGGAGACGTTAAACCTCAAATCAAACAAACAAATCAACAATACCCCAGCCCATGCCTATGATCTATAGATCAAGACCACGGACTTAGAATTGTTTATGTAACAGCTGATGTTTTCCAAACTATACGTCGGGATTTGGTTCATATTTACCATGATTATAGATGTAGGTTCAAAGTTTTATTCAACAATATCCCCACCCATGCCCGTGCCCCAGACCTCAAGGTTAAGGCCATAGACTTAGACATGTTTAATACTTAAGTTATTCAAAAACTCATATCATAACAACACGCCTATACAAATTCATTATAAATTTTACCGCCTGAAAAACGAAAATTTTAAGATGCAAAATTGAGATATTTTTCTTATTCCTGCTCAAAATATAGATTGTGGGTACACGTTAGAACCGCCTCGATGAGAAGGTTCTAACGAATACCTACAATCTATATTTTAGAGCAGAAATTAGAAAAATAAGGTTTACCGCTGTAAACCCCAGTTTTACTATATAAAAGTGGGGGTCAATGGGGTCATAATTATATAGATGTGTTCTCGTGATGCCATAGTTTCCAAACCATGTGGATGGATCTGGTTCAAATTTGGTCTGATGATAGATATACGCCCAAAGTGTTATTTAGCAATAGCACGCCCATGTCCATGCCCTCCATATCAGGGGCAAGGACTAAGAAATTGTATGTGTTAGTATTTTTAGTGCTCCGACTTTCAAAACCATATGATGATTTTGGTTCATATTTGGTATGATGACAGGTAGGGGTCCACAGGTTAAAAAAACTATACGACAACCTATGCCCATGGCCTCAAAGACACTTTTCTAGGCGAGCTATGCTGTATGATGATGACAGCTCTTGCTTCCATTGCTCATAGCTGATAAGAAATAGTTAAGGGTTTGTTGAAAAAAAACAAAACAAAAAAAACAAAACACATTATTATTATCATTAGGATCGCCTCAATGAGGTGATTCATTCTGATGGGTACCCACAGAATAGAATGAGTGTTTGAGTTTTACGTCCCATCAACAGCCATGGTCATACGGAGACGGGACCTCGGTTTTAAAGACTCATCCGAAAGTCTGGAGAAGCCCGGGATCGATCCTGCGATCCCTGGTTTACAAGGCGAGTAGTGTAACCACTGCACCACGGAGGCTTCTACCCACAGTATAGAAAAGAAGCCTCTGTGGCGTAGTGGTTATGCTACTCGCCTTGTAAACCAGGGGTCGCAGGATCGATTCCCGGCCTCTTCAGACATTCGGATGAGTCTTTAAACCGAGGTCCCGGCTCCTTATGACCTTAGCTGTTAGTGAGACGTAAAACACAAACACTCACTCACTCACAGAATAGAAAAGCTATGTCTCCATACATGGCGCGATGACAGACCATCAGTAACTCGAACCATCCCTTTCTCGAAAAATCTGTCATTGTCAAAGGCTTCGAGCCATTGAAGTTTTAGTAGTCGCTGGTAAAGTTGACTAGGCGGAGCTATCGTTTGTTTGTTTGATTGATTGATTGGTTGATTTGAAGTTTAACGTCCCCGTCAACACTGTAAAGGTCATTTTGGAGACGTTGCTTCCAATTTTGTGGGACTTTTACCCGACATTGAGATAAAATGACACCCCAAGTCCTGTCGCCCAATGAAACCAATACGGTTTATTTTCTCCCTCACTTCGTTCGTCCGAAAATAAAAGTAGTCTTTTCTATGCTGTCCTGGGACGAACTCTTGCATTGTGGTCACAATGCGAGAATCTGTCACATTACAGAATAAGAATTCAAGTAAGAAAACGATTGATTTGGAAATGCCGCTGAACGCTACAGATCGGGAAATGCCGCTGAACGCTACAGATCGGTTTCCATTTATTATCAACTTGTAACAATGCAACATACTACGCTATGCTGTTCTGGTATTCACATGACTGTCAAAGTAGTCAACTCCTAATCGTAACTGAAGTTATGGAATCTTAACATGTATGTCCATACTTCGTATCAAAAACGACAGTTGAACGAAATCCCGTGACGTCAAATACCTGATCAACACAGAGTGATCTATCTTAACTGAGGAGAAACTATGGACCATAGTCGATAGAAAACAAAAAATTAGGAAATTTAAACCGCGATATAACTGAATAAAAGAAAAATCTTTTCAGATTTTGTCATTTTCTACTTATTTATACATCCATTCAATGATTTCTAATAGCATTTTTTTTTTTTTTTTTTTTTTTTAAATACGACAATCTTGCATAATTCGTCTATGGTAATTGCGCGATACTTGAATAAAACCGGCATTAAACTCAGTTATAAAAAAAATAAGAAAAAATTATAAAAAATTATTAATTATCAATACGAATTCTAAAATTATTTTCATTCGATAATTGGAAGAATTTTAATCTCTAAGGTGCAAAATATGAATATTGAAAACAATTCCTGATACTACCGTTTAACCCCGAACTAATATAGACAACACTCGACGGACCTGTTATGTGACGTCACGGCAAAAGCTCTATACTACCGCAATGATAGGGCACTGAGTATTTATTATAAAACAGAATGTCCACATCTAAAAGCCCACGACATCCAGCAAAAAACAGCTTAGCTGAAAACTTGTATCCAAAATCAGTGACTTTCTATATTTCACACTGTGCATTTAGATATGTTCAATATATAAAGATTCTTGAATGTGGTATTGACTGTTCGTAATACTCTTGTAAATCGTTCACGATTCTAAATATTTTGATTGACCGTTTCATTCCCCTGTCAAGATCAAGTTAAACATGTATGGGTTGGTCAATGACTTCTGACTTTGTCAGTTGGAAACAGCCGATGTTCCGATCATTAGTTACTGTATTTTCGATCAAAAATTTGGTCTAAAGACAAATCTTCCCTTCTATTCTCTGTAGCGTATAGCGGTCGACTGACGAGAAAACCGTTCAAGGCCTTTTAAATTAACCAATAAACTCACATCACCCAAAAAGCATCATATAAGACGGGGAAAACGTGAAAATAGTATGAACAGTGGTCGTTGTACATGTCCTATAAGACAGACCGAAAAGAAGAAGATTTATTTTCTCCCTCACTTCGTTCGTCCGAAAATAAAAGTAGTCTTTTCTATGCTGTCCTGGGACGAACTCTTGCATTGTGGTCACAATGCGAGAATCTGTCACATTACAGAATAAGAATTCAAGTAAGAAAACGATTGATTTGGAAATGCCGCTGAACGCTACAGATCGACTTAAAATCAAAGAAGGGGTATTAGGTAACGGATTCTTCAATCAGAATGATGTGTATGTGCCTATATATAAGTATTACGTCAGACCAATGGCTCATGTCATAATGAAACGGGAGTTCGGTTTTAAAATTCATCCGAAAGTCTAGAAAAGCCAGGGCTAGAACCCACGACCCATAGTTTATGAGAAACCAGGATTAAAGCAAATTTATAAAACTAAATATTATGATACTAAAGGCGTCTTTTGGAAGAAAAAAAAAAAGTTTCCTATGACCGTGAGCCATTACTAAGCGCTCTTCTCCATTGCTATTTGAAGCTGCTTCTAAGACAACGATTAGTTTTGCATTCAAATAAATCTAAAGTGCGAATAAATATTCTCTTACTCTATATGATAACTTCAAAAAGTTTTGTTATACTGAAGACCCTTTGTTATACTGATGACCCTAAGTGAAAAATGAACGGATTTCGGCTGTAACCTAGAAACGGTTGTATGTCTGTTTAACCATAAAACTGCCGTGAATCGGTGCCAGAGTAACAATGATGACCGCTATATACTGATCTTTTTACACAAAACACAAACTCATGCCACGCATGTAAATATTAGATAATTTACTGAATATGAAGAACATGGAAAACCCTGCAGTGCGCAAAGAACATACATATCCGCTTTTTATGTTTTCACTATTTAAGAAATAGAACATGAAATTCCCCTTATGTAGACAATCCACAGTGATAGACTCCTTCCTGATGGGTGCTGAAAATTATGCGCTTCAGTTCTTCCAATGCCATATACACGAACTCTTTGTCGAGGGTTCGACATTAAAGCCAACTTATGATCCCAACTTACATGTATTTCGTAGAAATAACATCTTACGCAGAAACAGATACTTTTGACTTCGCTAGCTGACTAAGAAACACACTAAGAACTTCCGATGAAGCCTGTAGTAACTAACGAATTGCTTGGCACCATGTAGAACCAAACTCACTAAACAGTAGAAATTGTTGCTCGTTCTGTCCGCTCTAGAATGTAACACTGTCCCATATTCGTTTTGCTGCATCTCCGAGGCCAGGGTGGTCGTTTAGGCGTCTAACTCATGAACTCCATAGTTCGCCTTGAAAAGGAATCTATAAAACAAAATTATTTTTAAGCTTCTTCATCGAAACTAAAATATAAACCCAAGAATGTTCTCCGAGAATAACGCACTATAGTTATTATCATACTGTAAAATTTAAGGATACGATAAATGACACATGACGTAAGACTCGGGGATACGATCTCGGGTTTATAAAGCTTGAACTCTTTGCAGAAAGCTGCTACTTGTTATAAGATATCTACATGACTTCTGTCTTTTATCCTTTTTTTTTTTTTTTTTTTTTCAATCTTTTTTTTTTTTTTTTTTTTTTCTCTCTGGGTTACATTTACATGACTTTTTTTTTTTTTTTTTTCTCTCTCTCTGGGTAACTACCCGGTACCAATCTCTGGGCTACTACCCAATACATGTTTTTTGTTGTTTTTTTTTTTTTTTTTTTTCTGTGGGTTACATCTACGTGACTTCTGACTGTTTTTCTCTCTCTCTCTGGGTTCCTACCCGGTACCAATCTCTGGGCTACTACCCAGTACATTTTTTTTTTTTTTAACACCAGGTTGCCATGAAAGAATGCGCACTGAACCAAAGAAAGCACATATACAGAAAAGCAGTCTACACTTGACCGGTTCAGTGCGGCAGTTCTTTCCCTGGACCACCTGCCATAATGCTTTGCGCCTGATTTGTTCTTTTAATTTTTAATGCAACACTATCGCCTTTTACTTTGCGTTGCTGTTGTGTTATCGTTCTTGCATTTGGACTATAAGACGCAACTAGCCTGCATATGTTCTTCGCGATGGGAACTGCAGTATGGAAAGAAAGATGAGAAAATATGCGGCAGTAAAATGTAGAAAACCAGTACTCAGACAAGGACTAGATCATACTGTTTTCCACGCACGAGATGTTTGAAAGAATTATGAATGGATACATGGATGTAAAAGAGTTCGCTAACCATTAATTTACCGAAAAATTAACTGCATTTTTTCTAGGCAATAGTAAAATAGTGAAATTCAACACGAGCTGCTATTATTTGAATTAAATACGACAGCAACGTTGCTGCAATATTGAATCCGCGTTGTTACAGAGCTTTAAGAAAATGACAAGGCGCTGAATCGCTACGTATATTTAAGGTAAAGTTAACTAGACAATGTAAACACCCCAAACCCGACTCCGTATGGCGAATGTGGGGTCTACGAGGGTATTCACCGCCTTCCCAATTCCAGCCCAAACACATAGACCACGGGTATCCACTAGAACCGGCTCGTTGAGGCGGTTCTAACGAGCACCAATAATCCATATCCGGACAAAAGGTAAGGAAAAAATATCAAACATTTTTACTTGAAACGTGCTAATTCTAATGAAGTCTCATAACGACCTCATATAGCCGTTGAAAAGGCGTTTTCTGGTAAATAAAAATATGAACGAAAAGTACATGTGTCGATCTCCGATAGCACCTCGCAGAACAAACAATATGAAACAAATCAGTATAGCGACGGAAATGTCTTTGTTTATGATTTTCTGTCTTTCATTGCTCTTTTTTTTTTTTTTTCTTGTTTTGTAACCGAGCACAGACCATCTAGCATATGAATAAGAACATTACTTACAAAAGACGACATAGCAAATATGTTCCTGGAATCTGACCCAGGTATATAGAAAGCAAGTAGCTCATCATAAGAGCTTTCAGGTATAAATTCAGCTCGTGGAAGCCGCTTGGTTATGATTGGTTAATTGTATCAGACTCTTCATATAACTAAAGTAAACTAATCCCTACAACAGGAATTTGCAACTCGTTATAATGATGTTGTCATGTAGAAACTATGAGCTGCATCATGTCAAAAGGTGTCTAACATTTACAGTTGGCAAAATATCTCGCAAGTCTGCATATGTGAGCAGTCTATGCAGTTATCCTGGATTCCTACAGGTACTGATTACTAATTATAGAGGTTATGAACACTTTTCACGCTGATCAGAGCCTGAACTGCTTTCATCTGCATAAGGCACTTTCTGTATGTAGCAGAGTGGTTAAAGGGTTTCTCAGCAAAAGCAATAAAACAAACAGCAGGGAATCATTACGGACATGTATTTTAAACAGTATTTCTCAATGAACTCTGAAACCTCAGTAAAACACTGAATTTGTTCAACCAATCAGATTAGACTGGCACCCGCACGGTGAATATCATACTTACAGCAGAAGCTATAGATGCTCTTGTCTAATGTGCTCTTGAGAAAGCCACTTCCAGAACATAAGTTCGATAGCGACCCGGTATTAGAGTAGGGGCCAAGAATTTGGGAAGTATAAAAACGCCTCTTGATTTCATACAACGCATATAGATCAAGGCTTTCAGAATTAAGAAAAACAAGGGGAACAATCCAGTTTAAGTTCCAACTCCAACCATATGCAAAAGCGTGTTCGAGTTTTACGTCCCAAGAACATCTAAGGTCATATTGTGACGGGGCCTCTGTTTCAAGACTCCGATGATACGAAAGTCTGGAGAAGCTCGAGATCGAACCCATGACCACTTGATAATGAGGCGAGAAGCGTAACTACACCGCGGAGGCTTCTCAACTCCGGTAGTATCAGGTGACCAATACTTTGAATTTCTGAACTTTAGAATCTTTAAAATCTGCAAAGTTGTCGAAAGTAAATGGACCCCGTTTTCCTGATTAGTCAAATATCTAAAGTCTTTCTTAAGCAACCAACTGCAGCAAATAAACTATGCTACCTTTGCTTACGTACTAATTTTCCAGATACTGATTATCAGTGGAGAGTCTGATCAGTTTGCTCTCTCAAATGTCAAAATCACACGAGCGCTAAAAAAAATATAGGTAGAGTTTTGCTTTGTCAAATCACCACTTGTGTATTGGGCGGCCGCATTTCTGGGTTCATACCAAAACAACAACATCAATGAATGAATTTGAAAGCTCAGTGATCGAATACCAGTCTGCTGGGCACAAACACCTGGTCATAATCTGACAAAAGTTACCTAATGCCAATGGCATAGCGATATTTTCCTGCTACTTTTGCGACTTTCAAGGCGATCCCTGAAACCTCTTTTTACTACTCACAAAACTTTCTGGCAGGTTAGAGGACTATTCTCTTGTGCGGACATTAAACGTTTTAAATAACCGAATCGTTACAGTTCAAAAAGTATACTCAACTTCATTCCGTGTAGCTGGCTCTGACTCTGGATTCTCAGCAATTGCTCCTGTTTTGTTCCAGCAACACACTTGCGGATGGTGTAGCCAAATCTTGAAACAAAACTCAAACATCAAGTCTCTCTGCTTGTCAAAATCCTGATTCATGAACTTTGGTCTAAAGACAAATCTTCCCTTCTATTCTCTGTAGCGTATAGCGGTCGACTGACGAGAAAACCGTTCAAGGCCTTTTAAATTAACCAATAAACTCACATCACCCAAAAAGCATCATATAAGACGGGGAAAACGTGAAAATAGTATGAACAGTGGTCGTTGTACATGTCCTATAAGACAGACCGAAAAGAAGAAGATTTATAAGCACAGACGGGCCGACTCGCACCACTTTGCCTTGGCAGGCTTAGGTCCTCTAAGCGGTTTACCAGTAGTCGTGTGCGGTCTGTTTCAGCTCTGTGTGGAAGCATCACGCAGCCCATCTATTTCTTCAAGCCCCGATGGACGGGGGTAAGAGCTATCGTTTGCCCATGCCTTTGGAATGATCTATTAACAAAAAGGTAAAGAAAGTTAACGGACTGTGTGAATTCAACTGTAACACAACAATGTTTTGGCGAAAATGGCCATTTGGTCTGATTGCAGAAAGCATGCGAAAGTGGCACTCTACCGAATCTTCTTTTGGACTCAGCGAGTTTGACATGTATTGACAACACTTGAATTACTCCGCCTATTAGTAGTCAATTTTATTTGAGACTACTTTTTTATATTAATAAGTGGAGATGTCAGCGACCTCTACCAGACCTGAAAAAGAGCAAACAAATATAATTCATATTTGATAATTCATTGTAACTTGTCATGCCTTTTAAATTATATGTCTGATTGAAAGCATTGGTAATATTTGTTTTCTCAGGTAAGAGGGAAGATCATAAAGTTAGGATGCATGTATAATCAACGAAATTTAAAAGCCACTTAATACTGAGAAATGCGTGTGTGTGTTGGGCGGGGTGGGGGTTACAGCATCACATAAACAAGTCCGTGAACTTAACAATCCCCCTAGAAGCCTCCGTGGTGTAGTGGTAACGCTACTCGCCTTGTAAACCAGGGGTCGCAGGATCGATCCCGGGCTTTTCCAGACTTTCGGATGAGTCTTTAAACCGGGGTCCCGTCTCCGTATGACCTTAACTGTTGGTGGGACGTAAAACTCAAACACTCACTTAACATCCCCCATTAAACCTTTACACAGACATGACGGTATACATTGTTCAAAACGTGGACTGTGGCTACTCGTTAGAAACGGTGTTGGAGTGGGTTGGGTTGGGGTGGGAGGGGGGGCGAGGGGTTACATCCTCACGCGAACAAGACCGTGAAATTTACACCCCCAATAACTCCACTTTATACAATGGTGGGGTAGTATACATTGTTCATCATTGCAGAATAAAAACGTGGAATGTGGGTACTCTATTGGGCAATTATTTGAGTACCCACAAACTGTGTTTAACGTAAAAGGCAAGGTGCAAGGTTTAACGTCCCCGTCAACACTGTAAAGGTCATTTAAGAGACGTTGCTTCCAATTTTGTGGGACTTTTACCCGACATGGAGATGAAATGACATCTCAAGCCCAGCCGCACAATGAAACCAATAGGGATTATAAGCATGGACGGACCGACACGCACCGCTTTACCTGGGCAGGCTTAGATCCTCTAAGCGGTTTACCAGTGCGGTCAGTTTCTGCTCCGCGTGGAAGCATCATGCAGCCCATATATATTTCTTCAAGCCCCGATGGGCGGGGGCGAACAAACTATGTTTTAAGCAGAAAAAAGCAAAGTCTTATCATTTTGTCAGAAAACAAATGTTTTTGAGCCATGAAAAGGTATACAAAGTCAAATGGCATATGTACATCACGAAAACACGCCTATATAAATCTGACCCCTTTAACCCCACTTTTAGAAAGTAAATCTGGGGTTTCCAGGGGTATACACTATTTTTCTTATTTCTGCTCAAATCGTAGATTGTGGGTACTCATTAGAACCGTATTGTCGATGCGGTTCTGACGAGTATCCACAATCTATGTTTTGAGCAGAAATAAGAAAAATATCGATTTTTTTTTTTCATTTTAAAAATTTTCATTTTTCGGTGGTAAAATTTACAATGTATTTGTTAGGGCGTGTTGAATGTCAAACGTTCATTCCAATAACACAACCCCGCCCCCGCCCATCGGGGCTTGAAGAAATAGATGGACTGCATGGTGCTCCCACGCAGAGCTGAACCGACCGCACACGAGTACTGATAAACCGCTAAGGGGATCTAAGCCTGCCCAGGTAATGTGGTGCGAGTCGGACCGTCCATGCTTATAAACCCTATTCGTTTCATGGGCGACTGGGCTTGATATGTCATTTCATCTCAATGTCGGGTAAAAGTGCCACAAAATCGGAAGCAACGTCTCCAAAATGACCTATACAGTGTTGGCGGGGACGTTCAACCTCAAATCAAACAAACAAACAAAACAATAACACAACGATTTGCTAGATGACGCTTTAAAAGTTTCATATTTATCATATGACGTCGCGTCCGAGAGTGTAATAACGCCATGTAATATTTTCGATAATACACTAGTGGATTAATTATGCAAATTAGCTAGATACGTCCCGTAACGTTAAATGTACGACGTCCTTAACGACGTCGCGTTTACTAACGGCGGAATATTGACATTTTTGTAAACAATCGTGAATAAAATGCGCTTTAAATGTCATATGATAAATAGAATCTTGCATTCGTGCTCATACATTATTGAATTTATTAAACTCGTCGAGGAAAAGGGATAAAATGCTCGGCAAAGCCTCGCATTTTATCCATTTTCCTCAACTCGTTTAATAAATTCAATAATACATGAACACTCATGTAAGATCCTCTATTTCTGGAACCAGCAACTTTAGACGACAAATTTTGATATTGTAGCACACTGTGGCCTGAAGCTTCAGGGAAGCTTATAGGAGGGTAGTCCGTCCGTCTGTCCGTCCGTCAACACCTTTGACGAGTTAAATCTCTGCAACCTGCGGGCTGATCTCAATCATTTCTTATCTGTAGCATGCTTTTAATGGGGTACATGTATTGATTACATAAGCTTTTTATCGCAATTAAATGAAAACTTTGGTTGCTATGGCAACCACAATACCACATAGACTGACAATGGAAAAATGGTTGTCATCACCTTGTCGACTTCAGTTTTGATGGGATCTTTCTGAAACTTATATATAACTAGGCTTGTGATAAACGCTCGGTGGCGAGGTGGGTACATTTATCATAGAGTTATGCCCCCCTCGGTTGATGAAAATGCTTATTTTTGTCCTTGTCATCACCGTAGCCCCTCCAGTTTTGATCCGATTTTCCTTAAACTTACACATCCGGGTAGATCACCAGTCCAAAAAGTTACTTTTGACGATCTTTTTCTTCTTTTTTTTTTCTTCTAAAATTCTCATTCCTTGTCCTGACTTACAGTTTTCTAATTAATTACATAGAATTTATTACTCAGCCGATTCTAAATATGGGATTTATAAACCGAGTGAGGTTGAACATCCAATAAAGAAACGAGTGCGCTTGCGCACGAGTTTCTTTATTGGATGTCCAACCTCACGAGGTTTATAAATCCCATATTTAGAATCGGCTGAGTCAATAAACTATATATTACATGCATTTTATAGAGCTGATGGATCATTTTGCATCTAATTCTGTTTACAGCTCACTGTTAACATACAGTCTATGCAAAAGGTAGTGGGCGCAGTGACACACAAGCTGACTGAAACAAAAACTGTATAGACGCCATCTTGAAAGCGGTGCCTATTGTAATGCATGAAAATAGAAGAAATAAAGTATTATAGTGATAAAACAATTACAAATACGAGAGAACGGTAAATAAACGTACCCCTCATTCAGTAGTTATGTCCAGATAAACTTCATTACAACATTGCATCCTACTCGAACGTCACGCATTCTGAACGTCTGTTGATATCTTCACAGACGCCATTGAGATGACGTCATGATTAACGTCGACGTGCCTGAACTTTCCCGCGTTTGAATATAGCGATTTCATTGCAAAAGCAGTAGGGGCAATTGCACTTTAGCGGTCGGTAGTTTTCCGTATGAAAATTCACGTGAGTAGGGTTGCTAAGGCCTAGTATATAGGGAGCGCGTGAGCGCGACCCAAACTCGAAAAATAGGCAAAATTTTGCAAAAACAACCTGAAAATCGTGAAGGCCGGGCATTTTTTAGGTTAAAACCAAGGTTTTTAACCGTAGGTTGTAACTAAAATCTAGAAAATGAAGGCGATTAATCAACACACCGCTGCAAGGTGTTTCCCGGAAATGGAGGTAGGTCGGCAAGCAAGAAGAAGCACGCGCGTATTTTCATTGGCTGAATTTAATTTATGCGATTGACCTCCGGTCACGCGGGCGTTCTTTACAACGATCTGACAGATTGTAAACAAAGAGCCGATCAGCTGTTTAAATAAACGAAATGTCACTTGTTTATGATGATGTTGCTGAAATTTGCACTTCAAAGGAAAGATTGATTTTTTTTGGCTGAGAGAAAAGGGACTTCTTGGCGATTTCGGTGGTTTGTGTTCGTTTTGTTCAAAGGGAAACTTTTACATTCTTGCCGACGCAAGTTTCAGCAAAGATAAAGTGTATTGGAGTTGTTCAAATGGGAAGTGCAATAAGAAAGTTTCAATAAGAGAAGGAAGTTGGTTCAGTAAGTCTCATCTTTTGTTAGAACAGATAGTAAAGCTAACTTATTATTGGGTGTACAAATGTCCTTCTGAGTTTGTGGCTAGAGAACTTCGAATTGGAAGCGAACACACTCTGGTGGATTGGTACATGTTTGCCAGGGAAGTTTGTATGTTCATAATTGAAAAGGACAATGAGCAGATAGGAGGAGATGGAAAGGAGGTAGAAATCGACGAGTCAAAGTTTGGGAAAAGAAAGTTCCACAGAGGGAGAAGGGTTGACGGTGTATGGGTTTTTGGAGGGATTGAAAGACAGAGTAAGAAGTGTTTCTTTGAGATTGTGGAGGATAGAAGTGCCAGCACTCTAATTCCTATTATTCTGAGATATGTAAAACCAGGAACAGTGATTTTATCAGATTGTTGGAAAGCTTATAGCACCCTGAAGGACGAAGGTTACACTCATTTGACAGTCAACCACTCCATTGAATTCAAAAACAAGGAAACATGGGCTTGTACCAACTTGATTGAGAGCACCTGGAACGCAGTGAAGAAGTCTTTCCCCAAAACAGGCTCTCAGAAACAGCTGTATGACAGTTACCTGGTAGAATACTGTATCAGGAAGAAGTACTTAAATGACGCAGATGATAAGTTTTTCACATTTCTGGAGCTTGTAAAGCGAGTCTATCCAGGTAGAAGACGTGAAGTGCTTCAGCCCATCAATTCCCCGGTAAATACCCAGCCTCAGACACCCCCATTCGATACGAGCATGGATCTTTTCGACTAGAATGTTGTAAGTAAAATTTTCGTGTTTTGAAATATGTTTAATGTTCGTTTGTATTGCCTAGGGCTTAAAAAGAAGCAAACTAATCGCAATCCCAAAAATCAAAATGGCGGCCGTCAAATTATTTACATCTTGTTAGCCACGCCTCCTTAGCAACGCTCGCACCTGCGCATTTGACGAAAACAAAATGGCCGACGGGCGACCGCTAAAGTGCAGTCTATCCAAGCAGTACCTTGTTTCTTGTGCCAAAAGTAGTTCCAGCTACAAAGATTTATTTCTCCGGCTAAGAGGAAATATTTCTCCTTAGCTAAAAGGAAAATATCATGTTTATGTCTGATAGAAATCATGGTATTTCTCTGTTATGCATGTAATATATAGAGGATCTTACATGAGTGCACATGTATTATTGAATTTATTAAACGAGTTGAGGAAAAGGGATAAAATGCGAGGCTTTGCCGAGCATTTTATCCCTTTTCCTCAACGAGTTTAATAAATTCAATAATACATTAGCACGAATGCAAAATTCTATTTATCATATGACATTTAAAACGCATTTTATTCACGATTGGTTACAAAAATATCAATATTCCGCCGTTAGTAAACGCAACATCGTTAAGGACGTCGGACATGTAACGTTACGGGACGTATCTAGCTAATTTGCATATTTAATCCACTAGTGGATTATCGAAAATAATACATGGCGTTATTACACTCTCAGACGCGACGTCATATGATAAAGTATTCTAATTTGTGAGCGACAAGGAAAAACACGAATCTCGTAGACGCCATCTTTAAATAGAATTACCGATAAAAGCCAGCACCTCACGTGGGCCAACGACTCACCGGAGCATTTACCGATACCGCGGTGGTAGGATGGAAAGCGTTCTCCACAATGCTCATGTCCGCATTTAGGCTGTGCCTTAGTTCATATTGGTTTCATTTATGTCCTCTTGGTTGCGGAAAGTGCCTATTCTCGCCTTCATCACGTGAACAAGTCCGTGAAATGAACACCACGTAAACACCACTATATTTAGAGAAAAGTTGGGGTTACAGGGGCAGGGGTATACACTATTTTTCTTAGTTCTGCTCCAATACATACTCGTTTTAAGAGAATTAATGAAAACGAGTGACTTTCATACGGGTGACTTTATATCCAGAGTGCTGACGAATGGATCGTTGAACTGGCCTAAATACGAGTCCATCCATCCTATTTGAAGCCTGCACAAATTTCTTTTTGCTGGCAAAACATTGTAATTTCGTCCGTACTATGCGATAATAGCTATGTCAAGATTGTGCTTGATTTATCTGTTAAACACAGATATACATACCGAAGCGAGAGTTCCTTTCAAGATGGCGACGGCCTTGGTGTTTCTGTGTGACGTAGGTTTCCCCCATTGAACATACCCATGTCACCCTTATCCGGAAGTTTAAATAAAATCCAATTAAAACCGATTGAGCTTTACAATAATGAAGGAATAAGCAATCAAGGGACATAACTTCCTGTGTCAGACTCGTGTGTCACTTTGCAAACTTTTTCGAAATCAAACGTTTTAAAGCATACTCTGTCCTCTTCATATCCAGTTAAACGGTAGGAGGCTTAACTCTTTTTAGCAGACAAGGACCATGTAAGCAAAGTTAGAAAATATGGACTACGTCAATCAATCTATGGACTTGTGGCATTCAACAGGTTTCAGCATGCAGAGATATGACTTGTCATATATGGCAGTGCATGAAGGGAAGGATGGCCTGATCGACAGACAGATAAACAGATGACGAATAACCATGTTTTGGCCAGTCTACAAAACGCACAGGCACTTTCCACCTTCTTAGCAAGTTTAATTAAGAACTGATCAAAACTAATAAAGACGTTATATTCCTAGCAAGATGGATAATAAGCTTATTCAGCAACCAATGGCATATAATGCTTAAACAATTCAGTCTTAATTCGGACTAAACAAATTATTTGTTTGAATCGCGACGGAAGTAAGGGCGAGGATTGTGGCCACGTAAAATCGATTAAAGCCCCCTCTCCCCAGTGGAATTCGTTTCCGCTGACCGTTCCAAGGCGGTTCTTCTGTCGCGATTTATTTTTGTTATAGTATGTCTTTGGGTGTTTGTGTCGCTTATATTAGTTTATTTTGGATAGCCTAGTGGCCATTTTGTGGGAAAGTGACTGTCCTTTTGGCTTTCCGCTATTGATGTTTCCATTGGTGTCTGTTGTTTCATGTTTGTGTTTCTTTCCCTTTGGTGTCTCTGATGGGAGCTGTGGGTTAATTGTATCGATTCCTGATCTTTGCATTCGCTTCTATTTTGAGGATGATCAAATCGTTACGATAATACACCCGTGCGACATAGTGCGTTTTTCGCATCTCCAAAATGGCTACTTTTCGATGAAAACCCGTGATATTTTTTCTTATTTTTACTGCAAATATAGGTTGTGGGTGCTCGTTAGAACCGCCATATTGAGGCAGTTCTAATGAGTACCCACAACCTATGCATTGGGGGCAGAAATAAGAAAAATAATATATAATATATACTCCCTTAAACTCCAGTTTTCTTTATATAAAGTGGGTTTAGGGGCGGGGGGGGGGGGGTTGGGGGTCTTCATCTCACGGACTTGTTCACATGATGAGTAGAAATAAGAGAAATATTATAGTTTCTTATTACACAAATGCATGTACCATGCTGAATGTCGGCTCGATATAAGTGAAATAATCTTGAAAGGGCCGTAAAACCAAAACAAAACAAAAACATTTGGAATGTATGAAAGAATGCACTATGTCACACGGGTGTGTTTCCAGAATGTGTGTTTGTTTCTTTGATTGGAATTTAACGTCCCCGTCAACACTGTAAAGGTCATTTTTGAGACGTTGCTTCCAATTTTGTGGGACTTTTACCCGACATTGAGATGAAATGTCATCTCAAGTCCTGCAGGCCAATGTAACCAATAAGGTTTAAACGCATGGATGGGCCGACTCGCACCGCTTTGCCTGGACAGGCTTAGATCCTCTAGCGGATTACCATTACTCGTGTGCGGGTCGGTTTCAGCTCTGCGTGGAAGCATCAGAATGTAAAAGACCGTTTGTGCAATAGATAAATCTTTTTACGAACTTTTTGATCAACCCCTTGCCTAAAAGACAGTCTTTATTCGCCAACATTTTTTTAACTTTCTTATATAAAACTGAACTACGATTTACAGACACGTTTTGAACACCCAAGTACAGTTAAATTCCGTTATTAAGACCACCTGAAATTAGCACTATTTCTGCTTTAAAAAGTGTATTTAGAAGGGTGCAGTTATTCTTTCTTCAGGTTTTCTATACGCAATATCCTCTGGTCAGAGACCACCTCTGGGACTGTTCAAAAGTGGTCTTAAAGACCACTTTTAAACAGTCCCAAAGGTGGTAAGACCACTTTTTACAGTCACAGAGGTGGTCTTAATATGGAATTTTACTGTAATAATATATAACTTAAAAGGAAGACAATGGTTATCATGTACTGGATGAAATTTATAACAATATTATCGTTGATACATGTAAACGAAGGTAGGTGATGGATAATACATTGGGCTTGGGGAAACTGATTGGGTTGCATGACTTCCACGCAGACCTGAAGCCGACCGAACTTGAGTTCTGGTAAACCTCTTTGGTCTCAGCTTGCCCAGGAAAATTGGTGCGACTCGGACCGTCCCTTCCCATGTACATGTAGCGGTTGAGATGTCAATTAATTTCAATATCGGGTAAAAGTCCCACAAAAATGGAAGCAACAGGCTAGTTTTAGACATAGAAAACGTTTAAGACATTCGACAATTGTCGTCTGTTTTGTCGTCTGCCGTTTACCTTAAAAGTATTTTTTTGCAAACTGTGTGGACCCAGATCAGACTGCTCCTGTGCCCTAACTGTTGGCCTGTATGCAACAATATTTTTGAAAAGTTTGCAAAAAAACACACACACACAAAAAAAAACAAGAGCTGTCACTATAGGTGGCCAATGCCCCCCGTGGGAGCCAGTTTCTGAGTGTTTGCAAAATTTCAAGGGGGAGATATTTCAGCTAAAAATGACAACAGAGTTATGGCCCTTGGTCAGAATGTAGCCCTTGTGGTGGTGAATAAATGTGTGAAGTTTCATGGGACTAGGTCAAATACTTTTGAAGTTATGATCATGGTTAATTTTTTTGTGACGGATGACGGAGAGACAGACAAACAAACAAACAAACAGACAGGGACAGACAGACAAACAAACAAACAAACAGACAGGGCAAAACTATATGCCCCCCCCCGAATCCCCCCGAATAAAAGATTCTCGGGGGTTGGTGGGGGGGGGGGCATAAAAAACATCAACAGACGACAAAAGCAGACGACATTTTCAGATGTAGTTATTATCGGGGTCAAAAGGGTTAAGGCACTAAAATTGGCATAAAATGTTGACAAGAAGTACATCGAAACACAAACAAAACACTTTTAATTTTGTGGGACTTTTCCCGAACCCGACAATGAGATGAAATGGCCGCCGTAAGAAACAGCTAGGACTAACGAGCGGTCCGACTCGCATCACTTTCGGGTTAGTTGGTTGGTTGATTTGAGGTTTAACGCCCCGTCAACACCGTGTAGGTCATTTCGGAGACGTTGCTTCAAATTTTGTGGGACTTTTACCCGACATTGAGATGAAATGTGATCTCAAGCTCTGCCGCCCAATGAAACCAACAGGGTTTATGTGTATGGACAGTCCGACTAAGCTTTTATTTGGCAGGCTTAGAACCTCTAAGCGGTTTACCAACTCTTATGTGCGGTCAGTTTCAGCTCTGCGTGGAAGTATCATGCAGCCCTCTCTATCTCTTCAAGCCCCGCTGGACGGGGGCGGCATAACTTTTAAGCTTACTCGGTCAGTTTCAACTCCTCGGGTAAGCACCACACATCCAGATCTATTTCTCCAAGCCCCGATGGACGGGGCGCACTAGTTATTGTTATCATGTACGAATTTGCTTTGGAACTGAGGGCGATCCCTGCAGGCACAAAACGTTGACGCAATGTTGAACTAACGTTGGAACAATCAAGGGGGTGTGGGGGGGGGGGGGGGGGAGAGGGCTTATTACACGCGTTAGTACGTAAACATGGTGTCAGATGCAATGTTATATGATAGAAATTTCTTACAATCATCACGGCAACATCTCCGTGTAATGAGCACCCATTTAAACCCCACTTTATATAGAGAAGAGTGGTATTTACAGCGTATACATTGTTTGCCTTAATTTTGCTAGATAGGGAGAAAGGGATTGCGGTCGCTTGGGTCGATTTGAGGCCGTTCAAAGGCGGGTTTTCTGTCGCGGTTTATTTTTGTTATAGTTTGTCTTTGAATGTGTGTATCGCTTATATATTTTGTTTTGGATGGTCATTTGGCCATTTTATAGGAGGGTGGGGCTGTCAATTTGGCTTTGCGCTGTTGGTGTTTCCATTGGGGTCTGGTTGTTTCGTGTTTGTGTTTCATTCCCTTTGGAGTTTCTGGTAGGAGATATTGGTTAATCGATTCCTAATCATTGCCTTTATTTTTATTATGTCCTCCTCCCCCCTTTTTGGGGAGACATATTGTTTTTAGCTCACCGTCACGTAGTGACGAGGTGAGCTTTTGGGATCACTTTTTGTCCGTCGTCCGTGCGTAAACAATTTCTTCAAACGACATCTCCTCCTAAACCACTGATCGGATTTTGACCAAAAATTCACTGGAATGATCCTTAGGTTGTCTCATTTGAAAGTTGTTCAAATGGTTCCGGTCGGTTGCAGATCTGGGTCACAGGAGCCAAAAATAGATTTTTTTTTCACCGAAAACTTAAAAAATCTTCTTCTCTGAAACCACAAGGCCAAGGTATTTGATATTTGGTATGAAGTTTCATCTAGTAGACCCTTACCAAGATTGTTCAAATTATAGTGCTGGGGCCAAAAATGGCCCCGCCCCCGGGCCGTTCGGTTTCACCTGGGCTTATATAGGGAAAATCTTTAAAAATCTTCTTCTCTGAAACCGCAAAGCCCAAGTCTGATATTTGGTATGAAGCTTCATCTAGTGGACCCCTACCAAGATTGTTCAAATTATGGTGCTGGGGCCAAAAATGCCCCCACCCGGGGCCCTTTGGTTTTACATGGGCTTATATAGGGAAAATCTTTAAAAAATTTCTTCTCTGAAACCGCAAGGCCAAGGTCTTTGATATTTGGTATGAAGTTTCATCTAGTGGACCGCTACCAAGATTGTTCAAATTATAGTGCGGGGGCCAAAATTGCCCCCGCCCGGGGGCCCTTCGGTTGGTTTTACATGGGCTTATATAGGGAAAATCTTTAAAAATCTTCTTCTCTGAAACCGCAAAGCCCAGGACTTTGCTATTGGTATGAAGCTTCATCTAGTGGACCGCTACCAAGATTGTTCAAATTATAAAATGCCCCCGCCCCGGGGCCCTTTGGTTTTACATGGACTTATATAGGGAAAATCTTTAAAAATCTTCTTCTCTGAAACCGCAAGGCCCAGGTCTCTGTTATTTGGTATGAAGCTTCATCTTGTAAACCTCTACCAAGATTGTTCAAATTATAGCCCTGGGGCCAAAAATCCCCCCTCCACGGTGCCCTTTGGTTTTACATGGGCTTATATAGGGAAAATCTTTAAAAATCTTCTTCTCTGAAACCGCAAGGCCCAGGTCTTTGATATTTTAGTATGTAGCTTCATCTGGTGGACCTCTACCAAGATTGTTCAAATTATAGCCCTGGGGCCAAAAATGTCCCCGCCACGGTGCCCTTTGGTTTTACATGGGCTTATATAGGGAAAATCTTTAAAAATCTTCTTCTGTGAAACCACAAGGCCTAGGTCTTTGATATTTGGTGTGAAATTTCATCTAGTGGACCTCTATCAAGATTGTTCAAATTTTAGCCCTGGGGCCAAAAATGCCCCCGCCCCGAGACCCTTTGGTTTTACATAGACTTACATAGGGAAATCTTTGAAAATCTTCTCCGAAATTACAAGGCCCATGTCTTTGATATTTGATACGGAGCTTCATCTAGTGGACCTCTACAATGATTTTTCACAATATAGCCCCCTGGCCACAAATGCCCCCGCCCCGGGGCCTTTGGTTTTACATAGACTTATATTTTGTTTTTGTTTTGTGTGATTTGGAGTTTAACGTCCCCGTCAACACTGTAAAGGTCATTTTGGAGACGTTGCTTCCAATTTTGTGGGACTTTTACCCGACATCGAGATGAAATGACGTCTCAAACCCTGCCGCCCAATGAAACCAATAGGGTTTATAAGCATGGACGGGCCGACTCGCACCGCATTGCCTGGGCAGGATTAGATCCTCTAAGCGGTTTACCAGTACTTGTGTGTGGGCCGGTTTCAGCTCTGCGTGGAAGCATCATGCAGCCCATCTATTTCTTCAAGCCCCGATGGGCGGGGGCTATAGACTTATATAGAGATAATCTTTGAAAATCTTCTTTTCTGAAACCGCAAAGCCCAGGTCTTTGATATGTGGTGTGAAGCTTCATCTAGTGGACCTCTTATCAAGATTGTTTAAATTATAGCCCCGAGGCCAAAAATGCCCCCGCCCCGGGGCCTTTGGTTTTACATAGGCTTATGTAGGGAATATCTTTAAAAAAATCTTCTTCTCTGAAACTGCAAGGCCCAGGTCTTTGATATTTTGTGTGTAGCTCCATCTAGTGGACCTTTGCCAAGATTGTACAAATTTTAGCCTTTGTTGATATTTGGTATGAAGCTTCACCTTTTTAGACCTCCCTCAACATTATGTACATTATAACCCTGGGATCAATAATGGCCCTCCCTGGGGCTCACTTGTTACTCTATGGATCAGGTGAGCGATCCAGGACCATCATGGCCCTCTTGTTTGTTTTTTCCTCGGGCGTCTGTCGGTCTGTCCGTCACAAAATAGTGTCGGCTATATAACTTGAAAACCGTTCAAGTTTTTTTTACGAAACGTCATATAAATATTAATCAACATTAGACGATGCGCAGAGCGTAAGAACTATAATAACTTTTGCATTTATACTTCCCTTGGAAGGTTGTCGGTCACAAAAGCGTGTATGTATGTACATGTATGGGCAAATCGTGTCCGGTCAATAACATTCTTATTTTGAAATGGATTTTGAAATTACTTGGCAGAAATGTTAACCACCATGAGACGAGGTGCCGCGCGCATGACCCTTGTCGGCACCTCAAAGCTGAGATCAAAGGTCAAAAAGGGTCTTTTTTTCGTGTTCGGTCAATAACTTTCTTATTCCTGGATGGAGTTTGTAATTACTTGGCAGAAATGTTAACCCTCATCAAGCGATGTGTTGCGCGCAAGACCCGGATCGGTACCTTCAAGGTCAAGGTCATACTTAGAGGTCAAATGTAAAAAAGGTGTTATTTCGGATGGACTTTTTAAAGTAACCTTGCAGAAATCTTCACCTTCATTAGACGACATGTCGTGCGCAAGACAAAGGTCCATAACTCCAATGTCAAGGTCATACTGGTGAAGTGTCAGAAAGGGGCCTTTTTTCGTATGCGGTCAATAACTTTCTTATTGTTTGATGGATTATAAAGGAGCAGTCCCTATAAGGCCCATTTTATGGCCCCTTTTGATTTTCTTTAAACTTTGCATACTCAACATAGGATGTATTTGCTGTAATGTGGTGAAATTTCAGACCCACAGATGTAATGTTGTCGGCTCTATGAGCAACCAAAGTGGGTTGGGTAATTCTACCCCATTGAGAGACCTGTGGTTCTTGCGCTATTATCTCTAGCACAAAGCATCCTGGCAAGTGGGTCTTTTTACTATTGTTTAGACCTTCATAGATGTTAAACATAATGTATATGTTTTTGTGGAAACATTCTTCACTTTACCACTATACTCACTTATAAGTCGTACCTAAATTTCAGCTAAATTTACTGACCGTCTTTACGCAAAACCACAACATAAGTTTATTTCCAAAGCTATTGCAAAAGTACTTGACAGGGATAATTAAGATATAATAGGCATTGCCAAATTATGAGCATTTCTTTCTCCTGTTGGCCTCGGATTCTATGACGGCTCCAACGTAAAGGCTTATTGAGAATTAGAGAGATCTAGTCCAAGGTAATGTCAACTTTATTCCATGTGAGGATTCGTGGGTTCAATGCCAGCTTCTATATATATATATATATATATATATATATATATATATATATATATATATATATATATATATATATATATATATAGAGAGAGAGAGAGAGAGAGAGAGAGAGAGAGAGAGAGAGAGAGAGAGAGAGAGAGAGAGAGAGATATCATCTTTTGTAATCCAGGGCTTAATTGACCCATTAGTTACATTGGGATAAATGTGCACCCTACCCGTCCTTTCTATACGTACATAGGGAGAGGATTTTGATTTTGATGTTTGTGTACAGCACTTTCATGAATGTTTCACATATCGGGCCGAATGTTAAATAGATGTGGGCGAAAACCGGAGCACACGGAAAAAATCGCGTGACCCTCCGTTGTAGGAATTGGTGTCTCACATGTGACGCGAGCCATGCTCGAACCACTAATGATTATATAAGATTCAGTGCTCTTGCCCAGTTGGCCATAGAGTGCCTTTAAGTAAGGAGGTGAACACATTCACAATGGAAATTTGATAACAGAATGCCAGGCTGCTTACAGCAGTCGGTAGCGTGTTTCTTAAGTAGTCACAGTAGCTTCTGTCGATTGCTGTTGGGGTTGAGTGTTCGATCCCTGCACTGGCGCACTTACCCATTGGGCAACAGAGGCCGGTGCAAAATTAGAATTGCCATGTTTCTTCTGCGCCTCATCTGTTGAAGGTTTTAGAACATGTCTGTAAAATTGCATTAAAATATCCCACAAAATGTTCAAGAGAGAGAGGGCGCGAGTAAGTGATAAAATCGCTATTTTCAATGCTCAAAGGGCCTAAAAGCAGTATAGCAATTATCATTCTTGTCTTCTGTACGTTGTCTTATGGTGTTTTTTTTCTGTTAAGTTTCTTGAGACTATCTCAGATGGTTTCAAAGTTACGCAGCGGACATGAAAACGTGGTGTACAGACAGGACAGAAACACGGATCGACAGACCAGGGACAAAACACAATATGTGAGTGTGGGGTGGATTTGGGTAGATCCCGCTGTTAACACTCAGAATAGCCGGCACCCCACAATTCACAGTACGCTGTCTGTTAGACAATATTCTCCTGAGTTCTTTTATATGTACACACCATATTTTCCAGTTCTGTGGTGTATTCCTTGCTTCCAAAGGATAACCCTTTCTAGAACATATTTACTTTCCCACAAAATGGCCAATTCGCTATCCAAAACAAAATAATATAAGCGATACAAACACTCAAAGACAAACCATAACAAAAATAAACCGCCCTTACTTCCGTCGCGATTAAGACAAATAATTTGTTCAGTACGCATGAAGGCCTCCTAACTCAGGCCTAAAAATAATAACCGTGCTTCCGCTATCCACGACCGACCCTGCTTCAGACTCTACTATATTTATCAATAAAATAACAAAATAAAAATTAAAACACCGACCCTACCAATTTCGATCTCCGATCCTACCCAGTGTCGTCTTTGCTTTTTCGCATAGTAATTTCGGATTTTAAGTACATTTTTTTGTAGATTTTAAGTACATTTTTGTAGTTTTTGGTATTTAGTACCTTCTAAAATACAGAGCTGACTTTTTTGAGCATCTAAAAGGATTATGATATGCAGTGCAAGTCTCAACATGACAGTTATAAAACACATGTACAAAAGCAAAAACACCATAAAAATACAGGCACGACCCTGGTCTTTTGGGGAGAAAAAAATAAAATAATAAAATAAAGTTCCTCCTACCTACCGACCAAAATCCTTTATAGCATGTTAGTGGAAACACGGCTATTTTTTACGCCTCATCAGTGCAACATCTCCGTGAACAAAAAAAAAAATCAAACAACCACAGACATATACAACAGACTGCATGCATTGTAGTTTATACATCATAGTGTAGATTATATTTTATTGTCCTTTGGGATCATTGATTCCATTGTGGAATTTCGAAAATATCTGAGGGTCACTGATGAGGCCTAATTGGCCGAAACTAGCTAGTCTGGCCCAGAAAACATGCACACTCCATATTTTCAGTTCTGTGGTGTATTCCTCGCTTCCAAAGGATAACCCTTTTATAGAACATATTTAACCCAATCACGGTTGACAACTTTGCTTCCCTCTTTAATTGCACGCCGGTGGGTCAGGCCTCAGATTCTATGATGGTTCCAGCGTAAAGGCTTACTGAGAATTAGAGTTCTAATTTTATGCTATGTTGGTTGGTGCCTGATTATCTGCCTCTGGTCGGGCCCAACGGAGTCTAACTGTTGCTCCAGCATTTCAGTGGTTTCTTGCTGTCGAGTCCTCACCGTTGTTTCATGTCTGTGGTTGTTTGATTTTGTGTGCACGGAGATGTTGTACTGATGAGTTAGGTGGCCTTCATGCGGACTGAACAAATTATTTGTCTAAATCGCGACGGAAGTAAGGGCGAGGATTGTTGCCACGTAAAATCGATTTAAGCACCCCCCCCCCCCCCCCTTGGAATTCGTTTCACTGACCGTTCCAAGGTGGTTCTTCTGTCACGGTTTATTTTTGTTATGGTTTGTCTTTGAGTATGTGTATCGCTTATATTATTTTGTTTTGGATGGCCAAATGGCCATTTTGTGGGAAAGTAATTGTCCTTTTGTTTCCAATTGGGTCTAGATGTTTCATGTTTGTGCTTCTTTTCCTTTGGTGTCTCTGATGGGATTGTGTCGATTCCTGATCATTGCCTTCTCTTCTATTTCGAATTGTATGTCCGTTCCATATCTCCTTTAGGCCTACCCTTGAAAGGATTTTCACTAAACTTTGGTCAAATGTCCCCCTCAGTGAGCTGATGTGCAGAACACATAAATAAACCATGCCGACTCAATGTCAAGGTCACAGGTGAAGGTCAAGAGTTTGAAACTTTGTATTTTGTGTCCTATCTTCCTATCAAGGGTCCTTTCCATATCTCCTTTACCCCTGGAAGGATGTTCATTAAAGTTTGGTGAAATTCCCCCCCCCCCCCCCCAGTGCAGAACCCATAAATAAACCATTTCAACTCAAGGTCACAGGTGAATTCCCAATGTTGAGCCTTGATACAAAGTGTTGCGGGGATTTGGCTGTCCCTCAGGCTGCTTTCTTGTTTCTTTTGGATAGCCACTTGGCCATTTTGTGGGCAAGTTACTGTCCTTTTGGCTTTCCGCTATTTATTTTTCCATTAGGGTCTAGCTAGTTGTTTCGTGTTTGTGGATCTTTCCCTTTGGTGTCCCTGATGGGAACTGTGGGTTATAATGTTTTCGATTCCTGATCATTGCCTTCACTGTCCTGATGGTATGGAACAGTATTAAGGTAAAAACTCAATTATCCAATGTGCAATTACAAAATGAATTGTTGAAACCGCACTTTGCATTATGAACCTTTCCATATCTTACTACTTTATTCGAATATGCAACATGCACATTCTAATTTGAGACCTTTGTATTTAAATATGGCATTTGGACGTCCTATTTTGCAATATTCAGTTTCGATTCTGCTGTGGTTAGACGGGGTACCAGTCATTGAGGTGACGGTAACGTTCGGTAATGTCCGTGGATTTGCCGTATTTTCTTCCGATGACAAGCGTCCGTTTGAGAAGATCGCATTCGCTTTTCCAGGGGCAAAATTCAAGCCAGCAGCAATAAATTTTATCCGGCTATATAATAATTCGGATATTTACAATAATGTGTACGTTTGCATCTTTAAAAAAAAATTACAGCGGGGTTCCTTATTTATATATTTATGAGAAACAGGATTTTTATTTAAAAGTTAATACTTGTTTGACGAAGGGGAAAGTACACTATCGTTGAATATTTACTAAAATAAATTACCATGTGCCGAATCCATGGATTTGAAATGAGCATAGATTGTTAAAATTGATTAATACATACAATTTTCATAAAGCTGATCCTTCTGAGGTGTTACTTATAAAGATATTAGTTACTAATTGCAACCTCACTCAAAACTCAAATGCTTGAATATTATAGAAGTATGTATATGTCCGCTCAGGGAGTAACTGCGCGATGGTCTCCCTGTTCGCGGGCATGGATTCGTTCCCTGGGACCTTACCAGTTGACCGTGCGGGAAACTGGTAAACAACAACCAGTGCCTCTATTCCCATTGTTACTCTGATGAACATTACTTACTCATACTCAGCCCCGACCCACAACCATAGAAACGCACCTGTGGTCACAATGACAGCTGTCGTATTCATATGTCCGTCTGTCGTCATAAGTTAGACTTGGGCATGATGGCTGTCATCCAACAGAATCACAACGCAAAAAAAAAGCTAGTCGTCTGTCAGTTCGTCCGTCCGTCTCTCTTCAGCCAGCAAAACCTTGCTGAGCTAGTGTCGCGACTGTCTTAACCAGCCTACTACATATTTCTTCAAGTTCTACATGTAACGATTTGGCAAATGGAGTGGCTGAATCCAAACCATTTTGTACTTACATGTATTTCCATGTATTAGGTCTACGCCAAAGTTTTTTTTTCTTCTTGTTTTATTACAGTTAGACCGCGTACAGCGTACCCAGGTTTACCTGGCGGAACTTAACGACATTATTTATTTATTTATTCACTTATTATTAAAGTGTACAGAATCTAGAAAAAAATGTTTTTGATGCATTAGATTTGTACATTTCACCGCCGAAAAATACAACAACAAAAATTGTAAGATGAAAAGTCGTGATGATATTTTTCTGACTGTTGCTTAAAATATACATTTTGGGTACACGTAGAAGCGCCTTTTCGATGCGGTTCTAACGAGTACCCTAAATCTATATTTTGGAGTAGAAATGAGAAAAATAATGTTTACTCCTGTAAATCCCAGTTTTACTCTATAAAAGTGGGGATCAAGTGTGTGTGTGTGTGTGTGGGGGGGGGGGGGTCAGAATTATAAAGATGTGTTTAATGGTGGGATGCGCTTGGTGTGTGAGTGCGTTTTTAGTTTTACGTCTCACCGACAGCTAAGGTCATACGGAGATGGGACCTGGGTTTAAAGACTGATCCGAAATTCTGGAGAAGCCCGGGGTCGATCCTGCAATCTCTGGTTACTAAGGCGAGTAGCATAACCACAACACCACAGAGGCTTCCAGCGCTTGATATGTTACATTGTAGCAGGTGCGGGTTTTCCACCTGCACTCCGGTATGAAAGTATTTGCTTCGCGTTGTGTTTTGTCAAAAAGGTGGAAACCTTTGCGTTTTGTCACTTGAAGCCAAAAATCTAGTATAAAAAGTCAGATAGTTTTTTTATTTTCTTATAAATTAATGAATGCATTTAACACAAACAGTTACGAACATCTATATAAACATGTGACAAAATAAACAGGGAATCAGACCCCCGGCCCTTGGGGCTTGAAGAAATAGATGGGCTGCATGAACTGAAACCGACCCGCACACCAGTACTGGTAAACCGCTTAGAGGATCTAAGTCTACCGAGCCAAAGCGGTGCTTACAAACCCTATTGGTTTCATTGGGCGACAGGGCTTTGATATGTCATTTCATCTCAGTGTCGGGTAAAAGTCCCACAAAAGTGGAAGCAAAGTCTCCAAAATGACCTATATTGTGTTGACGGTGACGTTAAAACATCAAATCAAACAACAGAACCAAACTGCCTAGTTTTAGAAATTCCGTTGGATATGCCCTAAATCAGAAATAAATGTTAGAGGGAACGTAAGTCGTAGTTCATCTGAAAGCATTTTCACGAAAGAGAGTTGTAGCTATGTTTGCTTTCAAGTGATCATAAAGGAGCAGTCTCACAAAGGTCTACACGATTAGGACAGGAGCCTTTCTGTGCCATACAAAATTAGTGTAAGTATTTACAACAAATTTATATTTTAGAGGTGCAATGGCCTGAACACATTTGCGATATATTTAGATAAAACTTGGACACAAAACAAACCAAGCAAAGCTGATTCCTGGTCTGACATATAAAATAAAAATTATGTGTAAATGATTTTATCGGGAAGGGTGTAGTGTCCCCAAATCGTCCGTTTTATGCCAAAAATATAGTTCTCTCATTTCTTTCACTCCTCCGTGTCACCAATACGCTTGCAGATTATTTTGGGTATCTACCGAATACAGGCGGACGTTTACGGGAACGGTACGAAAGAACGATCACAGCGCCACTGAACGAGAATAATGGGAACTAGAAGAAGCAGAATCGGAATTTCAAGGACGAGAAACAGAAAGAAAACTACACAAATTCCAAAACCAGACTACAAAAATGAATATCATAATGCAGTGTTGCACAATTGTAACTGAATAAAGCATAACACAATATCAAAATTGCATATTGCAATCTCAATGTTGCATAATTGAGTTTTTACCTAAATACTGTTCCATATGATGGTGCTGATGATTGTGTAGCTAAATTTACCTCTTTGGTTAGGGCTAGGGACTAACTTCCCACACCACAGGTCCTGGTGTATGAATGTCATTTGACGTGTCAGCAGTAACAATTCTGATTCACTTCTATTTTAGACCAGCACTCATGTGCGCCGGTTTCAGCTGTGTGTCGTGTATAGGGTTCGCCGGCGTGACGTCACTGCCCGTAGCAACCGATAGGCCGCCATTTTTGAGGTGAAAACAATAACAGAGCGACCGGCAATTACCCTTTAGATCGCTATCAATTACATTGAATAAAATCGTTTTTTTAACCTGAAAATGCATGTTACTGTAAGTAAAAATGATTAAAAGTAAAGAATAACGAGGCGGGAAATTTCCATTTAGTGAAATAACAGCTGCCTGATAACCGATGTCTACGGACTAGTGTCAAGTGTTGTGTATTCGGAGGTGTCATGGACTCGGGAAATATACTCTATCCAAGTGTCAAGGTAGGTTTGACTTTAAGTAGACTAGGATGTTTTGTGGGCTTTTATTGAAATTACTCAGCTACTGACGAGTGAATATCTTTCTCTTGCAGATTTTCCAGACGAATTACAGAGGATTTTAATTGTGTTTTAATTGTGTTTGTGCTATTGTGTCACTGTAATATAGGATAATTATATTTGTTTATTACAGATAACATTTGTGTTTGTGCTATTGTGTTATTGTGTCATTGTAATACTGGAATATTGGATAATTATATTTGTTTATTACAGATAACATAGAGGTTAGTGCCCTTACTCTTACCAACTATCATACACTGTTTATATATTTCTATTTGTTTATATATTTCTATATCCCATTTTTGGAAGTTATTTTATTAAAGGTAAACATGAGTATGAACATTAGCAACTCATCCCAAACCTTGGAGACCATGATCAATACCATGATCAACACCCCATTACCTGTATCTCCATGCTCCCCAAACTCTAGGGACAGCTCATACGGTCGGGGAGAGGGGGACCTGACCATTATGGTGGAAACTCCCAATATCAGCATCTCAAGTCCCGGGACTTCAATCTTGTCGGGATCTGAAACCTCAGGGTCATCTTCCCCCTCCCCCTCCCAGGATAGAAGCCCGCGGACCTATGCTGAGGTCGCTTCCGGTCTAACCTCACCTGTCATGACAGAATCCCACCAGTCTCACCCACAAGGCAAGAGCCCTCAGACCATAGGGACTATGACGCAGACACCCTCTCAAGAGACCTCAAACCCAGCTAGTCCAGGAAGCCCAAATACCAGCTCCAGCACTCCTAAGCCCCAAAGAAGGAAAGCAACCGCCACTAGACCCATCGGGGTCACGGCGGCTGGGCCTATCATAATGGGGGGGATTAGCATATCCCACACCACCGCCAAATCCCCAAAACTTTATACCCCTGGAACCAGCCCCACAGTCAGCCTACAGTCCAATTCAATTCAAAACCCGGCTACCCCTTTGGCTCTTAAAAAAGAGGAAACAGGTCGACAGATCCCCCCTCTCCCCAGACGACCAGCCCAAGCGAGCCAACGTAGGCATCTCCCCCATCAACCCCAATGAAGGGGACGATTCCTTTGATCGCTCCTTGCAGAATGTAGTCAACATGGCAGTCAACAACATGAGCTGCCATGGATCCATTGGAAGCCCTAACACTACTCCCTCCCCAAGCCCACCCCGATCCCCACCCCTATCCCCATCCCCCACCTACATCACCATTACAAAGGTGGGGGGAGCCATCTCAAAGTCGGAAAGGAAAGAAGCTATCAGGGACTTCACAGCCTTTCTTAAATACGACAATATCAAATACATCCTCGGACCAGAAGGTAACCCCGGGATCACCTTCAAAATAACAAGCCAGGCCACCCATAAAGCAAAACAGTATACAACCAACCACAGGCTGTCCTTCTAGCCAAAAGCTCAGCTGTCAACCAGCCCCCCAGCTGGCAGAAAAAGGGGTCCAAAGACCCAAAGACCCGACCCTCCAATAAACTCCAATACCGGCACTGGCATTTTTAAAAGCACAGGCGTCATCGAAAATGTCCCCATAGCCACTGATCTACAAGAGCTGAAGGTCAAACTCAACACAAGTGGGCACAACATAATAAAAACAAAACGTGTGCTCACAAGATACAAAAAACCAACCAGGGTAGTGAAAGTGACCTTTCAAGAAAAGGTCGCGCCCAGCATTATTAAAACAGCTGATAGGACCTACTTAATCCAACCGTGCAGGGTACCGTACATACGGTGCAACTCCTGCCAGTCCCATGGTCATTCCGCGGGGAAGTGCCCAAACAAAATAAAAGTATGCCCCCACTGTAGCATGTGGCACTCCCATCACCAATGCCAAGTCAACTATAGATACAGGAAATGCCCAAACTGCGGGGGGCCACACGGTGCAGCTCACCCCCAGTGCCCTACCTTCCTCACATACAAAAGGAAGGTAGATACCCTTAACAGAATAACCAGGGAGGAATGGAACATTAGGCGTATACAGGAGTCCGTCGTTCATGTAGCACACACATTGGACGATGCCCCCACTCATAACCCCACCCAAACACCTCCCACTATAACCCAGATGCAGACACGACCCAAAGCCAGCCCACCAGTACCAAATTATCCCATACCTAACCCTAACCCTAGCCATACACCCAGCCATAACCAAACGTATGTAACAACAGAACAACTCATCACCATCCTCATTGAGGTGATGAAATTGGATAAATTGACCCTAGCCCCAGAAGACAAAGCGAAAGCAGTGGGAAATATCGTCAGAACCCACACCCACATAAACCCACACCTGAGTACAAACATAACAGACACCCCGGCTAGAAAAAAAACGCACTGCCATACAAATGCCACCAACAGGCGTATAGCAGAACTAAGAGCAGACAACCAAACTCCCATGGATATCTCAACACCCAACCCAACAAACCCGACCCCAAGCCCATAGACATTCCGACCCCCACCCACCCGACCCTATAAGGATATATAATGGCGGACTCCACTGCAAAACCACACCCTCCACCAGCCTCCCGACTTGACGTTCTGCAGTGGAACTCCCGTAGCGCTGTCAATTTACATCAACTTAGAGCCTTTCTAGATGAAAAAACAATATCCCCCCACGCTATATGCCTACAAGAAACCTGGTTCAAAGATAATAAAAGAACCCCTACGATACCGACATTCAAACTTGCCGCCATCTCCAACAGACAGGAAAAAGGAGGAGGTGGCGTAGCCATTTATATGAAAGATAACATCCCATTCGAAAAGCTAGACCTAAATATCAATGACCCCACTTTTGAATCGTGCGCTGTCACCATCCATCTGAAAAACTGTAAAGTAGCCTTGATAAACTGTTACGACCCGCCCAGCAATAAAAACGCAACAAAAGAACTAGATAGACTAAGAAAACTTTTCGACCATATCCCGCACCAAAGCTACATACTTGTAGGTGACTTTAACGCCCATGACACGCTATGGAGCCCAAAGCAGAACCAAAGGGGGAAGGCACTATCAGAGTTATTACTTGAACACGGGGCTACCATCCTCAATGATGGGGCGCCAACCATGGCAGAAACTGAATCTTCACCTGACATCACCATAGCCACCCCTAACCTCTCAGCCCGCTCAGAATGGTATACCCTTGACAATTCCTGTGGTAGTGACCATCTCCCCATTTTGTCCAAATATAATGCCAAATACAACACCACGGGAGCAGCCGTTTCCCAAAAATGGAACCTAAACAAGGCCGACTGGGATCTCTTTAAAAATCTCTGCTCACAAAAATTAGAAATTAGTGACAACCAAAACATAGACGAAATTGCCAACCAGTTTATGTCCACCCTAAAAGAGATCTGTGACAGTACAATTCCAACGACCTCAGTTAAACATAAAAAACTACTCCCACCCTGGTGGAATCAAGATTGTAGGAAAGCCATAAATCAACGCGAGCAAGCGAGGAAGAAATACTTGAAAAATAGAACTTCCGAGCTTAAGAATAACTACAATAAAACTAAGGCACACGCTAGGACCACCCTACAAATAGCACAAAAACAAGGATGGCAAGAAATAGTCAACAAACTTAACCATAAGACCACTAGTAAGAAAATGTGGTCTACTTTTAATAAATTTAGGGGTAAACCTACTGACAAGATAAACTGTCTCAAAATTAACGGCCAGACCATAACTAATGATAGAGAGAAAGCAGACGCCCTTGCCAACCACTACCATAATATGTCGAAAACTTCCAACCAAGATCCTGCCTTCCAAACAATAAAAGAGACCGAGGAGAGAACCTTCAACCAATCTCTCCCTGACCTCTTCAACGATGACCGAAGAAGCAGTAACCTGAATTGCGACTTCACCCTATTTGAACTTAATGAGGCTCTGCAGAGTAAACGCAGCACAGCTCCAGGAGCGGACAAAATTCATTATGAAATGCTTAAACAGCTCCCACCAGATAGCAAACAAAAACTCTTAGACCTCATAAACACTTCCTGGCGTAGAGGAGAAGTCCCCACACAATGGAAACTCGCCACAACAATCCCAATAAAAAAACCACTCAAGGATAAGCTGGATCCACAATCATATCGACCCATCTCCCTCACCTCATGCACATGTAAAACTATGGAAACCATGATCGCCAAACGCCTCTCCCACTACCTAGAAGCTAATAATATCATCTCAGACAACCAATCAGGCTTCAGGCCTAACAGATCCACAACAGATCAACTTGTCCGACTGGAATCAGAAATAAACATGGCTTTCATGGAACACAAAATCCTAGTAGCGGTAGCCCTTGATCTTGAAAAGGCCTTTGACCTCATGTGGTCAACCGGCACCATAACCAAACTAAAGGAATACGGAATAAGCGGAAACATGCTAAAGTGGATCCATAGCTTTCTCAAGGATAGAAAAATTCAAACCCGAGTTGGGGACAATACCTCAGAGGAACTAATCCTGGAAAACGGCTGCCCCCAAGGCTCAGTACTAAGTCCCATACTCTTTAACGTAATCGTTAACACCCTTCACGAGGCCCTGAAACCACATAATAATATAGGCCTGTCACAGTTTGCCGATGATAGCGCGGTGTGGGGGAAACGCTCTACTCTAGAACTGGCGGTCAAAGACCTACAATCAGTTCTAAGAGAAATCGAAACCTGGGCACTAAGATGGGGATTCAAAGTATCAAACCTAAAGACTAAAGCAATCATATTCAGCAAACGACGAAATCTGAAGACCACTCAAAACAAACTATACCTCTTTGGTAGGGAAATAGAATGGGCCCAGAACATCAAATTATTGGCATGATCCTCGACAAACATCTGACTTGGAGAGATCACATAAAAGATCTCAAAGAAAGATGTGAAAAAGACCTGAACCTACTACGAGTAGTGTCAGGTACCACCTTTGGAGCTGATAAAAAGACACTCCTGATCCTATACAAAGCCCTTATTCTTAGTAAGCTAGACTATGGAGCCCAGGCTTACAACTCCGCGTCAGAGAATATCCTTAAAACTCTGAACATCATTCAAAACCACGCCCTCAGGATAGCAACAAGAGCATACCGATCTACCCCAATCAACGCACTAGAGGTAGAATGTGGACTTAAACCACTACATCTACGAAGGGAAGAACTCATACTAAAATACTGGGCTAGATCCTCCCCACTTGGCAAATCCCTCCCAGTGAATGATCTATTAACAGATCATGGTTGCTATTCATGTAGGAGAGCCAAGAACTACAACCCATATTGTACGAAAGTCCGTGCCCTCCTGAAAGAGCACAACATACCCGATAAGATCCAGGCACCCAAGTACAGATCCAAATGGGATCTCAAACACAACACACCCTCCTGTTACCGCCATCAGGTCCTGGGGAGGAAAGAAGAAAATACAAATGAATACATGAAAAATAAAAGCCTCTCTTATGTTCGCACCAGCCATGCCGGGAAAACTCTAATCTACACAGATGGCAGTAAGGACCCCTCAACAGGAAAAACCGGCGCCGCATTCGTTGTCCCAGAGAGAAATCTTCACGTACCGATTAAAACAAACCAACACCTCTCAGTATTCACAACTGAACTGATTGCCATTCACTGGGCCATCTCATGGGCCATCACAGTTAAGACACCCAAAGCCACAGTACTCATGGACAGCCTTAGCGCTATCCAGGCCCTACAGTCAGGAAAATCCAAAACACGACCTGACCAAATTGACTCAATCCTGTCTAAACTAGATAAGGCAAAAAGAGAAGGGCAAGACATTGAAATCGACTGGATCCCATCCCACGTCGGCATCCCCGGTAATGAGGCGGCCGACGAAACAGCCAGATTAGCACTAGATATAGGTATTAAAGATTATACTCTCCCTTCAAAACGGGAGATCTATACAATCATAAACACCGCCATAACGAGAAAATGGCAAGCTCTATGGGATAGAAACCCAACCAACACTGGGAGGCATTACCAACTCCTCCAGCCCACAGTAGGTAAATCTGCCCATCAATTTAGCAACAACAGAAAACTAGACGTGGTGCTCTCCCGTTTGAGATTTAACCATAACGGCCTAAATGCCAACCTCACTCAACTAGGAAACACAACGGGTCTATGCAGAAAATGCGATAACTATGAACTAGAAACAACACAACACATCTTGTTTGAATGTGTAACAAACGCCCATGCACGAGAAGAGATAAAATCTGAAATGTTCAAATTAGGATATGAATCGGTACACCTACAAGATCTCCTCGCTCCCCCCGTAAAACACTGCTCGGCCATAGCCGAGGTGGTTAAGAAATTCCTTAAAGACACAAATTACTGGGAAGTAATATAAGAAAAACAGCTGTCGTTACCCACACACCGCGCTTCGGCAACCATCACCTACCGTCAATCTGCCCTTGGATCTGAGACGGGGGCGTCAAAGCGAGACACTGTGGTTGCGGCTCATTTGCTTTGCACTTATGGGTGCCCCGCCGAGGCTACCCCCGTCAAAGGACAAACCAATGACCCTCCCATACCTTCAACATCATAACAGACCACGGGCAAGGGTGCATCACAAGAAAATCCCATAGCCCGAAAACTCCCACGGACATGCTTGAACCTGCGGCGACAAGACGATTCGGGGCACTGTGGTTGCGGCTCATGTGCTTTGCACTTATGAGTGTCCCGATGAGGTAACATGCCGCTGCAGGACAGGCAGCCCCCATGGGAAGGGTATTCTTCACAATAACTGCGCCACCCCTTAACTTGGTTTTGAACAAGTTACCCTAAGAGCCGGACCGTGCCTTTGTGGGGGGACTCCCCCCTCACAAGCCCGACCCGCCCTGTGCACAGAATGGGAAGTCAAAATATGTGACGGATGGCGCGGTCATATTAGCACAAGCGCAATATGCACTAATGACTTTTGTTTGTATTACAGGTACAGGTGGGACCCCGGGGGACAAGAAACTGGACACAACTACATTGATCCGAGCGCACACATGGGGTCCCAAAAGACTAATCCGACTTTTCTATTTCAGGAACGAGAGGAGGCTCGACGGAGAGCGTCAGGACAACATCCTGAGGGCACCTGGGAGAAAGCCCGTATTGGGCTCCCCCTAGGTACCAACAGAATGAAGTTCCCGGAAGTATGCAAAGCGAAGGCATAAATACTGCCAGAACAGAGCATACAAACGGGGACAGGTCACGCACTAAATAACTTTATAGGTGGGGCAACGGCAAAATCCACCATTTGCTAGGTATTTGGAAATAGGAAGTCCCTTAAAAATGCCTTTTGGAAGACCATTCAAAAATAAAAATTAGCGGGATTGCAAAACGGCTGATTAGCCTCATCACTGCCTTTCCCAAACAAACACATACCTCCAAACACATCACGAAGACACACCTGTCCAATTTTGAACCCCACTTGCATAGGCAGGTCTCCGTGATGAGAGCACGGGTACTAGGACTTTTTGCAATAGCCGGAATTGGCTGGTCTATTAGTCACCCACTCTGGCTCACTTTAGATGCCTGTTCAAAATTCAAAAATTTCATGCGTTATCACCCTTTATCAAGCATCATGACCGAAGGCGTTTTCTTTGCCATGTCAGGGGTGGAGGCAGAGAATAATGGAAGCCAGAACTGATAATGTATGTTAGCTTTTTTCCTCGGCCAGACATTCGAAAACAGGGCTGTGCTCTGACACATTTGGCAGTCGAAATTGGCAACACGTCATCACATACTAGAGCCCGTCTTTGGTCTGATTTCTGCACTCAAAATTCTAAAATCGCTACAGAACTGTGTTTCTTAGGACAAACGTTGTTCCTTGGGTGCGATTTGTGCCTTCCTCCGATTAAGAGTTCAGTATATTCCCATTGGTCAGCTGACACCTGTCGAATTGGCAAGTGCCAGCACATTGGAGGCCCTGGGAAGAGCAGTTCATAAACTAATCCCTTTTAGCGAGATGGGGGTAGCCCCTATGTGCTTTTAGCGCCCGGTTACCTTACAAAATCTATCAAGTCAAGTTTGTGGGCTTTTGTTGTACCTTCTATTCGAAGGAATCTTCTTCAGTAATTTTATTTATTTAATAACCGGTATGAACATCGCTACAGTTTTGACGGTATCACAACCTTACTAACCAAAATGAGAATTACAAATACATTTAAAATATCAATATCACCCCTTAGGTTACACTCTGCTTCTTCTGTACGGATTCCCCATTCTATTAAGAACTTTAATACTATGTTGCCTTCGGTATTGGTTAGACCCTTAAATTTGTCTTCTGTAACTTCAGTTAATCTCAAAGGAGCAGGCAATACCAATGTTTTTGGGAGTAGTCTTCGTATAAGACTATCTCCTCTCAAATCACCCATCCTTCGAAAATATACTAATCCGTGGAAAAGAAGTGGAATGTATCCTAGTATTTCTAAGTGCAATGCCAAGAGGTGCAGATGTTGTTCGCATTTAAGCACTGCGTCTACCGTTACTTCATCTGTAAACGGTAGACGCTTCTCTGTAGTTAACATGTCTGATTTGACATGACAGTCTACAGATTTAATTTATCTAATTACTTGACGTGCTGCAAACTGTAATATGCAGTACGTCGGTCAAACTAACCGCATGCTTAAAACTAGATTGAACCGCCCCCGCCCATAGGGGCTTGAAGAAATATATGGGCTGCATGATGCTTCCACGCAGAGCTGAATCCGGCCCGCACACTAGTACTGGTAAACCGCTTAGAGGACCTAAGCCTGTCCAGGAACCGCGGTGCGAGGCGGACCGTCCATGCTAATAAACCCAATTGGTTTCATTGGGCGACAGGGCTTGAGATGTCATTTCATCTCAATGTCGGGTAAAAGTCCCACAAAATTGGAAGCAACGTCTCCAAAATGACCTTTACAGTGTTGATGGGGACGTTAAACCCCAAATCAATCAATTAAAAAAAACTAGATTGAACGAGCATTATCGTAGAATGAGTAAGCCTAAGAAAACTGACACTTTCTTGTACCGTCACTTTCGACGTACAGGTCATTCTGTAAATAACATTATTATACAACCAGTGGAAAAACTTTATTACGATGCAAATTCTACATCTAGATTCAAAATAATCAAAAGACATGAAGCTGAACTGAAATGGATTAAATTTTTACAGACCCCTTTTCCACTGGGATTTAATGACAACATTTATCATGAGGGTAATATTTCCAGAATGCCGGACTTTGATATTTTCCCACTCCTGGAATGTCGAAAACGCAGAACTAGATCTCACGGCACCAGGAAAAATGGTAACTTTAAACGTAAATCACGTGCGTTTAAACGAAACAATACTAGACTGAAGTGACTGTCAATTATATTATTAAATCATGGACGCCACTCTATGCTTTCATTTTTAAGTTCATTACCCGTTTCTGTTTTACGTCTTCTGGACACCGAGGCGAATAAATTCTACGATAGTTCTCATCAGTTATATGATGCGGCTCTCTTAACTAGAGGCTATACTCAGCATACTGTCCGTCCTTACATTGATTCTGAAATTAATCATAAACGTCATTTCTTCAAAATATCCTTCATTAATAAGGGTATGGATTTTATAGATTTGCCCAGTATCTTCCGTGAGAGATCGGTGCTTTCTTCCATTCCTGCTTATTTTCAAAATACTGAAACACCTATAATTTGCTATAAATATAACAAACCTGTTAGATCTATCATTTTTAATTTCAATAAACTTGTTTCAGATCTTGATCTTGATACTAATACTCCTGATTCATGTGATTGTAAAAACTCAAAGTATTGCTATCCTGCTGCTGGTCATGTAATTACTGGCAATTTGAAAATTATTCCTGATTCTAGGATAAGGAATATAATTTCTAAAGGACCGAAATATCGGTTTCCTTCTAAAATTGATTTCAGTAAATGTAGAGATGAAATCGCTGATTCCTTGAATGAATTCGGTAATCGATGGTGTAAGCGAGAGTATGTTGAGTGTAAAGCCCTAAAGGACTGGAAACTTAGCATTTTAAGACTAGTGAATAAACGCATTTCTTTTTATTCTCAAAATACTAACTTATTACCTCCTAAGCCCAAGACGTCTTTACGTCATCTTAAACTAGGTATTCAAGAATTTCATAAGAAGTTTGTTTTGGCCCCTGCAGACAAGGCCGCTAACAACGTCGTCGTTGTGTGACGGCTCCACTATGTTAACACGCTTAAGCAGGAGCTTGGTGGTACTAAGGCCTATGAACTTCAGCCTTTGGCTGAAGAGAGAGCTATAGTAGATAAACATGTTTGTCTTTCAGCCACCAAGTTTGCTGTGTGTGTTAACGAAGGCCAAGACAAGCTTCCTACGCTATACTGGTTACCAAAACTTCATAAAAAACCTTACAAAGCACGGTTTATTGCAAATTCTAGTTCTTGCACTACCACTGAACTTTCTAAATTATTAACTTCCTGTCTTACTGCTATTAAAACGCATGTAATTAAATATTGTGATAAAGTCTTTGAAAGATCAGGAAGAAATCTGTTTTGGTCTATAAAAAAATCGAATGAGGTTTTAAATAAATTGAAATCTAGACAGTTTCGTGCTTCTAGTCTGTCTACCTACGATTTTTCCACTCTTTACACTACACTTCCTCATAATCTTATAAAAGAAAAGCTTAATGATTTAATTGAATGGGCTTTTCACAGAGAAGATTCTCTCTATCTTGCATGTAATGTCAGAAATGCATTTTTCACTTCTAAAGAGCATAAGAATTATACACTTTGGTCATGTCAGAAAGTGTGTGATGCCCTCACCTTTCTACTTGACAATATTTATATTAGATTCGGTACTAAGTTATTTAGACAAATTGTGGGTATTCCGATGGGTACTAATTGTGCACCTCTTGTGGCTGATCTGTTCTTGTATTGTTATGAACGAGACTTCATTTTGTCGCTTTCCATTGATAACCAATCTGAAATTATTGAAGCTTTTAGCTCTACTTCTAGATATTTAGATGATTTATTAAATATTGATAATACCTATTTTGATGGCTTGATCAGTCAGATTTACCCCCTAGAACTTCAGTTAAATAAAGCAAATTCTTCTGATACCGAGGCCCCGTTTTTGGATTTACATCTATCTATTGTAGATGGATTTGTTTCGTGCAAAATTTATGATAAACGCGATGACTTTGATTTTGAGATTGTAAATTTTCCTTTTTTGGATGGTGATGTTCCTCGTGCGCCATCCTATGGCGTTTATATTTTGCAATTAATTCGATTTGCTAGAGTCATGTAACTGACTTCAACACTCGTAATAAATTATTAACGGCTAAACTCTTTAATCAGGGTTATCGGTACCATAAACTACGCAAAGCCTTTTCAAAATTTTATAGACGTCATTCTGATTTAATTTCAAAATTCAATATTGGACTTAAATCTCTTCTGCAACAAGGTCTATCGGAACCCGAATTTTATGGTGACTTAGTATATAAATTCAGAAAAATATATAACCGCAATGACTTCAGCACCCAATTTCGTAAAATCATTCTTCGATATAAAAAGATTGGGTACAACATGGATATTATACGACAGACTGCATGCATAGTAGTTAACCCAATCACGGTTGGCAACTTTGCTTCCCTCTTTAATTGCACGCCGGTGGGTCAGGCCTAAGATTCTATGACGGCTCCAACGTAAAGGCTTATTGAAAATTAAAGAGATAATGTTGGTTGGTGCCTGATGCTCTGTCTCTGGTCGGGCTCATCGGAGTCTAACTGTTGGTTTTCTTTTGCTCCAGCATTTCAGTGGTTTCTTGCTGTCGAGTCCTAACCGTTGTCTCACCTCTGTGGTTCTTTGATTTCTGTGTTCACGGAGATGTTGCACTGATGAGTTAGGAGGCCTTCATGCGGACTGAACAAATTATTTGTCTAAATCGCGACGGAAGTAAGGGCGAGGATTGTGGCCACGTAAAATCGATTTAAGCCCCCCAGTGGAAATCTTCCACTGGCCGTTCCAAGGCGGCTCTTCTGTGGCGATTTATTTATGTTGTTTTTTGTTGCTTGCTGTGTGTATCACTTGTGTCTTTTAATTTTGGATGGCCATATGGCCATTTTGTGGGAAAGTAACTGTCCATATGGCCTTCCTTTGTTTAGGTTTCCATTATGGTCTGGTCGCTTAATGTTTGTATTTCTTTCCCTTTGGTGTCTTTTATGGATGGAGTAAGTTAATTGTATCAATTCCTGATCTTTGTTTTACTTCTACTTTGACATTCTGTTTATTGTCAAAATAACACAGATCAGATTGCTAAGAGGAGCTGTCTGATCTGAGTCCACACTGTTTGTCTGTAAAAAATCGTTGACTGCCGGTAGCTTTAAGTCATTTCTGCAAACAGTGTGGACCCAGATCAGATTGCTCATCTGATCTGGGTCCATACTGTTTGCATGTCATATGTCATTTCTGCAAATAGTGTGAACCCAGATCCGAGGTTATGCCAAGGCTAGGGGGACAGGCTAGTTTGTTAGTTCATTTACAAGGCACACATTCTAAAGACCTTGTTGTTGTTTTGACCTTTAGATCAGAGGCATTCATTTTAGGACCCCTGTTCATCTTATTTAGCACACCCAGTAAGGAGTTTTTTTTTCTACATTTTAAAGTTAATTACAACCAATTTCTAAATTTAGTCGCCCATCCAACACCTATGGTGATGTTCCAAGGGATCGCCTCGGTAAGTGCAGAAATGTTGTTGAAAGGGAGAAATACGAGCACTAGAGAGAAATCAACAGACACTTTTACCAATAGAAAAAACAATTTCAGTTCATTATCAACAAAGCATGGCCCAAAGAATAATGTATTGTGAATCAATTACCTGTTATAAAATGTTCACTGCACATGTAAACATATTTTGATGTAGGAATCCAGTCTGAACCATCAGCGTTCTGGCGACTGCAGGCCCTTATCCACCGAGACCGTCTCTCTGGATTTTTTTCTCCATTTGGGAACTGATAGAACGATAGCTTTTTATCCAGTTGTAAATGATGATTTGTACAACCACCTGCACTACAGATTTTTGGCATGTTTTATCAAAATTGTAAGAAATATGCTAGTGACTTGGGTTTTATTTACACTATTTGCTTATTCAAAATGGCGTTTGTATTCACCTGCGTGCTCGTTGCTATCACGTGACAAACGAAAGTACCCGGATGACCGGCGAACCCTATTGCAGCAACGATGCTGAAGTCTTCTTGACGCCTATTGGTCTGACCTGACTTCTATTCGGCTACCCTTTGCAATTAATGGCTGATGTAAACAAGTTGCACAACAGATATATTATATGCATTTTGTCGTCTTAGACATTGAAAAGGTCAAGATTTTTCCGCCAGTAGTTTGCTTTTATTTAATCGTAAAGATTGATTTTTTAAAAAATACAAAAGAATGCTCATTCTGTAATCGTTAATTATATTGTCACATGTTTTCGTGTGTGTGCATTTTTTTTCTTTTTCTCCTAAAAAGTGGGGTTTTATAGGGTCGAATTCGCACAGGTGTGTTTTCATGATGGCAAATTCCAAGTGTATTTTTTTAGTTCTTAAAGATATATTGTACGTACGAACCAACAGGGTCCGCTCTCTCTCTCAGAGTGCCTAGGCCTACTTGTAACTTGTATTCGTAGAATCTGTGATTCCTAATGAATCGTCTTCTACATCTCTTCTATCTATCTATCTTCTGATACTGCGTCGGTCACATTTGACCATTACCGCAGGTGTATATTACATACACTCCAGTTTTGCAGGATGAAAGCCTACACAGTAATCATGTAATTACGGTAGGGATCTTTAACCTGCACAGGGGATGGTTCTCCCTGCACAGGGGGCCTCCAGTTAACGTCCCGATCCGAAGGACGGTGCACTTAATGACATTCATCCCTGCAAATGATGCCAATGGAGCGTGTTCGGACACCGAAATTTTATCGACGCTGCAGGGATCGATCCCGGGACCTCTAGCATCAGAGGCAAGTGCACTAACCACTGAGCTATCCCCTCCTATCAATGTTTAACTAACTTCCGGTGCTGTTAATAATGTCTGTTAGGTTACCTCAACTTCAGACAGATTGTTTGGCCAGATAGGCTCAGCAAACAAGGCACAATGCTGAGTCCGTCAGAGGGACAGGTGTTGATTGCCATCATGAATGATCATGGCTTGGAACAGGTTTTTGACTTCCCTACTCGAGATGGAAACACTTTGGATTTGAGTCTTACAACTTTGCCAGGCCAGTTTGGGGATATTCAATCCCCGGACAAACTAAGTGATCATGATATTGTCTCTGGATTTTTGAAATCTTCATACCACCCATAAAGAAACCTCGTAGAAAGGTGTACTTATATCAAAAGGGTGACTATGAAACTATGAGGAATGATGCCCTAAAATTTGCAAGAGAGAAATACTTTAATGGTCATTCAGACGCTCGGTCTGTCCAAGAGAACTTCGATTTGATAAAGTCTTTCATTCAAGCTTCGTCCGAAAATCATATCCCCTCCAAAACTAGCAGGTCTGTAGCTTCAATTCCTTGGATCACACCAGAAATAAGAAGAAAAATTCGGAGGAGAAATAAGATTCATGCTAAGGCAAAAAAGTTGGGAAGTGGTAAACTCAGAGCAAAATTTGAAAACTTGAGACGAGAAATCAAAAATGACATCAAAAATCAGCATGATCTGTATGTTAATACCTTGGTAGGTGATGTAAAGGCAAATCCAAGAGACTTCTACAGATATATCAATAGCCAGAAGAAAGATAGGCAAGGTATCCCACCCCTTAAAAAAAGAGGAGGGAACGGGGTTGCTGAATCGGACTCTGAAAGGGCAGAGGAATTGGTTGGTCAATTCAATGATGTGTTTAATAAAACTGAGTTCAACAAGGTTCCATTGACTGAAAGATCGGCCCCTTTCATGGAAAATATTGTTGTATCCTCGGCAGGAGTGATCAAGTTACTTAAAGGCTTGAACCCTTCTAAAGCTTTAGGGCCTGATGAGCTTCATCCTAGAGTCCTGAAGGAACTAGCAAACGAGTTGGGTCCAGTTTTTGCTCATGTTTTCCTACAATCTCTCGATACGGGTGAAATTCCCAAAGAATGGCTACTAGCGAACATCTGTCCACTTTTCAAAAAGGGGACATGGCTCTTGCTCGAAATTATCGCCTGGTGTCACTGACCTGTGTTCTATGTAAATTGCACATAGTTTGCTCAAACATCATGGCCCACTTGGATGAACATAAACTTTTGTCAGACAGACAACATGCATTTAGGAAAAGGCATAGTTGCGAAATTCAGTTGAGCACGGTTATTAATGATTGGGCAAAAATCCTGGACGAAGGGGGGCAGGTGGACACATTTATTCTGGATTTCGAGAAGGCTTTTGACACCCCTCCGCATGAACTACTTAAATCCAAATTATTTGGTTATGGAATTGGAGGAAAGACTCTAAAATGGATAGATTCCTTCCTTTGCTACAGAAAACAGCGGGTTGTTGTTAATGGTGAATCTTCAGTATGGGCGCCAGTTTTGTCTGGAGTCCCACAAGGGACTGTTCTTGGTCCTCTTTTGTTCTCTCTGTACATCAATGATATCTCCGCTGACATTGACTCAGAAATAAGACGACTGTGTTTGTTACAGGGAAATTAGAGATACAGATGACTCACTGAAACTTCAGGCTGACATAGATAGATTAGGATGTTGGGCCCGAAAATGGGGCATGAGATTTCAGCCAGTTAAATGCAATATAATGCAGATAACTAGGAAGAGATCTAATAAAATTGAGGCCTCTTACACTTTAGAGGGAACGGTCCTCGAAAATGTGAATTCCATTAAGTACCTTGGTGTGACAATCACTCACGATTTGAGATGGAATACACACATTAGCAACATGTGTACAAAGGCGAATAGAACACTTGGTTTCCTGAGGCTAAATCTTCATCAATGTCCTCAGGATGTGAAAGAGACTGCATACAGGGGACTTGTTCGCCCAATCTTGGAATATGGTAGTTGCATCTGGGACCCAAGCGGAGTAGTCCTCAATGAAGAAATTGAAAAAGTTCAGAATAGAGCTGCCAGATTTGTAACTGTAAATTACTGCTTTGAAACTGGGAGCATGACTGGAATTCTAGGAAAATTATGATGGGAGTCTCTCAAGAAAAGGAGAAGAGACAGTAGGCTCATACTCTTTTACAAAGGTCTAAAGGGTGCTGCCAGCATTCCAACGAATGACCTTGTTCCCCCAGCTAGGCACTGTAGAAAGCACCATTGAATGACGTTTCAGACCCTTACGGCAAGAACGGACATTTATAAAGAATCTTTCTTCCCCTGAACCATTAGAGATTGGAATGTCCTTCCCGATTCGATTATTTCGACGGCCGAAGGTGCTGAGGATTCTGTAGCTAAGCTTACCTCTTTGGTTAGAGCTAGGGACTAACTTCCCATATCACAGGTCCTGGTGTATGAATGTCATTTGACGTGTCACCAGTAATAATTCTGATTTTGATAGGTGTAGAGAAAGTGGGTCGGCAATAAACGTCATTTCACATTTGTTGATTTTCAAACGACAATTGTTAGTATATATATCTCCAGTTTTGTATTTTTCATCCCCCATATGTTTGTCATACAGAGTTTTAAAACTCAGAACTGTTTTACAGTTAACTATACTCTCAGGGAGTTCATTCCATCTATTAACCACTCGAACACAGAAAAAGTTCATTCTAAATGACTTGAGAGCTACATGTTGCTCTCTCTCTTAGCGTACCAGAAATTAGCGAGCATAAATAAATGTAAATTAGTTTGTCGTTAAATAACTCGGAGCAACTTTAGAATCTGTCCGCCACTTCATATTACCTAACCCTAACCCTTACCTCAATGACCTGACTAACCTAACCCTAACCATCAGTGACCTATTCCTAACCCTAATCGTCAGTGACCTACTCCTAACATACTAAGGTCAGTAAACAGTGGTGGACAGATTCTAAAGTCTAGCCAATAACTCCATGGCAACTGACATGTAACAGGACAGATTCTAAAGTCTAGCCAATAACTCCATGTCAACTGACATGTAACATGTCAACAACATCGTGTGACATGTCTACATCAAACCAACATCAAAGCGATGCATTGAATATGACTTTGCAACGTGGATGAAACGTCAGAATGTTGCTTTGGCGATAATACGGCGTTGCTTAATAAAATGTCATTTGCCCAGTGCTCGGACCCATCAGGACTCAGTGAGATTGGAACATTAAATTCAAAACAAACATAGAACACCCTTTCAGTGCACGAGAATGAAACACTCCTTCGCAAGTGCAAGATTTTACAGTAAAATCTGGTAGGTTTGTATGGAACCAGTGGCTTTTTGCCAACCACGAAAGATCGTTATCAAAAAGAAAAGTACTTTTGCGCACACGCAATGACATGTAAACAGAGTCATGTGTCAAAACATTGGATCCGTCTATTAAAACTGCATTGAGTGATTTGGGATTTTCACATGTATGGGATAATATCATTGTACATTCAATGTACAGGTCTGCTTTACTTGCATGTATAAAAGCCAAGTTGAAAGAAAGGTTTATTTCATTTTGGAAGAAAAGAATTCTGAAGTTGGAATGGATAAGTTAAGGACATACAAATTGTTTAAGCAAAAATTTGAATTCGAAAACTATTCGGATATTCTACCAGACAGAAAACAGCGAAAAGCTTTAACAGCCTTCAGAATAAGTGCACATCATCTAAAAACTGAAAGGGGAAGATATTGAGTGCAAAGACTGGAAGACAGACTATGTAATATTTGCAATGTTTTAGATGACGAAATACATTTCTTTTGTGATTGCTCTAAGTATAATGATCTGCGAAATAAAATGTCTCAGAACATGGCTATTCTAAATAATCATTCATTACAATCTAAAAAAGAGCATTTCATCAAACTTATGGCATCTACTGACGATACTATTTTGAAAACAATTGGATTATTTGTAACTGAATGTAATATACATGTATCATAGCATGTCATGGCTCTTACGACTCAAGGCTATTTTTTTTTTATTATTATTTTTATTTATTAGCTCACCTGTAATGTAGTGACGAGGTGAGCTTTTGGGATCACTTTTTGTCCGTTGTCGGTGCGTGCGTCCGAGAGTAAGCTTTTTCTTCAAACGACATCTCCTCCTAAACCAGTGAATGGATTTTGATATAATTTCACAGTAATGTTCCTTGGATGACCCTCTTTCAAAATTGCCTAAATCATTTCGCTCTGTTAAACAAAATGGTCACCAGAGCTAAAAATAGAAAAACCTCTCAATCTTACACTGTATGGGCTTTGAACTCTTCTGCGGACTTGGCATTCACCGCAGAGGAGGGAAGACCATTCCATTGAGGAATAGTGCTAGGAAAGAAGGAGTTCTTCAGGGCATCGCTATAGGACTGATGTCTATGATATTGTGAGTTGTTTACTTTTGATGCCCTTGTTTGGGTTGACGCTGTAACAGGGGTCAAGTACCTATTTTTATTAATAGACACTGTATCAGAGTGTATCTTATAGAAGAAAGTTAAAGAGGACTGCTCCAGGGACGGCCACTCTAGCTCATTAAGCATGTCACCGATGTTACTTCTATTTCACTATTGCCTGCAGGTCCATTGAGCAGCTGTCCTCTGCACCTTCTCCACCTGCTGAATCTGAGTTTTAACATAGGGATGCCAAATGGGTGATGCATATTCAAGTTGAGGGCGAACCAATGTTTTATATGCAACATCCTTTGTCTGCCTAGGTGCAAAGGCCAAATTACGTCTAAGGAATCCTAAAGTATTAGGTGCTTTAGATGTGATCTCAGAGCTGTGTTGACCCCAATCAAGATCATCAGTAATGGTGATACCAAGATATTTTGTGAATTGAACATGCTCCAAAATTTGCTGTTGGAGTGTACAGTCAAACTTAATTTGCTTGTCCGGAGGGTTTCGTGACACCCTCATTGAATGACATTTGGCCACATTGAACTTCATCTGCCAATCCGCCTCCCACTGTGCAAGTTGATCCAGATCACCTTGTAAAATAAGACAGTCAGAAGGAGAATATATGTTCCTATATGGGACACAATCATCAGAAAACAAACAGACCAATGACCTGATATTATCCTGGAGATCATTGATGAAAACCAAGTAGAGGACCGGTCCTAGGACCGAAATGTGGGGGACTCCAGATAAAAAAGGGAGTGGATCAGATGCTTGGCCATCAAGTACATGTACAACTTGTGAGCGCCCAGAGAGTGAGTGAGTGTTTGTGTTTTACGTCCCACCAACAGCTAAGGTCATACGGGGATGGGACCTCGGTTTAAAGACTCATCCGAAAGTCTGGAGAAGCCCGGGATCGATCCTGCGATCCCTGGCTTACAAGGCGAGTAGCGTAACCACTGCACCACAGAGGCTTCTAAGAGCGCCCAGAGAACCAAGAGCTATAATCCACTTATGTGTGGATCCTCTTAGCCCATAGTAGTCCAGTTTATATAATTGCTTTCTGTGAGGTACCTTGTCAAAGGCCTTAGCGAAGTCCATGATGATCAAGTCAGTCTGTTTATGGCCCCATCCAGATTGCTCACAATGTCATGGTAAAATTGGAGTACATGTACATGTAGTTGCCTTTCACAAGACCTTTGACTGAGGAAACCATGCTGACAGTCAGCAAGGCTAGGTGCTTGTTGATATTGCTTACTAATATATGCTCCAGGGTTTTGCAACAGTTGCATGGTAGTGACACTTGTCTATAATTTGCTGCATCATATTTTTCACCTTTCTATAGACCGGGGTAACATTAAATTTTGCTTGTCGCCAGTCATCTGGTACAGTGCCCTGGGCAAGGGATTTATTGAAGATAAAGGCCAACACAGGAGAGATTTCATTGCTACATGTACTTAAGTACCCTGGCATTCAGGTCGTCGGGTCCAGATGCCTTATGTATCTTGAGCTTACTCAACAGTTTAGCGAGTTATGTCCTCCATAGAGAGGAACAGACTTTTACCTTTGGATGGTGGCTCATCATCAATTTCACCCGTAAATGCAAATTGAAACTGTTTATTGCATATGTTAATCGCGCAAGTCTGTTTTTAGAATTTCATTTACCCTTAGTGAAGTGATCCCAAGCTTATCCTTTTTCCAGGACTTTATGAGTGACCAAAACTTTTTAACTTTACCATTCTTTTTGGGGTACTATCAGGATCTGTATTGTCATCTTCAAAAGTAAAGATGCTGGAAACATGCGCCCAATATGCATCTATTATAACCTTCTGCACATGTGCTCTGAACCGTTTGTATAGGGCTTATAAAGTCACGGCTGCTAGACTTACGAGCACAAAAATACATTCAATTGCATCTTCTGATGAGATGCTTGATCGTGTTATCGATCCAGGGTGCACTATGTTTTGTTTTGGTCATTTTCGATAGGGCTCTTGGATTCATATATTCCTCTTTTTCATTTTTATTGTCGCGCCTGCTTTTGGCATGGCACGATATAGGCGCCCGGTTTTCCGTCCGTTCGTTTGTCCGTTCGTTCGTCAAGGCGTCAACATTTGCGACCACCCTAACGTTCACCCTAATGGCCAAGTTTATTTCTCAAGAACTATAAGAGCTTCATTAATGATACTTGGTACAAACTTGTGTCTGGGAATGGCAACTTACATGCAAGCATCCATATTTGACCTTGACCTACATTTCATGGTTCACTGACTTTGTAAAATATTGTGACCACACTAGCGCTCACCCTAATGGTCAAGTTTATTTCTAAAGAACTATTTGAGCTTCATTAATGATACTTCATACAAACTTGTGTCTGGGGATGGCAACTTACATACAAGCATCCATATTTCATATTGACCTACATTTCATGGTTCACTGACTTTGTAAAATATTGCGACCACCCTAGCGTTCACCCTAATGGTCAAGTTTATTTCTCAAGAACTATAAGAGCTTCTTTAATGATATTTGGTACAAACTTGAATCTGTGGATGGCAACTTCAATGCAAGCATCCATATTTGACCTTGACCTAAATTTCATGGTTCACTGACTTTGTAAAATATTGCGACCACCCTAGCGTTCACCCTACTGGTCAAGTTAATTTCTCAAGAACCATAAGAGCTTCATTAATGTTACTTGGTACAAACCTATATCTATGGATGGCAACTTAAATGCAAGCATCCATATTTGACCTTGACCTACATTTCATGGTTCACTGACTTCGTAAAATATTGCCACCACCCTAGCGTTCACCCTAATGGTTAAGTTCATTTCTCAAGAATTATTTTTGCTCTTCATTAATGATACTTAATTAGTACAAGCCTTTTATGCAAGCATCTATGTTTGATCTTGGCCTAGATGTCATGGTTCGGTGACTTTGCGCCCCCACAGGCGCGACATAGCCTTCGGCGGAATTCTTGTTTTGATATTTATGTTTATGTTTTTAGACATAATCCCTATAAGACTTGGCTAGAGTGCCGGTACCGCCATTCTAGACCTATTGGCTTGAATGCCATACCAGCATTCTAGCCTCTGAGTCTTGGGTACCTGTACCGGCACTCTAGACACTTCCTTTGCATGAAGCTACCATTTACCATATCTATTGAGACTGCCTAACATGAAGACTAAATCAGATTTTAACTCTTATCATGCTGTTTACGACAACCCTTGATCAGATTGCTTCTGAAGAAGCCATCTGATCAGGATCTAGACTGTTTGACATTCATTTTATGAATTTGTAGGAATAAATTACATCAAGTAATCTGATTGGTTCAAAGTCAGAAATGGGTGTGGCTTAAATGAATATTCAGCAAGAGAAGGGTTAAAAGCTTACTGAGAAACACTGGCACTTGAGCCTCAGATCTTGAATAAATTAATCAAATACACCACTTGTATATTGATAACCTCAAAGGGGTGTGTTTACGAACCGGAATGGACCGGAACGGACCTGCAATAACCGAAACGGACCTTTTTTTCTGTTTGCTATAAAAATGCTTTTGGAAGCTCCCCAAAACACTATCTATTATTTTTTGAATCTATATATGACCTTTTTTTTCAAGGACATTAGTTCATGTTTTTCTAGCAGAAAACGGTTCCAGTATATATAGCAATAGGTCTCTTAACCCTTGTCCTGCTGAATATTCATTTAAGCCACACCCATTTCTGTCTGTCAACCAATCAAATTAATCGATGTAATTTATTGCTACAAATTCATAAACTTAATGCCAAACAGTATAGATCCTGATCAGATGGCTTCTTCCATCTGGATCTACACTGTTTCCAAAGATAGGGGTTGTCGTGAACAGCAATATAAGAGTTAAAATGTTTATTTATGGGAGAACTGTGAACAGTGCCAGACTATTATAGCACCAGATCAGCCAGCTTATAAGGTCTGAGCTAAGTCTACAACAGTTGAATTGTAAGTCTGCATATCTACACCATTTTAACCCTTATCTTGCTATTCACGACAACCCCTATCTTTGCAAACAGTGCAGATCCAGATCAGTCATCTGATCAGGATTTACACTGTTTGCAATTCAGTTTATGAATTTGAAGCAATTAATTACATCAAGTAATTTGATAAGTTGATAGACAGAAATGGGTGCGGCTTAAATGAATATTCAGCAAGATATTAAAGGGTTAATTTATATATTCGGGGTAGCCCCTATGTGCCCTTGGCGCCCGGTTACCTTGAAAACAACAGTCAGTCAGTCGGTTAATTTATATGACAATATTATACCCACTGCTATATTTACTCGACATCACCTCAACAAAATAGAAGTGAAGGCAATGATCAGGAATCGTTACAATCAACCCACAGCTCCCATCAGAGACACCAAATGGAAAGACACACAAACATGAAACAACAGACCCTAATGGAAAGACCAACAGCGGAAAGCCAAAAGGACAGTTACTTTCCCACAAAATGGCCAATAGGCTATCCAAAATAAAACAACATAAGCGACACAAACACCCAAAGACAAACCATAACAAAAACCAGTGCTTCAGCTGAAGTGCACGACCCGCCGGATGCTTTTAGCTTTATGAGTGTTACCATATATGGGTATGGCGGCCATTTTGGTCATGTGACCAGGACATAAAACGGTTCCCCCAATAAATGCGCCTTATCGTAAGGAGCAAAAATATATCTTATACTTTAGTACTGTATTCTGAATCGTTTGCAGGAGAAAATCCAATACAAAAGCATATGTGTCAAAGTTTGACCTAGGCACAAAGAAGGTCAAGGTCAACCCAGGGTCACCATTTTAGCAATTTATGATGGGCCTACGTTCCAGATGCTATTTATCAAGTTTCGTGGAAATCTGCACAGTGATTCTGGAGAAGACTATTTTTGAAGGGTTTTTACCAAATATTGCTTGGCGGCCATTTTGGTCAGGTGACCTGGACCCCATGAGGAAATTTTGGTTTCCCCAATCCCGTAGAGGCTCCATATGAAATTTTACTTCAATCGGCCCAACGTTTTCCGAGGAGAAGCAGTTCGAAAATGGTCACATTTTTCGCCTCTGCGAGGCTGTACTAAATGGAATGTAATATTTCGCAAGTTCATTGATAAGATCTCATTGATATTTATCAGTATGCCAAAAATTGTTTAAATATTCCAAGCGGTTAAGTCACTATCACCAATTTTCACAAACGGGTTACGGACGGACAGATAGACAGACCATATATGGCTTGGCAGCCATTTTGGTCATGTGTCCTGGACCCCATGAGCAATTTTTGGTTTCCCCCATCCCATAGAGGCTCCATATGAAATTTGATTTCAATCGGCCCAACGGTTTCCGAGGAGAAGCAGTTCGAAAATTTTCACATTTTTCGCCTCGGCGAAGCTATACTAAATGGAATGTAATATTTCGCAAGTTCATTGGTTAGATCTCATTGGTATCTATCAGTATGCCAAAATTGTTTAAATATTCCAAGCGGTTAAGTCACTATCACCAATTTTCACAAACGGGTTACGGACGGACAGACAGACAAACCATATATGGCTTGGCGGCCATTTTGGTCATGTGACCTTGACCCCATGAGCAAATTTTGGTTTCCCCCATCCCATAGAGGCTCCATATGAAATTTGACTTCAATCGGCCCAACGGTTTCCGAGGAGAAGCAGTTCAAAAAATGTTCGAAAATTTTCACATTTTTCGCCTCGGCGAGGCTTTACTAAATGGAATGTAATATTTCGTAAGTTCATTGGTTAGATCTCATTGATATCTATCAGTATGCCAAAAATTGTTTAAATATTCCAAGCGGTTAAGTCACTATCACCAATTTTCACAAACGGGTTACGGACGGACCCAAAGAAGGTCAAGGTCAACCCAGGGTCACCATTTTAGCAATTTATGATAGGCCTACATCCCAGATGCTATTTATCAAGTTTCGTGGAAATCTGCCCAGTGGTTCTGGAGAAGACTATTTTTGAAGGGTTTTTACCATATATGGCTTGGCGGCCATTTTGGTCATGTGACCTGGACCCCATGAGCAAATTTTGGTTTCCCTATCCCATAGAGGCTCCATATGAAATTTGACTTCAATCGGCCCAACGGTTTCCGAGGAGAAGCAGTTCGAAAATTTTCACATTTTTCGCCTCGGCGAGGCTATACTAAATGGAATGTAATATTTCGCAAGTTCATTGGTTAGATCTCATTGATATCTATCAGTATGCCAAAAATTGTTTAAATATTCCGAGCGGTTAAGTCACTATCACCAATTTTCACTTACGGGTTACGGACGGACAGACAGACAAACCATATATGGCTTGGCGGCCATTTTGGTCATGTGACCTTGACCCCATGAGCAAATTTTGGTTTCCCCCATCCCATAGAGGCTCCATATGAAATTTGACCTCAATCGGCCCAATGGTTTCCGAGGAGAAGCAGTTCAAAAATGTTCAAAAATTTTCACATTTTTCGCCTCGGCGAGGCTATACTAAATGGAATGTAATATTTCGTAAGTTCATTGGTTAGATCTCATTGATATCTATCAGTATGCCAAAAATTGTTTAAATATTCCAAGCGGTTAAGTCACTATCACCAATTTCCACAAACGGGTTACGGACGGACAGACAGAATGACAGACTGACAGAATGACAGACTGACAGAATGACAGAATGACACGGTGATTTTAGGGCACTCTTAGAAAAAACCGACTTCAGTCGGTTGCTTTTTCTGCGGGTCGTGCAATAAACCGCGACAGAAGAACTGCCTTGGAATGGTCAGCGGAAACGAATTCCACTGGGGGGCATATCTGCATATCTACATCATTTTAAAGCTTTTATACTTAATTTATATGTATCCCCCACCCATTGGGGCTTGAAGAAATAGATGGGCTGCATGATGCTTCCACACAGAGCTGAAACTGACCCGCACATGAGTACTGGTAAACCACTTAGAGGATCTAGCCTGCCCAGGCAATGCAGTGCGAGTTGGCCCGTCCATGCTTATAAACCCTTTTGCTTTCATTGGGTGGCAGGGCTTGAGATGTCATTTCATCTCAGTGTCGGGTAAAAGTCCCACAAAATTGGAAGCGAAATGACCTTTACAGCATTGATGGGGGTGTTAAACTTCAAATCAAACAAACAAACAAAACTGAATTTATATGACAATATTATACATGTACCTTCTGCTATATTTACTCGACATCAAGTCCTAGAAATGAAAAACCCCTTAAACCTCAATTTATATAGAGAAAACTGGGGTTTACAGGGGTATGCATTATTTTTCTTATTTACATTTACATGAATATTGGGGTTCGGAAAGGAAAAAATACTTAGAAAAATGGGAAATAAGCCGAAAAAATGATCCGTTCCGGTTATTGGGTCCGTTCCGGTTATTAAACGCACAGTCTCAAAAGTTATGAAAACATAAAAAATAACAATTTTCTGCTGCCAGCTCCCATTAAACTATTTATAAATATGGTCCATATTTACAAAATAGTTATACAGGAGCTATCAGTAGAAAATTGATATTTTTCTATGTTTTCATACATTTTGAGGTTTATTGGTATACAGATGGTGTATTTGATCAATGTATTGAAGGTCTGAGGCTCAGGTGCTAGTGCTGAGAAAATTTTAGTTATTCTTTCTTTGTGTTTTCTACACCCAGTGTCTTCTCATAAGAGACGTCTTTGGGACTGTTCAAAAGCGGTCTTAAACACCCTTTTTGAACAGTTCCAATGGTGGTATTAACATAGGAATTTTAATGTATGTATTCAGAGTTCAGACAGACAGGCCTAAATCAACAAATTGTTGTGTCTCATCCTGGCACTCATCCAGCTGTTTTAACCCTTAACCTGCTGAATATTTAAATATTCCACACCCACTACTGATTATCAACCAATCAGATTACTTGATGCAAATTATTGCAACAAATACATGAGCTGAATGACAAACAATGAAGATCCTGATCTGATCTGGATCTTCATTGTTTGAAAGATAAGACATATCTGGGCTCAGCAGAACAAGGGCTAACCCATTGTATACTGGTGGACTCTTCCATTAATATATGTTGGACAGGTCCATTTGTCATATAAGGGGTGGTAAGCCTATTTTTTGGTTTTTATCCTATTTTTATCGGAAAATTCTGTTTGCAAATAGTGCAGGCCCTGATCAGATTCGGTGTTCTGCGGCGTCTGATCTGGGCTTTCTTTAGGGGTTTCTCGTATGCAATGGGTTAAGGTACATCCTTGTGTAGTAAATTGTACTTGTTCAAATTTTATGACAAGGATGGTAACCACTTACCAAAATATTAGGATAAAAACAGTATCTCAAGGGCCCGGCCCATAGGGACTTGAAGAAATAGATGGGCTGCATCAAGCTTCCATGGAGAGCTGAAACTGACTGCACGAGTACTGGTAAACTGTTTAGAGGATCTAAGCCTGTGCAGGCAAAGCGGGGCGAGTCGGACCGTCAATGCTTATAAACCCTATTGGTTGGGCGACAGGGCTTGAGATGTCATTTCACCTCAGTGTCGGGTAAAAGTCCCACAAAATTGGAAGCAATGTCTCCAAAATCACCTATACATTGTTGATGGGGACATTAAACCTCAAATCAAACAAACAATATGAGCAGCAATAGTTCTGTGAGACTTTGTTTACCGTATTTACCCTTTGGACAGACAGGCCTGAGCAAACAGTATAGACCCAGATGAGATGCCGCGGAATGCGGCATCTCATCTGGGTCTTTACTGTTTGGCATTCATCCAGGCAATTTCAGACGAAACATCGGGCAGCAAATTGTGATTATTCAAATTTTAGAACAAGTATAGTAAGGCGTTCAGGTGTCCGAATATTTAGGGTAAATACAGTATGCACACACTTGCCTGAGCCTTTGCTAGTCTGCTATGGGAAGTTAGCTCTTTTATTTTATTCACAGAACAAGTCAAAATGGGGAAAAGGAAACAGACTGTGCCACAAAAAGCAACTGAGGAGAAGAGAAAATGTTTGACATGGAATATGTTAGAGAACCAGCCTGCTACTTCCAGCAATGAGCCAGAATTAATTTTAATTGATGACAACGATCCCAGACTGGTTAAAGAATTTGAAGAAGCAGAGAAATTTAAAAAGAAACAAAGGCATTTAGTGGCAACAGAAACAAGTGGCAAAGAGTCATTTTATGCTAATGATGCCATTTTGGATATTCTCAGCTTGCATTTAGAGAATTGTGTCTTTCATGTGGGTATTCTAAGGCAGCCGAAACTAAAGCCTGGTGAATGGTCTTGTGATTTTGGAGAGTTCAAAATCGCCTTTCTACCAGAACTGTGTGTCATTCCTGTGCCAAAGAGTTTACCCGAACTGGGAGAATGCTGGCTGTATGTTGGTATACAACAGGACAAAAGTTTATTATATTATGAGGTACCTGATGATGATGACGAGGAGGCAACACAAAAATTGAAGGTGAAATGATACCCTATCCCCCCCCATACAATCCCCACCCCTACACACACACCTCTTGTTGGGGACTACTGTTCACCCATTTTGTACCAGAAACCCCTGGCAAACAGTGCAGACCCAGATCAGATGCCGCAGAACGGGGCATCTGATCAGGGCCTACACTGTTTGCAAAAAGTTCTGCCATTTTCCAAAGCAATTTTGAAGAAAACACAACCTGACACCCCTAAATTTTGAAATGGACTCCTGCTATATATAAGGAGGAAGATTCCATTTGGTTCAGAAAGGGTTAAGGAGATCTGGATGGACCTTCAGGGGAGACAACTCTTTTTTTTCAACTGAAAAGTACAATGTTCTGATATTTTTTTCTTATTTCTGCATGAAATTATATGTTGTGGGTACTCAACAGAAGTGCCTCAGCAAAACATGTGGGTACTCAATAGAAGCACCTCGCTGAGGCCCTTCGGTTGACTACCCACAACATATATTTTTGTGCAGAAATAAGAAAAAGGCGAGGTGCTTCTGTTGAGTACCCACAACATATGTTTTTTTGCAGAAATAAGAAAAATATGTGGATACTCCCTCTTATCTGGGGCTTTGTTTTATGCCATTTTATCATTAGGGGTCCACTCATAAGCGAAATAGTTTGCATCACTAAAGTAAATTCTTTCCTTTTAAGAGTAGACTTTATTTTCAGACCTGTATCGTCAGGAATGTGTCCCAAAAATTGCCTCCTTTGTCAACACTTGGTGGAAAATGTGTCTGAATGTTAACAATCTATTTAACAGCCTCCTTGGCCTTGTGTGAAGACTATCTTGTAATCATTAGGTCTCTCATCGCTGTCAGTTGGACTGTTTGAGCCTCATTCAAGTCACACATGAGAAACCCAGTTCTGTAACAGAAGGTCAGGTGCTTTTTCTCTAGTGTCTCTGTTTTTTTGCCCACCTCTGATTAACAATTGTTTAAAAATAAGTGAAACCTGGATGCAGTCGATGGTATGCCATCGCAAATCCCCATGCTTTCTCCACAGGGGCTAAGTACCACATAACAACATGAAGATGTATTTGACTGACATGTGACCTTTTGACACCCCCTCAGGGCTGTAATCTGACCCCAGGGTAAAAAGTTTACTTGTATTTGATATGCAACATAACTATGTTCTAAGAAACTTAAATTTTGACCTTTTGACCCCTCCCTCTGGGTACCAATCTAACTCAAGGGTCAAAATTTTACTTGTATTATATTCTACTAATCATCCTTTTTGATTTGATATGTCACATGACTATGTTCCAAAAAGCTTTTATTTTGACCCCGACCCCCTCAAGTCCGACCCCTGGGACATGACCCAGGGGTCGCAGCCAAAATCCCGTTCAGTATCTTTTACATATTTCATTAATCATTACTTCTGCAAAATTTGGTATCAAAATCTATAAAATTGACTTTATAATTGAATTTTATTGATATTTTGGCCCCCGCCCATAGGGGCTTGAAGAAATATACGGGCTGCATGATGCTTCCACGCAGAGCTGGATCTGGCCCGCATACTAGTACTGGTAAACCGCTTAAAGGATCTAAGCCTGTCCAGGAACAGCGGTGCGAGGCGGACCGTCCATGCTAATAAACCCTATTGGTTACATTGGGCGACAAGGCTTGAGATGTCATTTTATCTCAGTGTCGGGTAAAAGTCCCACAAAATTGGAAGCAACGTCTCCAAAATGACCTTTACAGTGTTGACGGGGACGTTAAACCTCAAATCAACTAACTAACCAACTTTTATTGATATTTAAACTTTTGACCCCTCCCCAGAGCCCCTGAGGGTGGGGCTAAAAATAAATGTGCTGTTGCACACCCCACTCATGTAAGCAACCCACACACCAAATTTGGTTTGATTCCGATAAACAGTTTAGGAGGAGATACTGATAGCACAACAGATGGACAGAGGCGAATATAATATCCCTTCCACTTAAGCGTGACCGGCCCCTTTAGCTCAGTTGGTAGAGTGTCCGCTCCGGGGAACGGGAGGTCTAGGGTTCGATCCCGGGCCGCGACATACCAAAGTCGTTAAAAATAGTACTAGCTGCTCCTCGCTTGGCACTCAGATTTACGGGGTAGAGCTAGGACTGGTCGATCCAGTGTCAGGATAATGTGACTGGGTGTGGTATCATGTAATGTGTCTGGGACATGATACTTCAGTGAGGCAGCACTATAAACGTGAGCATTGAGCTCCCTGTCGCAACCAGACACCGTCGTGATATGACTGAAAAATTGTTGAAAGCGACGTTAAACCCGAATTCACACACACACACACACACACTCCACTTAAGCGTGGGGATAATAATTTTGAAAGGAACATAAAACCAAAAGAAAAGTTCCAGTCTATCTAAATGGGTCTCTGGCTGACAAAAGGTACAGTACCCACAACCTATGTCTTGGACAAGAAATAAGAAAAAAATATGTATACCCTGTAAGCCCCAAGTTTTCTCTATATAAAGTGGGGTTTAGAGAGGTGTTCATTGCACTGACCATTAACCCATGTCTTTTATTGCAAAAAGTACAGCTTGTACATTCTGGTTGAACTTGACCACATACTGTTTATACTGTAATAATCCTAAGTATTGGGACAGATGGGCCTAAGCAAACAGTGCAGATGCTGAAGGAGCAGTCTGATCAGTGTCTACACTGTTTGCCCGTCAATCTGCACCTTTTTGGACTCCTTGGTGGATCATGAAACAAACTTGTTAAAATTTTAGGAGAATTGCAGCAAGTCCTCAAGATGACTGAATTTTTTATGGAAGGTGATCTCTCTGGTAACTGTGTCAGTAGGTTAACCCATTTTGAACTGGAAACCCCAAAACGTGTACCCTGGCAAACAGCGCAGGCCCAGATCAGACACTGCAGAACACGGCGTGTGATCCGGGCCTACACTATTTGCAAACAGTTCTGCCATTTTCGAAATCAAGTCACGAAAACACGCCTATATGATTTTGACCCCCTTGGACCCCACTTTTATACAGTCAAACTGTGGTTTGATAACGAGTATCCACAATCTATGTTTAGAGCAGAAATAAGAAAAATATCGCAATTTTTCATCTGAAAATTTTCATTTTTCGTCCATAAAATTTACAATGTATTTGTATAGGCATGTTTTTGTAATGAATTTTGAAGAAAACACAGGTTGACACGCTTACATTTTGAAATGGACTCCTACTATATATAAGATGGAAGATTCCATTTGGTACAAAAGGGTTAACAAATCAGCTCAGCATTACATAGATGATGTTGACGGAGCTACAAAAGTCTGAAACAGGATCCATTTTGACAGATAACACCTGTGTAGCATAGTGCAGTTTTTCACATCCTCAAAATGGCAACTTTTCTGATGAAAACATATGATATTTTCTTTCTTATACTGCAAACGTAGGTTGTTGATGCTTGTTAGAACCACCTCATTGAGGTGGTTCTAACGAGTACCCACAACCTATGTCTTAGTGCAGAAATAAGAAAAATAATGCATACCCTCATAAACACCAGTTTTCTCTATATAAGGTGGGGTTTAGGATCTGACTGGTCACTGATGAGGCCTAATTGGCCGAAACTAGCTAGTCTGGCCCAGAAAATATCTTACACTCCATATTTTCCAGTTCTGTGGTGTATTCCTTGCTACCAAAGGATAACCCTTTCTAGAACATATTTAGTGGGTGTTCATTTCACCAAGCTTTTCACCTGATGCTAAGCATCCTGTGGGAGCATTTTGTCTTTTAAAAAATGGCTCCTATTTAGAAAAGCTCCAGCTAGAAAAAAGTATTTTGTGATAATTGAAGGATGGAGTTTGTCACTTCTCCATAAAAACCTATGTTGTAGGTATTCATTAGAACGGCCTTTAACCATAAAAACCTATGTTGTAGGTATTCATTAGAACCGCCTCACCAAGGCAGTTCTAATGAGTACCCACAACATAGGTTTTTATGGAGAAATAAAGAAGACTATCCTTCAATTATCACAAAATATGAACCTTATCTGTTGCTATGATTATACACAAAACAAAGACAACATGGAAAACAGAATAACATTGTTTCTGAAATGGGGCTACTTTTTAAAAGAAAGAATTTGCCCGGCTGGCAGCAAATTCTTTCCTTTAGGGATACCCCCTCTCCCAAAGTTTTATACTAAGGTGACCTTTCTGTATTGCTGATAGTTGTAATTATGTTTCATTATGTACATGGCATGTGTTACACATAAAATATTTATTAATCCTTGCTCCATGTGCACATTTAAAACTACTGTAAAACACTTAGATTTGGTGGTCATTTTATTTTGGCGCTATTGGGGTCAATGGGAAACATGCCAAAATAAAAATCCACCAATAAAGGACAAACAGCAGAAGAGAAGAATAACAAAACAAAAACCAGCAGAAATTTTATTCCCAATACTCCTCACAACTTTTATATAGGGCAATGCATTGTTAATCAGTCAAGGGCATTACCTGTGACAAAAGAAAAAGTGCATTTTCTTCTTTAGAAGTTGAACACAGTGTTATTGAGTGTAGCTCAAAGTTTATTCCATCCAGCAAGAATAAAAGATATTTTATCAAAATATATATATATATATTTTTTTTTTTTTGCTTATTTTGTCAGTTATGAAGCAAATACATCTTGACAGTAATTTTTTAAAATTGCATATATAATTGGTAATAGATTGAAGGCTTAGCCTGTGAGTAAACCTAGCCCGTCATTTTGAGTAGCAAAAGCATGAATGCAAGAAAGCAAGAAAGAAAATTATAAAACTAATTATAAGTCAGTATCCATTTAATTGAGTAATTAAATAACAACAGAACCAATCTGTATTTACTCAAACATCAAGAACAATACACCAAGGAAAACAGTTTAAAATCACTGTGCATGTTGTATACCTCACATGAATAAGACACACAGGGCAACTTCAGAAATCATGGATTTTGCTTTATTTTGGAAATCAGATATCCGCCAAACATAAATATGCCAAAAGATCCACCAATAAAAAAACGTCAAAATTTGCAGCTGTCAAATTTAAGTGTTTTACAGTATGACAAATTTATTCCATTCTCTTAGATCTTGTCTCATTTTACCTTTAGAAAAAGAAACAACAAGAAAAGAAAAGAATTCTGTTCTGGAATGTCGTCATCCCATTGTCGATTGAATGTATGGAAGCCCTGAAGTGCAATGTATGTAAAATTGTGATTGAAAATTACGATTTCAACACATTGACTATCAATTTGAAAATATTAGCTACAGAGGCCACTCTTTCAAACTTGACCTTCCCAAGTGAAGCTGTGAGGCCGAAGAAACAGAACCATGCAATATCAAAGCTTGTGGCGGACTTCTACAAAGTTCAGGTTCCAAGTAAGTATAATATAAAATATAACTAAATAGAATCAGTTTGATCACCAATCAGATGCACAGAATGTTATATTTAAATGGAAATTGTGTTTGCAGAGTTTCAAGGGTGATAATCACCATTGAAACTCTTCAAACACAATTTCCATTTAGATATAACATGACCTTCTACAAAGTTCTTCAAACGATTCCACTCAGTTGAACGAAATGGCCGCCAGAGTTAGAAATAAAACAACCTTTAAGCATCTTCTTCTCCTTAACCAGTGCATAGATTTTGAAATAATTTCAAAGGAATGTTCCTTGGGTGACCTTCTACCAAAATTGCCCTTACGATTGTGCTTGGATAAACAAGATGGCCACCAGAGCTAAAAATAGAAATAACTTTTAACAACTTCTCCTCCTTAACCAGTGAACAGATTTTGAAATAATTTCACATGAATGTCCCTAGGATGATCCTCTACCAAATTTGCTCAAACCTTTCTGCTCTGATGAACAAGTTGGCTACCAGAGCTAAAAATAGAAAAAAAAAATAACTTTAAATGACTTCTCCTTTACCAGTGGACAGATTTTGAAATTGCTCAAATTGTTCCACTAGGTTGAACAAGATGGTCAAAGAACTGTTCCATGGCTGACCCTCTAACAAAATTGCTCAGAATACTTTTGCTCCACTGGGCATGGTGGCCATCAGAGCTAAAATATAAAAACCTTAAAATGACTTCTACTCAACAGCTGGACTGATTTTGAAATAGTTTCACAGAAAAGTTCCTTTGGTCACCATCAACTAAATTGCTCAAATCCTCCACTCCACCTATTATTACCTACCCTTTCATGTTCATTTGTACAATATGGATCAGGTGAGTGATTAAGGGCCATCATGGATCTCTTGTTTTTTTTTTCAGCTTATGAAGACTTGAAATACAGCAAAAAGCATGACATTGATGAGCTATACCGGGAGATAAAGCAGAGACATAATGAGGAAAACAGAGTTATCCTCCCTGACATTCAGCACCCTTCCTTCAAACCGCAGTTACGCCTCTACCAACAACAAGCAATCACGTGGATGGTGCAGAAAGAGAAACAGGCACAAATTGACAGGGATCCAGCCAGTTTAGGTACATAATACAATCCCATGCAAACAGTGCAAACCCAGATCAGACTTCCGCTCTAAAGGAGCAGTCTGATCTTGGTCTACACTATTTGCCATTACAGCTGTATCTTCTGGGTATTTTTGGTTTAAACTTTATTTTATTGTATAACACAGACATCAATGACAAGCATGTACATATTGAGAACATAGCTACACTAGTTGTAGTATCATACAAATGGGATCCAGAAGAAAGTCATATGACTTATTTGAATCTGTATCCTGGAGTTACATTCTTGTTGCTGTGCTAATTTACTTATTATTATTGTTATTATATATATACATACATATACATATACACACATACACATACATACATATACACATACACACACACATACACACATATATACACATATATATCTATACATATACACACACATACACACACACATATATATATATATATATATATATATATATATATATATATATATATATATATATATATATACATACATACATACATATACACATATACACACATACATATATATATACACACATATACATATACATATGCACACATACATATATACATACACATACATACACACATACACATACATACATATATATATATATATATTTTTTCACTAATACAATGTCATTGAGAATTACAATTGTGTGAAATAAAGAAACAAAATGAATTGAATTAAAGAATATAATAAAAGTGAACTGTGGGTATTTTTGTGTATGATAGCACCATTGTGTTCAAATTTTAGGACAGTTGCAGCAAAACTACATGTATAATCTACCATCCTGGATTCCTAGATATTGTAAATAATATTGTTGTTGACCAGTCTTGTTAGACTTGTACAAGTCTCCTACGTCGGCCTCGGTAGCTCAGTCAGATGCTCGTTTGACTGGTGATCAGTAGAATGGGGGTTCGATACCTGCCGGGGTCGGCAACATTCTTTCGTGGAGATTGATCATGAAATCTTTTCTATGGTCATTCTCTCCCGTCCGTCATTCTCTCCCTTCTTCTGTTTCAAGTAATGCAGTTGTCAGTTTCTGGTGAAAAACTGTGCACTTGTACTGGTCAACCGCTTACATGTAAGCCTGCCCAGGAAAAGTGTGGATAGGTAAATTGACCGTCTCAAAAAGGCCCTAAAATAGTATTGACTGGGCCATAAAACTCTAAAACAAACAAACAAAAACAAACAAGTCTCCCACTTTTATTTTCTTTTTTCCTCTGTCTCGCTTTTCCAGTCTTACGTCTTATCAGTTTTACTTTGACTTGAAGTATTCAGCTGCTATTAAAGAGAGAGTGGCCTGGCTCCAGTGGTTTTTGTTCTATATCTGTGACCCTCATTCTTTGTATTACCTCTGGCTGAATAAGCCAAGGGACTGAAGTAAAACAACATTCTATAAGCTATGCAAGCATTATGTCCCTTCATAAAAAAGAAAAAGAAACTGAGAAAAAGTAACGAAAGGGGTATGGAATCAGATTAAGAGGGAGCAAACAGGTATATATAAATATGAGACTGAGCACCAGTCTACATTCTTTTAAACATGTTGCAGTTTTCCATTCTGGAAATTGGAAGGTCCCTGTGTTGTTTTCCCTTACTTCTGATTATTGATCAGTTCATTGATATAACTGAAATAATCTTGAAAGGACCTTGAATAAAAAATATTGTTTAATTTACCATTATTTACCACTCTGGTTATTGTATGTAATACTGTAATTTAAAAAAAACATGTAATTACCGTAATGATCCTAAGTATTGGGACACACAGGCTTGATCAAACAGTGCTGATGCAGCAGTCTGATCAGGGTCTGCTCTGTTTGCCTTTCCCTCTGCATTTTTGGACTCCTTGCTGAATCTTGAAACAGGTTGGTTAAAATTTAGAAGAATTACAGCAAGTCCTCAAGGTGTCCAAATTATTAGGATTTTTGAGGCAACCATTCTGGGTATTGTAATTAGTGTAATTTACTATTCCGTTAACAGAACACCTTCACATGCTGTTCACAGAGATCACTACTAGAGATCACAAAACACTCTACTACAACAGACATGGAGGACTGTAAGTTTTCCTTTGCTGTTTTTACTTTTACATATCTGCTATTAACCCTTTACCACTCAGGGATTTTGTGAATTTTGCTGATTTTCACAGTGTTGTGCCTGACAGCAACTTCAACTAGCCATTGTTTCATAACGGATGGTCTGATTTACACCAAACACGGTATGAATGTTTTAATTGGGCAGTAGCCTTTCAAATGCAACCTTTCATGACTTGATCATTGTTGTCATGGTAAAGAGGGGGCATCTCAAATTTGGCAAAAAGTGTGTTTTCACATTGATCATTGTTGTCATGGTAAAGAGGGGCATCTCAGAGTTGCCAAAAAGTGTGTTTTCACATGAATTTTTGACCACATTTTAATCTTCACATAGGTGTCAAGGCAACAATTAAGGTGTTTGGCACTGGCCATTTTCACTGTTTGCAGCATGTTTTATCAACATCAATTTTCAGGCATTTTTGACCACAGACACCCTCAGATATAAATTTTAGCGGCCGGTTGGGCCATACACCCAAAATTTTTCGGGATGCGATGCCCCCCCCCCCCCTTCAATCCCCCCAAGAATATTTTTAGTGGGGAAGCGTGCCAAAAAACAGGCCACTTTTTTGCCCAACAATTCCTAAAGCAAACATAACTATCCAGGGGTAGAAATGCAGATTTTATGTGCTTCTTGGGCTTAAAATGGGGGGGGGGGGAGGTGCAGACACGTAAAAACACGTATCTGAGTGGGAAAGGGTTAACTGAAATCTGGGAACATACTGAGTTTTAGTCAAAAATGCCTTAATTATATCTGAAATATTGTTTCTTGCAATAAAATGATGAAAAAACATTATTTTGGTCAGTTGGGATTTTCTTCATTACCTGAAATCTGGGAACATACTGAATTTCAGTCTAAAATGCATTAATTATATCTGAAGTATTGTTTCCTGCAATAAAATGATGAAAAAACATTATTTTGGTCCGTTGGGATTTTCTTCATTAACCCTTTACTACTCAGGGATTTTGTGAATTTGGCTGATTTTCACAGTGTTGTGCCTGACAGCAACTTCAACTAGCCATTGTTTCATAATGGATTGTCTGTTTTACACCAAACTCGGTATGAATGTTCATTGGGCAGTAGCCTTTCAAATGCAACCTTTCATGACTTGATCACTGTTGTCATGGTAAAGAGGGGGCATCTCAAATTTGGCAAAAAGTGTGTTTTCACATGAATTTTTGACCACATTTTAATCTTCACATTTTGTTGTTGTTTCCAGTTTCCCCGTGTCGCGGGTTGTTAGCTGGTGGGGTCCCAGGGAACGAATCCATTCTGGCACTACACCGTAGCCGTTCGGTGGTATCCCCATTCCACGTTGCCGGTGAATGGGGAGACCATCGCTCGGCTCCAGCCATAATCTTCACATAGCTGTCAAGGCAACAATTAAGGTGTTTGGCACTGGCCATTTTCACTGTTTGCAGCATGTTTTATCAGCATCAATTTTCAGGCATTTTTGACCCCAGACACCCTCAGATATAAATTTTAGCGGCTGGTTGGGCCATACACACAAAATTTTTCGGGATGTGACGCCCTCCCCCACTTCAATCCCCCCAAGAATATTTTTAGTGGAGAGGCGCGCAAAAAACAGGCCACTTTTTTGCCCAACAATTCCTAAAGCAAACATAACTATCCAGGGGTAGAAATGCAGATTTTATGTGCTTCTGGGGCTTAAATTTGGGGGGAGGGGGTGCAGACACGTAAAAACACATATCTGAGTGGGAAAGGGTTAACTGAAATCTGGGAACATACTGAATTTTAGTCTAAAATGCATTAATTATATCTGAAATATTGTTTCTTGCAATAAAATGTTGAAAAAAAAAAACATTATTTTGGTCAGTTGGGATTTTCTTCATTGAATTTAACTGAAATCTGGGAACATACTGAATTTTAGTCTAAAATGCATTAATTATATATGAAATATTGTTTCTTGCAATAAAATGATGAAAAAACATTATTTTGGTCAGTTGGGATTTTCTTCATTGACCCTTTACCACTCACAGATTTTGTGAATTTCGGTGATTTTCACAGTGTTGTGCCTGACAGCAACTTCAACTAGCCATTGTTTCATAATGGATGGTCTGTTTTACACCAAACTCGGTATGAATGTTCATTGGGCAGTAGCCTTTTAAATGCAACCTTTCATGACTTGATCACTGTTGTCATGGTTAAGAGATGGGGTCTCAAATTTGGCAAAAAGTGTGTTTTCACATGAATTTTTGACCACATTTTAATCTTCACATAGCTGTCAAGGCAACAATTAAGGTGTTTGGCGCTGGCCATTTTCACTGTTTGCAGCATGTTTTATCAGCATCAATTTTCAGGCATCTTTGACCCCAGACCCCCTCAGATATAAATTTTAGCGGCCGGTTGGGCAATACACCCAAAATTTTTCGGGATGCGACACCCCCCCCCACCCTTCAATCCCCCCCCACAATATTTTTAGTTGGGAGGCGCGCCAAAAAAACAGGCCACTTTTTTGCCCAACAATTCCTAAAGCAAACATAACTATCCAGGGGTAGAAATGCAGATTTTATGTGCTTCTGGGGTTTAAACAGGGTGGGGGGGGGGGGGGGGGTTGCAGACACGTAAAAACACATATCTGAGTGGGAAAGGGTTAACTGAAATCTGGGAACATGCTGAATTTTAGTCTTAAATGCATTAATTATATCTGAAATATTGTTTCTTGCAATAAAATGATGAAAAAAACATTATTTTGGTCAGTTGGGATTTTCTTCATTAACTGAAATCTGGGAACATACTGAATTTTAGTCTAAAATGCATTAATTGTATCTGAAATATTGTTTCTTGCAATAAAATGATGAAAAAACATTATTTTGGTCAGTTGGGATTTTCTTCATTGACCCTTTACCACTCAGGGATTTTGTGAATTTCGCTGATTTTCACAGTGTTGTGCCTGACAGCAACTTCAACTAGCCATTGTTTCATAATGGATGGTCTGTTTTACACCAGTCTCGGTATGCATTTTCATTGGGCAGTAGCCTTTCAAATGCAACCTTTCATGACTTGATCACTGTTGTCATGGTAAAGAGGGGGGATCTCAAATTTGGCAAAAAGTGTGTTTTCACATGAATTTTTGACCACATTTTAATCTTCACATAGCTGTCAAGGCAACAATTAAGGTGTTTGGCACTGGCCATGTTCACTGTTTGCAGCATGTTTTATCAGCATCAATTTTCAGGCATTTTTGACCCCAGACACCCTCAGATATAAATTTTAGTGGCCGGTTGGGCAATACACCCAAAATTTTTCGGGATGCGACACCCCCCCCCCCCCCATTCAATCCCCCCCCAGAATATTTTTATTGGGAAGGCGCGCAAAAAATAGGCCACTTTTTTGCCCAACAACTCCTAAAGCAAACGTAACTATCCAGGGGGAGAAATGCAGATTTTAGGTGCTTCTGGGGCTTAAAATAGGGTGGGGGTGCAGACATGTAAAAACACATATCTGAGTGGGAAAGGGTTAAAGCCCCGCTTAGAAAAAGTGGAGCTATACTTGATTTGCCATGTACTTCCTAGATTCTGTCTGTGAAGAATCTATGGCTTGTAAATAAGCTGTCTCATCAAGATCTACACGTTTTTTCATGCAGTTTGTGAATTTAAATGATTATAAAATGTCAAGTTAATTGATTGGTTGATAGTCAGAAATAGAGACTAAATCAACTTATTTAGCAGGACAATGGTTAAATGTAAAAATGGATTTTTTTTCTGATCTGAAACGTGTGATATTTTCCTTACTGCTGCTCCAAATATAGAGTGTGGATGTTCATTAGAACTTTCTCAGTGATAGTCTGCAATTTATATTTTTGAGCAAAATAAAGAAAATAATGTACCCAATTTTCCTCTTATGTGAGGTTGGCAAAGGTGTTCATTAGGCAGACTTCTAGTGCGATATGGCCTACCTTGTTCTGATGTGCCATAAAACACCAAGCAACCAATCATTGAGTAGACTTGTTAGATCTATCATTTTTAATTTCAATAAACTTGTTTCTGATCTTGATATTGACACTAACACTCCTGATACATGTGATTGTAAAAAAAGTGTATTGCTATCCTGCTGCTGGTCATATTATTACTGGCAATTTAAAAATTATTCCTGATTCTAGGATACGTAATATAATATCTTAAGGACCCAAATATTGAGTTCCTTCTAAAATTGATTTCAATAAATGTAGAGATGAATTCGCTGCTGCCTTGAATGAATTTGGTAATCGATGGTGTAAACGAGAGCATGTTGAGCATAAAGCTCTTAAAGAATGGAAACTAAGCACTCTGAAATTAGTGAACAAACTCATTTCCTTTTATTCGCAAAATACGAACTTATTACCTCCTAAACCAAAGACGTCTTTACATCACTTTATTTTAGGTATTCAAGAATTTCATAGGAAGTTTGTTTTGGCTCCAGCTGATAAGGCCACAAACAATGTGGTCGTTGTTTGACGGCTTTACTATGTTTACACTCTTCAGCAAGAACTTTGTGTTACTAAGGCCTATGAACTTCAGCCTTTAGCTGTAGAGAGGACTTTAGTTGATGACCACATTTGTCATTCAGCAAGTTTGCTGTCTGTTACAGAAGTCCAAGACAAGCTTCCAACGTTATATTGGTTACCTAAACTTCATAGAAGACCATGCAAAGCACGGTTTATTGCAAATTCAAGCTCTTGTACCACCACTGAACTCTCCAAGTTATTAACTTCATGTTTTACTGCCATCAAAAAACATTGATAAAATATTGCGACAAAGTCTTCGAAAGATCTGACAGGTAGAAATCTGTTTTGGTCAATAAAAAATTATAATGACGTTTTAAATAAATTGAAATCCAGGTGTTTTCATGCTTCAAGTCTGTCAGCTTATGATCGTAGTACCAAAGCGTTAATCCAAAATCATTAATCCTTAGACAATTGGCAAATATCAATGTTCAGTCCAACAGACATGGACTCCAGAAGAGTGTGATCAGGCATCCTAGAATTGAATAGACATTTCATAGGGAAGACTCCCTCTATCGTGCATGTAATGTAAGAAATGCTTTTTTCACTTCCGAAGAGCATAAAAATTATACTTTATGGTCATGTCAGAAAGTGTGTAAAGCTCTACCCTTTCTACTTGACAATATTTGCATAAGATTTGGTACTAAGTTATTATACCCCCACAAATGAAATTGGGGGGGGGGTATATAGGAGTGAGCTTGTCGGTCGGTCGGTCGGTCGGTTGGTCGGTCGGTCGGTCTGTTGACTTGGTTTCCAGACGATAACTCAAAAAGCGCTTCACCGATTTTTATAATTTTTGGTACACTGATGTAACATCATAAAATACAGGTCAAGTTCGATTTCCACTACAATTCGTCAATTTTCGAGATAGTTCTGGCCCCTTTGAAATGAAAAAATTGCAAAATGCCGCTGTTGTACTATCAAGGCAGTTTTTGTGGGGGTATTCATCACCTTTAGTGATAGCTCTAGTTTAGACAAGTTGTGGGTATTCCGATGGGTACTAATTGTGCACCACTTGTGGCTGATCTGTTTTTGTTTAGTTATGAGAGAGACTTCATGATGTCACTTTCTGCTGAAAACCAGTCTGAAATCATTAAAGCTTTTAGCTCCACTTCTAGATATTTGGATGATTTATTAAATATTGATAATACCTATTTCGATGGTTTGATCAGTCAGATTTACCCCCCAGAACTTCAGTTAAATAAAGCAAATTCTTCTGATACCGAGGCCCCATTTTTGGATTTACATCTATCTATTGTAGATGGGTTTGTTTCTTGCAAAATTTATGATAAAAGCGATGATTTTGATTTTGAGATTGTAAGTTTTCCTTTTTTGGATGGTGTGCCATCCTATGGCATTTATATTTCGCAATTAATTCAATTTGCCAGAGTGTGTGGTCATGTAACCGACTTCAACACTTGTAATAAATTGTTAACGGCTAAACTTCTCAATCAGGGTTATCAGTACCATAAACTACGCAAAGCCTTTTCAAAATTTTATAGACGTCATTCTGATTTAATTTCAAAATTCAATACTGGACCTAAATCTCTTCTGCAACAAGGTCTATCGGAACCCGAATTTTATGGTGACTTAGTATATAAATTCAGAAAAATATATAACCGCAATGACTTTAGCTCCCAATTTCTTAAAATCATCTTCAATATAAAAAGATTGGGTACAACATAAATGTTATACGACAGACTGCATGCATGGTAGTTAACCCAATCACTGTTGACAACTTTGCTTCCCATTTTAATTGCACTCCGGTGGATCAGGCCTCAGATTCTATGATGGTTCCAGCGTAAAGGCTTATGTTGGTTGGTACCTGATGTTCTGTCTCTGGTCGGGCCCATCGGAGTCTAAATGTTGGTTTTCTTTTGCTCCAGCATTTCGGTAGTTTATTGCTGTCGAGTCCTCACCATTGTTTCATCTCTGTGGTTGTTTGATTTTTGTGTTCATGGAGATGTTGCACTGATGAGTTAGGAGACCTTCATGCTGGCTGAACTAATTATTTGTCATAATCGCGACGGAAGTTAGGGCGAGGATTGTGGCCATGTAAAATCGATTTAAGCCCCCCAAGGTGGTTCTTCTGCCGCAGTTATTTTTGTTATGGTTTGTCTTTGGGTGTTTGTGTCGCTTATATTTATTTATTTTGGATAGCCTATTTGCCATTTTGTGGGAAAGTAACTGTCCTTTTGGCCTCCCGCTATTGATGTTTCCATTAAGGTCTGTTGTTTCTTGTTTGTGTTTCTTTCCCTTTGGTGTCTCTGATGGGAGCTGTGGGTTAATTGCATTGATTCCTGATCATTGCCTCCACTTCAATTTGTCAATGTGACTTAGTCATATCATTGTGATTTTGACAAGTTCATTTACTACAGGGCCTAGTTGTTGCCTTGATTGCTTAATGACCTCGTTAGTGTTCAAAATATTTACTTGTCTTGTAAATGCAAAAGCTAATCACATTTACAGCAAAAAATATTAGCATATTTTCCTTATTAAATGATCAAAAATTATTTTTATACATTAAATAACAATGTCGTTAGTTTTGAACATCTGGGCCCAGTATATTATACTCCTCAACTGGAGCTTTGCCTTTTATTCTCAGGTTGGTTCAAAAGAAACCACATCCTTCACCAACTCCACCTGCTGGTATCCTTGGAGATGAGATGGGCCTAGGTAAGACTGTGGAGGTCTTAGGATGTATGTTACATAATCCCAGAACTGATGTTCCCAAACCAGGAAAGCTCCCAGTGATTATTGATGATGTTAGAAATGAAGGTTGCAAAAAGGGGAAAAAGAAAGAAAAGAAATCTAAAAGAAAGAAAGAAAAGGTCACAGACAGAACTCCCAAACCATATGAAGAAGAACCTGATTCAAATACTGGGAGTACAATAATTTATTCTCATGAAATGGACATTGAAGATGATAGACATTTAGATAATAGTTTAGAAAACCAAATGGAGTTTGAAAAATGTAAGACAGTTTCAGATGACCCTGTTCCATCAACAAGTACTGCAGGACAGTGTAAGCCTTCTGTTACAGATTCAGATAAGTGTGAACAGAATCATATCAATAATAAATCAGAATTCTCAGAAGGGGAAAGGAGAATACTGGAAAAAGAAAGTGCTAATTTTGTTGTAGCTGATATTAACAAAGATGTAACTACTTGTGAGACAGATATGAAAACATCACAAGAAAATTTGGAAGCAACCACTAACAATGCATTGTATGCTGATGGGTTAGGAAAAGACATTGCTGCTAATCAAGCAGGAGAAAGGGATAGAAACAGATTTGAGAGTCCGAAGACTGAAAAGGTTAATCAGATAGGCAATCCGACTATTGTGATGGAGAAAGGGGATGAATCCACAGTGGCTGGTAGTTTAGAAACTGTAAAGTCGGAGACATTTGATATGGTTGAAGACTTTTCTCAGGGTCCCACTGTTTCTAATAAAGAAGAAATAGAAAATGAAAAACTAATAGACATTGAAATAAAAGATAATGCAGATTCATTTGATGAAGTTAAAGGCCTAAATATAGATGATGTTAAAGTAAGTGTTGATGGGAAAGATGATACAGAAATTCAGAATGTAATGACAAGGAAAAGATCAGAAATTGATTTAAATTTATCAGTTGGCAGTCAAAGACCTCAGAAAAATATTTTCACAGAAATGCCAGCTAGTCAGAGAGAATGTTTCGAATGTATTTGTGGGGCTACTGAGGCAGCTGCTACAAAGAGAGATGCTAGGAAACACCCGGTACAGTGTGTGGAGTGCAGTCTGTGGCAACATGCAGAATGTGTGAATTATGATCTCATGGATGTGTACAGAGGACCTTTTAAATGTCCACATTGTCATGTGTCATCAGTAAGTACAGTGAAACTTTGATTGCTAATACCAATGGCTCATTTACCATGGCCTTGTTTGTTTGATTTGAGGTTTAACGTCCCCATCAACACTATTTAGGTCATTTTGGAGACGTTTCTTCCAGTTCTGTGGGACTTTTACCCGACATTGAGATGAAATGACATCTCAATCCCTGCCGCCCAATGAAACCAATAGGGTTTATAAGCATGGACTCACAGCAGTTTTCCTGGGCAGGCTTAGACGTCTAAGTGGATTACCAGTACTCATGTGCGGTCGGTATCAGCTCTGCTTGGAAGCATCGTGCAGCCCAATCTATTTCTCCAAGCCCTAATGGGCGGGGGCAGGAATATGGCTGTTTCTCAATCATTCTTGAGTCCCAAGGAAAATATTTCCATATCATAGATATAAATATACATGTATTTTGGATAATTGTCATATTTGATCTTGAAATGTATGCTGTGTGTACTCATTAGAATCGCCTTGATGATGCAATTCTAATGAGTACACACAGCATACATTTATTTTGAAGAAAACTAGAAAGATGTCCATATTATGCCTCCTGTCTTTGCTCTAAGATCAACCCTTTGTGGCTCAAACTACCCCTGTCTCGAACAAATTTTCAAGATCCAAAGGTGTTAGAGGCATTGAAGTTCAACCATATTGGTTTAATTCTTCCATCCCTATGTTTACAAAGTGGTATTGTCATTCTTTGAATTTGCACATGCCCATTCTTTAACATGTTAGCAAGCAGTGAAGCAATCTTATCTTGATCTACACATGTGCTCACAACTTGAGTTGGGCCTGGTGGCCTAGTTGAATGCAGGTCTGACTGGTGGTCAGGCAGTCATTGGTTTGATCCCTGTCAGGACTGCCTAGTTTCTTCCACTGAGATTTATCAGGGTCATTCAACACCCATTCTGCTGATTGAAGAAGGACAGTTGTCTTGTCCACTGCAGTACTGTACTGATTAACCACTTACAAGGATTCAACCCATAGCTCCAGATAAGGCGGTTGTTTTCATCCGCAAAGTACTGATATTTTTTAGTTCTGTGTGGAAACATGCATTGTGGGTACTCATTAGAAGTGCCTCAGTGAGTAAACACAATATTTTTGTGCAGAAATAAGAAAAACTAGAGCTGAATCCAGCCCGCACACTAGTACTGGTAAACAGCTTAGAGGATCTAAGCCTGTCCAGGAACCGCGGTGCGAGGCGGACCGTCCATGCTAATAAACCCTATTGGTTTCATTGGGCGACAGGGCTTGAGATGTCATTTCATCTCAATGTCGGGTAAAAGTCCCACAAAATTGGAAGCAACGTCTCCAAAATGACCTTTACAGTGTTGACGGGGACGTTAAACATCAAATCAAACAAACAAAAGAAAAACTAGATTGCACAGTTGATCGCACAGTGGCACACATTTGACAGCAATTGCAGTGATTGAAATTTGACCTTTTGACCCCTCTCCAGGGCCCCAATCTGACCCCATGGTGAATATGTTACTTGATTTGCATTCTACTCAACATCCCCTTCGATTTGATATGCCACATGACTATGTTCTGAAAAACTTGAGTTTTGACCCTCCCCCAAAATCTCGTAAGTCCGACCCATAGGGCATGACCCAGGGGTCACAGCCAAAATCCTGTTCAATATGTTTTACATCTTTCATTGCTAATTAAATGTACATGTGCAAAGCAGAAGTAAAACAAAGATCAGGAATTGATACAATTAACTTACTCCACCCATAAAAGACACCAAAGGGAAAGAAATACAAACATTAAGCGACCAGACCATAATGGAAACCTAAACAAAGGAGGGCCATAAGGACAGTTACTTTCCCACAAAATGGCCATATGGCCATCCAAAACCAAAAGACACAAGTGATACACACAGTAAGTAACAAACAACAACATAAATAAATCGCCACAGAAGAGCCGCCTTGGAACGGTCAGTGGAAGATTTCCACTGGGGGGCTTAAATCGATTTTACGTGGCCACAATCCTCGCCCTTACTTCCGTCGCGATTTAGACAAATAATTTGTTCAGTCCGCATGAAGGCCTCCTAACTCATCAGTGCAACATCTCCGTGAACACAAAAATCAAAGAACCACAGAGGTGAGACAACGGTGAGGACTCGACAGCAAGAAACCACTGAAATGCTGGAGCAAAAGAAAACCAACAGTTAGACTCCGATGAGCCCGACCAGAGACAGAGCATCAGGCACCAACCAACATTATCTCTCTAATTTTCAATAAGCCTTTACGTTGGAGCCGTCATAGAATCTGAGGCCTGACCCACCGGCGTGCAATTAAAGAGGGAAGCAAAGTTGCCAACCGTGATTGGGTTAACTGCCATGCATGCAGTCTGTCGTATAATATCCATGTTGTACCCAATCTTTTTATATCGAAGAATGATTTTACGAAATTGGGTGCTGAAGTCATTGCGGTTATATATTTTTCTGAATTTATATACTAAGTCACCATAAAATTCGGGTTCCGATAGACCTTGTTGCAGAAGAGATTTAAGTCCAATATTGAATTTTGAAATTAAATCAGAATGGCGTCTATAAAATTTTGAAAAGGCTTTGCGTAGTTTATGGTACCGATAACCCTGATTAAGGAGTTTAGCCGTTAATAATTTATTACAAGTGTTGAAGTCAGTTACATGACTACACACTCTAGCAAATCGAATTAATCGCGAAATATAAACGCCATAGGATGGCGCACGAGGAACATCACCATCCAAAAAAGGAGTCAAAGTTCGGTATCAAAAAATTGACTTTGTAATTGATATTTGACCTTTTGACACCTCCCCAGTGTCCCTGGAACGGGGACAAAAATAAATATGCTATTGCACAACCAACTCTTGTAAGCAACCCACACACCAAATTTGGTTGGATTCAGACTGAGGTTGGTTTAGGAGGAGATAGCCGGACAGACAGACGGATAGAGGTGATAACAATATCCCCACTTTTCTTTGAAAAACATGGGGATAATAATACGTTGATACCCCCTCTTATCTGGGGTTATTTCATAAACGGCCCTCACAATCTCAGATTGACACCAGCTCCTCAACATTTTTTTTGTGGAGATTGATCATGAAATATTTTCTATGGTCATTATTTATCTTTCATTGATCATAGCAACAGGTAAGGTTTGTATTTTGTGATAATTTAATGATAGTTTTTGTCAGTTCTCCATAAAAACCTATATTGTGGGTATCCGTTAGAACCGCCTTGGTGAGGCGGTTCTGATGATGATGATGATTTTGTGTTTAACAACGTGTCAACCCTCTTTGTGGGTCATAAGCGTCAAGCGGTTAATGATCAAACGGTAATGAGGCAGTTCTAATGAGTACCCATAATATAGGTTTATTTGGAGAAATAAGGAAAACTATCCTTCAGTTATCATAAAGTATGCACCTTATCTGTTGCTATGATTGATTAAAGAAGAGATATCAGTTTCTGGTAAAAGCTGGTTAACCATTTATGTTTAGGCTTACAAAGGACAAGTGTGGTAAGTTTTGATAAGCATGGTAAGGTAAAACTGACTGGCTCAAAATAACCTTAATAATGTTTGTTAGGTAATTAAACTCCAAACCAGCCAACTTTGTGCCCCGCAAATTTTTGCGGGTGCCCTATAGTAATCACCTTGTCTGTCCTGGCGTTTGTCTCTCCCTCTGTACATCCACATTTTTCATGATTTTTTATTTATAACTTAAAAACCGTCAAACTCTCAACTTCACACTTTTAATATAAGGTCACAATATCATTACACAATTTCACATGGCAACTTAACGTAACTCTAGCTACAATATTCTCAAGAGTTATGGCCATTTGAAAAACTTAAAAATTCAGCTTTTTTTTGTCTTTTCAAAACCGTTATAGATATTAATTTTCTGAATTTTCTTCCAGCAACCAGTAGTATCAGGAGCAACATTGATTATCTCACCGGCCTCTATAGCTCATCAATGGGTTGAAGAAATTCTCAAACACATCGTCCAGGAGTCCCTCAACGTGTTTGTGAGTATACATGTACATTGAACTGGCTCTGAGCTTAGAACACTATTACATGCTCATTTCAGCCGAAAACATGAAATTTGTAGTACTGAAATTCCCCATAAGACAGAATAACTTCATCCCTCTAAATAGACTTTTAAAACCAGAATAAGTCTTAATTTTAGATGGTCTATCTAAAATTAAGACTTATTCTGGTTTTAAAAGTCTATTTAGCGAGATACAGTTATTATGTTTTTGTGTTGTCTGAAAACAGTGTCCTCTGGTCAGGGACCACCTTTGAGACTGTTCAAAAGTGGTTTTAAAGACCACTTTTGAACAGTGTCAAAGGTGGTCTTAATATAGGAATTTTACTGTATATTCAAGTATTCAAATACAAACAAATCAGGAAATTGTCCGGGTCATTACTGAAAGCAGAAAAATGTTTTGGTCCGGCTTATAAATTTTAAAATGCCTTTGAAATTTATGAGTACAACAGATATCAGGCAATTTTGCTGTTCATTACTGAAACAATTGTTGGCATTTCATAATTTATGAGTAGGACAAATTTCATACTCGAGGGAGTCGAGGAAATTCTCAAACATATCATCCTGAGGTCTCTCAACTTCTTTGTGAGTGTACATGTACATTGAACTGACGCTATGGTTATAAAATGTGTTTTTCATGATCAGCTCAGAGGGCAATGAAATTTATAATGCTCATAAATATACAAATATATGTACAAAAAAATAAGGGGCCCCCGTCCATCGGGGCTTGAAAAAATAGATTGGGCTTCCATGCAGAGCTGAATGGTGCTTCCATGCAGAGCTGAAACTGACTGCACATGAGTACTGGTAAATGGCTTAAAGGGTATAAGCCTGCCCAGGCCAAGTGGTGTGAATTGGACTACCCATACATTTAAACCCTATTGGTTTTATTGGAGGGCAGGTCTTCTGATGTCATTTCATCTCCAAAATGACTTATTTAGTGTTGAGGATATGTAAAACCTTAAAGACAAATGCTACGAATTCGCCATTTTTGTATGATCATCAAAAATTAAAGTTATGCCAGAGTCAACATTTTACCGTTCTTGGGTAAGGAAATGGTTGAAATTTGTGGAACAGATATTGTTTTGGGTTCATTTCATTTAAACATGTTCAGCTTGGCTATAAACTTCACGAAAACAGTAACATTGTGACTTTTGAAAATTTTAACTTTTCGGCATTTTCTCAAGATCAGATCAACCTAAATGGTTCCAGACTGACTTAAACGGTGTGCTGTAATGCATATAATGGCCAGCTACTATTTACAAGTAAAATCCAAGTTATCTGTCAGTGATTTACCATCTTTTCTTAGAATTTATATGTATTTTTCCCATGTATTTCATCTGGGGGGTAGGGGAACGGTTTGTTAAATAAAACAGAAATTAGCATGGTGACCCCTAGTTTTCTTTTAATTTTCTATTTTCTGAAAACATCCCCTAGAGAAAAAATCTTGTTTTATGAAAATTTCAATGTAGTATTTTTCTGTATGGTCCAAAATATTGCAGACAATGAATTATCTTTAAAGATATTTTGGTTGATGACAAAATTGGTTTTGCCCAAAAAAATTCTGAGCTTGAAAAATGGCTAAAATTAGGCAGCAGTATCTTTTAATATATCATTCTGACTGAAATAAATGTTTAAAAGCTAGGCAAAAGTCATTTTTGACATGCTATTTACTAACATGGTTGTTTTCTGATATTTCTGGGAAAACAGTTTTGGATGATTTCCTTCTTGTTCAGATTACTTAAGATTCAGCACGGTGACATATATTTTTTATTTCATATATGATGAGCCAGTATATGATGCTGAACATATACAGACTCTTAAACAGTTTTCAAATGTAGGAAGTATTTCGTAGCATATGCCCTTAAATCAAACAAACAACAACAAATAAAGCAATTTTACTACTGAGATCAGCAGAAAATCTTTGTCGAGCTCACAAATTTTAAAATGCCAACAATTGTAAGACAAATTTCATGCCCAAGTGAGTTGAGCATAAAAGCAGTTTTCCTGTTCATAAATAACAGCAGACAATGTTATTATAGCCCCGCTTTGAAAAAGTGGGGCTATATTGGATTTGCCATGTCCTTCTATCATTCCGTGATTCCGTTAATTTGTGTTGGCTCCATAACTTTGTATCTGCTTAACATATTTTCATGAAACTTCACACAAATGTTAAACACCATAAGACAATGTGCAGAGCGAAGGAATTATAACTGTGGATTGCCTACTTTTGGAGTTATTGCCCTTTGAACATTTTCCGTAATTCCGTAATTCCGTAATTCCGTGATTCCGTTAATTTGTGTTGGCTCCATAACTTTGTATCTGCTTAACATATTTTCATGAAACTTCACACAAATGTTAAACACCATAAGACAATGTGCAGAGCGAAGGAATTATAACTGTGGATTGCCTACTTTTGGAGTTATTGCCCTTTGAACATTGAAAAATGGCAATTTTAATTGTGTCCGCTTCATAACTCGAAAACCGTTTGAGATATTTTTAGGAAACTTCACACAAATGTTAAGCACTATGAGACGATGTGCAGAGCGCAGGAACCATAACTCTGCATTGCTTATTTTTGGAGTTATTGCCCTTTGAACATTGAAAAATGGCAATTTTAACAGTGTCCGCTTCATAACTCGAAAACCGTTTGAGATAATTTCATGAAACTTCACACAAATGTTAAGCACTATGAGACAATGTGCAGAGCGCAAGAACCATAACTCTGGTTTTCGTATTTTCTGTGTGTCTGTCTGTGTGTCTGTCTGTGTCTGTTAACAATTTTCGTGTCCGCTCCATAACTTTAAAACCCATTCACATATTTTCATGAAACTTCACACAAACATTAAACACCATGAGATGGTGTGCAGAGTGCAGGAACCATAACTCTGGATTGCCTAATTTTTGAGTTATTTCCCTTTGAATATTGAAAAATATCAATTTTAGCCGTCTTTGCTCGATAACTCAAAAACCGTTTGAGATAATTTTATGAAACTTCACACAAATGTAAAGCACCATATTACGTGTGCAGAGCGCAGGAACCCAAACTCTGGATTGTCTACTTTTTCAGTTATAGGCTTTTGAATATTAAAAAATGGCAATTTTAACTATGTCCGCTCCATAACCGTTTCTGATATTTTCATGAAACTTCAAATAAATGAAAAGCACCTTGAGATGATGTGCAGAGTGCAGGAACCATAACTCTGGTTTGCCTACTTTAGGAGTTATTGCCCTTTGAACATTTAAAAAGGCAATTTTGACTGTGTCGGCTCCATAACTCACAAACCATTTGAGATATTTTCATGACACTTCACACAAGTGTAAAGCACCATGAGACAATGTGCAGAGCGCAGGAACCCTGACTCTGATTTGCCTACTTTAGGAGTTATTAGCCTTTGAACATTGAAAAATGGAAGATGAAATTTAGTATAAACATGGACATTCTGGTAATGTATCATGCTCATTGAAATGAGGGACAAGGGCTCACAACTCTTAGAGTTTTTCCAGATAATGTAAAATTTTCAACAGTTATTTCTTGTTCATAACTGTTTTCTCTGCAGCTTAAATAACTTTCTTCTCTGACAGCGCTGAAGCGGGGCTATAGTCAGATCCTCTGACAGCTCTAGTTTGTCCTGCTTATGAATTTAAAAATGCTGACTAAATTTGGCATTTTAAAATTTATGAGTGAGACTAAATGAGTTGAGCATGACAGAATTTGCATAACCGCAGGGTTTTAAACCTGCATATGTGTCATTTTTGCAAACAGTGTGGATCCAGATCAGACTGCTCCTGTAGGAGCAGTCTGATCAGGGTCCACACTGTTTGCCTGTATGCAAAAATATGTTTTAATAGTTTGCATGAAGTTGCAGCAGACGACAAAGCAGACAACATTAGAAGACGCAGTTTTTCTCGGCAGCTCCAGGGTTAGCACCTTCGGCAATAAAATCTGATGCTTTAAAATGTTTATATGATAAACAGAATCTTACACTGATGGTCATTTCATTTGAACCGCTTCGAAACTCACCATAAATGTCATTTGAAATGACTTCTCATGTAAGATGCTATGTTTGGAGAACAGGCCTCGAGCTTATAAAATTTTAGCATGGAATTTGTAAAAAATTGTTATGCTCATATTTATTAAAAAACAAACAAATAAGGTAATTTTCCTGCTTAGACCAGCACAGAATGTCATTTATCCTGCTCATAAATTTTAAAATGCCATTATTTGTTGGCATTTTAGACTTAATGAGGCTGGCCTCGGTAGCTCAGTTGGATGCCCCTCTGACTGGTGATCAGGAGGATGGGGGTTCGATTCCTGCCGGGGTCAGCAAAATTCTTTTGTGGAGATTGATCATGAAATCTTTTCTACGGTCATTCTCTCCCTTCCGCAGATTCAAGAAGGGCAGTTGTCAGTTTCTGGCGAAAGAATGTGCACTGTACTGGTTAACCTGCCCAGGAAAGTGTGGATAGATAAACTGACCGGCTCAAAAATGACCTAAAAATAGTGTTGATTGAGTCCTTAAACTCCAATACAAACAAACAAACAAAAGTTTATGAGCAGGATAAATTTCATGCTCAAGTGAATTGAGCATGAAAAAAGTTTTATAACCTGAGAGCCAGACTGCATATTAAAAAAAAAAATCACTTTATAATTATTATTTACCTTTTCTGGACTAATTCACTAGACAACATGAGTGTTGATATTTGTCTTATTTTTCCAGAAAACAGGACTTGACATTTCATGCAAATTGTCTCCATAGGAGACAATTTGCATGACAATGTCAAATCCTGTTTTTTTTTTGTCTGGGAAAAATAAGATTTTTTTTAAAAATGTTGTCTGCTGAAAAAAGAAACAGCATGCAGATCATTTTTGTTCCGGAAACCCCAAAATGGGTACCCTGACAAACTGTGAAGGCCCAGATCAGACATGTAGAATGTGGCATCTTATCAGGGCCTACACTATTTGCCAAAAGTTCAGCTATTTTCCAAATAAATTTTGAAGAAAAGCATAACCTTTCACCCCTAAATTTTGAAATGGACTCCTGCCATATATAAAGAGGAAGATTCCATTCAGTACAAAAGGGGTTAAATGTTATTTACAGATGTACACAGGAGTGAACAAGCAAGGGTTCATACAGCCGCAGACGCTAGCCCAGCAGGATATTGTCATTACCACGTACGAAACCCTCAGGAAAGAAATAGACTATGTGGATCTGCCACACAATAACAGTAAGATCCATTACAAAAACACATTGTAATTTTTACCGAAAAAAAAGGAGAAAATTTTAAGATCAAAATTGTGATATTTTTCTTATTTCTGCTCAAAATATAGATTGTGGGTACTCGTTAGAACCGCCTCATCGAGGCGGTTCTAACGAGCACCCACAGTCTATATTTCAGAGCAGATATAAGAAAAATAAGGATTACCCCTGTAAACCCGTTTTACTGTATAAAAGTGGGGTTCAAGGGTGTCAAAATTATACAGGTGTGTTTTGGTGATGAATGTGGTGCTTTCAGAATCAGAATTGTTACTGGTGACACTTCAAATGACATTCATACACCGGGACCTGTGATATGGGAAGTTAGTCCCTAGCTCTTAAGGGGTTTGGATACTCCTGGCAGAATTTTCTGGCATTTTTCAAAGGGAGACAACTTTCGGGACTTCCTGTATGTTTTTGTTTAAGCCCTGTCCCAAAGAAAAAGGAGTCTACTCTTAAAGGCAAGAATTTGCTCCTTAGAAGCAAACTTTTCCTTTAACAGTTAATCCTGGTCGACACAGGGAAAAAATACTTTAGCAGGAGTTGACTCACCTGAAAGTGTATCCATTGGGGAAATGAATACACCTTCAGGGAAGGCTACTCTTTAGCCCTTTTTAGCTCACCTGTCACGTAGTGACAAGGTGAGCTTTTGTGATCACTTTTTGTCCGTCGTCCGTCCGTGCGTGCGTCCGTCCGCAGGAACAAATGTATACTTGTGTGTTTAAAATGATGGACACTTACATTAAACTCAATGCGATTTATTCCGTCAGTGTCTTGTGTATCTAAAATAGTAACTTGTGTGTCTTTTTTTCCAAGAAATTCCAAGAAATTTCCAGGAAATTTGACACACAAGGGTACTTTGTAGGGATGAAGACACACAAGTATACATCCGTAAAGACATCCGTCCGTGCGTCCGTAAACAATTTCAAATAAGTATATCTCTAATACCCCATGGTCAATCTTGATCAAATTTCATGAGAAGCATCATCAGGTAGGGGGAAAGGCTTCGTAAGGTTTTTGGGCTGATCAGATTGGAATTCTGGTTGCTATGGCAACATATAGCTCCCATAGACTAACAATGGGAAAAAAATAATATATCTTCTTCTCTCATACCACAGGGCCCAGAGCTTAGATATTTAGCATGTAGCAACGGCCAGTGGTCACCTACGTAATTCCTGCCAATCATGCCACTGGGGTCCACATTGGCCACGCCCCGGGGCCCCTTCTCTCCCATAGACTCATAATGGAACAAAAAGCTTCAAAAATCTTCTTCTCCGAAACCACAGGGCCCAGAGCTTAGATATTTAGCATATAGCAACGGCAAGTGGTCACCTACATAATTCCTGCCAATCATGCCCCTGGGTTCAAAACGGGCCACGCCCGGGGCCCTTTAGCTCCTATAGACTCATAATGGAAAAAAGTTTCAAAAATCTTCTTCTCTGAAACCACAGGGCCCAGAGCTGAGATATTTGGCTTGTAGCAACGGCAAGTGGTCACCTACATAATTCCTGCCAATCATGCCCCTGGGGTCCAAATTGGCCACACCCCTGGGCCCCTTAGCTCCCATAGACTCATAATGGAAAAAAAGCTTCAAAAATCTTCTTCTCTGAAACCACAGGGTCCAGAGCTTAGATATTTAGCATGTAGCAATGGCCAGTGGTCACCTACATAATTCCTGCCAATCATGCCCCTGGGTTCCAAACAGGCCACGCCCTAGGGCCCTTTAGCTCCCATAGACTCATAATGGAAAAAAGCTTAAAAAATCTTCTTCTCTGAAACCACAGGGCCCAGAGCTGATATATTTGGCATGTAGCAACGGCAAGTGGTCACCTACATAATTCCTGCCAATCATGCCCCTGGGGTCCAAATAGACCACACCCCGGGGCCCCTTAGCTCCCATAGACTCATAATGGAAAAAAAGCTTCAAAAATCTTCTTCTTTGAAACCACAGGGCCCAGAGCTTAGATATTTAGCACGTAGGAACAGCCAGTGGTCACCTACATAATTCCTGCCAACCATGCCCCTGGGTTCCAAATGGGCGACGCCCCGGGGCCCCTTCGCTCCCATAGACTCATAATGGAACAAAAAGCTTCAAAAATCTTCTTCTCAGAAACCACAGGGCCCAGAGCTTAGATATTTAGCATGTAGCAAAGGCAAGTGGTCACCTACAAAATTCCTGCCAATCATGCCCCTGGGGTCCAAACAGGCCACGCCCCGGGGCCCTTTAGCTCCTATAGACTCATAATGGAAAAAAGCTTCAAAAATCTTCTTCTCTGAAACCACAGGGTCCAGAGCTTAGATATTTAGCATGTAGCAATGGCCAGTGGTCACCTACATAATTCCTGCCAATCATGCCCCTGGGTTCCAAACAGGCCACGCCCTAGGGCCCTTTAGCTCCCATAGACTCATAATGGAAAAAAGCTTAAAAAATCTTCTTCTCTGAAACCACAGGGCCCAGAGCTGATATATTTGGCATGTAGCAACGGCAAGTGGTCACCTACATAATTCCTGCCAATCATGCCCCTGGGGTCCAAATAGACCACACCCCGGGGCCCCTTAGCTCCCATAGACTCATAATGGAAAAAAAGCTTCAAAAATCTTCTTCTTTGAAACCACAGGGCCCAGAGCTTAGATATTTAGCACGTAGGAACAGCCAGTGGTCACCTACATAATTCCTGCCAACCATGCCCCTGGGTTCCAAATGGGCGACGCCCCGGGGCCCCTTCGCTCCCATAGACTCATAATGGAACAAAAAGCTTCAAAAATCTTCTTCTCAGAAACCACAGGGCCCAGAGCTTAGATATTTAGCATGTAGCAAAGGCAAGTGGTCACCTACAAAATTCCTGCCAATCATGCCCCTGGGGTCCAAACAGGCCACGCCCCGGGGCCCTTTAGCTCCTATAGACTCATAATGGAAAAAAGCTTCAAAAATCTTCTTCTCTGAAACCACAAGGCCCAGAGCTGAGATATTTTGCATGTAGCAAGGGCAAGTGGTCACCTACATAAGTCCTGCCAATCATGCCCCTAGAGTCAAAATGGGCCACGCCCCGGGGCCCCTTAGCTCCCATAGACTCATAATGTAGTGACAAGGTGAGCTTTTGTGATCACTTTTTGTCCGTCGTGCGTCCGTCCGTCCGTGCGTGCGTGCGTCGGTCCGTCCGTGCGTCCGTAAACAATTTCAAATAAGTATATCTCTAATACCCCATGGTCAATCTTGATCAAATTTCATGAGTAGCATCATCAGGTAGGGGGAAAGGCTGCATAAGGTTTTTGGGCTGATCAGATTCGAATTCTGGTAGCTATGGCAACATATAGCTCCCATAGACTTACAATGGGAAAAAATTAAAATTTCTTCTCTCAAACCACAGGGCCCAGAGCTTAGATATTTAGCATGTAGCAACGGCCAGTGGTCACCTACATAATTCCTGCCAATCATGCCCTGGGGTCCAAATTGGCCACACCCCGGGGCCCCTTAGCTCTTAGACCCATAATGGAAAAAAAACTTCAAAAATCTTCTTCTCTGAAACCACAGGGCCCAGAGTTTAGATATTTAGTATGTAGCAACGCCAATTGGTCACCTACATAATTCCTGCCAATCATGCCCGTGGGTTCCAAATCGGCCACGCCCCGGGGCCCCTTCACTCCCATTGACTCATAATGGAAAAAAGCTTAAAAAATCTTCTTCTCTGAAACCACAGTGCCCAGAGCTTAGATATTTAGCACGTAGCAATGGCAAGTGGTCACCTACATAATTCCTGCTAATCATGTGCCTGGGGTCCAAAAGGGCCACGCGCCGGGGCCAGTTAGCTTCTTTAGACTTATAATGGAAAAAAAAGCTTCAAAAATCTTCTCTGAAACCACAGGGCCCAGAGCTTAGATATTTAGCATGTAGCAACGGCAAGTGGTCACCTACATAAATCCTGCCAATCATGCCCGTGGGGTCCAAATGGGCCATGCCCCGGGGCCCCTTAGCTCCCATTGACACATAATGATAAAAAGCTTCAAAAATCTTCTTCTCTGAAACCACAGGACCCAGAGCTAAGATATTTAACATGTAGCAATGACAAGTGGTCACCTACATAAATCCTGCCAATCATGCCCCTTGGGTCCAAATGGGCCACACCCTGGGACCCCCTTAGCTCCCATAGACTCATAATGGAAGAAAAACTTAAAAAAAACCTTCTCTGAAACCACAGGGCCCAGAGCTTAGATATTTAGCATGTAGCAACTGCAAGTGGTCTCCTACATACTTCCTGCTAATCATGCCCCTGGGGTCCAAATGGGCCACTCCCCGGGGCCCCTTAGCTCCCATAGACTCATAATGGAAAAAAGCTTCAAAAATCTTCTTCTCAGAAACTGTGAAGCACAGAACTTAGATATTTAGTGTCTAGCAACATAAAATAGCCGGCTACATAAATCCTGCTAACCCTGCCCCTGGGGTCAAAATTAGCCACGCCCGGGCTCATCACCTCCAATAGACTTATAATGGAAAAAAAACTTAAAAAATCTTCTTCCATGAAACCATAAGGCCCAGAGCTTAGATTTTTAGTATGTAGCAACGTCAAGTGGCCACCTACATAAATCCTGCCAGTTATGCCCCTGGGATCCAAATTGGCCACACCCCAGGGCTCTTTAGCTTCCATAGACTTACAATTGGAGAAACTTCAAAAATCTTCTTCTCTGAAACCACAGGGCCCTTATTATGAAAAAAAAAATAACAATTTAAAATGGGGAACAAAAATCTTCAAAAATCTTCTTCTCTGAAACCATAAGTCCCAGAGCTTAGGTATTTAGCATGTAGCATGTAGCCTACATGAATCCTGCCAATCATGCCCCTGGGGTACAAATCCTGTGGCCCCTTAACTCCAACAAACTTATAATGGAAAAAAGCTTCAAACATCTTCTTTGAAACCATGAAGTACAGACCTTAGATATTTAGTATATAGCAACACAAAATGGTCGCCTACATAAATCCTGCCAACCATGCCCTTTGGGTCAAAATTGGCCAAACCCCAGGGCTCATTAGCTCCTAAAGACTTATACTGGAAAAAAACTTAAAAAAATCTTTTTCTCCAAAACCATAAGGCACAGATTTTGTTTGATTTGAGGTTTTACATCCCCTTCAACACTGTATAGGTCATTTTGGAGATGTCTCTTCCAATTTTGTGGGACTTTTACCTGACATTGAGATAAAATTACATCTCAAGCCCTTTCGCCCAATGAAACCAGTAGGGTTGATAAGCATGGACACCGCTTTGCCTGAGCTTAGATATTTAGTATATAGCAATGTCAAGTGGTCTCCTACACTAATGATTTTCTGGTACACAGGTGAGCGATATAGGGCCATTGGGCCCTCTTGTTTAGCTCACCTTCACCTAGAGACGAGGTGAGCTTTTGGGATCACTTTTTGTCCGTCGTCCGTCCGTCCGTGCGTAAACAATTTCTTCAAACGACATTTCCTCCTAAACCACTGATCGGATTTTGACCAAACTTCACAGGAATGATCCTTAGATGGTCCCCTTTCAAAGTTGTTTAAATGGTTCCGGTCCGTTGCACATATAGGTCACAGGAGCCAAAAATAGATTTTTTTCACCGAAAACTTAAAAAATCTTCTTCTCTGAAACCACAAGGCCCAGGTCTTTGATATTTGGTATGAAACTTAATCTAGTGAACCCCTACCAAGATTGTTCAAATTATAGTGCTGGGGCCAAAAATGCCCCCCCAGGGCCCTTTGGTTTTACATGGTCTTATATAGGTAAAATCTTTAAAAATCTTCTTCTCTGAAACCACAAGGTCTAGGTCTTTGATATTTGGTATGAAGCTTCATCTAATGGACCTCTACCAAGATTGTTTAAATTATAGCCCTTGGTCCAAAAATGCCCCCGCTCCGGGGCCCTTTGGTTTTACATAGACTTATATGGGGAAAATCTTTAAAAATTTTCTTCTCTGAAACCACAAGGCCCAGGTCTTTAATATTTGGTATGTAGCTTCATCTAATTGACCCCTACCAAGATTGTTCAAATTATAGTGCTGGGGCAAAAATTCCCCCGCCCTGGGGCCCTTTGGTTTTACATAGGCTTATATAGGGAAAATCTTTAAAAATCTCCTTCTCTGAAACCGCAAGGCCCAGGACTTTGATATTTGGTATGAAGCTTCATCTAATGGATCTCTACCAAGATTGTTCAAATTATAGCCTTTGAGCCAAAAATGCCACGCTCCGAGGCCCTTTGGTTTTACATAGACTAATATAGGGAAAATCTAAAAAAATATCTTCTTCTCTGAAACCACAAGGCCTAGATCTTTGATATTTGGTATGAACCTTCATCTAATGGACCTCTACCAAGATTGTTCAAACTATAGTGCTGGGGCCAAAAATGCCCCCGTTCCGGGGCCCTTTGGTTTTACATAGACTTATATAGGGAAAATCTTTAAAAATCTTCTTCTCTGAAACCACAAGGCCTAGGTCTTTGATATTTGGTATTAAGCTTCATCTAAAGGACCCCTACCAAGATTATTCAAATTATAGTGCTTGGGCCAAAAATGTCCCCACCCGGGGGACCTTTGGTTTTACATAGGCTTATACAGGGAAAATCTTTAAAAATTTTCTTCTCTGAAACCGCAAGGCCCAGGTTTGGTATGAAGCTTCATCTAATATACCTCTACCAAGATTGTTCAAATTATAGCCCTTGGGCCAAAATGCCCCCGCTTTGGGGCCCTTTGGATTTAAATAGACTTATATAGGGAAAATCTTTAAAAATATTTTTCTCTGAAACCACAAGGCCTAGGTCTTTGTTATTTGGTATGAAGCTTCATCTAATGGACCACTATCAAGATTGTTCAAATTATAGCCCTGAGACCACAAATGTTCCTGCTCTGGGGTCCTTTTGTTTTACATAGACTTATATAGGGAAAATCTTAAAAAAATCTTCTTCTCTGAAACTGCATGGCCCAGGACTTTGATATTTGGTTTGAAGCTTCATCAAATGGACCTCTACCAAGATTGTTCAAATTATAGCCTTTGGGCCAAAATTGCCCCCACTCTGGGGCCCTTTGGTTTTACATAGACTTATAGAGGGAAAATCTTTAAAAATCTTCTTCTCTGAAACCACAAGGCCTAGGACTTTGATATTTGGTGTGAAATTTCATCTAGTGGACCTCTATCAAGATTCTTCAAATTATAGCCCTGAAACCAAAAATGCCCCCGATCGGGGCCCTTTGGTTTTACATAGACTTAATATAGGGAAAATCTAAAAAAATTTCTTCTGTGAAACCACAAGGCCTAGGTCTTTGATATTGGGTGTGAAACTTCATCTAGTGGACCTCTATCAAGATTGTGCAAATTATAGCCCGGGGGCCAAAAATGTCCCCGCTCCGAGACCCTTTGGTTTTACATAGACTTATAAAGGGAAATCTTTAAAAATCTTCTTCTCTGAAACTGCAAGGTCCAGGTCTTTGATATTTAGTATGGAGCTTCATCTAGTGGACCTCTACCAAGATTGTTCAAATTACAGCCCTGGGGCCACTAATGCCCCCACCCCGGGGCCCTTTGGTTTTACATTGACTTATATAGCCCCGGGGCCATTTGGTTTTGCATAGGCTATGCTTATGTAGGGAATATCTTTAAAAAAATCTTCTTCTCTGAAACTGCAAGGCCCAGGTCTTTGATATTTGGTGTGTAGCTTCATCTAGTGGACCTTTGCCAAGATTGTTCAAATTATAGCCTTTGTTGATGTTTGGTTTTATAGCTTCACCTTTAAGACCTCCCTCAACATTATGCACATTAAAGCTCTGGGGCCAATAATGACCCTCCCTGGGGCCCACTTGTTACACTATGGATCATGTGAGCGATCCAGGGCCATCATGGCCCTCTTGTATACCAAATAGAATCTTTTTTTCCTTATATATAGCTGGAGTAAAAATTTAGGAGTGACATGTTGTGTTATCTTCAACATTCATTTGGAAAATGGCTGAACTATTTGTAAACAGTGTAGGCCCTGATCAGATGCTGCATTTAGCCTGGGCCTGCACTGTTTACCAGTATCCCATTTGTGGTTTCCGGTGCAAAATTGATAAATATTAGTCACCTTCCCAGATGGGGGTTGGGTATTCAGAAGAGCAGAGTAGGTTAAAAAATTTCTACCATTGTCGTTGAAATATTGAACAAAGAGATCTGTCAGGTGAAGTCATTCACTCAGTGGGATGTTGACATTGTTTGTTTGATTTGGGGTTTAACATCCCCATCAACACTGTATAGGTCATTTTGGAGACGTTTCTTCCAATATTGTGTCGACTTTTACCTGAAAATGAGATGAAACGACATCTCAAGCCCTGTCGCCCAATGAAACCAATAGGGTTTATAAGCATGGATGGTCCGACTTGCACTGCTTTGCCTGTGTAGGCTTAGATCCTTTAAGCGGGTTACCTGTACTTGTGTGTGGTCGGTTTCAGCTCTGCGTGGGAGCATCATACAGCCCATTTATTTCTTCAAGCCCCGATGGGCGGGGGCCTTAAAGGCCTCTTCAGGTGAAGTCATTCACTCAGTGGGATATTGACATTGCTACATGTACTTACAATACATTCAGGCAAGAAATCAATTATATGGACCTTCCCTCATAATAAACTGTAAGCTCAATAAAATACTGCATATATTAAATACAGTAAAATTCCTATATTAAGACCACCTTTGGGACTGTTCAAAAGTGGTCTTTAAGACCACTTTTGAACAGTACTAAAGGTGGTCCCTGGCAAGAGGACATTGTGTGCAGAAAACACAAAGAAAGGATAACTGCACCCTTCTAAATAAGCTTTTTAAAGCAGAATTAGTCTAAATTTTAGGTGGTCTTAATAGAGGAATTTCACTGTAGTTTCCTTTGAACTGATCTGTTTTAGCTCACCTGAGACAAAGGCTTCTGAAGAGCTGTCAATGTCTGTTCACAATTTTCTTTTAATGACTTCTCCTCCTAAACCACTGAATGGATTCTAATCAGACTTTGCAGAGATGATTTTTGATGGTCCTCTTTAAATCTGCTAAAAATCAATTCTTTGCAGAACTCTGTTGCCCAGGAAAAAAAAGTGTGAAAACCTTTAAAAATCTTCTTGTCCAAATTCAGAATGTCCAGGCCTTTGATGTTTTTGGTATAGGAGGCTTTAGGAGTTCTGTTTATGACGTCATTCTTCCGCCTGCGTAAAGCACTGGCCGTCAATTGAAACGGCCATCGCTATTCAAATGTATTGGCGGAAATAAAATGCTAACAATTATTCAGACATTTTGAAAGGAAATATACCCGTTTACATTGAAATAATTCCTCGAGAAGGAAAGAATGATATTTTTGCTTTTATTACTGAAATTCATTTATCCTGGATCCGTTTTTAATTGTCGAAAATCTCTTCGTGAATGACCAATGTCAATGGCTTGAGATGCCGTTATTCATGAAAGCTTACTTACAAAATAAGTTTTTATGTAACTTTTCATTTTATTCGCTACATGTATCCATGTATAGCTGTCACATACGGACAGAACTTTGATCTCTCTCTCTCTCTCTCCCTCTTGAGAAAACAGTTCAACGATCTGTCTAGAAGTGCAGATAAAAATTGTCCAGCAATCTGTCTACATGTATATGTGCAATTTTGATAAATTGAAGATTCCAGGTTTTTTTTTCTTCAAAATTTATTTCAAAAATGGCTTAACTTTTTGCAAATAGTGTAGGCCCTGATCAGACTCCGCGTTCTGCTGCATCTGATCTGGGCCTGAACTGTTTCTCACTTACCTCTTTTGGGGTTTCCGGTACCAAATGGGTTAATGTAAGGGCTGGGAAGGTTGAAGAAATCTAGCAGATTTTACTGTACAATCTTGCACATGCGAATGAGTGTTTCATTCTCATGAACTGAAAGGGTTAATGTTCCAGTCCCACTGAGTCTTAATGGGTCCGGGCACTGGGCAGATGACATTTTATTAAGCGCCGTATTATCGCTAACGCAACGTTCTGATGTTTCATCAATGTTGCAAAGTCAAATTCAATGCATCGCTTTGATGTTGGTTTGCTGTAGACACGACGTTGTTGACACGTTACATATCAGACATGAATTATTTAACGACAAACTAATTTACCTACGCTCGCTAATTGCTGGTACGCTAAGAGAGACAGAGAGTCACTCAGAGAGAGAGAGAGAAAGAGAGCAACATGTATGCCATGACACTCTCACAGAGAGAGAGAGAGATAGAGGACCCTGTTGGATCGTGCGAACAATAAATATGTCTTTAAGAGCAGTTAACTAAGAAAATAACCCTTGGGATTTGCCATCATGAAAACATGCCTATGCGAACCCTCTAAAACCCCACTTTTATATAGTTAAACTGGGGTTTACAGGGGTAAACATTTTTTTTTATTTCTGCTCAAAAAGGTAGATTGTGGGTACTCAATAGAACCGCCTCATGGAGGCGGTTCTATTGAGTCCCCGCAATCTATGTTTTGAGCAAAAATAAGAAAATTATCGCAATTTTTCATCTTAAAATTTCCATTTTTTGGCCGAAAAATTGATAATGTATTTGTATAGGCATGTTTTCGTAATGAGAAATTTCACACCTGGCAGCATATCAGTGTTTCTCTCATTATCTTACATTAGAATTCGTCAAAAGTTTGAAATAATTTCACTGTTTTACGCTGTAATTAACATTTTATCTGTCCCACTGCCTTGAAGCAATACGACAGTTGACGGCCAGTGCTTTCCCGTTCTATTTTTATAACCGGAAGTACGTCACGAAAAAAACTCCTTTATAGCTTTACCAAGTGGATCTCTACCAAGATTATTCAAATTAAAGCCCTGGGGTCAAAAATGGCCGCACAGCAGGGGTCACTTTCTTTACATAGACCCTTATGAGAAAAATCTTCAAAAAATTCTTGTCTTAAACCAGAAGGCTCAGACCTTACATATTTGATATGTAGTTTTATCTAGTGGGACTCTACTTAGATTGTTCAAATTGCAGCCTTTGGCTCCAAAATGGAATATACACATGTAATATAAAAAGTCTTATTTTCTTTGAAGAATAGAAAGAAAGATTCATTTTTTGTGCCATCTGGTGGTCTGTATTGACACTTTAAGGGTTAAGGGTAACCCATTTTGTCCCAGAAACCTCAAAACGGGTAATTGGCAAACAGTGCAGGCCCAGATCAGACGCTTCAGAAAGCGGCGTTCAATCTAGGCATACACTGTTTGAAAAAAGTTCTGGCATTTTCCAAATAAATTTTCAAGAAAACACAACTTGACACCGCTAAATTTTGAAGTGGACTCTTGCTATAATTATATAAGTAGGAAGATTCCATTTGGTTCAAAACGGGTTAACAGCAAAACAAGATACTTATTGTTGCCTGCTTCTAGCAGATACAGTACCATTTTTTAACCGGCCCCTGCCCATCCGGGCTTCGAGAAATTGATTGGGCTGCATGGTGCTTCCATGCAGAGCTGAAAATTACCGCACTTGTGTACTGGAAAACCACCCATGACTAAGTCTGCCCAGGCAAAGTGGTGCAAGTCAGCCTGTCCAATGCATTAAAATAAGCCCTGTTGGTTTCTTTGGGTGGCAGGGTTTGAGATGTCATTTCATCTCAATGTCAGGTAAAAGTCCCACAAAATTGGAAGCAATGTCTCTAAAATGACCTAAATACATGACAGTGATGTTAAACCTCAAAGCAAACAAACAAACAAAACCATACTTATTGTTTTGTTATAATTACATGTGCTTTAAGCATATAGGCTAGATTTTCTTTCAACACATTTAATTAAACTAACTACATGTATAAATACTTTATTTTTCCACTATTTATCAAAGGGAGACAACTTTTGGGACTCCCTGTTCGCTTTTCTGTAAATCCTGTTCCATGGAAAAAGGGGTCAACTCTTAAAGGAAAGAATTTGCTCCTCAGGAGCAAATTCTTTCCTTTAAGAGTTGACCCCTATTGACATGGGAGACAAAAAAAACTTTTGCAGGAGTTGCCTCCGCTGATGGTGTTCCCTCGTTATTTGTAGGTTCAACAGGAAGAAGACTGAGACATCCAAAAAGATTCATGGCAATACCTAGTCCAATAACTGCTGTAGAGTGGTGGAGGGTAGGTTTCACTCTTAGTCTGTCAAAGAATATAAGAATCTTATATGTATGTGACGGATGGATGGTAAAATCCATCCCGAGGGTCACAGTTGGGCATCACGAGGCATGCCGTGTGATGCCAGACAGTGATCCTGAGGTAAGGATTTTTCTATCCACCCTCTCACACCCATATAGGATTCTTTTTCTTGCATACCTTCCATTTATTAGCATGGATTTTTAATGCTGCAGTCACTTGGGTTAAAGACGTCTGCCATATTGTTATGACACTACAGGAGTGTTTAGTGACGTCACGTAACATACTGTGACGTCAACCTTGACGAGGGCACATAAGAAGGTGTATTCAACCAGTGCATTTATCAAACATGCAAGAATATTCAAAGGAGCAGTCTCTATAAGGCTGTTTTCATGGCCACAACTGATTTCCTTTAAACTTTGTAGCTTCAAATTGGTACATATTGACTGTCTAATGGTGAATTTTTAGACTCTTTGGTCCACTGGTTTTTGCTGTATACACTTTTAAAGTGGGTGGGGTAATGTCACCCCATCAAGGGTATACCAACAAAAATGCTATTATTTTTGTTCAAAGTGCATGACTGGAGGCAATGTTTGCCGTATGCTTACTACCCTTTTAGGCATAACAGCCGGTGATAACAGTCTTATAAATATCAAACAAGAGAAGAGTTTATACGCGCTTGTAAGTTGTACCCAAATATCAGTAATTTTTATTCCCCAACTTTACGAAAAACCACAACACCTTTACAGTTTTCAACTTATTTCAAAGATCTTTCGTAAATATAATGTTGATGTAATAGTCATTCTAGGTATATGTCAGAATTATTGTTAGTTCATAAAACTTAAAGAGTTACCTGCCCCTGAAATTGGATTTACCCATTTTTGTAATCGGAGTGCATTTTTCCGTTTGTAGTACTCACAACTTCATTTGAAAGTGAATAAACCGATTCCATGCAAATATTATTAAATAGATGTGGACAAGGAAGTCATTTGATTTAATAGTACATGCTAGTATTTCCTTTTTTTTTTTGGTTATTTATGAACTCTTAATGTTCAGGTGCAAATGGACCATTTGTCAACTGTCAAACATTTTTGACCACCAAAGCAGGCTTTGCTCATGTTGTGGAACCTCATTTTAGACTGATACTGTGCTTAAATATAAGCCTGTATGGTCTCACGACATGTTTAAGAATTTGTTAATTTACTGATCTTCCTCTGAATCGCTAGATGTACTCCATGTGTCAACAGCAGCATCATAAACAAAATCAATATGTTCCCGGCTTGGTTTTGCTTCACTATTTTCTGTTTTGTTCCGGTAATATCCCAAATACCAGAGAACAGAAGCCACATGTGCGCAACATCCCACGGTACGAGCTCCACTTCTGCACCCACAATACCATCCAGTGATTGGGTTCAGTCCTTGTGTATATTCAACCCACATGTTATATGTTTTATTAGACGTGTGGCGAGAAGGTATCTGTGCTTTGAGAACACCATCTTCTTCTTTGTGTGCCATTATCTCATATGATCCATTGTCGGCAAAATGTTCACCTGTGTAGGATTTGGCTTGTTTCAGCTGGTAAATACCCAGTTTCAAATCCCTGAGTTCATCCTCAGTCATCTCTGTGAAATTATCAAGTTTCTCATCATCGATCTTTTCCCAAATAACCCGTTTTTTATCCCAGCCATTTTTTGTCGGGCCTGCTATTAGCATGGCGCGATATAGGCGCCCGGTTTTCCGTCCGTTCGTTCGTCCGTTCGTCAAGGCGTCAACATTTGCGACCACCCTAGCGTTCACCCTAATGGTCAAGTTTATTTCTCAAGAACTATAAGAGCTTCATTAATGATACTTGGTACAAACTTGTATCTGGGGATGACAACTTACATGCAAGCATCCATATTTGACCTTGACCTACATTGAATGGTTCGCTGACTTTGTAAAATATTGCGACCACCCTAGCGTTCACCCTAATGGAAGGTTATTTCTCAAGAACTATAAGTGCTTCATTAATGATATGTGGTACAAACTTATATCTGTGGATGGCAACTTGACTGCAAGCATCTATGTTTGACCTTGACCTACATTTCATGGTTCACTGACTTTGTAAAATATTGCGACCACCCTATCGTTCACCCTAATGGTCAAGTTTATTTCTCAAGATTTATAAGAGCTTCATTAATGATATTTGGTGCAAACTTGAATCTTGGGATGACAACTTAAATGCAAGCATCCATATTTGACCTTGACCTAAATTTAATGGTTCACTGACTTTGTAAAATATTGTGACCACCCCAGCGTTCACCTTAATGGTTAAGTTAATTTCTCAAGAATTATTAGAGCTTCATTAATGATACTTAGTACAAGCTTGCATTTGAGAATGGGATCTTTTGAACAAGCATCTATGTTTGACCTTGACCTACATGTCATGGTTCGATGACTTTGCGCCCCCACAGGCGCGACATAGCCTTCGGCGGAATTCTTGTCACAACCTTATCCTGCAGCTTATTTGGAGTTTTTGCTAGGGCCATCATTCTTCAAGCAATTACTTTGCATGAATCTTTGCTTGTTACCAAAGGTAGTCTAAATGCATTGCACAATGAGCAAACAATCCTTACATAGTCGCCAACATATGGTATTTGACTATTGGGCATTGTGTTGCTAAGGGCTTTCCACTTTTTAATTCTCCCAATTGCTGATTCGACAACCCATCTCACCTTTGTAACTAGCCTTGACTCATTCGCCTCTTCAGTCGTATGTTGCTTTTGAGATTTGTTTAGAAAGTGAGGCATATGAGAATCGATTCCAAAATCCTTTAGTATATCTATAGCATCCCTGAAGCCGCGGTCTACAACGAGAACATCGTCTTCTTCAAACCAGTCAGTAATATTTTCTGCATTAGTCTTTAACATGTGTTCGGTAATCTTAGCATCTGTGTTTTTCCCATCTGCAAGATATGGTCCCATCACAGTCAAAATGTAACCATCAGTGGCCACAAGCATCATAGGTTTGAGCAAAGGCTGTCCTTTATGTACGGAATAAGATCTTCTCTGAAATGAGTAGTTTCCACTCTTCTCAATATATATGTACGTTCCATCAGCCACTGCGATTGCAACATCAGAGTTTGAATCCCCAAATAGGACATTTGCAAAAGTTAATGTATGATTCAGGGATGTTAGAGAAATACTAAAGGGTTATGAAATCAATTCTCATATGCTTCACTTCCTAACCAAATCTCAGAAGCAATATACGACTAAAGAGGCGAATGATTCAAGGCTAGGTACAAAGTGAGATAGGTTGTCGAATCAGCTAATGGGAGAATTACAAGGTGGAAGGCCTTAGCAACAAAATATCCAGTTGTAAAATACCATATGTTGGCGACTATGTAAGAATTGTTTGCTCGTTTTGCAATGTGTTTAGACCACAAGGACTGAACCCAATCAATGGATGGTACTGTTGGTGAAAAAGTGGTGCTCGTACCGTGGGATGTTGTGCTCATGTGCTTGCTAGCATGCACTATTAAATCAAATGACTTCGTTGTTCACATCTATTGAACTATATATGCATGGAATCGGTTTATTCACTTCCAAATGAAGTTGTGAATACTACAAACGGATAAATGCACTCTGGTTTAAAAAATGGGTAAAATCCAATTTCAGGGGCAGGTAACTCTTTAAGTTTTATGAACTAACAATAATTCTGACATATACCTAGAATGACTATTACATCAACATTATATTTATGAAAGATCTTTGAAATAAGTTGAGAACTGTAAAGGTGTTGTGGTTTTTCGTAAAGTTGGGGAATAAAAATTACTAATATTTGGGTACAACTTACAAGCGCGTATAAACTCTTCTCTTGTTTGATTTTTATAAGACTGTTATCACCGGCTGTTATGCCTAAAAGGGTAGTAAGCATACGGCAAACATCGCCTCCAGTCATGCACTTTGAACAAAAAATAATCGCATTTTTGTTGGTATACCCTTGATGTGGTGACATTACCCCACCCACTTTAAAAGTGTATACAGCAAAAACCAGTGGACCAAAGAGTCTAAAAATTCACCATTAGACAGTCAATATGTACCAATTTGAAGCTACAAAGTTTAAAGGAAATCGGTTGTGGCCATGAAAATAGCCTTATAGAGACTGCTCCTTTGGGTAACAACACCAGGGTTCGAACAGAATTTCTATCCCAAGCTAAAACTATGGATTTCCTTATCTGGTGTGCAAGTACACTTTATCCAGCCAGGATGTTTTTATTTGTAGTTCAACTGTTATCAGACCCAGTCAGCATTTTGGCATACAGAGGACCCTCACTATAATGACAGTATATGTTCCGTAACAATTTGCCGCTATTTCAAATTTTCTGCTATAAAGAATCCCAATACAGAGTAGAATAACATATAAAGGACTTTTTTCCCTTTCCACCCCCGCCCGTCGGGGCTTGGAGAAATAAATTGGGCTGCATGATGCTTCCATGCCAGTCTCGGTAGCTCAGTCTGATGTGCGTCTGACTGGTGATCAGGAGGATGTGGGTTCGATTCCTGCCTGGGTCGACAACATTCTTTCATGGAGATTGATCATGAAATCTTTTCTACGGTCATTTTCTCCCTTCCGCTGATTCAAGAAGGGTAGTTGTCAGTTACTGGCGAAAGAATGTTCACTGTACTGGTGAAAGGCTTACGTATAAAATTGCCCAGGAAAAGTTTGGAAAGGTAAACTGAACGGCTCAAAAATGACCTAAATAGTGTTGACTGGGCCGTTAAACTCCAATACAAGCAAACAAAGGATGCTTCCACTAAGAGCTGGAACCCACTGTACATGAGTACTGGTAAACAGCTTAGTGATGCTAAGCCTGCCCAAGCAAAGTAGTGCAAGTCCATACTTATAAACCCTATTGGTTTCATTGGGCTCACAGGGCTTGAGATGTCATTTCATCTCAATGTTGGGTGAAAGTTCCACAAGATTGGAAGCAACGTCTCCAAAATGACCTTTACAGTGTTGACGGGGACATTAAACATCAAATCAAACAAAAAAATTGTCATTATAACAAGATTTATCATTATATCAAATGTTGGTATACAAAAGGTTGTCTATACATACAGTAAAATTCCTATATTAAGACCACCTTCAAAAGTGGTCTTTAGGACCAGTTTTGAACAGTCCCAAAGGTGGTCTCTGACTAGAGGACACTGTATGCAGAAAACACAAAGAAAGAATAACTACAGCCTACTAAATAAGCTTTTTAAAGCAGAATTAGTCTTAATTTTAAGCGGTCTTAATAGCGGAATTTCACTGAATTTTTTTCCCTCTTCCAAGTCCACTTTTTAGGGATTAATTAGAAATAATCGCTGACATATTAGATTAATCCTTATCTTGCTGAATATTCATTTAAGCGCACCCATTTCTGTCTATCAACCAATCAAATTACTTTATGTAATTTATTGCTACAAATTCATAATCTTAATGTCAAACAGTATAGATCCGGATCAGATGGCTTGTTCAGAAGCCATCTGATCTGGATCTACACTGTTTGCAAAGATAGGGGTTGTCGTGAACAGCAAGATAAGGGTTAAAGAACAATTCAATACCGGTATATGAAAAATAGTTCCTCATCAAATATGCAACAGCCTCTTTATGACACTATAATTGGGGTCTTAAGACTTTGTCACACTATAACAGATTCTAACGTATGAAAAAATAGTTCCTCATCAAATATGCAACAGCCTCTTTATGACACTATAATTGGGATCTTAAGACTTTGTCACACTATAACAGATTCTAATGTATGAAAAAATAGTTCCTCATCAAATATGCAACAGCCTCTTTATGACACTATAATTGGGATCTTAAGACTTTGTCATACTATAACAGATTCTAACGTATGAAAAAATAGTTCCTCATCAAATATGCAACAGCCTCTTTATGACACTATAATTGGGATCTTAAGACTTTGTCACACTATAACAGATTCTAACGTATGAAAAAATAGTTCCTCATCAAATATGCAACAGCCTCTTTATGACACTATAATTGGGATCTTAAGACTTTGTCACACTATAACAGATTCTAATGTATGAAAAAAAAGTTCCTCATCAAATATGCAACAGCCTCTTTATGACACTATAATTGGGATCTTAAGACTTTGTCACACTATAACAGATTCTAATGTATGAAAAAATAGTTCCTCATCAAATATGCAACAGCCTCTTTATGACACTATAATTGGGGTCTTAAGACTTTGTCTCACTATAACAGATTCTAACGTATGAAAAAATAGTTCCTCATCAAATATGCAACAGCCTCTTTATGACACTATAGTTGGAGTCTTAAGGCTTTGTCACACTATAACATTTTAAATGAACAGATTCTAACGTATGAAAAAATAGCTATTATGCTGGCATGAAAAAATAGCTATTATGCTGGCATGAAAAAATAGCTATTATGCTGGCATGAAAAAATACCTACAGTTGACTCTCGTTATCTCGACCCCGCTTATCTCGACCCTATCGCTTATGTCGAACCGATTTCTAAGTCCCGTACATTTCCCCTATATATTTATTGTATTTCAACTTCGCATGTGTCGAACTACTGTTAAGTCGACACTTCGGCTATCTTGCCCATCATTTTCAGCCCTGAATGTATTTTTCACTGATTTTACTACTGCGTATCTCGAACCGGGATTCTTGACATAACGAAAAAAAAAAAAAAAAAAAAAAAAAAAAAAAAAACATGCGTCCAGGCCCTTCAATTTTGTAATACGCCTTTAGAAAACAATTCATCAATACTCACAATGATGTTAATTATCCAATTTGTCCAGGTGCGTTTGCAATTAAAATTAGCACACACAATATCTTTTCGGCTACTAAGAAAATCATGTGCGTGTAATAAAGACTGACACACGGTGCTCAGCCTTTAATCTTACACCGTCTTGTGTCAATGATTTGCAAGATTTCCGTGATAAAAAGCGGCGTTGTCTTTCTTGCAGAAATGTAAAAAAAGTGACAAAAGTTGTGATAATCTCGGCGTGTTAAAAACGCAGTTGTTCGGAACAATTCACGTGTATCGTTTTTAACCCGTATGTTTCTTAACCCATGCAAATCCATGGACAAACAGTGTAGATCCAAAAGGGATGGCTCATTACGAGCTTTCGCGGCAGGACCTAAACGGTTTGGCATAGTGACGGTTAATCAGTTAGAGGGTAGATGAGTCAAACTATTGTATGACTTATATAGCATGTACTGCTCTCCGAAGTAATATAAGCGTTGCATTCAAGGGCGGGAACCAGTCTGTGCAGTATCTAACTATATTTAGCGTATTTGGAAACGTGAAATACGTGAGAAATCTATCAGTTTTATTTATTTATTAATTTGTTCATAAACGCTATACTCTGACAAGCTCAAGTGTGTGTGTGTGTGTGTGTGTGAATTCGGGTTTAACGTCGCTTTCAACAATTTTTCAGTCATATCACGACGGTGTCTGGTTGCGACAGGGAGCTCAATGCTCACGTTTATAGTGCTGCCTCACTGAAGTATCATGTCCCAGACACATTACATGATACCACACCCAGTCACATTATCCTGACACTGGATCGACCAGTTCTAGCTCTACCCCGTAGATCTGAGTGCCAAGCGAGGAGCAGCTAGTACCATTTTTAACGACTTTGGTATGTCGCGGCCCGGGATCGAACCCGAGACCTCCCGTTCCCCGGAGCGGACACTCTACCAACTGAGCTATCGGGGCCGGTAACAAGCTCCAGTACTTTCATAAACAAGTTTTAAAAACTCAGTAAACCGTTCATGTAAGAATTACCAAGAATACCAAGCATATCAAGGCAAACAATGTGTTCTGACATACATGTGACGTCACACTTTGGTTATCTCGTACTCCGGATAACTCGAACTTTTTATCAGGTCCCGTGAGGTTCGAGATAACGAGAGTCGACTGTATTATGCTGGTATACGCTGAAGTTGAATGAAAAAAAAATTCAAGTGAAAACCTCTTTTTGGACGTAAACATAGCGTACTGCTAACCAAAGCAGAAAGGGTGTTCGTTAACAACTGTGTTATATCCAAACAAAAATGTTTAGATTTTATAGAAAATGACCGTTTGTTGTCATTTTTCTATATATCTATACAATTTTGGGATCCGTCTAAAAACTGTGTTATATCCAAACCTTGTTATAATGAAAAGTGTTATAATGAGGTTGTGGTGTACTTCATATACATTTACCCATTGTATGCTAGTGGACTCTTCCATTGCTATATGTTGGACAAGTCCATTTGTCATATAAGGGGTGTCAGCATATTTTTTCATTTTTATTCTATTTTTGACTGAAAATTCTGTTAGCAAATAGTGCAGGCCCTGACCAGACGCCGCGTTCTGCGGCGTCTGATCTGGGCCGGCACTGTTTGCCAAGGTACCCCTTTAGAGGTTTCCCGCATACAATGGGTTAAGGAAGATTTTGGTCTACTTAGAGCAGTTCCACTTGTTTAATTTCAGATCTGCCTTGATGAAGCCCAGATGGTGGAATGTACCACGACTAAGGTATTCAAGTTAGGGCCGGTCATGGCTCAGCCAGGTCACGTTTGACTGTTGATCTGGGCCCATTTGTTCAAAGCCTTTTTAGCTTAACGAGCTCGTTAGTGATCGTATTGTTAACTGGTCTAGCAAGTACAATATCTAAAATTTTGGTATTTTCACTGAAAAAATGTGAGCAGCTTTTGCATTTGCAAAAGCTGCTCACAGCTTTCAGTAAAAGTATTGGTACATGTATATTTGCCATATTTACTGATCAATGTTTTAACGATTTTTTTAACTAACAATAATGCTAGTTTTGAACAACAGGCCCTAGGAGGTCACAGGTACGAATACCACCAGCATTCTTTTGTTTCGATTAAGCATGGAATATTTTCACGGCCATTCTCGCCCTTCCATTGATTCAAGAAGGGCAGTTGTCAGTTTCTGGTGAAGGAATGTGCACCTGCTTATGTTTAGAAGCCTACTCAGGAGAGGTGTGGTTTGGTGAACTGACCAGTTTGAATGAATAAAATAGTGTTGATTGGATCCAGGAGCGTAAAATGCACCCAGGAGTGCAAAATGCTCTAATGGGGCTATTACCATGGGCCCTTGGGCCAGGGTTATGCTCAACTCCGCTCAGTATGAATTTTTTAAGGCTCATAAAATTCAAAATACAAAATTATGTCATGATTTTCCTGCTCAGATCAACAGAGAATGTGATTTGTCCTGCTCATAAATTTTAAAATGCCAACTGTTCAAACTTCATACCAAAGTGTTATGAGCATGAAGAAAGCTTTTATCATATGACGTCATTGATAAGCAGTGGATAATGTCAGGTAATAAAAATCATATGACAACGTGTAATAACACTTTTGGGGGATTAAGTAATGTTTTGTCAAATTTAAGGCGATAAAATCCAATTTAAAGTGGTCATATGATAAACAGAATCTTACACTCGTGGTCATTTCATATGAACTTTATAAAACTCGCCAAAGGCTTATTTCATAAATTTTGAATATGAAATGACCACTCGTGTAAGATCCTCTATTTATAGCTTTGGGGCCAAGTTAAGCCTATGAAAACGTTACTCCATTGGATGCTGCTTCACAGCAAGATGGAAATTTATGCCTGCTTTAACCCTTATCCTGCTGAATAAACTAACTTATCCGCACCCATTTCTTACTATTAGCCAATCAAATTACTTGATATAATATATTCATCTAATGTAGATCCTGATCATATGGCTTCTGCCATCTGGAGCCAGTTGTTCAAAGCCACGTTAGCTTAACGAGCTCGTTGGTGATCATATTGTTAACTGTTCTAGCAAGTTCAATATCTAATATTTTGGTATTTTTGCTGAAAAAAATGTGAGCAGCTTTTGCATTTTCAAAAGCTGCTCACATTTTTTCAGCAAAACTATTAGCATATGCCATAATAAATGATCAAAGTTTTAACGATATGTTAACTAACAACATTGTTAGTTTTGAACAACTGGCCCCTGATCTGAATCTACACTGTTTGCAAAGGTAGGGGCAGTGGTGGTCAGCTGGATAAAAGTTGAGCATGGCACGATATAGGAGTATGGTTTTCTGTTCATTTGTCCATTTTTTCAATCCTGAAAACATTTGTGTCAGTCCTAGCACACACCTAATTTTGCAAAACGATTTCTCAAGGACTACAATACATTGTGGGACATAGCCTTTAGTGGTATTATTGTCACCGGACAGAATTTTTGTTGTGTCTTAGATGTTTTAGGAACCAGGTATGGCTTTTGTGCCCACTGGTATCTGCCAATTACTTTGAGGAGAATGATCATAAAATATTTTCTGTGGTCATTCTCTTGCTTCTGCTGATTCAAGAAGGGCAGTTGTCAGTTTTTGAAGCAGAAATGCCAACTGTACTGTTTAACCCATAACATGACAATCACGACAATTGGGGTCTGCTTTGCCGTCTGCTTGTTGCCTTAAAAGTCATTTTTTGCAAACATTGTGGACCCAGATCAGACTGCTCCAGCAGTCTGAGATGGGCCCACACTGTTTGCCTGTGTCCAAAACATTTTTAAAAAGTTTGCAAGAAGATTCGACAGACGACATAAGCAGACGGCATCTTCAGATGTTTTTTTTTTTTACATTTTAAGGGTTAACTGCTTATGTAAAACCCTTCAAAGGAAACATGTGGTTAGGTTAAGTGAAAAAGTTGACCAAAATAGTGTTGACTGGGCTGTAAACCCTAAACCAACCATGTGTATCTCTTTGTGACAAGTGAAGACACTGACTAGACTGCTTGGATGTTAGTTATTCCTGTCAACATTATTTAGTGCCTACTGGAGACCTGCTTCAATGTCGTGGAACTTTTACTCGGCATCGAGATGAAATGAATCTCAAGTCCTACCGCCCAAAGAAATCAATAGACTTAAGGGACAGTCCGACTCGTGCCACTTCTCTTGGGCAGGCTTAGACCTAAGTGGTTTAACAGTATTCAAATGTAAGGCAGGTTTCAGCTCTGCGCAGAAGCACCTTGCAGCTCAATTTATTTCTCCAAGCCCCGATGTGCGGGGAAGATAGACTGCTTGGGTATGAGCCTTTTGAACTGTTAAAGGGAATGAATTCACCTGGCAGATTTTTTTTTTTATGCAAGTTTTTAAAGGGAGATAACTTTCGTGACTTCAGATTTGATTTCCTGTAAACTCTGAAAAAAGGTCCACTTTTAAAGGAAAAAATTTGCTCCTCAGGAGCAAATTCTTTCAGTTAAGAGTAGACCCCTATTGACATGGGAGACAACAATATTTTTTAGAAGAGTTGGTTCCCCTGAAGGTGTATCCATTCCTCTTAATTTTAAATTTCTTGTACAGTAAAAAATAACAATGCTAAAAATTCGCACACCTTGAGGACTTGTCATTCTCTTTAAATGTTAACATACATGTATTTGTCTCGTGGTCCAGTAAGGAGCTGAAAGGAGGAGATGGAATGGCAAACAGTGAAGACCCTGATCAGACTGCTCCTTCAGGAGCAGTCTGATCTGGGTCTGCACTGTTTGCTCAGGCCTGTCATGTCCCAGAATTTGGGTTAATTTTGGTAGTTTCTGTGTTTCAGACAGCTGAGATGGCCTTGAAGTTAAGTGCCGTGAACCGATGGTGTGTTACTGGTACCCCCATTCAGAAGGGAGTTGAAGGTTTCTTTCTTTCTTTTGTCCATTTGCTTTGGTATGACAGCCAAGTTAGATGCCTTCGTGGTGTAGTGGTTATGCTACTCGCCTTGTAAACCAGGGATTGCAGGATCGATCCCGGGCTTCTCCAGACTTTCGGATGAGTCTTTAAACCGAGGTCCCGTCTCCATATGACCATAGCTGTTGGTGAGACGTAAAATTGAAACACTCACTCACTATTGACGGCCAAGTTCACAATATTTAAGTCATAACCAGCCAGTCAGTTTACCTGACCACTTTATCTCAACTTGTATGAATTGTTAACCAGGAGAGTGCAAATTGTTTCGCCAGAAACTGACAACAACCCTCCTTGAATCAGGGGATGAGACAGAATGACTGGAATAATTTTATGTTCATTCTCTGTAAAAGGGTGTTGCCAGCCTGGTGGGTATTGAACCGTGACCTGATCACCAGTCAGACACGCATTTGAATTGACTGAGCCACTGAGGTTCCGCGGGGTTGAAGGTACGGTGAAACTTCCATGTCTCAAACACCTAAAGCTCATTCTCCAGCACTGTATTGAACTTATTCTTTTGTGTTCCTAGGAAACATTTCCCATAATTGCAGATATCAAAAAAAAGTCCAACCTCTGTTAAGCAAGCACCTCAGGGATGATCAAAATGTGCTTGCTTAAGACAGGTGCTTGCTTAATACAGGTGAATATTAATGCATTTGCCTTTTTCGGGAACTGAATGCTTGGTTGCTTAAGAGAGGTTGCTTGCTTAATAGAGGTGGCCACTATAACAGTGAAATTCCGCTCTTAAGGGAAATGGGACACCTGGCAGATTTTTCTGTCATTTTTTTATCCCCCAACCGAATAGGTTCGGGGGATACCCGACCGAATAGGTTTGGGGGATATAGTGATCAGCCTGGCATCCGTCCATCCGTCCGTAGACGCAACCTTGTGATGGCAATAAACTCCTATACCCTTTGAGATTCATTGATGGTTCTTGGCACAATTGTCTACAAGGCCAAGACGGCATGTCATGCGCAAGAATCAGAACTCTGGATGCCATACTTTTTTAGTTATCTCCCCTTTTAATAAAATAGAACAACTACTTTGTGATGGCCATAACTCCAATACCCTTTGAGATATATTGATGGTACCTGGCACAGTTGTTTACAAGGCTGAGACGGTGTGTCATGCACAAGAACCACAACTCTGGTTGCCATGGTTTTGGAGTTATCTCCCCTTCCAAAAAAATAGAGTGACAACCTTGTGATGGCCATAACTCCTATACCCTTTGAGATTCATTGATGGTTCTTGGCACAATTGTTCACAAGGCTGTGACGGCGTGTCATGCGCAAGAACCAGAATTCTGGATGCCATACTTTTTTAGTTATCTCCCCTTTTAATAAAATAGAATGACTACTTTGTGATGGACATAACTCCGATACCCTTTGAGATATATTGATGGTACCTGGCACAGTTGTTCACAAGGCTGAGGCGGCATGTCATGCACAAGAACCACAACTCTGGTTGCCATGGTTTTGGAGTTATCTCCCCTTCCAAAAAAATAGAGTGCCAACCTTGTGATGGCCATAATTCCAATACCCTTTAAGATATATTGATGATACCTTGCACAGTTGTTCACAAGGCCGAGACGGTGTGTCGTGCACAAGAACCACAACTCTGGGTGCCATGTTTTTTAATTAACTCCCCTTCCAATAATACAGAATCACTACCTTGTGATGGCCACATCTCCAACACTCTTTGAGATATATTGATGATACTTGGTACAGTTGTACATGAGGTTAAGCAGGTGTGTCACGTGCAAGAACCACAACTCTGGGTGCCCTGGTTTTTTTAATTATCTCCCCTGACAATTTAACCTTGTGATGGCCATAACTCCAATACCCTTTGAGATATATTGATGGTACTTGGCACAATTGTATACAACGTTGAGACGGTGCTTCATGCCTAAGAACCACAACTCTGGGTGTTATGATATTTGAGTTATCTCCCCTTCCAATATAACAGTATGACAACCTTGTGATCATCGTACCTCCAATACCCTTTGAGACATATTGGTGGTACTTGATGCAGATGAACATGAGGTTAAGCAGGTGTGTCATGCTCAAGCATTACAACTCTGGGTGCTCTGGTTTTTTAGTTATCTCCCCTGGCAATATAACCTTGTGAAAGCCATAACTCCAACACCCTTTTACATACAGTCAAACCTGCGGGAGCGACCACCTGTCTTAAGCGATTTCCTGTCTTGAACGACCGTCATGCAATCCTCCTGAGCAGTTTTCAATGTTAAATTACCTGTCCTGAGCGCCCAACTGTCCAACGCGACCAGCGACCACTGAAAACGTGTCCAAATTGTAAAATTTTCATGCCTTGTGCGACCAAATAAGTTTACCGTGATACCGGAAACACGGCCGGTGTTTTGTTCCGGTGCGCAAGTATCAATACTTATCTCCCTTCATATTGTCATTGGAAACGGAAATTCCCGATTCTAAAAATAGTCTTTTATATATTTTTGCGACTGGTTTACGTATCGGATAATGTGATAGCGTAAATTCACATTACTTTCGGTAAAAATATCGTGAACCCGTCTGAAATCGTTCTACCGCGAAGCAAAATTATACACAAAGGAATAATATGTTTTTAAAATGGTTGGGACACCGAAATGGAAAATTTTAACTTTGGAAGAGAGAATTAATGTTTTAAAAGCGATCGAAAAAGGCAAATCGTGCAGACAGGTGGCTGATGAATTAGGCGTTGGAAAGACACAAATTCAGTCAATTAAAAAGCGAAAATGTGAGCTGATTGACGACTTTGAGAACAATGCCCCCTCTGATAGAAAGAGAAGACACATTTCGTCAACATACTCTTTTTTTCCAAAATCTTAAGAATTCATAGTTTTATAACATTTTAGAAGCAACTTTTAGTTTTTAAAAGAACACAGATTTTTTAAACACTTTTTCCATAATCTTAAGAATTTGTAGTTTTAAAACATTTTAGAAGCAACTCTTTTCTGTAGATACATGTGTATATTTTATTAATGATCTCATAAATTGCACAGTATGAATTTCAAAAAAAGTCTTGGTTTATCCTCCCTGCCCTAAGAGACCACCTGTCTTGAGAGACCACTTTTGGTGTTTCCCAAAGGTGGTCTCTCAAGACAGGTTCGACTGTATATTGAAGGAACTTGGCACAATTGTATACAAGGTACAGAAGGGATGTCATGTGCAAGAACCACAACTGTTGGTGCTGTGGTATTTGAGTTATCTACCCTTCCAATATAACAGTATGACCAGCTTGTGATCAGCATATCTCCAATACCTTTTGAGACATATTGATGGTACTTTGTACAGAAATACATGAGCTTAAGCAGGCATGTCATGCGCAAGAACCACATTTCCGAGTGCCCTGGTTTTTTGTTATCTCCCCTGACAGTATAATCTTGTGATGGTCATAACTGCAATACTTTTGTGATATATTGCTGGTTTAATTCTGTCTGGTGCACTTTCTATTGGTGAACAATCTTCTGAAGGCCATATTGGCTTTTGGTCGGGGGATTTGCCATCTCTTCTGATGGCTATTTTTTTCAAAGGGAGACGACTTTTTGGACTTCCTGTTTGCTTTTCTATAAGCCCTGTCCGAAAAGGAGTCTTCTCTTAAAGGAGAGAATTTACTCCCTGAGGAGCAAATTCTTTCCTTTAAGAGTTGACCCTTATTGACATGGGAGACAAAAATACTTTTGCAGAAGTTGCCTCCCCTGAAGGTGTTCCCATTCCCCTTAAAACCAGCTAAAATCAAGACTAATTCCACTTTTAAAGCTATTTTTAGCTCACCCTCACATAGTGATGAGGTGAGCTTTTGGGATCACTTTTTGTCCGTCGTGCGTGCATGCGTCTGTGCGTAAACAATTTATTCAAACGACATCTCCTCCGAAACCATTGATTGGATTTTGACCAAACTCCACAGGAATGATCCTTAGGTGGTCCCCTTTCAAAGTTGTTCAAATGGTTCTGGTCCGTTGCACATATAGGTCACAGGAGCCAAAAATAGATTTTTTTCACCGAAAACTTAAAAAATCTTCTTCTCTGAAACCGCAAGGCCCATGTCTTTGATATTTGGTATGAAGCTTTATCTAGTGGACTCCTACCAAGCTTGTTCAAATTATAGTGCTAGGGCCAAAAATGCCCCCACCCCGGGGCCCTTTGGTTTTACATGGGCTTAAAATAGGGGAAAATCTTTAAAAATCTTCTTCTCTGAAACCGCAAGGCCCAGGTCTTTGATATTTGGTATGAAGCTTCATCTAGTGGACCCCTACCAAGATTGTTCAAATTATAGTGCTGGGGCCAATAATGCCCCTGCCCTGGGGCCCTTAGGTTTTACATGGGCTTATATAGGGAAAATCTTTTAAAAATATTCTTCTCTGAAACTGCAAGGCCCAGGTCTTTGCTATTTGGTATGAAGCTTCATCTAGTGGACCCCTACAAAGATTCAAATTATAGTGCTGGGGCCAAAAATGCCCCAGCCCTGGGGCCCTTTGGTTTGACATAGGCTTATATAGCGACAATCTTTAAAAATCTTCTTCTCTGAAACTGCAAGGCCCAGGTCTTTGATATTTGGTATGAAGCTTCATCTTGTGGACCTCTACCAAAACTATCCAAATTATAGCCCTGGGGCCAAAAATGCCCCCGCTCAGGGGCCCTTTGGTTTTACATAGACTTATATACGGAAAATCTTGAAAAATCTTCTTCTCTGAAACTGCAAGGCCCATGTCTTTGATATTTGGTATGGAGCTTCATCTAGTGGACCTCTACCAAGATTGTTCAAATTATAGCCCTCCGGCCACAAATGCCCCCGCCCCGGGGCCCTTTGGTTTTACATGGATTTATATAGAGATAATCTTCGAAAATCTTCTTCTCTGAAACAGCAAGGCCAAGGTCTTTGATATTTGGTGTGAAGCTTCATCTAGTGGACCTCTATCAAGATTGTTTAAATTAAAGCCATGATGCCAAAAATGCCCCCGCCCCGGGCCATGGTTACATAGGCTTATTCAGGGAATATCTTTAAAAAAGTCTTCTTCTCTGAAACCGCATTGCCCAGTCTTTGATATTTGGTGTGTAGTGGACCCCTACCAAGATTGTTCAAATTATAGTGCTGGGGCCAAAAATGCCCCCACCCTGGCATAGGCTTATATAGCGACAATCTTTAAAAATCTTCTTCTCTTAAACTGAAAGGCCCAGGTCTTTGTTTTTTTGTATGAAGCTTCGTCTTGTGGACCTCTACCAAGATTGTTCAAATTATAGCACTGGGGCCAAAAATGCCCCTGCTCAGGGACCCTTTGGTTTTACATAGACTTATATAATGTATACGGAAAATCTTGAAAAATCTTCTTCTCTGAAACTGCAAGGCCCATGTCTTTGATATTTGGTATGGAGCTTCATCTAGTGGACCTCTACCAAATTGTTCAAATTATAGCCCTCCGGCCACAAATGCCCCCGCCCTGGGGCCCTTTGGTTTTACACAGACTTATATAGAGATAATCTTCGAAAATCTTCTTCTCTGAAACAGCAAGGTCCATGTCTTTGATATTTGGTGTGAAGCTTCATCTAGTGGACCTCTATCAAGATTGTTTAAATTATAGCCATGAGGCAAAAAATTCTCCCACCCCGGGCCATGGTTACATAGTCTTATGTAGGGAATATCTTTAAAAAAATCTTCTTCTCTGAAACTGCATTGCCCAGGTCTTTGATATTTGGTGTGTAGCTTCATCTAGTGGACCTTTGCCAAGATTGTTCAAATTATAGCCTTTGTTGATATTTGGTATGAAGCCTCACCTTTATAGACCTCCCTCAACATTATGCACATTATAACCCTGGGGTCAATAATGGCCCTCCCAGGGGCCCACTTGTTACTCTTTTGTTCAGGTGAGCGACCCAGGGCCATCATGGCCATCTTGTTAAAAGGTTTCAGCTGTTCTTATTTATAGTTTTCTACGCATAGGATCCTCTGGTAAGAGACCACCTTTGGGACTGTTCAAAAGTGGTCTTAAAGACCACTTTGAACAGTCCAAAAAGGTCGCCAGGTTCTGCAATGGAAGGTGAAGTGGTTTTTCTCCACATACTCTGGTTTACACCCAATGATTGATCCAAAATAAGCAAAATATTCGTTAAAAGGCCATAAAACCCAAAAATAGATAAATATAAATAAACAAAAGAATTCCACAACACTAAGCAGCCTACATGTTTTACTATTTTTTTTTCTTACAGATCTTTATGGCTTGTTGTTATTTCTTGGCATTGACCCCTTTTGGGTCCAGCAGTGGTGGAACAAGCTTATCTACGAACCTTTTTGTTACGGCATCAAGAAACCCATGCATGACCTTTTGACCTCTGTCCTTTGGAGAACAGTGAAGAAAGATGTTTTAGACCAGGTATCAAGTTTTTGATACTATGCAAAATTCAACCTTTACCACTCTTTGGGTTTTCAGCAGACGACAAATTGTTGATGTTTTTCTTATTTTTCCTAGAAAACAGGACTTGACATCTCATACAAATTGTCTCCGTAGGAGACAATTTGCTTGAAATGTCAAAATCTGTTTTCTGAGAAAAATAAGAAAATTTTTCAAAATGTCGTCTGCTGAAAATAGACACCCGACATGCAGAGCATTGAATATATATTTTCCAGCCATTTTTTATAGCCACGCTTTGAAAAAGTGGGGCTATATTGGATTTGCCATGTCCTTCTGTCATTCCGTAATTCCGTGATTCCGTTAATTTGTGTTGGCTCCATAACTTTGTATCTGCTTAACATATTTTCATGAAACTTCACACAAATGTTAAACACCATAAGACAATGTGCAGAGCGAAGGAATTATAACTGTGGATTGCCTACTTTTGGAGTTATTGCCCTTTGAACATTTTCCGTAATTCCGTGATTCCGTTAATTTATGTTGGCTCCATAACTTTGTATCTGCTTAACATATTTTCATGAAACTTCACACAAATGTTAAACACCATAAGACAATGTGCAGAGCGAAGGAATTATAACTGTGGATTGCCTACTTTTGGAGTTATTGCCCTTTGAACATTGAAAAATGGCAATTTTAATTGTGTCCGCTTCATAACTCGAAAACCGTTTGAGATATTTTTAGGAAACTTCACACAAATGTTAAGCACTATGAGACGATGTGCAGAGCGCAGGAACCATAACTCTGCATTGCTTATTTTTGGAGTTATTGCCCTTTGAACATTGAAAAATGGCAATTTTAACAGTGTCCGCTTCATAACTCGAAAACCGTTTGAGATAATTTCATGAAACTTCACACAAAAAGTTAAGTTTGAAAAAGTGGGGCTACCGTAAAAATTCGGCTATAAGACGAGGATTTTTCCCTCCAAAATGAGCCCAAAAAAACGACCCCGTCTTATAGCCGAGGTCATGGACTCCAGGCTTTTTTTCCGGCAATGTCCGGCGAAGACCAGACATACGGAAAAAGCCGATCGGTGATTTATGAATTGATATAAATCGCCGCCCACAAACCACCGCTACGATTTTTCTGCACGCGATCGGAAAATGACGTCATCCGACGCCATTACCCCCACACGTGTTTAATGTCATCACTCATTGCATGTATCTCTATCATAAAAAAAAATGTTTGGAACCGGTAAAAAATATTTTCCCGATAGCTAAGCGGTTGTAAATAGAGGTGGATAGAAAATCAGGGCTTTGCACAGCTCCAGAATTATCCCCAGAAGCTCCGTGTCAATAACCAACAACAGCGTTCGACTTTTCCCGCCAACGTCTATTTGGCGCCAAAACATAACCATTCATGAGATCGTAGAAAAGTCCGATTTTATAATGCAAACATCTACCGTTAGATGTAGCTAATAGTCTGAGGAGCAATTAAATCAGTTTCACACTGATTGTGGATTAAATTTTATGACTGGATGATAAACGCAAATTAGAGACATAACTTGACCATATTTTCACACCTTATCGACACGCACCGCAGGGTGGCAATTATACAACAGGGATTAACAATAGTGTCATACTTGAACCGTAATAAACACACAGATGGTTTGTCTCTGAATTGACAGCAATTTACTTACTGGGTTACTTTTACCGTATTTAAGGACTCAAAAAGACTGGCGATTTTTTTTTATTTCTTTTTTGCACTTGTCCCGACCGAGCGTCATAAGGTCAAAGTGCACCTGCCAGGCGTGATTTCGGTCTTGTCCCGGACGGCCGGAAAATGGATTTGTCAGCCCCTGTCGTCTATTAAATAGAAGTTTGTGTAGCCTAAGCCAGCAAAGCATGTACCGGGCCGACAGCGATACGAGGTATCGGCCCGACGTTTGCCGCTATTTTGTGCTAGCTGGGGCGTTGGTTCTGAAACTGAATAGCTAAGTGTTGTGTTCCCCGATAAAAAAAAAACGTTCAGTTACTTATAAAAAAGCTGCAACAAATATTTCTAAATTCTGTGGCTGGAAATGAGGGGTAAGTAGAGGGGTTTTCTGACGAAAAAAGGCCGATTTTTCACATCTAAATAGCATCTGGCGGTAGCAGATAGGCCCCGACAGATATGGCAAAAATTTGACCCGTCTTATAAAAGAGTATAAGCAAAATCCCACTTTAGAATAACTGAAAAAGGGGTCCCGTCTTATAGCCGAATCGCCTTATAGCCGAATTTTTACGGTATATTGGATTTGCCATGTCCTTCTGTCATTCCGTAATTCCGTGATTCCTTTAATTTGTGTTGGCTCCATAACTTTGTATCTGCTTAACATATTTTCATGAAACTTCACACAAATGTTAAACACCATAAGACAATGTGCAGAGCGAAGGAATTATAACTGTGGATTGCCTACTTTTGGAGTTATTGCCCTTTGAACATTTTCCGTAATTCCGTGATTCCGTTAATTTGTGTTGGCTCCATAACTTTGTATCTGCTTAACATATTTTCATGAAACTTCACACAAATGTTAAACACCATAAGACAATGTGCAGAGCGAAGGAATTATAACTGTGGATTGCCTACTTTTGGAGTTATTGCCCTTTGAACATTGAAAAATGGCAATTTTAATTGTGTCTGCTTCATAACTCGAAAACCGTTTGAGATATTTTTAGGAAACTTCACACAAATGTTAAGCACTATGAGACGATGTGCAGAGCGCAGGAACCATAACTCTGCATTGCTTATTTTTGGAGTTATTGCCCTTTGAACATTGAAAAATGGCAATTTTAACAGTGTCCGCTTCATAACTCGAAAACCGTTTGAGATAATTTCATGAAACTTCACACAAATGTTAAGCACTATGAGACAATGTGCAGAGCGCAAGAACCATAACTCTGGTTTTCGTATTTTCTGTGTGTCTGTCTGTGTGTCTGTCTGTGTCTGTTAACAATTTTCGTGTCCGCTCCATAACTTTAAAACCCATTCACATATTTTCATGAAACTTCACACAAACATTAAACACCATGAGATGGTGTGCAGAGTGCAGGAACCATAACTCTGGATTGCCTAATTTTTGAGTTATTTCCCTTTGAATATTGAAAAATATCAATTTTAGCCGTCTTTGCTCGATAACTCAAAAACCGTTTGAGATAATTTTATGAAACTTCACACAAATGTAAAGCACCATATTACGTGTGCAGAGCGCAGGAACCCAAACTCTGGATTGTCTACTTTTTCAGTTATAGGCTTTTGAATATTAAAAAATGGCAATTTTAACTATGTCCGCTCCATAACCGTTTCTGATATTTTCATGAAACTTCAAATAAATGAAAAGCACCTTGAGATGATGTGCAGAGTGCAGGAACCATAACTCTGGTTTGCCTACTTTAGGAGTTATTGCCCTTTGAACATTTAAAAAGGCAATTTTGACTGTGTCGGCTCCATAACTCACAAACCATTTGAGATATTTTCATGACACTTCACACAAGTGTAAAGCACCATGAGACAATGTGCAGAGCGCAGGAACCCTGACTCTGATTTGCCTACTTTAGGAGTTATTACCCTTTGAACATTGAAAAATGGAAGATGAAATTTAGTATAAACATGGACATTCTGGTAATGTATCATGCTCATTGAAATGAGGGACAAGGGCTCACAACTCTTAGAGTTTTTCCAGATAATGTAAAATTTTCAACAGTTATTTCTTGTTCATAACTGTTTTCTCTGCAGCTTAAATAACTTTCTTCTCTGACAGCGCTGAAGCGGGGCTATAGTCAGATCCTCTGACAGCTCTAGTTTACAAAGGAGACAACTTTCAGCACTTTGTGTTTGCTTTCCAGTAATCTCCACTTCTCAGAAAAAAGGATCAACTTTTAACCCTCACCGCCAGATTTGTAGAGAAGATAGCACCATTTTTTCTAACGAGAATCCCACAAACTATGTTTGCGGTATAAACAAGAAAAATATCACGAATTTTCATCAGAAAAGTAGCCATTTTGGAGATGTGAAAAAAAATGCACTAATGTTGCACGTGATGATATTGTAATGGGCTGGCAAAAAAATATAGATCCTGATGTTTGATTTTGAGCCCTCTTATCTGCAGCTACACTGTTTGCTTAGATTCCTGTATAAGTCTAGAGATCGGTTGGGATTTTAATGACACGTCAACTCTACTGGGTCATTTTGTGTCATCTACCAGAGACAGAGAGAAACGAGATAGAAGAGAGAGCAGATGAGATAAAAGTGAGAGACAGTGGGGGGAAAGAGGAAAATTAACGGAAGGGTAAAACTGAAGAAATAACAACATTTTCCCCTCTTCCCTTACCTGCTGCAAGGGGAGCAGTGGTAGGCCTTGCCCAACTGTAAGCCAGTATCAACTTGTTTCCCCAGTGACGCAGGTAATGAAATTTTTTTTTTTTTTTTCATCCTTGGATAGAAATTTTGTTCATACCCTGTGTTCTTACCCTGGTGTTCTTACCCAGGGATAGGATAAAAATGGAATATTCTGATGTGTTTGATATGCACTGTTAAATAAGACCTCATATGCACTGTCATTAAGGTTGACTTCACAGCACGTTATGTGACATCACTAAACATCAGACCATTGTCATCACAATATGGCCGACTACTGCAGTAGTCGAAATAAAGAAATGAAAGGTAGGCAAGAAAAAGAATCTTACATGGATGTAAGGGGTGGATAGAAAATCTGTCCCTCGGGATCAATGTCCGGCATCACTCTGCAAGCCTTGTGATGCCAGACTGTGACCCTAGGAAAGGCTTTTTCTATCCATCCCTCCCACCCATGTAAGATCCTTATATTCCTACTGTGGCAGTGTTAATCAGAGCCAAGTTCTTCAAAGACTCACTTAAGGGGAATGGGAACACCTGGTAGATTTTTCCGCCATTTTTCTAAGGGAGCCAACTCTTGGAACTTCCTGTTTGCTTTTCTATGAGCCTGGTCCCACTGAAAAAGGGGTCAACTCTTTAACTCATTATCCCCTAGCGTCGCTTATATGCGGCCGATAAAATATCGATGTAGTCCCGCGCGCCGCATAAAAGCGACAGGTAAATTCTTATCGGTATACCGTACGTCGCGTATATGTGGGCCGCAAACAAGTACTCCATTTCCCGAGCGTCGCGTATAAGCGACGCTTACCATTGGTCTACAAAACTAAAAAATATCGGCAAGTTCGCCTTTCAGCCAATAAAAACGCAGTTTACAAACACTGTTCGAATATTTTTCTTGCCAAAAATTGAAAATTCCACGTGTTTACCGGGAAGGAAAAGCGAGAATTTTGAGGTAAAAAATCATGGAAAACAGCGAAAATACGCGACCACAGCTTGCGATCGGTAATAATATAATGGAGTCTGATGTCAGTGATGGCGAGTTCTCCGGTTTTGGCTCAGATGCGGCTGGAAGTGACATAGAAATTGACGGAAATTCGTCAGTTTCAAGTGTGCACACGGCAGACTTGTCCGATTTGGAGGAGGATTTGTCGGCTCGTGAGAGTGATGGCTCAGATGAGGATGCTAATGCACAGCAACCTCGCTGGCAAGTAAATGATAGGTCTGACATCAGGAAATCCCCATTTGGAGGACCCCAGCCTGGCCCTACCATAACTCTTGGACCTGATGACAATGAACTAGATTTTTTTAACCTTTTCTTCCCAAGGTTTCTTCTGGAACTCATTGTTGCCCAGACCAATCTGTATGCCAGGCAAAAAAATGCTCAGAGACCGGACCCAAACTGGAGAGAGGTGAATGTGAGAGAGATGATGGCCTGGTTAGGAATGAGACTGTACATGAGCATTCTGCATCTTCCACAGACTGCCATGTACTGGTCTACAGATTCCTTGTTTGGCAATCTCAACATTCGCCGGGTAATGAAGCGAGACCGGTTTGACAAAATCACGCAGTACTTCCATCTTGCTGACCGACAGAGAAATCCACAAAAGGGACAGCCAGGCCATGATAAACTTCACTTGGTACGACCCGTTCTCCAAGCGGTGCAAGATACCTGTCTACGGAATTACAATCCTAACCAGAATGTGTCTGTTGATGAGGCAATGGTAAAATTCAGAGGTCGACTGTCATTTCGACAATATTTACCGGCCAAACCAACAAAGTACGGCATAAAGGTATGGATGCGTGCTGATCCAACCAACGGCTATACAAATGATTTCCAGGTGTATACAGGCAGAGAAGGTGGTAATAGGGAAGTTGGTCTTGCAACAAGAGTGGTACTTGACCTGACACGGAGCATTTGGGGGCATTTCCACATTGTGAATACTGATAACTACTTCACTAGTCCGGAATTGGCCCAGCAGCTTCTGCTCCAGGATACATACCTGAGAGGGACGGTGCGAAACAACCGAAAAGGCTACCCTCTTCAGCTTCTGTCCAAAAGGGATGTCAGAAACCAAGGCCAGTTCAAGACGGCCACCAAGGGTCATCTTACTGCCTGTGTGTGGATGGACAAAAAGCCTATTTACACTTTGTCCACTGCAGAGAACCCTGCGAACTTAGTAACTGCCGTCCAGCGCAAGTCTAGAACAGGTGAAGTCCTCCAGGTTCCAGCTCCGTCCATAATCCCAGAATACAACAATAACATGAATGGGGTAGATGTGGCTGATCAGCTCAGAACGGAATACAGTACATACAGAACTTCCAAGAAATGGTGGCGCTACCTTTTTTGGTTTTTGTTCGACCTTGCTGTCACCAATGGTTTCATTCTGATGCGAGAATCAGCCAACCATCAACGGAGAACCAAGAACAACAGGGCAAAAGTGCGAACCATGGTGGACTTTCGGATGAACCTGGCTAAGCTGTTGATCTCGGACTTCACTGACAATGAAACTGCTGCTCTTGCCACAGTCCAAGCTGGCCACTTCAGCTCCAAAGGAGACAAACGCGGAAGATGTCGACAATGTTCCAAGGATAAGCGCCGCCGTGATGTCATCTGGGTGTGTCGACAGTGCAATGTTCATTTGTGCGTTGACTGTTTCCAGCCATACCACCGGGACTTGGCGAAAAATAAGTGAAGATGCCGGTCTTGTATAAAGTGTATATAGCCTTGTAGTGCTCACCTCAAGTGAGAAATTGTGTTTTTTAGTGTTTTCTATGGGTGGAGGGAAGTGTATGTGTAGATCAAAGTGTAAATATGAAGCAAAAGCAAAAAAAAAAAGGAAAAAAATGCATTACATTATATCAGGTCTATGCAATGAAATTAGTTACATGGTAAATCCCACTTTTTATAGATAAAACTTTAGTAAGATGTACAGGGGTATACATTACTTTTCTTATTATGATTCAAACATAGACTTTTGTGGCTCATTAGAACCACCTGGCTATGTTTGGAGCATAAAAGTGAAAAACAGAAGTACATATTTGATAACCCTTCTTGCATGGACATGTTTATAATGTCGTGAAAAAAAATATATATATATATGTGTGTGTTTTGAGTGGTTTGGTGTTTACATGTTTATAATGTATTATATTAGTGCTAAAAGTGTTTCTTTGGAAATATTTTGTTCTAAATTTGGAGTATAAATGTATTCCTGGAGATTCTCATTGAAATTATGGAAATTATGAAAGAGTAAGTCATTTTCTTTATCACCCACCCTGCATGTAATTCAGAATTTTGCATGTGTTTGGTATGCTCTTGTAGATAATTTTTTCATCTACCTTTGTGTCAAATTTCAAAGTCAAGACACTTGTAACAATTGAATTATACATAAAATAACATTGCAACCCTCAGTTTTAAAATTCATTTCTAATCAAAGCTAGAAAATGTCTAGGGAGATAGGCACTGAAATACTGATAAGCCTCACAGGTATCAGCTGCAGCAGTATTTGCCAGGGAATGACTGGAGATAAGATTCTAGGGGATAATGAGTTAAGGAAAGAATTTGCTCCTTTCCTTTAAGAGTTGACCCCTATTGACATGGGAGACAAAAATACTTTTGCAGTAGTTGCCTCCCCTGAAGGTGTTCCCATTCCCCTTAAGCTTAACAAACATTTTTGTTACCAAAATGTTTAGAAGCCCTTATGGCATAGTGATTAAGCTACTTGCGTCATAAACCCGGGGTTGTGGGTTCGAATCTGGGCTTCTTCAGACTTTCTGATGAGTCTTTAAATTGAAGTTCCATCTCCATATGATCTTAGTTGTTGAATTTAAAACACACACACACTAATGTGAAATGAGCACGCAAGTACAATATCGGACCAGTTGTTCATTACTAACGACATCGTTAGTTAACAGATTATTTAAACTTTGATCATTAAACTTGGCATACCCACAAATATTTTTGCAGAAAAAATGTGAGTAGCTTTTGCAAATGCAAAAGCTACTCACATTTTTTCAGCAAAAATACTGGAGAATCAGATTTTGTACTTACCGGTACTAGAACAGTTAAAAATTTGACCACTCAAGCTCTTTAAGCTAACGATGCTTTGAACAACTGGACCCTGATATATATATTTTTGCTGAAAATAAACGATGAGTACAGCAAAATGCAAAAGCTACTCCATCATGATAACTAGTCTGTGTAATGAACACCCCTCTGAACCCCACTTTGTATAGAGAAAAGTGGGGTTTACCGAGGTATACATAATTTTGCTTATTTCTGGTTGTGTTAAAGCAGTTCTAACGAGTACCCATAATCTATGTTTTGAGCAGAAATATGAAAAATATTAGAATTTCTAATCTGAAATTTTTCATTATTTTGGTGGTATAGTTTTAAATATAGCTGAAGAGGCATGTTCTGTTATGATTTTGTAGATCAACATTCCAAAGCAGACGGAGCACATTCATTGGCTGACGTTTTCCCCAGTGGAAGACCATTTCTACCGTAGACAGTATAAGGAATGCAGCAAACTTGCAATGGAGGTACAGCAAAAACAGTAAAAGTTTGATCTTTTTATCTCTGTTTGTAAAGTGGATGTATAAATCATCAAAATACAGTTCAACTTCAATGGCTCGAACACCTTTGGGACCGTGAAATTGGTTCGAGACAAAGATAGTTCGAGCCACCGAGGGTTGATCTTACAGCCAGGTTAGGAGGCATAATATGGACACCCTTTAAATTTTTTCAAAATATATGTATGTTGTGTGTACTCATTAGAATCGCCTCATCGAGGCGATTCTAATGAGTTCACACAGCATACATTTCAAAATCAAATTATTTATTATCAAGACAATTATCCCAAATATATTTATATCTGCAGATATGATTTTTTTCCTTGGGGACTCAAGAATGAGTTCGAATGAGCCGTGGTAAACGAGCCATCGATGTTCGAGCCAGTGAAGTTTCACTGTATATGTTTCCTCTGTTTATTTGATGTCGGTTAGCTGAATGTAATTAATGTGTGTCAGAAACTTGGTAATGCATAACATGTTCCCATGTCATTTTTAGCACTGATTGAACTCTTATCCTGCTGTTCACGACAACCCCTATCTTTGCAAACAGTGCAGATCCAGATAACTGAATGTCAAACAGTGTAGATTATTCTGAAGAAGCCATCTGATCTGGATCTACACTGTTTGACATTCAGTTTATAAATTTGTAGGAATAAATTACATCAAGTCATCTGATTGGTTCAAAGACAGAAATGGGTGTGGCTAAATTGAATATACAGCAAGATAAGGGTTAACAATACAATATACAAAAAGTTTATCTAGCATAAAATATTCCCATATAATGTTTATAGCCATAATAATATACATACATTGATGTAACTTAACCCTTACCCCACTGAACATGACAACCCTAACGTTTGCAAACAGTGCAGATCCAGATCAGATGGCTTGAAGAAGCCATCTGATCAGGATCAACACTGTTTGTCAATTAGTTTGCGAACTTGAATGAAGCATTATATCAAGTATTTTGATTGGTTGATAGCCAGAAATGGATGTGTCAAAATTAATTTATTCAACAGAATAAAGGTTAATTACACTAATGCAGGCAACACCAGGCCCGGTATGTAACTTAATTAATATAGACAACACCAGGCCCGCTTTGCTCATCTCTGGGGACATTATTTGTTTGCAAATTTCAAATGAATTATTAGATATTTTAACCCTTTTAGTACCAAATGGAATCTTCCTCCTTATATATAGCAGGAGTCCATTTCAAAATTTAGGGTTTTCAGGTTGTGTTTTCTTCAAAATCTATTTGGAAACTGGCTGAAAGTTTTGCAAACAGTGGAGGCCCTGATCAGACGCCGCGTACTGCGGCGTCTGATCTGGGCCTGCACTGTTTGCCAAGTACCCCTTGAGGGGTTTCCGTTACTAAATGGGTTAAGAAATATTCCCAGCTGTTTTCCAGACTTTTTGTATGCACCCGATAATACCCAGTTAACATACTGAACATGAATGTAGGACAAAACACCCCCCGGACAAAACACCCCCTGCTCATTTTGGCATAGGTGGACAAAACACCCCTCGTGTTTTTTACAGGGTGGACATAACACCCCCTGCAACTTATGAAAGGGTGGACAAAACCCCCCTCGTAAGTTTTGCAAGGTGGACAAAATCCCCCCTATCATGTGGACAAAACCCCCCTCAGACAGAATACTCTGTGTTTATTATTGCTATAGAATTCTGGTCCCTTCAGTAATAATCTGCTTGCAATGGTACAGTAGGCAAAATCCCTTCCAAGATATGAATATAAATGTATGCTTATCAACAATATTTTTGTTTCAAAAATGTATGAGGGCATGAAGTATGAAGAAATTAATGGGGCTATTAAGTATTAAATAAACTTTATTGTGAAATGTTTCTTCCACCAGTATGCTAATTGATTGCTATATTCAGTTTGTAATTGTTCAGTTAATTTCTAATATGAATTGTGATTGTATAAGTTCCCGATCATTATACTTTTAATTAGCTGATTAGAGCTAATTGTCTCTTAATTACCCAGTTTACTTTGAGCACCATTTTCTTAATTGCAACTTGATCAGAAATCACTTTAATCTATGATGTTTTTTAATCAGCATCTTTAAATACTTTAATGATCAATTAATTTTTAAATTTGAAAGTTTTGTTCAACTACTGGTGAGGTGCCCAATCTAGCATCAGGGGGATTTTGTCCGAGGGGGGTTTTGTCCACATGATAGGGGGGATTTTGTCCACCTTGCAAAACTTACGAGGGGGGGTTTGTCCACCCTGTCAAAAGTTGCAGGGGGTGTTATGTCCACCCTGTAAAAAACTTGAGGGGGGTTTCGTCCACCTATGCCAAAATGAGCAGGGGGTGTTATGTCCGGGGGGTGTTTTGTCCGGATACCACTGAACATCTCTAAGTCAATATGAAATCACCATGAAAAAAGTTATTTTCTCTGATGCCAGCTGACAGTCAACTCTTATCCTGCTGTTAACGCAACCCTTTTCTTTGCAAACAGTGTAGATCCAGATCAGATGGCTTCTGAAGAAGCCATCTGATCAGGATCTCCAAACAGTGTAGATGCAGATCAGATGGCTTCTGATCAGGATCTACACTGTTTGACATTCAATTCATGAATTTGTAGGAACAAATTACATCAAGTAATCTGATTGGTTCAAAGTCAGAAATGGGTGTGGCTAAACTGAATATTCAGCAGGATAAGGGTTAACAGAACTGCATTAATAATTGCATACAAGAAACAGAAAGTTTGATTTTATCAGTGTAGTATCCATTTTTATCATATAACATACTGAGGTGCTTCTAATGAGTACCCACAACATATGTTTTCCTGCAGAAATAAGAAAAATATCAGAACTTTTCTGATGAAAAAAGTACCTAATATAGATCTATGATGCATCATGCTTATTCATGCTGTTTAGTCTAGCTAGACTTGCAAACTTTGGATATTGAGTGCATATTACCCTAATAGGACAGTTGATGTTGATTTCAGAGGCTGGGAAAGTTCACAGAAAGATCAACTAGACTCAGTAAACTTGACAGACATACCATTAATCAGGTAAGAACACTGAAACTGCTGTCGATTTATTCACAGCAGTTGAAACATATTGAAAATGGCCGTATGCCTCTGCGACCCAGCTGTTAAGATCTAACTGAACACAGCAGATGTTTCAAGCCTTATTTTCCCTGAAAAAAATAATTCAAACAGTTTCCCTGAAAAAAAAATCAAACATCATTTTCCCTGAAAAAAATTAAACCATTATTTTCCCTGAAAAAAAAATTCAAACATTTTCCCTGAAAAAAGAAATCAAACATCATTTTCCCAGAAAAACAAATTCAAACCTTATTTTCCCTGACAAAAAAAGAGGAAATATTTGATACAGAATACCCTCGCTATAACGACAGTGTTTCTTTTCATACAATTTTGCTGCTCTAGCGAATTTGCCACTCTAAAGAATCCCAAATAAGGGAATAGTATAATACATGTAGGTAATAAAGGGCTTTCTTCCTTAATTACTCCGGGAAACAAATGTTGTGGACAGATGAGTGTACCTGTTTTGCAGGTGTACCTTAAGGGGAATGGGAACACCTGGTAGATTTTGCAGCCATTTTCAAAGGGAGGCAACTTTCAGGATTTCCTGTTTGCTTTTCTTTAAGACTTGTCCCTTTGAAAAAGGGGTCTGCTCTTAAAGGAAAGAATTTGCTCTTCAGGAGCAAATTCTTTCTTAAGAGTTGACCTCTATTGACATTGGAGACAAAATACTTTTGCAGGAGTCACCTCCCCTGAAAGTCTATCCATTCCCCTTATTGTGATTGGAAACTTCCACTTGTGCCAAGCCATACAAGGCAGTTTGCAATAGTGAAAAGAATGATTTACCCCCACAGATCGCAATTTGTGACACAACTATCTTCAGTCTGATGTATTTAATCATTGTTTGTTTTTGTCGCACCTGCTTTAGCAGGAAGACATAGGCATGCAAGTTTCCGTCCGTCCGGTTGGTTGTCTGTCTGTCCGTCCATCCATCTGTCCATTCGTTCATTCGTGCGGACGTTCTTACAGATGGACATTTGTTGGGTACTACAGTGTTAATTTTCCCATTCAAAAATACCCAACAAGCAACTAAATACCCAACAGGCTACTGGCTACTTTTCTTGGACAACAACGGAATAAACGGCAAGTACCCAACTTATGTCTACCCAACATGTGCCCACGGATGCGCTCGGTTGTCCATCCGTCTTTCCGTCAACATTTTACACTGGGTGTCTTGTCATTGCAACTCCTCCTACAGTTTCATACCGATTATTTTGAAACTTTGGGTGTGTTTTTGCCATGGTATGAGGATGCGCATGTGGTTTGGACTTTATCGTCCGATCAATTTTTGTCACTTTTTCCACATTATGAACTTGGTCATTTTTAACCTACAATTGATATATGATAGGTACCTCTTGTCATCGCAACTCCTCTTACAGTTTTATACCAATCATTTTGAAACTTTGCGTGTGCTTTCGCCATGGTTTGAGGATGTGCATGTGGTTTTGACATAATTCTCAGAATATTTTTTTTCACTTTTTGCACATTATAAACTTAGCCATTTTTAGGCTTCAGTTGATATTCAATAGGTACCTCTTGTCATCGCAACTCCTCTTACAGTTTTAGATTGATCATTTCGAAACTTTGTGTGTGTTTTTGTTATGGTATGGGGATGTGCATGTGGTTTGGACTTTATCTTCGAATCAATTTTTATCACTTTTTCCACATTGTGAACTTATTGATTTTTAACCTTCAATTTATATATGATAGGTACCTCTTGTCCTCACAACTCCTCTTACAGTTTTATACCAATCATTTTGAAACTTTGCATGTGCTTTTGCCATGGTATGAGGATGTGTATGTGATTTCGACATACCGTAAAAATTCGGCTATAAGACGAGGATTTTTCCCTCCAAAATGAGCCAAAAAAAAACGACCCCGTCTTATAGCCGAGGTCATGGACTGCAGGCTTTTTTCCGGCAATGTCCGGCGAAGACCAGACATACGGAAAAAGCCGATCGGTGATTTATGAATTGATATAAATCGCCGCCCACAAACCACCGCTACGATTTTTCTGCATGCGATCGGAAAATGACGTCATACGACGCCATTACCCCCACACGTGTTTAATGTCATTGCATGTATCTCTTTCATAAAAAAATGTTTGGAACCGGTAAAAAAATATTTTCCCGATAGCTAAGCGGTTGTGAATAGAGGTGGATAGAAAATCAGTGCTTTGCACAGCTCCAGAATTATCCCCAGAAGCTCCGTATCAATAACCAACAACAGCGTTCGACTTTTCCCGCCAACGTCTATTTGGCGCCAAAACATAACTATTCATGAGATCGTTGAAAAGTCCGATTTTATAATGCAAACATCTACCGTTAGATGTAGCTAATAGTCTGAGGAGCAATTAAATCAGTTTCACACTGATTGTGGATTAAATTTTATGACTGGAGGATAAACGCAAATTAGAGACATAACTTGACCATATTTTCACACCTTATCGACACGCACCGCAGGGTGGCAATTATACGACAGGGATTAACAATAGTGTCATACTTGAACCGTAATAAATACACAAATGGTTTGTCTCTGAATTGACAGCGATTTACTTACTGGGTTACTTTTACCGTATTTAAGGACTCAAAAAGACTGGCGATTTTTTTTTTTTTTGCACTTGTCCCGACCGAGCGTCATAAGGTCAAAGTTCACCTGCCCCGCGTGATTTCGGTCTTGTCCCGGACGGCCGGGAAATGGATTTCTCAGCCCCTGTCGTCTATTAAATAGAAGTTTGTGTAGCCTAAGCCAGCAAAGCATGTACCGGGCCGACAGCGATACGACGTATCGGCCCGACGTTTGTCGCTATTTTGTGCTAGCTGGGGCGTTGGTTCTGAAACTGAATAGCTAGGTGTTGTGTTCCCCGATAAAAAAAAAAACGTTCAGTTACTTTTAAAAAAGCTGCAACAAATATTTCTAAATTTTGTGGCTGGAAATGAGGGGTAAGTAGAGGGGTTTTCTGACGAAAAAAGGCCGATTTCTCACATCTAAATAGCATCTGGCGGTAGCAGATAGGCCCCGACAGATATGGCAAAAATTTGACCCGTCTTATAAAAGAGTATAAGCAAAATCCCACTTTAGAATAACTGAAAAAGGGGTCCCGTCTTATAGCCGAATCGCCTTATAGCCGAATTTTTACGGTAATTCTCAGAATATTTTTTTTTCCCTTTTTGCGCATTGTGAACTTAGTCATTTTTAAGCTTCATTTGATATACGATAGGTACCTCTTCTTTCATCGCAACTCCTCTTACAGTTTTATAGCAATCATTTTGAAACTTTGCATGTGCTTTCACCATGGTATGAAGATGTTCATGTGGTTTGGACATAATTCTTGGAATATTTTATTCCACTGTTTGCATATAGTGAATTTAGTCATTTTTAACCTTCAATTCATATACAGGAGGTACCTCTTTGTCACCGCAACTTCTCTTACAGTTTTATACTAATCATTTTGAAACTTTGCATGTGTTTTTGCCATGGCATGAGGCCCTGCATGTGGTTTGGACTTAATCTTCGGATCAATTTTTGTCACTTTTTCCACATTGTAAACTTAGCCATTGTTAACCTTCAGTTGATATATGATAGGTACATCGTCATCGCAACTCCTCTTACAGTTTTATACTAATCATTTTGAAACTTAGCTTGGGTTTTCTCCATGATATGAGGATGTTCATATGCTTTGGATATAATTCTTGGATCATTTTAGTTCATTTTATCACATTGTGAACTTAATCAGTTTTTTACATTACATATATAGGCTATGGATTCTTCTCAAAGCCCTATATTCATCTCTTCTGCCTTAAATAAACTTTTATTTTTTGTGTTGGGCAGGTGGGGAGCAGGTGCGACATCAACTTCAGCGAAGTTGAATTTCTGGTTAATTTTACTGTTCGCACAAAAAGACAAGTTCTACTGGTGTTGTAAATCCAAATGTCTCATTGAAAAATGATGATGCATATTTACAACTGTGACATGGGCCCAGTTGTTCAAATCATCATTAGCTTAACGAGCTTGTTAGTGGTCCTGGGGCCAGTTGTTCAAAGCATTGTTAGCTTAACAAGCTCGTAAGTGGTCAAATTGTTAACTGTTCTAGCAAGTACCATACCTAATACAGTGGGTTTTTTACTGAAAAAATGTGAGCAGCTTTTGTATCTGCAAAAGCTGCTCATATTTTTTTCAGCAAAAATACATGTATTAGCATATTTGCCATATTAAATAACCAAAGTCTTAACAATATGTTAACTAAAGAAATTGTTTGTTTTGAACAACAGGGCCCAGTTGTTCAAAACTAACGACGTTGTTAGTTAACATATCGTTAAAACTTTGATCATTAAATATGGCAAATATGCTAATATTTTTGCTAAGAAAATGTGAGGATATTGTGGATATTGGCAAATTTTGGATATTGTATTTGCTAGAACAGTTAACAATATGACCACTAACGAGCTTGTTAAGCTAACGATGCTTTGAACAACTGGCCCCTGGTTTTTAACAGTATGTTAACTTATGACATCTTTAGTTTGGAACAATAGACCCATTTGTTCAAAACCAACAATGTTGTTTGTTAACATGTTGTTAAAATTAATCATATTTTATCATATGACGTCGGATCTGTAATAACATCATGCGATAAATTCAATAATCCACTAGAGGATTAAATATGAATGTTACTTAGATACGCCCTGTAACGTTACATGTACGACATCCTTAACGATGTTGCGTTTACTAATGGTGGAATATTGACATTTTTGTAAAACAATGCATTTTAAATGTGATATGATAAATAGAATTTTGCATTCGTGCTCATGTATTATTGAATTTATTAAACTCATTGAGGAAAAAAGATAAAATGCCCGGCAAAGCCTCACATTTTATCCCTTTTCTTCAACTCATTTAATAAATTCAATAATACATGAGCACTCGGGTAAGATCCTCTTTATATAGTATACTCAGTATATTCTTAATTTTTTGCTTAAGAAAACAATCAGCATTTTTTTTAGCAGCAGAAATTCCAAAGTATTAGCTGTTGTACTCGCTAGAACAATTAAAATTTTGACCACTAATGGGCTCGTTCTAGCTGACAATGCTTTGAACAACTTGACCAGTTGTTCAAAACTGAAGACATCATTAGTTAATGAATCATTAAAACTTTGATCATTTAATAGCGCAAATATACTAATATTTTTGAAGAAAACAAATGTGAGTAGCTTTTGCATATGCAAAAGCTACTCACATTTTTTTTAACAAAAATAGTTTTGTTTTAGATATTGTACTTGCTAGAACAGTTAACAATTTAACCATTAACGAGCTCATTAAGATAAAAATATTTTGTACAACTTGACCCAGAACTCTGGTTTGTGACAGTATATCACAGAGTATACTGTCGCAATTTTTTGATACTATCTTTTGTAAGTTTTGGAGTTTAACAGCCCATTCAATAGTATTTAGGTCATATCCAGCCTGTCAGTTTACTTATCCACTTTTTTCCTGGGCAGGCTTATATGTAAGCAGTTAACCAGTAAAAACAGTTAAGTTCACATTCTTTCACAAGGAATTGACAACTGCCCGTCTTGAATCAGGGGAAGTGAGACATTATCTTATAAGATGTCACCTTACAATAAATTGATACTGTCGAATTTCAATGGCTCGAACAACTTACATATAAATTTATGTATATATGTATATAAATGTACTTGTGTACACAACATACATATAAATATATTTTGTGTGTACTCATTAGAATTGCCTCATCGAGGCAATTCTAATGAGAACACACAACATACATTAGCAAAATAAATAAAGAAAATCTCCCTAAATTTTCCATATATCGTATTTGGAGGAATTCCCTGCAGACTCGAGAACGGCTTCAACACATCCATGGTAAACTATGTTAGAGCCATTGAAGTTCTACTGTAATTTGCTTTTCTTTTTCAGTTACTGTATCCTTTACTGAGGCTAAGGCAGGCGTGTTGCCATCCCCAGGCAGTTAGGGGCGAATTTCTTCCTATACATAAAAGGTAATTCTTTGTCTTGTTGTTTCTGTCTTTGTAAGATTTGACTCAGGGTTAACCTTTATCCTGTTGAGCAGGACAACCCCTGGGTTTACAAACGGTGTAGATCTAGATCAGATGGCTTCTGAAGTATCTGACCTCCCATTCCCCGGAGCGGACACTCTACCAACTGAGCTATCGGGGCCTGCTTCAGAAGTAGTGATGTTGTTTGTTAACATACTGTTAAATGTCAGATTATCTGATGTGCCAAATATACTCATAATTTTTCCTCGGTACAGATAGGAGAAGGGAAGTAATATGGATAAAAACTCTAAAAATCTTAAAACTTTGGACACGTCGAGGACTTGCTGTAATTCTCCTAAATTTCTAACAAGTTTATTTCATAATCCAGCAATGAGTCCAAGAAGTTGCCAGCCTCGGTAGCTCAGTTGGATGCGCGTCTGACTGGTGATCAGGAGGACGCGGGTTCGATACCTGCCAGGGTCAGCAACATTCTTTCGTGGAGATTGACCATGAAATCTTTTCTACGGTCATTCTTTCCCATCCGCTGATTCAAGAAGGGCAGTTGTCAGTTTCTGGTGAAAGAATGTGCACTGTTCTGGTTACCACTTTCGTATAACCCTGCCCAGGAAAAGTGTGGATAGGTAAACAGACCACGGCTCATAAATGACATAAAATAGTGCTGAATGGGCCATTAAACTCCAATACAAATAAAAACAAACAAAAGTCCAAGAAATGCAGCTGGAATGGCAAACAGGAGCAGTCTAATCTGGGTCTGCACTGTATGCTTAGGACTGTCTGTTCCAATACATAGGATCATTATGGTAAGGGGTAAGTTTTTTGTTTTTATTGTGTTGGAAACATAAGCTGTGGGTTCTTTCAGGGGACAAAACTCCTGTAACCTCCCATTTGTTCTTAGCTCCACTGTTTTCAAAGTAAACGACGAGGTATTGTCATAGCTCTGGCGTCGTCGTCTGCGTAGTTGCCGTGCAAAAACTTGGACATTTGGTAATATCTCTGTCATTTCTGAACATATTTACTTGAAACTCGGACTATTTGTTATTATGAAAAGGGGAACTCATACCAATAGGTGAGGTAACCTGCAAAATATTTTTGGCACAGTTATACCGCTTTTGCGACTTAGAATTTTTGCAGCAGAGCGTTGGCACCCCCATGCGGTGCTCTTGTTCTTTCAAGTGAGCCTTCCGAAAATGATGCTTACTCTTAAGAACAGGTCTTCTTGCACACCAGATAAGGAAATCCATAGTTTTAGCTTGGGATAGAAATTCTGTTCTTAGCCTGGTGTTCTTACCCAGGGACAAGGTAAAAATCAAATATTCTCATGACTGTGTTTGTAATATGCACTCGTTGAACATGGCCTCATATGCGCCATTGTTAAGGTTGACATAACAGCGCATTACATGACTTCACTAAAATCACACCATTGTCATCACAATATGGCAGATGGCAGCAAGGGAAGTGACTGCATTATTAAAAATACATGCTCAGAAATGAAAGGTATGCATGAAAAAGAAACCAACTTATGCCATGGGTGTGAGAGGTGTTTAGAAAATCTGTTCCACGGATCACAGTCCGGCATCACTAGGCAAGCCTTGTCATGCCGGACTGTGACCCTTGGAATGGATTTTTCTGCTCACCCCTCACTACCATGTAAGATTCTTATATTATTATTAAAAAAGAATTTGAAAGAAAACGTATCCCCATATTATCTTCAGAACTCCTCTTTACCTAGAAGTACAGTAACATTCCGATTTTAAGACCACCTTGGTACTGTTCAAAAGTGGTCTTGGCAGTAAAAATAAAAACCAAATCATTATTGTAGCTTTATCTAATGTTTTGTATCAAATCTCAGAACTAAATAAATAGGTTTGTTTGTTTGTTGTGTGTTTCAACACTGTAAAGGTAATTTTGGAGACATTGCTTCCAATTTTGTGGGACTTTTACCCGACCTTGAGATAAAATGACATCTCAAGCCCTGCCGTTCAATGAAACCAATAGGGTTTATTAGCATGGACGGACCGACTTGCACCACTTTGCCTGGGCAGGGTTAGATCCTCTAAGCGGTTTACCAGTACTCGTGTGCGGGCCGGGTTTCAGCTCTGCATGGAAGCATCATGCAGCCAATCTATTTCTTCAAGCCCCGATGGGCGGGGGCTTTTGTTTTGTATCAAATCTGAGAACTAAATAAATAGGTAAAATATGTTTATGAAGAGGTATTTTTATCCCATTGCATGCAGGAAACCCCTAAAGGGGTACCTTGGCAAACAGTGCAGGCTCAGATCAGACGCTGCAGAATGTGGCGTCTGATCAGGGCCTTCACTATTTGCTAACAGAATTTTCTGTCAAAAATAGAATAAAAACGGAAAAAATAGACCTGACACCTCTTATATGACAAATAGACTTGTGCAATATATAGCAATAGAAGAGTCCACCAGTATACAATGGGTTAAACTGTATGACCTTTGTTGTTGGTGGGACGTAAAACTCAAAAGACAGACTTTGAATTCTGTTTATGTGTCTAAGAAAACATCATACCTCAGAAATTTATGCATCCGCAAATTAATATATAAAGTAAACAGTACCATTATCACATTGCCATAAGTCACAGGTTTGATCCGGTTTGGCAACATTCATTCATGAAGATTGATTTTGAAATCTTTTCTGTGGTCATTTTCTCCCTGATTATTAATAAAAAGTAGTTGTCAGTTTCTGGCAAAAGAATGTGCCCTGTACGTTTTAACCACTTATGTATAAGCCTGCCCAGGAAAAGTGTGGTTAGTTAAGCTGAATGGCTTATGATGACCTAAATAGTGTTGTCTTGGCAGTAAAAATCCAAACCAAAACATTATTGTAGCTTTATCTAATGTTTTGTATCAAATCTCAGAATTAAATAAATAGGTAAAATATGGTGATAAAGAGGTTCAGTAAAACCTGTCATAGTGGCCACCTCTATTAAGCAAGCAACCTGTCTTAAGCAAGCATGCATTTGGTTCCCCAAAAAGGCAAATGCATTAAAAATTTTCTGTATTAAGCAAGCTCCTGTCTGAAGCAAGCACATTTTGGTTATTCCTTGGGCACAGGTTGGACTGTATTTTCATCCCATTGCATGCAGCAAACCACTAAAGGGGTGCCTTGGCAAACAGTGCAGGCCCAGATCAGACGCCACAGAATGTGGAGTCTGATCAGGGCCTGGACTATTTGCTAATAGAATTTTCCATTAAAAATAGAATACAAACGGAAAAAAATAGGCCTGACATCCCTTATATGACAAATGGACTTGTCCAACATATAGCATTGGAAGAGTCAACTAGAATACAACGGGTTATATAAATATAAACTCCTTTGTATCATTTATTTCTAGCACTATGACAATGGAACAGCTGCTAGAATCCCTCACCAAGAAAGCCAAACTGGAGGCGGAGGAGTCCCACAGAGCCCTGGTAGCCTCCATCAATGGCCAGGCCGGCCTAGATATTATTAACCAGCAGGTATCAGAAGATTTTGATCAGATTGTACATATCTGCAGATTCATTTGACACTTACCTTAATGATCCTAAGTATTGGAACAGATAGGTCTAAGCAAACAGTACAGACCCAGATCAGGCTGTGCCTGTAATAATTCCTAAAATTTTGACACCTTGAGGTCATGCTGTAGTTGTCCTTAAATTTTAACAAATTTGTTTTATGATCCACTAAGGAGTCCAAAAGGTGCAGACTGACTGGCAGACAGTGTAGGCCCTGATCAGACTGCTCCTTCAGGAGGATTAGAGTGGATAAAAGTGCTGCCTCTTATTCATTAGGTCTGAGTCACTCACTGCTGTGGTTCTAGCCTCCCTCTGGTCATACGAGAGATGCCAAGCAATGCAATGGAAGGTCAGTTGGTTTTTCTCCGGGTACTCTGGTTTTAGTCCACCTATGATTAATGATCGGCTGGAAATGACTGAACTTATCTTGAAAGGGCCATAAAACCAAACAAAAAAAATAAATAAATAAAATGAAAAACACAGTTAATTGTGTTGAGAAGTTGTATAACAATTATTTAGGTCAATAGATCAGTCTTCAGGTGAGGCAACACTATCAAAACTACGTTTGTCTCCCTTATCATTAAGGGTCTACTCTTGAAGCCTTATCCCGCTGATCAAGACAACCCCAACTTTTGTAAACAGTGTAGATCCTGATCAGATGGCTTAAGCCATCTGATCAGGATCTACACTGTTTGACATTCAGCTTGTGAATTTGTAGGAGTAAATTAAATCAAGTAGTCTGATTGGTTCAAAGTCAGAAATGGGTGTGGTTAAATTAATTATTCAGCAGGAGAAGGGTTAAAGGAAAAATTTGCCCCACCCCCAGGAGTAAATTCTTCCTTAAATAGTTGAATCCCGTTCATAGAGACTAAGTTTATATAAGGCAGACATGAAATCCCAAAAGTTGTGATGCTTGTATAAAATGGTGGAAAACATCTACTCCCCTCAAGCCATAAAATGTCCATCAGGACAATTGTCGTCTGCTTTGTCGTCTGCCGGTTACTTTAAAAGTCATTTTTATCCCCCGACCGAATAGGTTCGGGGGATATAGCGATCAGCCTGGCGTCCGTCCGTCCGTCCGTCCGTCCGTCTGTCCGTCCGTCTGTCCGTCCGTAGACGCAACCTTGTGATGGCCATAACTCCTATACCCTTTGAGATTCATTGATGGTTCTTGGCACAATTGTTCACAAGGCCGAGACGACGTGTCATGCGCAAGAACCAGAACTCTGGATGCCATACTTTTTTAGTTATCTCCCCTTTTAATAAAATAGAATGACTACTTTGTGATGGCCATAACTCCAATACCCTTTGAGATATATTGATGGTACCTGGCACAGTTGTTCACAAGGCTGAGACGGCGTGTCATGCACAAGAACCACAACTCTGGTTGCCATGGTTTTGGAGTTATCTCCCCTTCCAATAAAATATAGTGACAACCTTGTGATGGCCATAACTCCTATACCCTTTGAGATTCATTGATGGTTCTTGGCACAGTTGTTCACAAGGCTGAGACGGTGTGTCATGCGCAAGAACCAGAACTCTGGATGCCATACTTTTTTAGTTATCTCCCCTTTTAATAAAATAGAATGACTACTTTGTAATGGCCATAACTCCAATACCTTTTGAGATATATTGATGGTACCTGGCACAGTTGTTCACAAGGCTGAGACGGCGTGTCATGCACAAGAACCACAACTCTGGTTGCCATGGTTTAGGGGTTATCTCCCCTTCCAATAAAATAGAGTGACAACCTTGTGATGGCCATAATTCCAATACCCTTTAAGATATGTTGATGATACCTGGCACAGTTGTTCACAAGGCCGAGACAGTGTGTCATGCACAAGAACCACAACTCTGGGTGCCGTGTTTTTTTAGTTATCTCCCCTTCCAATAATATAGAATCACTATCTTGTGATGGCCACATCTCCAACTCTCTTTGAGATATATTGATGATACTTGGTACAGTTGTACATGAGGTTAAGCAGGTGTGCCACGTGCAAGAACCATAACTCTGGGTGCCCTGGTTTTTTAATTATCTCCCCTGACAATATAACCTTGTGATGGCCATAACTCCAATACCCTTTGCGATATATTGATGGTACTTGGCACAATTGTATACAACGTTGAGACAGCGCTTCATGCCTAAGAACCACAACTCTGGGTGCTATGATATTTGAGTTTTCTCCCCTTCCAATATAACAGTATGACAACCTTGTGACCACCGTACCTCCAATACCCTTTGAGACATATTGGTGGTACTTGATGCAGATGTACATGAGGTTAAGCAGGTGTGTCATGCTCAAGAATTACAACTCTGGGTGCTCTGGTTTTTTAGTTATCTCCCCTGGCAATATAACCTTGTGATGGCCATAACTCCAACTCCCTTTGAGATATATTGAAGGAACTTGGCACAATTGTATACAAGGTACAGAAGGGATGTCATGTGCAAGAACCACAACTGTTGTTGCTGTGGTATTTGAGTTATCTACCCTTCCAATATAACAGTATGACCAGCTTGTGATCACCATATCTCCAATACCTTTTGAGACATATTGATGGTACTTTGTGCAGAAATACATGAGCTTAAGCAGGCATGTCATGCGCAAGAACCACATTTCTGAGTGCCCTGGTTTTTTTGGTTATCTCCCCTGACAGTATAATCTTGCGATGGCCATAACTGCAATACTTTTGTGATATGTGGTTTAATTCTGGTGCACTTTCTATTGGTGAACAATCTTCTGAAGGCCATATTGGCTTTTGGTCGGGGGATGTGCCATCTCTTCCGATGGCTATTTTTGCAAACAGTGTGGACCCAGATCAGACTGCTCCTCTAGTAGCAGTCTGATCAAGGTCCACACTGCTTGCCTGTATGCAAAACTATTTTCAAAAAGTTTGTAAAACAATCCAGCAGACGACATAAGCAGACGACATTGTCAGATGTAGTTTTTCTCAGCGTCTTAGGGGATAAGATAGAATTTCCAGTAATGATGTCATAAAGCTGTATGGAAATATTTCTTCTAGTTTGCCGATGCGGTGGAGAAATACCGTGAAGTTTTACGCTCGGTAGAGGAGCACAAAGATCAGTTACACACAGACAGTCTACAACAGCTACACGCCATGTTTAACCTGCAGGAAATACTGTCTTCTAAACCACAGGGAGTCGATCCAACACTCAGAGATGATCAACTATTATCACAGGTAAAACAACAGTTTGTTTGTTTGATTTGAGGTTTAACGTCCCCATCAACACTGTAAAGATCATTTTGGAGACGTTGCTTCCAATTTTGTGGGACTTTTACCCGACATTGAGATGAAATGACATCTCAAGCCCTGTCGCCCAATGAAACAAATAGGGTTTATTAGCATGGACAGTCTGCCTCGCACCGCGGTTCCTGGACAGGCTTAGATCCTCTAAGCGGTTTACCAGTACTAGTGTGCGGGCCGGATTCAGCTCTGCGTGGAAGCATCATGCAGCCCATATATTTCTTCAAGCCCCTATGGGCGGGGGCCAGGAAAAACAACAGACTTTGGTTCAAAGGAAAACTGGATCCAATTGTTCAAAGCATAGTTAAACTAATGAGCTTGTTAATGATCAAATTGTTAACTGCTCCATACTACAGTCAAACTAGGATGGCTTGGAACACATTTGGCATTACGAAAACACACCTATAAAAATACATTGTAATCTTTATCGTCGAAAAAATGATAATTTTGAAGATGAAAAATTGTGATATTTTTCTTATTTCTACTCTAAAATATAGATTTTGGGTACTCGTTAGAACCGCCTGGATTCTGCTCAGAATACGGTATAGATTTTGGGTACTCGTTAGAACCGCCTCATCGAGGCGGTTCTAACGAGTACCCACAATCTATATTTTAGAGCAGAAATAAGAAAAATGAGGTTTACCCTTGCAAACCCCAGTTTTACTATATAAAAGTAAGGTTTGAGGGGGTCAAAATTAAACAGGCCTGTTTTCCTAATGGGGCCACGAAAATCTGTTCGTGACACGGGTAGTTTCAGCTACTGAGGGCTACTTCCAGGAGGCGATTCTAATGAGTGCACACAGCATACATTGGCAAGATAGTAGTCTAAAATCCTCTTATAATTATCCCACACTATTTCTTGAAGGCATTTATTCTTGTAACATTAGGACACACTGTGTGTTCATAATAGTTTTATTTCCCCCTGTGATATAGTGTCTATAGCAGATCAAAGGCAGCCCTTAACAGAGTGATTAGTAGCTCTTGTTGAATCCCCAGACTGAGGCACTTAAGTGGAAAATCAATAGTGTACACTCTAGTCAACAGATAGTAAAAGATTGATTTTTCCCAAGGTTGTCCCTTACCTGTTGAAGACAGAGGAGATCTCTTTAGTCAACACTGAGGGCTACATAGTATTATGTAATGAAATGATAGTCCTCAATAATCAAGAGTGCCGTTTAACCATTTATGACCAACAAAGAGGGTTGACGTGTTGTTAAACACAAAATCATCATCATCAAGAATAAATGCCTTTAAGAAGAGGAATTCTCCAGGGACAGAAAATGGGTTCGACTTAGCCATGGTTAACGAGCCATCGGTGTTCCAGCCATGGAAGTTCAACTGTAATTGTAGTACTGTGGGCACAGTTGTTTAAAGCTTTGTTAGCTTGACAAATTCTTAATGATCATATTGTTACTGTACCTGTTTTAGCGAGTACATTTTTCAATAGACCCCTGCCCATCGAGGCTTGAAGAAATGGATGGGCTGCATGATGCTTCAACGCAGAGCTGACAACGACCGCACACGAGTACTGGTAAACTGCTTAGAGGATCTAAGCCTGCCCAGGCAAAGCAGTGCGAGTAGGACCGTCCATGCTTATAAACCTTATTGGTTTCATTGGGCGACAGGGCTTGAGATGTCATGTCATCTCAATGTCTGGTAAAAGTCCCACAAAATTGGAATCAAAGTCTCCAAAATGACATATACAGTGTTGACAGGTACGTTAAACCTCAAATCAAACAATCAAAACATTTTTCACTACTTCTGGTATTTTTGCTGGAAAACTCTTAAGTAAAAGCTACTCACACTTTTCCAGCAAAAACATAGCATATTTACATATTAAATGATCAAAATGTTATTAATAAACAGTTTTTTAACTTACGCCATCATTAGATTTGAACAACCGGTCCCAGTATTTTGAGGTCGAGCTCATTAAAAGTGACAAGTCACAGATTAAGTATAAGGAATGTCTTTTGTCATTGTCCCCAAAATATCGCCAGCACAAAAAAATTTGAGGTATAAAGGAAATTTCTTTCTACCAAAAAAGTGTTAACTGGATCGTTAAACTGGAAACAAACAAACAAACATGTACAAATATGATATCAATTTAATGACTCATTTTGTAGTGGGTAACTTCATAACAATATGCACAGTTTACCACAAGAAGCACATATCAGCCTTATTTTTGGGTCATACAGGATAATTCTTGTTTGTTTATTTTTTTTTTCTTAAAAATTTTTTTGTATTGTGGGTACTTGTTAGTACTGAGGCAATTATTTCCGTTACTTGTGAGTACTATTAGGTACATGTACCCACTGCACAGGTTTTTATATGCCCGTTTTGAAATATATGTCCGTCGGTCAGTCCATCTGTCATTAAACTTTATCGTTTCTGGATAACTCGTACAGTTTTCATCGGATCAAGCTGAAACTCGGTAGACTAGTAAGACTATGATGTGGAGTAGCTTGTAAAGTTTCAAGGTTAACAGTCCACGAAACCACGAAATATGATCAGAGTTATGCCCCTTTAAATATTTCTGTAAACATTTTGTTTCCGGCTAACTCCTCAAACAATTATCATTCGATCAAGCTGAAACTTTATATATAGTTAGACCATGATGTGGATCAGCGCATATTGTTTCGAGGTTATGGTCCACCAAATCAAAACAAAGTTATCCCCCTTTGAAAACTCCTGTAAACATTTTGTTCTGGCTAACTCCGCCTGCAAGTTAGATCTGATCAAGCTGAAACTTGATATATAGTTAGACCATGGTGTGTAGCAGCACATATTGTTTCGACATTACAGTCCACCAATTATTAACAGAGTTATGCCCCTTTGAAAATTTCTGTGAACATTTTGTTTCTGGCTAACTCTCCTCCTACAGTTAACATTCAATCAAGCTGAAACTTGATACATGTATATAGTTTGACCACAATGTTAAGCATCGCCTATTGTTTCTAGGGTATGGTTCACCAAATATTAATAGTTATGCCTCTTGGCAAATTTCTGTAAACATTCTGTTTGTGGCTAACTCCTCCTACAAATTAGATCTGATCAAGCTGAAACTTGATATATAGTTAGTCGAAGTTAGACCATTATGTGGAGCTGTGTGCATATTGTTTTGAGATTACCGTCCAACCCTAAATATATATTGAATTATGCCCCTTTGAAAATTTCTGTAAACATTTTGTTTATGGCTAACTTCTGCTGCAGGTAACATTCAATCAAGCTGAAACTTGATATTTAGTTTGACTATGATGTGGAGCAGTGCATATTGTTTCGAGTTTATAGTCCATCAAATATTTATAGAGTTATGCCCCTTTGAAAATTTCTGTAAACATTTCGTTACTCCTTCAATTTAAATCCAATCAAGCTGAAACTTGATATATAGTTAGACCATGATTTGAAGCAGTGCATATTGTTTCGAGGTTGCAGTCCAACAAATGTTACCTTGCCATGGGCGTATAATGCCCCGTGTGTGGAGCTCTTTTTATGAAGAAATAAGAAAAAATTGACCTCAGTTATCACTGTAACTCTTCCTTATCTAAAGCTGTGCTTTTAAGGGGAATGGGAACACCTAGCAGATTTTTCAAAGGGAGACAACTTTTGGGACTTCCTGTTCACTTTTCCATATGGTTATTCCCACTGAAAAATGGGTCTACTCTTAAAGGAAAGAATTTGCTCCTCAGGAGCAAATTCTTTCCTTTAAGAGTTGACCCCTATTGACACGGGAGACAAAAATACTTTTGAAGGAGTTGCCTCCCCTGAAGTTGTACCTATTACCCTTTATATCAGTTTGTTATTTCACACATATCCTGCTTTCAAAATGATGGTAGGCAAAGCATATTTGATACTGAAAACCAAGGGGCAAGGGAGCTGACTTTAATCCATCCCTTAACTTGTCTTTAAGATAACAGAACTACGAGACAAGTATATGGCAAAGGCTATTGCTTATGTTACTGGTACCCGAGAAGCGCTGGTTCCCGTTCAACTGGATGTGAAGACTTTACAACAGCAGGTTTGTATCATATTTACTACATATACATTGTGCCCCATCCACCAGGACTTGGAGAAATAGAGATGTCATTTCATCTCAATGCCGGGCAAAAGTCCCACAAAATTGGAAGCAGTGCCTCCAAAATGACCTATACAGTGTTGACAGATACATTAAACCTGAACAAAACAAACAAAAGATTGGGCTGCATGGTACTTCCAGGCAGAACTGAAACTGACCACACATGAGTACTGGTAAACCACTTTAATAGACGGACTGAACCTGCCCAGGTAAAGTGTTGGGAGTCGGACCATCCAATGCATATATTATAAGCCCTATTGGTTTAATTGGGTGGCAGGGCTTGCGATGTCATTTCATCTCAATGTCAGGTAAAAGTCCCACAAAATTGGAAGCAACATCTCCAAAATGACCTAAACAGTGTTGACAGGGATGTTAAACTTTAATTCAAACTAAACTATGTATACATTAAGGAAAAAGGATACACATTCAGGGGAGGCAACCCTTTAAAAAAGATTTTGCCTTCCAGCCTTGGTAGCTTAATTGAATGTGTGTATGACTGGTGATCTGGTAAAATCACTGCCATCACGTTAACAAGTCCTTGAAATGAACACCCCCTAAACCCCACTTTATATAGAGAAAACTGGGGTTTATGTGGGTATACATTATTTTATTTATTTCTGTTCCAAGACATAGTTTGATGGTACCCGTTAGAACCGCGTCAGCATGCACAACCATCCAAGGCATAGGTTGTTGGTACTCGTTAGAACCGCCTCAATGAACCAGTTCTAACTAGCATGCCCAACCTATGTTTGGCGTCTAAATAAGGAAACTATCACAAAATTTTATCAGGAAAATAACCGTTTGGGCAATATGAAAGAATGCACTTTCTGCACGGATGTGTTATCGTAATGCCTATCTCTACATATATATATGTTATCTAGAACTTTGGGAAGAATGTCTTAGGGTCTTAAGAGCTACCTTAAAAATCCTGAAAATTTGGACACCTTGAAGACTTGCTGTAGTTCTCCCCTTAAAATTATGTCCCCCCACCGGAGGGGAGGGGGACATATTGTTTTTGGTGCGGATCCCGTTTGCATTGGCGGTGGCATCGGCGTCTGCGTAGCCTGTTTGAAGCACTATATCTCCTGAACCTACAAATGGGTTTTGACCAAACTTGCATAGACACATCACTATGACGGGGGAAAACAGTCTTTAGGTCATGATGATCTTGACCTCATTTTCAAGGTCACAGTGACCCAAAAACTGTCATTTTTGGGCTAAAAATGGCTTGTCTGCACTCTATCTCATTAACGAATTGAGTAATTTTAGTACAATATATCATTACAACAGACCGCAGATTTGATTAGATTTCGGTGACCTTGACCTCATTTACAAGGACACAGCTACCTAAAAACATTCATTTTTGGCCCAAAAATGGTTTGTCTGCACTCTATCTCATTAAGGAATTGAGTAATTTTAGTCAGACTTATTACAATATATCATTACAACATACCACAGATTTGATTAGATTTTGGTGACCTTATCCTCATTTTCAAGGTCACAGCGACCCAAAAACAGTCATTTTTAGGCCAAAAATGGCTTGTCTGCACTCTAGCTCATTAACAAATTGAGTAATTTTAGTCAAACTTGGTAAAGTATATCATAACAACATACTACAGATTTGATTAGATTTTGGTGACCTTGACCTCATTTTCAAAGTCACATTGATCCCAAAACAGTCATGTTTGAGCCAAAAATTGGCTTGTCTGCACTCTATCTCATTAACAAATTGATTGATTTTAGTCAAACTTGGTACAATATATCACTGCAACAAACCACAGATTTAATTAGATTTTGGTGACCTTGACCCCATTTCAAGGTCACAGCATTCCCAAAACAGTCATATTGGGCCAAAAATGGCTTGTCTGCACTCTATCTCATTATCGAATTGACCAATTTTCGTCAAACTTGGTACAGTATATCATTACAACAAACCGCAGATTTGATAAGGTTTTGGTGACCTTGACCTCATTTTCAAGGTCACAGCGACCCCAAAACAGTCAATTTTGGGCCAAAAAATGGCTCTCATTAACGAATTGATTGTTTTTCGTCAAACTTAGCACAATATATCAATACAACAAACTGCAGATTTGGTTAGATTTTGGTGACCTTGACCTTTTTACAAAGTCACAGCGCCCCAAAGACAGTCAATTTTGGGAGAAAAACGGCTTTTTCTTTACTCTACTTCATTAAGGAATTTATTAATTATAGTCAAACTTGGTACAATATATCAATACAACATACCACAGACTTGATTAGATTTTGGTGACCCTGACCTTTTTTCAAGGTCACATGCCCCCAAAAACAGTCAGTTTTGGGCCAAAAATGGCTTGTCTGCACTATTAGGCCAAGGTCTCTCAAAACCTGTTCTTTTGGGGCCAAAAAAAAAGGCTTATGTGTAACCTATATCATTTAGGAATTTATGAATGTTGGTTAAAATCGGTACAATATTTAATTGCAGTCTACCAAATTTGTCTGGTGACCTGAGCTTTTTAATGACTGTTGTTTTTACCTCACCTGTCACATAGTGACAAGGTGAGCTTTTGTGATCATATTTTGTCCGTCGTCCATGTGTGCGTCCGTGCGTGCATCGGTAAAAAATTTCAAATAAGTATATCTCTAATACCCCACGGCCAATCTTGATCAAATTTCAACAGAAGCATCATCAGGTAGGGAGTAAGGCTGCATAAGGTTTTTGGGCTGATCAGATTGGAATTCTGGTTGCCATGGAAACAAAAAGGTTCCATAGACTTATAATGGGGAAAACGACGTCTCCACTTTTTCTCGGCCAATTCTGATCAGATCATCATCAAACTTGCAGATAACCAGGAGGGGCTTACAGTCTACGTCATGTTCGAATTTGGGCTGCACGGGACAAACAGCTTTGGAGTTACCTGCCCTTGAGCATAAATATAAGTGAAAAATGGTGTCTCCTGCTTTTCTCAGCCGTTTGTGATCTGATCTTTTTGTAACTTTGCACAAACGAGGACAAGCATATAATCTCGGACGAGTTCCAATTTGGTTTGAATCTGACCAGGTGTTTTCCAGTTACATCCCCTTGAGCATGAAAAATTTTCCCATAGACTTATAATGGGGAAAACGACGTCTCCACTTTTTTTCAGCCATTTCTGATCCGATCTTCATCAAACTTGCAGATAACCAGGAGGGGCTTACAGTCTACGTCAAGTTCGAATTTGGGCTGCACGGGACAAACAGCTTTGGAGTTATCTGCCCTTGAGCATAAATATAAGTGAAAAATTTTGTCTCCAGCTTTTCTCAGACGTTTATGATCTGATCTTTTTGTAACTTTTCATAAACGAGGACAAGCATAAAATCTCGGACAAGTTCGAATTTGGTTTGAATCTTATCATCGGTTTTCCAGTTACATCCCCTTGAGCATGAAAAATTTTCCCATAGACTTATAATGAGGAAAACGACGTCTCCACTTTTTCTCAGCCATTTCTGATCTGATCTTCATCAAACTTGCAGATAACCAGAAGGGGCTTACAGTCTACGCCGAGTTTGAATTTGGGCTGCACGGGACAAAGAGCTTTGGATTCACCTGTCCTTGAGCATAAATATAAGTGAAAAATGGTGTCTCCAGCTTTTCTCAGTTGTTTATGATCTGATCGTTTTAGCTCACCTGAGCTGAAGGCTCACAAGGTGAGCTTATAGTATAGGTAGGCATCCGGCATCTGTCCGTCCGCCGTCCATCATCCACACCTTTGAACTTGAATATCTAAGTGACTAGCTGGCCAATCCCAATCAAATTTTATGTGCAGCATCACTGGGTTGGGGGATTGACTGCATTAGGTTTTGGACCAGTTTTGATCAGAACTGTGGTTGCCATGGAAACAAAAAGGTTCCATAGACTTATAATGGGGAAAACGATGTCTCCACTTTTTCTCCGCCATTTCTGATCTGATCTTCATCAAACTTGCAGATAACCAGGACGGACATACAGTCTACATAGAGTTCGAATTTCCGCTGTGTGAGACAAACAACTTTGGAGTTACCTGCCCTTGTTTATTGATTTGAGGTTTAACATCCCTGTCAGCACAGTGTAGGTCATTTTGGAGACGTTGCTTCTAGTTTTGTGGGACTTTTGCCCGACATCGAGATGAAATTATATCTAAAGCCCTTTCCACCCAATGAAACTAATAGGGTGATTATGCATGGGCGGTCCAACTGGCACCACTTTTCCTGGGCAGGCTTAGAACCTGTTTACCAGTACGCATGTGTGGTCGGTTCCAGCTCTGCATAGAAGCACCATGTAGCCCAGTCTATTTCTTCAAGCCCCGATGGGCATTCTTAAAACATCATTAATGATTTTCTGGTACACAGGTGAGCGATAAAGGGCCATTTGGCCCTCTTGTTTAAGGTCACAGACTCCCGAGAAAACTGTCAGTTTTTGGCCAAAAATGGTTGTTTACAGCGTACATTTTCACAATTCAGAAAGGAGTCCATTTGGTACAAAAAGGGTTAAATAAAAAATCTTGTACCTTGTAGTCACATAACCTCATGACTTTCAGGATGATTCCCGATTTGGAATAATATTTTGTTGGTTTGAATTATTTTTAGTTGACAGATAACAGTGAATGGTGGTTTGATGTGATAGAATGGGTCATTGAACGGGACCAACAGGAAATGTTGATAGAGAAAGTGAGAGATGATTTGCTTGATAACCGAAACCCAGAACTTAACTCAGTGGCCAGGAGGTAAGACCAGGCCTTGAGGTTATAAAACTTTTTCCTGTTCAGAACAGCACAGAATGTTATTTGTCCTGCTCATAAATTTTACAATGCCAACAACTGTTGGATTCCCTTATGTCAGTAAAATGCAAATTGCAAAGTCAAATATTATAGATTTTGATGTCAAACTTTTCAGAAGTAATGAGTAAGGAAACACATAAAATATATTGAATAGGATTTTGGCTGTGATCTCTGGGTCATGCTCCAGGGGCTGGACTTGATGGAGGTGGGTGGGGGGGTTGGTGATGTATTTTTTAAATACGTTGTTATTTGGTGCTTTGCCTGTGTTGTGGAGAAAGCATGGGGATTTGCGATGGCATGCCATGAACCTCATTCTAGTTATTCTTGTGACGATATTATATTTGAGCCATGTCATTAGAAAACCTGTTATTGGCATCAGCAAACATCAGAGGTGCAGATCAGCTTGTGCATCTGCCCATTCTGATCAGTATCTTTGTGTCCGCTACTTGAATAGCATAATACTGTATTTACCATACATTTTCAGACAACCAGGGCTGAGCAAGCAATGTAGACCCAGATAAGACGCCACAGACTGCGGCGTCTCATCAGGGTATACACTGTTTGCCACTCATCTCTTAGAAAAATTAATTGCCCCCCTCCCCACCCCCACCAACCTGACTTATACTATATCAAAGTTGGTTAAGTGGGGTATCCCATTTCCAATTGTTCTTTTTACTGTGGCCATAAAATACTGTGGATAAACCGATAAGGTGATGCTGCGTTATGCAATCGCTAAGTAATGCTGCTAAAACAGTTGATTAGAGGTAATTAGAAGGCTATACTAAAATTTCTTAATTTAAAAAGTCAATTAATTAGTAAATAACCAAGGTAAAAATAAAAATCTGCAGCAAATTTTAATCAAATTACAAGTTTCAAACCTTTTTCTGTGTGGAAAAATAAGTATTTTAAGAGCAAACGTTTTGGACGGAACTGACAGGTTTATTGAATGAAAGTAGTCCCCCAGGTAGAGCTAGTAATGCCACCTGTTCTGAGATCAGGGTCTACACTGTTTACCATTCGGTCTGCACTTTTTGGTTGCAGTGGAGACAGATGATGCCACCAGCCATAAAACATATTGTAAAATTATCAGTTAAGCATGAATTTTGGCTCATATTTCTTTAAGAGAAAAACATGTCATGTCTTGCTATACTGTATAGCTAAGCAGGCACCTGACCCCAAACCCCACCCCTCTCCCCACCCTGAAGACAGTTTTTTTTTGAGTGAGGCTTTTTGAATATTTGATTTACCAGCTTCTGTGCTTCTTTGATCATGTTTCAGCATAAGATCCGTGGCTGGTCTGGAGTATATTGTTGAGACACGTCTCACTGCTCTGAATGCTGCATATGAGAAGGTATTGGATGCCATGAAAGGATTGGATAGACAGCCATCACAAGACCTGATCAACAAAACTGTAGAGTGTTGTCTGAGACCTGTTGGAGAAATACTAAAGACGTAAGGCATCATAGTTTGATTTTACCTTGATCCCAGCCCCCGCCCATCAGGGCTTGAAGAAATAGATGGGCTGTATGTTGCTTCCACGAAGAGCTGAAACCGACCGCACACGAGTACTGGTAAACCACTTAGAGGATCTAAGCCTGCCCAGGCAGAGCCGTGCGAGTCGGGCCATCCATGCTTATAAACCCTATTAGTTTCATTGGGTGACAGGGCTTGAGGTGTCATTTCATCTCAATGTCGGTTAAAAGTCCCACAAAATTGGAAGCAGCATCTCCAAAATGACCTATGAAGTGTTGACAGGGACGTTAACCCTCAAATCAAACAAAACAAAGGGGGTCTTTCATTTGTGCCCATGCATGTTTTATCTTTAAACTTTGTATATTAATAACTCAGCATATACAACCTATAAAAATGTATTTAATAAATTATATAAATCAAAGTAGGACTCAGGAGGCCACTCTAACTGACTCCCTCCATGAGCTGATATCTGTGTCTAAAAAAGTATGTCTTAAATCTTACGTTTTATGTAGTTTCAAGATCTGTGAACTGGATTGAATGCAGAACTCCATAGGCATTCCTTTGATACTAAAAAACCTTTTGAATTAATTTAAGTTTACATTTTCTGATAAAATAATTATCAAAATTCTCATTTTTTAATTAAAATTTTAAAAAAATTATCAAAATTCAATCCCTAATATAAATATGTTCTAGACTTTGTCAAGATTTCATTTTGCTAGAAAAACTTGCCATATGTATCTTCTTTAGCTATGCCAAATTTCATGAAAATCCAAAACCGGTAACACTGTAGTTTTACACCTTTAATGGATGTAAGTCGATTCTGCAAAATCTACTATTTTATTGATATCATCCAAGAACCTTACAAAAAGGCAATTCGTAACACTAACGTAATAAAAATGAGATTATACAAATCAAAATGAATACATATTGAGCTGATCTAGCTTAGAAACTATTAAAAAATCATGAATTTCTGATATTTGCCTTTCATTTATACACTATGATCTATCAAAATAGTAGATAGTAAAACACTTAATCAAAAGTAATTCTAATCAACAAATTAGGCTTAACAACATATATTGCTTTTTTATTACCAGCAAAATTATTGTGAACATGTGCAACTTTATTTAATGACTTTGCATAAGTCATGCTACTCAAATAGGTGTAAGGCAAGGAGATTTCCATACCAAGCTGGTATGCAAGGATGCAATGGTCAGTAGTTTGTTGTTACTAGTAAAAGTAGTTCTGTTGATAAATCCATGGCCAGAGTAAGCCTTAGATATACTATAATGAATGCTGGATTATTATCCTAACAAAAAAGTTACAGTAATTATTGGTTAGTATTTCCAAAAATCGAAATGTCACTGATTCTGTTGCAAAAGATATCATTGATGGATGAGGTGCAGAATAGTTGGTGTAAACCAAGCTGTCCCATGGCCTAGAGAAATTTTGCTATTAGACAGGGAGAGAAACAGTTTCCTTCCTTATAGTACACATGCATAAATATGTCTCTTTTCTGCATTGGTATTGTATTTGTTGACGTTTCTTTGGTGTCTTATTTTTTCTATTTACTTTGTCAATATAGTGGTGAATTTATCGGAAGCGAGCTTTTAGTATTTTTTCTGGTTGTAAAACTTTCAACCACTTCTTGAATGTTTCTGCTGAATGCCAGTTCACTGTTTTTTTAAGCACTGTTCTTGCTGGCTTTTTGTTCATTAATAATTACCAGTACATTTCTGTGCAATGTATCTCTCAGCTTAGAAAGAGCATTGCAGTGTTTGGACAGAAAAAGCATCACAATGTATTTACTAGAAATAATTTAAAATCCTATGAGTAATGCGATAACTACTCACAGATTGAATAATTATTATCAACAGTTTAAATGCTTCTTGATATCTTAAATAATGTGCTTTGTAATTACTGCAACAACTGCTGAGATAGGTGAATGAAGTGAAAGACCTATACAAATATATAGGCAACACAATCATGATCACATAAGTTTTGGAACACTGACAAATGTACGACCATGTGAATTCTGAAAGCAAATTCAAATGGCTTTGGAATACAGCTTCGGGAAGCCGTTTGATTTCGTTCATAGGGGCTATACAATAAAGATAGATTGGCTAGTGCCTATGCAGATACAAATTCTGAAAACTTAATGTCCAGGAAAAGTAATCTCAAGTGTTATTGATTTTCCCTAGAGTAAACCATTCTTTTTAAATGGACAGTTAGGATTAAATAAACAAACAACAGTTTGACTTGAGAGTCTTTTATCTCGAGTCGGATAACAAATCTCACAAAATCTGAAGCAACATCTAAAGTGACAGGTATGTTGTTGATTTGAATGTTAAATCTATACATCACCTTAGCACCATTACCAAATTAGACAAGAAAGACAAAAAGAAAACTGTGCACATGATTACATGGGTGCATTTGATGACGTTTGTCATCGAAACCGTTGCGGTATAGTTCTGTAGACAAAATAGTTTGTTCCATAGGGGGCAAATTTACTGAAATGGATGTTTTGAAATAATACTTATAATTATACTATGAACTACTTACACAAACCATACTATACTATAGCCATCCAAACTGAAAGCAATAGTAAAGTATTGTTAAACAGCATGACCAAAACATGATAATCATATAATTTCACATTTTGCTGAATCAGGACTATCAGTATTCAGTCTGTTAAAACACAATGTTACCGGTCCTCAATTTCCATGAAAATTCATCAACATGTTCCTAAGATATGTGGGTAGTTTTTATGCTAAAATGGTGTCTTGACAAAAATTGGAACATGCTAAAAATGCATATAAAATTTTAATGAATACAAAAATAGGAGCTGAAATATGGGGACACCATCAAAGAAAACTGAATGCCCAGTCACTATTACTAGACATATGAGGTCATTCATAGTATCAACTAACTCACCAATTATGGCTTTAATTCATAACACATAGCAGCATTAGATATATGAAACTCTGAATACTGTAGACAAGTTTATATGTGAGTACTCTCTGTTGTGATAGAGACTTTATAAAATATGTAATAAATTTATTAAGGAAATAAAATTTTAAAGTGAATGCATCGTAATTATAATGGTTATACCCATGGCAATTATCGATCATAATTTCATAAAAATCCAATCGTGGGCAGAAACCAGTGCAAATTTCCTATACCTTGAAAGACCCCCTTTACCTTGATCTATTTTATACAGGAAACACAAAAAAAGGCCACTGGCGAACAATGCAGGCCCAGATCAGATGCTGCAGGACACAGCGTCTGATTACCATAATGATCCTAAGTATTTGGACAGACAGGCCGAAGCTAACAGTGCAGATCCAGATCAGACTGCTCCCTGCTCTGATCAGGGTCTACACTGTTTGCCATTTGGTGTGCACTTTTTGTTTACCTAGCTGGATTGTGTAACAAATTTGTTAAAATTTTAGGAGAATATCAGCAAGACCTCAAGGAGTCCGAATTTTAAGGATTTTTATAGTAGGGCCTTCTCTGTTAACCCTTATCTTGCTGAATATTCATTTAAGCCACACCCATTTCTGTTTATCAACCAATCAAATTACTTGATGTAATTTATTGCTACAAATTCAAAAACTGAATGTCAAACAGGGTAGATCCGGATCAGAGAAGCCATCTGATCTGGATCTACACTGTTTGCAAAGATAGGGGTTGTCGTGGACAGCAAGATAAAGGTTAATAGCAAAAATAAAAATAAAAAAAAGAAGATTGGTCAGTTTTCTTACATTCATCTCTTAGTGCCTTAACCGGACAGCCCTAAATTTTGAAATGGCCTCCTGTAATATATAATGGGGAAGATTCCATTCAGAACAAGTGAAAACACATTCAGGGGAGGTAACTCGGAGAGAATATTTTCTTCCCTTGGCTAGGCACTATGATTAATCCTCAGAGGCTGGAACTACCCCTATCTGAAACATGTTTATCGCCCCAGAGATGGTGTGACTTCTTTTAGAAATGTACAGTATTTACTGTTATCTGTTTGAACAGACAGGCCTGAGCAAACAGTGTAGGCCCAGCTGAGACGCTGCAGAATGCGGCGTCTCATCCGGGTCTACACTGTTTGCCACTCATCTAGCTACTTTACGACACAGCATTGGATTGCACTTGTTCAAATTTAAAAGAAGTATGTTTGTTTGAGGTTTCACGTCCCTGTCAACACTATAAGTCATTTTGGAAATGTCGCTTTCAATTTTATGGGACTTTTACCCGACATTGAGTTGTACTGACATCACAAGCCCTGTTGCCCAATGAAACTAATAGGGTTTATAAGCATGGACGGACAGACTCGCACCACTTTGCCTGGGCAGGCTTAGATCCTCTAAGCGGTTTACCAGTACTCATGTGCTGTCGGTTTCAGCTCTGCGTGGAAGCATCATGCAGCTCGAAAGTAGCTGGATGAGTGGTGAACAGTGTAGACCCTGATGACAGGCCGCATCCTGCGGCATCTCTTCTGGGCCTACACTGTTTGCTCAGGCCGATCTGTCTGAACACATAAGATAAAAACACTACATTTCTAAAAGAAGTCACACCATCTCTGGGACGATAAACATGTTTCTTGCACACCAGATAAGGAAATCCATAGTTTTAGCTTGGGATAGAAATTCTTATCTAACCCTGGAGTTTTTATCCTAAATCAAATATTCTCGGGTATTTGATAAATAGACTGGTTGAATACGACCTCATTGACGCCACAGCACGTTACATGAGGTCACTAAAAATTCCTGTAGTGACATCACAATATGGCGGACGTCAGTAACCGAAGTGATTGCAGCATTAAACATCTGAGCTAAGAAATAGAAGGTATGCAAGAAAAAGAATCCTATATGAGTGTGAGGGGTGGTTAGAAAAATCCGTCCCTCGGGATCACTGTCCGGCATCACTCGGCAAGCCTCGTGATGCTAGACAGTGACCCTTGGAATGGATTTTTGCATCCACCCCTCACACCCATATAGGATTCTTTCCTTCAGATAGGTAGCCCCCGCCCATCGGGGCTTGAAGAAATAGATGGGCTGCATGATGCTTCCACGCAGAGCTGAAACCGACCCGCACACAAGTACTGGTAAACTGCTTAGAGGATCTAATCCTGCCCAGGCAATGCGGTGTGAGTCGGCCCATCCATGCTTATAAACCCTATTGGTTTTATTGGGCAGCAGGGCTTGAGATGTCATTTCATCTCAATGTCGGGTAAAAGTCTGTGGCTCATATTTGTCTGTGTTTCTTTCAGATGCCCATTTTGCAAGTCTGAGGAACTCTTCGAATCATATGAAGCCAGGCTGTTTTCATTTTCAGAGAGGTAAGTAGTTGTAAAAATATGTTTCCTTTACTCTATAAATAAACTGGTTCTCAGCATGACTGCTTTTTAAACTGATTACTTTTGATATTATCATTGTTTGTATAAATAATGCACTTAGCTTTGTGTTGTTTTTTTTACACACAAAAGGTTTTTGGACACTAAATTCTACAGATATTGTTACTACAATAATGATCCTAAGTATTGGGACAGATAGGCCTCAACAAACAGTGCAGACCCAGATCAGACTGCTCCTGTAGGAGCAGTCTGATCTGGGTCTACACTGTCTGCCATTCAGTCTGCACCTTTTGGACTCCTTGCTGGATCGTGAAACAAATTTGTTGAAATTTTAGAACTACAGCAAGTCCTTAAGGTGTCCAAATTTTTAAGATTTTTTCTGTTCAAGGACTGATACACCATGCTGCACAGGTTTGATCGGGACTGGGTCCAGCAGCATTCTTTCTTGAACGACCCTTGCCTGAAACAAGCTTTCATAGTCCCAGATGTGTTAATGGCCCTCCGTGGCCTAATGGGTAAGAGCGCTGACTCTTAGTTATTAGGTCTATCACCACTGTAGTTCCCACCTGACTCGGGTCACATGTGAGACACCAGGTTCTGCAACGAAAGATCAGGGGTTCTTTTTCTCCAGGTACTCGGGGTTTTCATCCACCTCTGATAATCAGCTCGAAATAAGTGAAATTATCTTGGAAAGGCCATAAAACCAAAACCAAAAAAAAAGTAGAGGTGTTTGAACCATTGAAGTTCAGGGGCCAGTTGTTCAAAACTAACTCAAAACTAATGACGTCGTTAGTTAACATATCGTTAAAACTTTGATTATTTATTATGGCAAATATGCTAAAATTTTTGCTGAAAAAATGTGAGCAGCTTTTGCAAAAGCTGCTCACATTTTTTCAGCAAAAACACCAAAATTTTAAATATTAAACTTGCTAGAACAGTTAACAATATGAACACTAATGAGCTCGTTGAGCTAACGATGCTTTGAACAACTGCCCTAGTTGTTCAAACCTAACAATGTAATTAGTTAACAAATAGTTAAAACTTTGATGATTCAATATGGCAAACATAATAACATTTTTGAAGAAAAAAATGATATGCAAAAGCTATTTCATTTTTTTCAGCAAAAATAACAAAACTTTAGATATTGTACTTGCTAGAACAGTTAACAATTTGACAACCTAAATGTTATAAAGCTAACAAGGCTTTGAACAACTGGACCAAGATGTATTATTTACACTGTGCATATATGTGTTGTGAGTTCTTGGTATGTAAGAGTAGAGGTCTGCATGGCCAACTGGTTAAGAGTTCTGACTCTTAACCCTTCTTTTGCTGTTCACAACAACCCCTATCTTTGCAAACAGTGTAGATCCAGATCAGATGGCTTCTGAAGAAGCATCTGATCAGGATCTACACTGTTTGGCATTCAGTTTATGACTTTATAGCAATAAATTACTTCAAGCAATTTGATTGGTTCAAAGTCAGAAATGGGTGTGGTTAAACTGAATATTCAGCAAGAGAAGGGTTAAACATTAGGTCTTTTACTGCTACGTGTTTGAGCCCCCCTTGGGTCAAATGTGGGATACCAAGGTCAGATTCGGCCCCCGCCCATTGGGGCTTGAAGAAATATATGGGCTGCATAATGCTTCCACACAGAGCTGATCCGACCCACACAGGAGTACTGGTAAACCACTTAGAGGATCTAAGCCTGCCCAGGCAAAGCGGTGTGAGTGTTGGACTGTCCATGCTTACAAATTTGATTGGTTTCATTGGGGGACAGGGCTTGAGATGTCATTTCATCTCATGTCAGGTAAAAGTCCCACAAAATTGGAAGCAACGTCTCCAAAATGACCTTTACAGTGTTGACGGGGACGTTAAACCTCAAATCAAACAAACAAAATATGTGTTGTGAGTTCTTGGTAAGTAAGTGTAGAGGCCTGCATGGCCAACTGGTTAAGAGTTCTGACTCTTAAACATTAGGTCTTTTTTCTACTACGCGTTTGAGCCCCAGCTTGGGTCAAATGTGGGATACCAAGGTCAGATGGATTTTTGCTAGGTGCTCCAGTTTTTTCCCACACCGAATTACTGATTGGGGTCCTGTTGTTCAAAACACTGTTAACTTAATGTGCTTGTTTGTGGACAAATTGTTAGCTGTTCTAGTAAGTATAGTATCTTATACTGTGGTATTTTTGCTGAAAAAAAATGTGAGAAGCCTCCTTCCTGTAGTGGTTATGCTACTCACTTTGTAAACCAGGGGTCACAGGATCGATCCCTGGCTTCTCCAGATTTTGGGATGGGTCTTTAAACCAACGTCCTGTCTCAGTATGACCTTAGCTGTTGGTGAGATGTAAAACTCAAACACTCCTTCACTCACTTGCTGAAAAAAATGTGAGCACCTTTTGATGTATAGATTATATTAATGTAGAAAAATGACCATAAATGGCCATACAATGTATATGTTTTTTGTTTTGACACTTTAGTTTATTTACCACAGTCTTTGCTTTGGACCTCCACAATAGTGTTATATAGTGATTTTAGTTTTGGCTGCACTAAATAAATTAAAGAACATAAATTAAATAATTCTTTGTCATATGTTGTCTCAGTTTGTATTAGAATTTGATACAGCTGCAGTTTACATTTTGACAGGACAGTGGTAAACGTCAGTGAAGAACCGGGGACATCTAGTCAAACAAACACAAAACGCCAAGGAACATGGGCTGACAGTGAAGTAGAGAAAGCTCTGAAAAGTATTCTTAGCTTTGCCAAGAATTTCAGAGGTATTTGAAGCACCCTTTAAAGCACTATTTATTGCTGAGCAGGCAATCCCTCTAATTGTTTAACCCATAACGTACCAATCACAACAATTGTCGTCTGCTTTGACGTCTGCCGGTAACTTTAAAAGTCATTTTTGCAAACAGTGAGGACCCAGATCAGAGCAGGAGCAGTCTGATCTGGGTCCATACTGTTTGCCTGTATGCTAAAATATGTTTGAAAAGTTTCCAAGAAGATTCAGCAGACGACAAAATCAGATGACATTTTAAGATGCGTTTTTCTCGGCAGCTGAAGGGTTAAACCGTAGTGCACTCTGTTTCCCAAGTTTCTGATCATTTTGAAATATTCCACTTTAATGCCACCAAGTAATCCTTTAGATATCAGTCACAACAACTGTTGTCTGCTTTGTCATCCGCTGGTAACTTCAAAAGTCATTGCTGCAAACAGTGAGGACCAAGATCAGACTGCTCCTCTAGAAGCAGTCTGATCAAGAGGAGCAGTCTGATCGATTCCACAGTGTTTGCGTGTTTGAAAAATTATTTTTAAAATCATTACAAGCAGATGCAGCAGATGACAAACAGACAACATTTTCAGATGCAATTTTTCTTGGTATCTTAACGGTTAATGCTTGAAATAACAGTTGCAGTGAAAAAGACTGAGTGCACTGCCACATTGCTTTTGGTTTGATTTGAGGTTTAATGTCCCCGTCAACACTGTATAGGTCATTATAGAGACATTGTTTCCAATTTTGTGGGACTTTTACCCAGCATTGAGATGAAATGACATCTCAAGCCCTGTCGCCCAATGAAACCAATAGCGTTTATAAGCATGGATGGTCCTACTCGCACGGCTTTTCCTGGACAGGCTTAGATCCTCTAAGCGGTTTACCAGTACTCGTGTGTGGTTGGTTTCAGCTCTGCGTGGAAGCATCATGCATCTCATCTATTCTTCAAGCCCCGATGGGCGGGGGCTGACTGCTAGATATAGAAAGTATGGGTCAGCACAAGACCAAAGCTGCAAAAAGACTTGCGTGACAAGGGAACAGTCAGACAAGCCTGCACATCCAAGTAGTCTGATCAGGTTCCAGTATAAAATCACCACAAGTGTAAGATTCTGTTTATCATAACGGTTTTAAGGGAAATGGGAACACCTGGCAGATTTTTCTGCCATTTTTCAAAGGGAGACAACTTTTGGGACTTCCTGTTCGCTTTTCTATAAGCTCTGTCCCACTGAAAAAGGGGTCTACTCTTAAAGGAAAGAATTTGCTAAAAAGGGGTCTACTCTTAAAGGAATCAATTTGCTCCTGAGGAGCAAATTCTTTCCTTTAAGAGTTGACCCCAATTGTTATGGGAGACAAAAATACTTTTGCAGAAGTTGCCTCCCCTGAAGGTGTACCATTCTACTTAAATTGGATTTTATTTCTAAATAATTTCAGAAAAATTTTAATAGAAAACATGTCATGGACGGTATCCTGATGTTTGGTGACAGTAACAATGTGTGGTCATGTGATTTTTATGTCATGATGTTATCTATTAGCCCTTATCCTGCTGTTCCCGACAACCCCTATCTTTGCAAACAGTGTAGATCCTGATCAGATGGCTTCTTCAGCTCCATCTGATCAGGATCTGCACTGTTTGAAGCCATCTGATTAGGATCTGCACAGTTTGAAATTCAGTATATGAATTTGTTGGAATAAATTACATCCAAAAATCTGATTGGTTCAAGGTCATAAATGGGTGTGGCTAAACTGAATATTCAGCAGGACAAGGGTTAAATAACAGCAACATTATTTGATCATAGAAGCTAACAGCCGTCTGTGATGCAGTGAAAGGGTTAACAGATAAAGGCGGAAACAAGGTTGCCGATTTCCCTGACTTTTCCCGTTGGTATAAGGGCTTGGACTTTCAGTCTGCATTAAAAATCCGCGCTAAGAAATGAAAGGTATGCAAGAAAAAGAATCCTATATGGGTGTGAGGGGTGGATAGAAAAACCTGACCCTCGGGATCACTTTCCGGCATCACTCGGCAAGCCTCGTGATGCCGGACAGTGACCCTCGGGATGGATTTTTCCATCTACCCCTCGAATTCATATAAGATTCTTATATTATCATTTGTTGTGGATCAAACCGGACTCACAGGTCTTCAGAAATGAACTTCACCGTTTGAGTAGATGCTGAGGTTGAAGCAAATGTTGACAGCTAGCTGAACAAATGCAGAAATGTACAAACAGTAGAAAAACAAGATTTGTTTGTTTGCTTGATTTGAGCTTTAACGTCCCCGTCAACACTGTAAAGGTCATTTTGGAGACGTTGCTTCCAATTTTGTTGGACTTTTACCCGACATTGAGATGAAATGACATCTCAAGCCCTGCTGCCCAATGAAACCAATAGGGTTTATAAGCATGGGCGGTCCAACACTTGCACCGCTTTGCCTGGGCAGGCTTAGATCCTCTAAGCAGTTTATCAGTACACATGTGCAGTTGGTTTCAGCTCAGCATGGAAGCATCATGCAGCCCATCTATTTCTTCAAGCCCCGATGGGCTGGGGCCTGAGAAAAACAAGATACCTATCTGAAACCATCATGGGTCTCGTTTCCTGTAACATATCTGATGTTCTGTTTGCAGCTGAAGAAGAAATGATTGAGTTTGGAACAATACACATCAAATTGTTTGATGCTCTGAAAAAGGAATACAAGGTACATTGTACTATGCTTTATGTGTGGAAGTGTATCTGTTCTCTTCACCTTGTAAATTCATTATGAAAACACGCCTATACAAATTCAATATAAACTTAAATGCCGAAAAACGAAAATTTTAAGATGAAAAAATGTGATACTTTGTCTTATTTCTGCTCAAAATATAGATTGTGGGTACTCGCTAGAACTGCCTCATCGAGGTGGTTCTAACGAGTACTCACAATATATATTTTAGAGCAGAAATAAGAAAAATAAGGTTTACCCCTGTAAACCCCAGTTTTCCTATATAGAGGTGGGGTTTGAGGAGGTCAAAATTATATAGGCATGTTTTCCTGATGTAAAATATTTTTCATATATTAGCCATGGCGGAATCACAAAATACAAGGGCTGTTTGATATGTTGTGAGCCTCGTATTGAAGGAGGTATGCAGGGATGTTCTTTTTAAGTCTTACTATTCTCTGACTAGTATAAAGGGCCGTGTACCCAAGGACTTGTCTCATTTGGTCGGTTTATATCGACGAGGTAGCACTCTAAAGTAAACAAGACAAGCAGCTTTTGCAAAATGGACAAAATCGGTGAAAAGAGTAGTGATTCAATATTTGCATAAAAAAGGTGTAACACCCAAGGAAATCCATCATGATATACTAGCAACACAAGGGAAAGATGTCTCATTACGAAAACACACCTTTACAAATACATTGCCACCCTTATCGCCGAAAAAATGAAAATTTTATGATGAAAAATTGTGATATTTTTCTTATTTCTGCTCAAAATATAGATTGTGGGCACTCGTTAGAACCGCCTGATCAAGCGGTACTAACGAGTACCCACAATCTATATTTTAGAGCAGAAATAAGAAAAATAAGGTATACCCCCGGCAACCCCAGTTTTACCATATGAAAGTGGGGTTCAGGGGGGTCAAAATTATATAGGCGTGTTTTCGTGATGTTCTGCGAGATGCCTTCTGCGGCATCTGATCTGGGCCTGCACTGTTTGCCAGGGTACCCTTTTAGCGTTTTCCTGTAAGCAGTGTGTTACCATTTACACTCTCAGTGCATTTGGAGGAGAAAACACCTGGGGCCAGTTGTTGAAAGCATTGTTAGCTTAACGAGCTCGTTAGTGGTCAACTTGTTAACCATTCTAGTAAATACAATATCTAATACTCTGCTATTTTTGCTGAAAAAATGTGAGCAGCTTTTGCATATGCAAAAGCCGCTCACATTTTTTCAGCAAAAATATTGGTATATTTGCCATATTAAATGATCAAAATTTTAACGAAACATTAGCTAATGACATCGTTAGTTTTGAACAACTGGCCGCTGAGGTTAACTGTTGAGATGTTTTAATGAATACATTGATTCATGTAGCGCCCTCTGTCCATCGGGGCCTGGAGAAATAGATTAGGCTGCATGATGCTTCTGCACAGAGCTGAAACCAACAGAAGTTTTGAGGACTGGTAAACCACCAAGATCTGCCCAAGAAAAGAGGTGTGAGTCAGACTTTTCCTTATACTCTGGCGCTTCCTTTGGGTGGTAGGGCTTGAGATGTTATTTCATCTCAATGTCAGGTAGAAGTCACGCAAAATTGGAAGAGGCATCTCCAGAATGACCTAAATTGTGTTGACCGGGATGTAAAACCTCATCACAAACATTGACACATGATGTCTTTTGATCATTAAGTAATGTCAAAGTACATCTCTAATTTGATTGGACAATGCGACAATTATGATGTATACCACGCTGTTCCTCTGTGAGTAACGGCCCCCGCCCTTGGGGACTTGAAGAAATAGATGGGCTGCATGATGCTTCCAATCAGAGCTGAAACTGCAGTGCTAGTCAGACCGTCCATGCTTATAAACCCTATTGCCTTCATTGGGCGACAGGGCTTGAGATGTTATTTCATCTCAATGCATACCTGCCAACTTTTCAAATTTTTCATGGGGGAGATTCTGCGTGTCACGGCATTTTTCGATGGAATAAAGCGCGGTGAATATTTTCCCCAAAATTTCCATGGGGGAGATTTTTTTTCAAACCAGTAGACACACTCCAGTCCACTAGTACAATCAGAAAAATTGCATGTTTACATTTTATGTATTATCCAATAAATCACTGGTATAATACTTGAGCTTCAATAATTAACAGTATTTGCAATAACTAAAGATTATCTGAATACATGATCTGTCTGAAATTAGGTTCTTTTACTCAGAAAGTTTTCATGCAATTGCAAGGTGTGCTTAATGTCTGACTATAACAACCTTTATTTTGCAAAACAATTGTTTCTGAAGTGTTAGAACACTCATTACCAAATAATAATACAATTCTTAGTTTGAGAGATAAAAACTACGATTTTCGTAGTCACGAAAATATGTGACATTGCTCATTCATAGGTAAATATTTACTTTCATTACATCTGGGAGAGATTAGATAATTGTTCAAACAAACTTACATGAAAAGTCAGCAAAGGGCATCCCTATGCTCATACAGATAGAAAACTGTTGGCAACTTGCATTTGTTTGTGGGTACAGGGTAATCTATCATCGGGTTAAAAATAGTCAATACAGCTAAAATATACTCAGGGTTTTTCCATCTCCAAAATAGATAGTGAAGAAATCCAAGATATTCCAAATGACTATCCACAAACAATATGGGTGATAAAAATACCAAGCGTGAGGAGGTGGAAAAATCGTGATTTTTGCCTTATTTTGGCAACACGATCGTGAGGTCAAAATGCATGGAAAAATCGTGAAACTCACTCCTAATGGGTGAAAGTTGGCAGGTATGTCTCAATGTCGGGTAAAAGTCCCACAGAATTGGAAACAACTTCTCCAAAATGACCTGTACAGTGTTGACGGGGACGTTAAACCTCAATTCAAACAAACAAACAAAACAAAGGCATGGGAGACAAAAATACTTTGTAGGAGTTGCCTCCCCTGATGGTGTATCCATTCCATTTAAGTGAGTTAGCCAATTCCTGTTTTTATCCCCCGAGCAAATAGGTTCGGGGGATATAGCCATCAGCCTGGCGTCCGTCCGTCCGTCCGTAGATGCAACCTTTTGATGGCCATAACTCCTATACCCTTTGAGATTCATTCATGGTTCTTGGCACAATTGTTCACAAGACCGAGACTGCGTGTCATGCGCAAGAACCAGAACTCTGGATGCCATACTTTTTTAGTTATCTCCCCTTTTAATAAAATAGAATGACTACTTTGTGATGGCCATAACTCCAATACCATTTGAGATATATTGATGGTACCTGGCACAGTTGTTCACAAGGCTGAGATGGCGTGTCATGCACAAGAACCACAACACTGGTTGCCATGGTTTTGGAGTTATCTCCCCTTCCAATAAATTAGAGTGACAACCTTGTGATGGCCATAACTCCTATACCCTTTGAGATTCATTGATGGTTCTTGGCACAATTGTTCACAAGGCTGAGTCGGCGTGTCATGCGCAAGAACTAGAACTCTGGATGCCATACTTTTTTAGTTATCTCCCCTTTTAATAAAATAGAATAACTACTTTGTGATGGCCATAACTCCAATACCCTTTGAGATATATTGATGGTACCTGGCGCAGTTGTTCACAAGGCTGAGACAGCGTGTCATGGACAAGAACCACAACTCTGGTTGCCATGGTTTTGGAGTTATCTCCCCTTCCAATTAAATAGTGTGACAACCTTGTGATGGCCATAATTCCTATACCCTTTGAGATTCATTGATGGTTCTTGGCACAATTGTTCATAAGGCTGAGACAGCGTGTCATGCACAAGAACCAGAACTCGGGATGCCATACTTTTTTAGTTATCTCCCCTTTTAATAAAATAGAATGACTACTTGTGATGGCCATAACTCCAATACCATTTGAGATATATGTATGGTACTTGGCACAGTTGTTTACAAGGCTGGGACGGCGTGTCATGCACAAGAACCACAACTCTGGTTGCCATGGTTTTGGAGTTATCTCCCCTTCCAATAAAATAGTGTGACAACCTTGTGATGGCCATAATTCCATGCCCTTTGAGATTCATTGATGGTTCTTGGCACAATTGTTCACAAGGTTGAGACGGCGTGTCATGCACAAGAACTAGAACTCTGGATGCCATACTTTTTTAGTTAACTCCCCTTTTAATAAAATAGAATGACTACTTTGTGATGGCCATAACTCCAATACCCTTTGAGATATATTGATGGTTCTTGGCACAATTGTTCACAAGGCTGAGACGGCGTGTCATGCCCAAGAACCAGAACTCGGGATGCCATACTTTTTTAGTTATCTCCCCTTTTAATAAAAAGAATGACTACTTTGTGATGGCCATAACTCCAATACCTACGGGCCTCCGTTGCCTAGTGGATAAGAGCGCTGACTCTTAGTCATTAGGTCTCTCACCGCCGTAGGTTCGAGCCTCACTCGGGCCACGTGTGAGACGCCAAGTTCTGCAACGGAAGGTCAGGTGGTTTTTCTCCGGGTACTCCGGTTTTTGCCCACCTCTGATTAACGATCGGCTCGATATGAGTGAAATAATCTTGAAAGGGCCGTAAATCCCAAACAAAAAGAAAAAAAAAATAAAAAAAATAAACTCCAATACCATTTGAGATATATTGATGGTACCTGGCACAGTTGTTCACAAGGCTGAGACAGCGTGTCATGCACAAGAACCACAACTCTGGTTGCCATGGTTTTGGAGTTATCTCCCCTTCCAATAAAATAGAGTGACAACCTTGTGATGGCCATAATTCCAATACCCTTTAAGAAGATATATTGATGATACCTGGCACAGTTGTTCACAAGGCCGAGACCGTGTGTCATGCACAAGAACCACAACTCTGGATGCCTTGGTTTTTTAGTTATCTCCCCTTCCAATAATATAGAATCACTACCTTGTGATGGCCACATCTCCAACACTCTTTGAGATATATTGATGATACTTGATACAGTTGTACATGAGGTTAAACAGGTGTTTCACGTGCAAGAACCACAACTCTGAGTGCCCTGGTTTTTTTAATTATCTCCCCTGACAATATAACCTTGCGATGGCCATAACTCCAATACCCTTTGAGATATATTGATGGTACTTGGCACAATTGTATACAACGTTGAGACGGCGCTTCATGCCTAAGAACCACAACTCTGGGTGCTATGATATTTGAATTATCTCCCATCCAATATAACAGTATGACAACCTTGTGATCACCGTACCTCCAATAACCTTTGAGACATATTGGTGGTACTTGATGCAGATGTACATGAGGTTAAGCAGTTGTGTCATGCTCAAGAATTACAACTCTGGGTGCTCCCCTGGCAATATAACCTTGTGATGGCCATAACTCCAACGCCCTTTGAGATATATTGAAGGAACTTGGCACAATTGTATACAAGGTACAGAAGGGATGTCATATGCAAGAACCACAACTGTTGTTGCTGTGGTATTTGAGTTATCTACCCTTCCAATATAACAGTATGACCAGTTTGTGATCACCCCAATACCTTTTTAGACATATTGATGGTACTTTGTATAGAAATACATGAGCTTAAGCAGGCATGTCATGCGCAAGAACCACATTTCTGAGTGCCCTGGTTTTTAGCTCACCTGTCACGTAGTGACAAGGTGAGCTTTTGGGATCACTTTTTGTCCGTCGTCCGTCGTGCGTGCGTGCGTGCGTGCGTCCGTGCGTGCGTCCGTGCGTGCGTCCGTAAACTTTTCTTCAAACGACATCTCCTCCTAAACCACTGATCGGATTTTGACCAAACTTCACAGGAATGATCCTTAGGTGGTCCCCTTTCAAAGTTGTTCAAATGGTTCCGGTCCGTTGCACATATAGGTCACAGTAGCCAAAAATAGATTTTTTTCACCGAAAACTTAAAAAATCTTCTTCTCTGAAACCGCAAGGCCAAGGTCTTTGATATTTGGTATGAAGCTTCATCTAGTGGACCCCTACCAAGATTGTTCAAATTATAGTGCTGGGGCCAAAAATGCCCCCGCGAGGGGGCCCTTTGGTTTTACATGGGCTTATATAGGGAAAATCTTTAAAAATCTTCTTCTCTGAAACTGCAAGGCCCAGATCTTTGATATTTGGTATGAAGCTTCATCTAGTGGACCCCTACAAAGATTGTTCAAATTATAGTGCTGGAGCTAAAAATGCCCCCGCACGGGGGCCCTTTGGTTTTTACATGGGCTTATATAGGGAAAATCTTGAAAAATCTTCTTCTCTGAAACTGCAAGGCCCAGGTCTTTGATATTTGGTATGAGGCTTCATCTAGTGGACCCCTACCAAGATTGTTCAAATTATAGTGCTGGGGCCAAAAATGCCCCCGCACGGGGGCCCTTTGGTTTTACATGGGCTTATATAGGGAAAATCTTGAAAAATCTTCTTCTCTGAAACCGCTAGGCCCAGGTCTTTGATATTTGGTATGAAGCTTCATCAAGTGGACCCCTACCAAGATTGTTCAAATTATAGTGCTGGGGCCAAAAATGCCCCCGCACCAGGGCCCTTTTGTTTTACATAGGCTTATATAGGGAAAATCTTTAAAAATCTTCTTCTCTGAAACTGCAAGGCCCAGGTCTTTGATATTTGGTATGAAGCTTCATCTAGTGGACCCCTACCAAGATTGTTCAAATTATAGTGCTGGAGCTAAAAATGCCCCAGCCCCGGGGCCCTTTGGTTTTACATGGGCTTATATAGGGAAAATCTTGAAAAATCTTCTTCTCTGAAACCTCAAGGCCCAGGTCTTTGATATTTGGTATGAAGCTTCATCTAGTAGACCCCTACCAAGATTGTTCAAATTATAGTTCTGGGGCCAAAAATGCCCCCGCACCAGGGCCCTTTTGTTTTACATAGGCTTATATAGGGAAAATCTTGAAAAATCTTCTTCTCTGAAACTGCAAGGCCCAGGTCTTTGATATTTGGTATGAAGCTTCATCTTGTGGACCTCTACCAAGATTGTTCAAATTATAGCCCTGGGGCCAAAAATGCCCCCGCTCCGGGGCCCTTTGGTTTTACATGGGCTTATATAGGGAAAATCTTGAAAAATCTTCTTCTCTGAAACCACAAGGCTTAGGTCTTCGATATTTGTTATGACGCTTCAGCTAGTGGACCTCTATAAAGATTGTTCAAATTATAGCCCTGAGACCAAAAATGCCCCCGCCATGTGGCCCTTTGGTTTTACATAGACATATATAGGGAAAATCTTTAAAAATCATCTTCTCTGAAACACAAGGCTTAGGTCTTTGATATTTGTTATGAAGCATCAGCTAGTGGACCTCTACCAAGATTGTTCAAATTATAGCACTGGGGCCAAAAATGCCCCCGCTCCGGGGCCCTTTGGTTTAACATAGACTTATATAGGGAAAATCTTGTTTTACATAGACTTCTATATGCAGGGTAAACCTTTAAAATCTTTTTCTCTGAAACCAGAAAGCCCAGGTCTTTCATATTCGATATGAAGCTTCATCTTGTGGACCTCTACCAAGATTTTCAAATTTTAGCCCTGGGGCAAAAATTGACCCTGCCCGGGGCCCGCTTGTTATGCTTTGGATCAGGTGAGCGAACCAGGGCCCTCTGGGCCCTCTTGTTTAGTTATCTCCCCTGACAGTATAATGTTGCGATGGCCATAACTGCAATACTTTTGTGATATATTGCTGGTTTAATTCTGGTGCACTTTCTATTGGTGAACAATCTTCTGAAGGCCATATTGGCTTTTGGTCGGGGGATTTGCCATCTCTTCCGATGGCTATTTTTTATTATTATACAGAAACTTAGAACTCACTGGGCAGGCATAAAGGAACACGTTTCAACCTTCGATGAGCTGGATATGGCTACCACAAGGTTGAGAGTTCGACTCCCAGCTGAACCCAAACCTGATACTCCACAACCAAATATACTAGAACCATCCGAGGTAAGAGTTTGAGAAATGGGTTTTGGTATTTTGGGCCCAGTTTTCCGAAACTAACAATGTCAATAGTTATCATATCGTTAAAACGCTGTTCATTTAATATTGAAAATACACTAATACATTAGAAGCCTCTGTGGTGTAGTGGTTACGCTACTCGCCTTGTAAATCAGGGATCGCAGGATTGATCCTGGGCTTCTTCAGACTTTCGGATGAGTCTTTAAACCGAGGTCCTGTCTCTGTATGACCTTAGATGTTGGTGGGATGTAAAACTCGAACACTCACTCACTAATACATCATGAAAACATGCCTATATAATTTTGATCCCCTTGAACCCCACTTTTATATAGTAAAACTGGGGTTTACAGGGTAAATCTTATTTTTCTTATTTCTGTTCCAAAATATAGATAGTGGATACTCGTTAGAACTGCCTCATCAAGAGTACCAACAATCTTTTTTTTGAGCAGAAATAGGCTGTAATGTTTACAGTGTATTTTATAGGCGTGTTTTTGTAATGTTTTTGCTGAAAAATATGTGATTAGCTTTTGCTGCACACATTTTCCAGCAAAATACCAGAGTATAACATGTACTGGCTAGAACACGTAACATTTTGGGAGCTAACAAGTTCATTAAGCTTTATCCTTTTGAACACGACAACCCCTACCTTGGCAAACAGTGCAGATCCAGATCAGATGGCGGACTTTTTGTCATGCAGATTCTGAATTGGATGAATGCATTACATCAAATAATTTAATTTATGGATAATCAGAAATAGTCTGAAATGGGTTTGGCTAAATGAATTTATTCAGCAAATAAGGGTTAAGCTAATAATGCTCATATGACATCGCTCGGGAGAATGTAATAACGCCATGTAATAAATTCAATAGTCCACTAGTGGATCAAATTTGCAAATTAGTTAGATTGGTCCCGTAACGTCACAAGTACAAGGCCTTTAACAATGTCGCGTTTACTAATGGTGCATTGTTGACATTTTTGTTGAACAATTTTGAATAAAATGGGTGTTAAATGTCATATGATAAATAGAATCTTGTATTCGTGTTCATACATTATTGAATTTATTAAAGGGATAAAATGCTTGCAAAGCCTCGCATTTTATCCCTTTACCTTAACTCATTTAATAAATTCAATAATATACTCAACGACTTTAAAAACACATAGGTGACAAAAAGTTAAATGTCTCGAAAATTAAAGCAGATATTTTTAAACACAAAACATATAAAGAAAATGTTTCTGCCACTTAGTGAAATCAAAGATTTTAAATTTTTGCCATTTGTTACGTGTCAATCAATGCACGAATGGACACACCCAAATTTTAAAAATCAGAACCACAAAAATAGCATTGAAAACAAATCTCTTAATCACACTGTAAAACTTGCCAAATTAACAATTTGTCAAAATTACACGATCGCATATATTTGGAATAAGGAATACTAATGTCTTCCAGTTACAGACTACCCTGAGAGAAAATGGCGACCCAAAAGTCAGCGGTTTTAGCTGTTTTTCAAGTTTTGAGCACACTTGAAAGTTGTGACGTCCAAAGCATGTTTGGCTTGGTACCCGATTTTCCAAAAATTACAGGAAGTTCTTTTGACATGATTCTCTGAATGTTAAGTTTTCATTCCACAGAATTGCACACGTTAGCGTCACATCGACTTTGGTGACGTTGACGTCATTGACGCTGTAAATGAAATTTTGAAAATGATTTTCAAGTTTTTGAGCGAATGTACCTATGTGCTTATGATCATCGAAGTACCGGTATTTAACAAGCTTGATAACATTTTAAGAAAAACATAAACGTCAAACTTACATCAGTATCTATGGGTGTTTTTGTCTTGTTAGACATGTTAGCTCAGAGAGGTCTGTCTTATGAATGTTCAGTATGAGAGTTTGGGGGTTAGTTCATATTTATCGTAGAAATATGCAAATTAAAAAACTATGCTTTATTAAAGTCTTTAAGTATACATGAACACTCATGTAAGATCCTCAATGAAAAACTGGGTCTAGATGGCTTAGCAAAAGAGAAATCTAACTTTGGCAAGAAAATGTAAGCCATGCCAAATGAAAACATGCACAAGCTGCTATCCCCATAGTAATATCATCTCGTGATGTACGATGCAGTTTACAAGCTCTGTATTCTAATCTACATTGAGCCTGATAAACAGTAACTTTATTGTGTTTATTCTTTAAATGAGCCAGGGCATGACAAAATCTGCAAGGAGGCTTGAGCAGCCAGCAAAGACACAGATCAGCCTGCACATTTGCACAGTCTTATCAGAGTCTTCACTGATCCCATGTACCTACAATAGGCTAATATCTATGCAAAGAGACATAAGATTAAGGTTTTGTCATAGTGGAAGGGTGTGCAGGTTGATTTGAGCCTCTGCTGATCATACCGGTCTTATTGTAGGTTTTGACATGTGCCACCTCAAATACCTGTTAAAATCATGAGCTTTGCATAAAATAGGGCATATAGTGTTACGCCTGTCCATTCATCTGTTTGTCTCCAACTGCATCCGTGTCCATGGCATTAGCAGTTTCTGTTTAAGTTTCTTGGTCACACCTGCTATTAGCATGGCGTGATATAGACATCTGGTTTTCCGTCTGTTCGTCCATCCGTCTGTCCCTTCGTCAAGGCATCAACATTTGCGACCACCCTAGGGTTTACCCTAATGGTCAAGTTTATTTCTCAAGGACTATAAGAGCTTCATTAATGATACTTGGTACAAACTTGTATCTGAGGATGGCAACTTAAATGCAAGCATCCATATCTGACCTTGACCTACATTTCATCATCATGGTTCACTGACTTTGTAAAATATTGTGACCACCCTAGCATTCACCCTAATGGTCAAGTTAATTTCTCAAGAAGTATAAGAGCTTTATTAATGATACAATTTTAATGCAAGCATCCATATTTGACCTTGACCTACATTTTATGGTACACTGACTTTGTGAAAATTTGCGACCACCCTAGCGTTCACCCTAATGGTCAAGTTCATTTCAAAAGAACTATAAGAGCTTTATTAATGATACTTTGTACATACTTGTATCTAGGGATGACAACTATAATACAAACATCATATTTGACCTTGACATCAATTTCATGGTTCACTGACTTAGTGAACTGTTACATCAACATTAGTGTTTAACCTAATGTTTAAATTCATTTCTCAACAACTATTAGACCTTCATTAATGATACTTGATACAAGCTTGCATCTAGGAATGGCAACTTTTATGCAAGCATCCATGTTTGACCTTGGCCTAGATTTCATGGTTCTGTGACTTTGCGCCCCCAAAAGCGCAACATATCCTTCGGCAGAATTCTTATTTAATTTTGCTACCAGGTGGGGGTGTCAGTATCCTTTGGACACATTTTTAGTCTTTGTTTTATTTGAACTGAACAATGATAGCTAGTTACTACATGTACAAGTATTGACCGTTAAAATGCCAGGAAAAACTTTATGTGAAAATGCCGTCTGTTTATGTCTTCTGCTGCATCTTCAGGCAAACATTTCAAACATATTTTTGCATACAGGCAAACAGTGTGGACCCTGATCAGACTGCTCTTAGGAGCAGTCTGTTCTGGGTCCACATCATTTGCAACAATGACTTTTGAAGTATCAAGCAGATGGCAAAGCAGACAACAGTTGTTATGATTGGCATTAAAAGGGTTAAAGAAAGTCTGACATGAAGAATAAATAACAAAAAAAAGGGGGGGGGGGGGTGGAACAGACCTCCATTACTTACTTAATGAAAATGTCATTGTTTTGATGTGATTTAATGTTACATGACCCAGCATGTTTGTCACAGACTTCAAAATTTGGTCAAGATGGCATTTTGTCATCTTCTACACCGTTCATCATTCAATTTGCGAAATTGAGTGAATACATTAAATCATGTTATCTGATTGGCTGACAGTTAGAAACGGGTGTGAAAAAATTAAATTCATCAACCGGCCATGTGTTAAGACTGCTCCTCATTTCTTTCCAGCTGAGTCACCACAGACTGAAGCTTGCGTCAGATAAAATTGTAGCCGAAGGTGAACTAAGGAAAAAACTAGGGCAGCTCCTGTACTTGAAGAACTTGGAAAAGGTGAGGTACTTCAAGAATCTTTCATGGGTGTGGATCTATGGATCTGATATAGGCATTGCCAACCCTAAGGGTGCCTGGGTTGATGGGATTCTTGCTTAAGCCGAGGTTTCTATTGGCCCAGGCATCAGCCTTATATTTCGATCAGCCCAGCCATTCAAAGGGTTGGAACGAACCATGTTGAATTCATGCAGATAAAAAATTCTTTTTCTTACATACGACATATTTTTTTTTTACTTTTTCATTTTCTTTACAATAAATGTCTTTCGGTGATCCAGATCACCTCTTGCATGTGCTCATTTTTGTGATACTTGGCAAAGTATGACATAATGTGATATGCCATCGGTCCCTGCTCATTAGGGCTTGAAGAAATAGATGAGCTGCATGATGCTTCCACACAGAGCTGAAACCGACCGCACATGAGTACTGGTAAACCGCTTCTACCGTAAGCCTGCCCAGTCAAAGCGGTGCGAGTCCGACCATTGGTTTCATTGGGCGACAGGGCATGAGATGCCATTTCATCTCAATTTCGGGTAAAAGTCCCACAAAATTGGAAGCAATGACTCCAAAATGACCTATACAGTGTTGACAGGGATGTTAAACCTCAAATCAAACAAAACAAAACAAACAATGTGACATGCCATTATCAGTGCTTGGTGAAACTACTGTAAAATGCAGGGGCCAGTTGTTCAAAACTAATGACATCGTTAGTTAACATATCATTATAATTTTGATCATTAAATCTGGAAAATATGCAAAAAATTTTGCTGAAAAAAATGTGAGCAGCTTTTGCATCAGCAAAAGCTGCTCACATTTTTTCAGCAAAAATACCAAAAATTTTTATATTCTACTTGTTAGAACAGTTAACAATTTGACCACTAACGAGCTCGTTAAGCTAACGATACTTTGAACAACTGGCCCCTGAAGTTTTGATAAGCCGAAAAACAAAGACATCAAGAATCTGCAGTGGCCTTAATTCTGCTGAACACGAAAACCTCTAACTTTGCAAACAGTGTAGATCCTGATCAGATGGCCATCTGATCAGGATCTATACTGTTTGTCATTCAGTTTGTGAATTTGAACAAATACATTATATGTTTGATAGTCAGATATGGGTGTTGCTAAATTAATTTATTCAGCAGGATAATGGTTAAATGTAAATTTTCTGTTTGATTTACCAGTATATTGCCAGTATATTTCATTTATACATTCATTCACTGGCAAACTCTGATATTTATTTTATCCCTGATTATGTAAAGACAAACTGTAGTGTCTGTTGCTGGAGAAAATAACCAATTCAGGAAAAATTAGTGTTTAATTTTTGCTGTAAAATGTATATTGCAGTCTCAGCTAGAGGGCCCAGGGGGAGATAATCCTGAACCATGTCCCATATGTCAACAGGAACTCGGAAAAGAGGTAATAAAAAAGACCACCTGTTGTAGTTTTAGCGTCAACTTAATTGGCATTCTGTGTGCCTTGTAAAGCCCTCCAAAAAAGCTTGATCTAAACATTAACCCTAAACAACACCATGCAAACTTTATGAACACATTATTACATTTTATCAAAATCTGGCTTGAAATTTCATGTGAATCATCTGCCCAGCAAAATAAGACATTTCATGTGAATCATCTGCCCAGCAAAATAAGACATTTCATGTGAATCATCTGCCCAGCAAAATAAAACATTTCATGTGAATCATCTGCCCAGCAAAATAAGACATTTCATGTGAATCATCTGCCCAGCAAAATAAGACATTTCATGTGAATCATCTGCCTAGCAAAATAAGACATTTCATGTGAATCATCTGCCCAGCAAAATAAGACATTTCATGTGAATCATCTGCCTAGCAAAATAAGACATTTCATGTGAATCATCTGCCTAGCAAAATAAGACATTTCATGTGAATCATCTGCCAAGCAAAATAAAGCTTGCCATTTTATTGTCGCGCTTGGCGCGTCAAAGGCCCCCAGTTTTCCATCCGTTCATCCCTCTGTTTGTCAAGGCGTCAACATTTGCAACCACCCTAGCGTTCACCCTAAGGTTCAAGTTTATTTCTCAAGAACTATAAGAGCTTCATTAATGATACTTGGTACAAACTTGAATCTGGGGATGGCAACTTAAATGCAAGCATCCCTATTTGACCTCGACCTACATTTTATGGTTCACTGACTTTGTAAAATATTGCGACCACCGTAGCGTTCACCCTAATGTTCAAGTTTATTTCTCAAGAACTATAAGAGCTTCATTAATTATACGTGGTACAAACTTGAATCTGGGGATGGCAACTTAATGCAAGCATCCCTATTTGACCTTGACCTACATTTTATGGTTCACTGACTTTGTAAAATATTGCGACCACCCTGGCGTTCACCCTAATGGTCAAGTTTATTTCTCAAGAACTATAAGAGCTTTATTAATGATATTTGGTACTAACTTGTATCTGGGGATGGCAACTTAAATGCAAGCCACCCTATTTGACCTTGACCTACATTTTATGGTTCACTGACTTCGTAAAATATTGCGACCACCCTAGCGTTCACCCTAATGGTCAAGTTTCTTTCTCAAGAACTATAAGAGCTTCATTAATGATATTTGGTACAAACTTGTATCTGGGGATGGCAACTTAAATGCAAGCCACCCTATTTGACCTTGACCTACATTTTATGGTTCACTGACTTTGTAAAATATTGCGACCACCCTAGCGTTCACCAAGATAGTCAAGTTAATTTCTCAAGAACTATAAGGGCTTCATTAATGATACTTGGTACAAACTTATATCTGGAGATTGAAACTTAAATGCAAGCATCCATATTTGACCTTGACCTACATTTTATGGTTCACTGACTTGGTAAAATATTGCAACCACCCTAGCGTTCACCCTAATGGTTAAGTTAATTTCTCAAGAATTATTACAGCTTAATTAATGATACTTAGTACAAGCTTGCATTTAAGAATGGCAACTTTTATGCAAGCATCTATGTTTGACCTTGGCCTAGCTGTTATGGTTCAGTGACCTTGCACCCCCACAGGCATGACATAGCCTTCGGCGAAATTCTTGTTTGAATCATCTGATGCACATGAAAATCCGGTGCTTGATTTTCTGAAAAATCTTAAGAGAAAAAAATGAGCTGAAAATTATGTTCTGCTGATTGTGATTGGCATTTTAAGGATTAAATGGAGGAATTTATTGAGATAGCAAAATTCTAGTGTAAGTTCATGAGTCTTAACTCTTATCCTGCTGTTCACGACAACCCTTTTCTTTGCAAACAGTGTAGATCCAGATCAGATGGCTTCTGAAGAAGCCAGATCAGATGGCTTCTGAAGAAGCCATCTTATCAGGATGGCTTCTGAAGAAGCCATATAATCAGGATCTACACTATTTGACATTCAATTTATGAATCTTTAGGAATAAATTACATCAACTAATCTGATTGGTTCAAAGTCAGAAATGGGTGTGGCTAAACTGAATATTCAGCAAGATAAGGGTTAACTTCTTATGCATATGCCTGCCATTGGAAAGTGTGATCACATAAACTAACTGGCTCAATATGACCTTAATAGCGTTGACTTGGCCTTAAAACTTCAAACTAACCAACCATTTTGATAATTACTGTGATGAGTCAATTTGTCATTGTCATTGAGTTAGACATAATGCAAGACAAATTAGGTGTTTTGAGAATTTAGGTATAATTTTCCACATTTTCTTAAAGATATTATGAAGCCTGTCAAAAAAGGCCACCTCAATTCACAGGCCACAGCAATTCCCTGAATTTAAAGCCTACATGGTCCATTTGTTAGACCCAGAGTCCTGCGTTATAACACGATTCAGGTGTACTTGTAAGAATCACCTCATCTCTGTGATTTTGATGAGTACCTCAACATACATGTATCTTAACCCTTATCTTGCTGAATATTCATTTAAGCCACACCCATTTCTGTCTATCAACCAATCAAATTACTTGATGTAATTTATTGCTACAAATTCATAAACTGAATGCCAAACTGTAGATCCTGATCAGATGGCTTCTTCAGAGGCCATCTGATCTGGATCTACACTGTTTTCAAAGATAGGGGTGGTCGTGAACAGCAAGATAAGGGTTAAAGATATTTCATTTGTACAGTACTACTTCCTTACCTGACACTATGTTTAACCCTAGAGCCCTGTCTGGAACTTTTCTGATGAAAATCTGTGATATTTCACTTATTTCCACAGCAAACACAGGTTGTGGGTGCTCGTTAGAACCGCCTCATTGAGGCGGTTCTAACAAGTACCCACAACCTATGTCTTTGAGCAGAAATAAGGAAAATAATGTTTACCCCCGTAAACTCCAGTTTTCTCTATATAAATTGGGGTTTTTGGGGGTACTCATTTCACGGACTTGATCACGTGATGCCAATTATAGGGCTGCCAGGTTGTCTAGTTAGCGGTAAGGTTTGCAAAAATGCATGTACTTTCAACAAACAGTGTAGACCAAGATGAGATGCCAATGTCCCAAAAAAGGGCAGCTAGACATGTATGGGTAAAGCCACTTAGGGGATAACGGTATTCAGCATTATCACTTGGGGAAGTTTATCGTATATCGGTGGTCAGAAATTTTGTTTTATGGAGGCGCATTAGTTGAGCCAATTACATGGACTGTGGGACCATAAAATGGACAATTTACCTCCCAAAATGAAGATTTTAAATACAGTTATCCCATTTCTAATGCACTTACTCACTTGTTTTATTGAAAAATTGCTCTCTTTGCCCAAGACTGCAAGTGCAGTCAGCTGCATAAAACCACATACCAACCAATGAAAAGTGACCTTACATGATGACGTCGGAATTTTCGATGTTATCTAATCAGACATTGCGTTTCATATGCAAGTGCATTAGAATGAAGTTTGACACATAAATGAATACATAATTCATTAATTTTGATTTCAGTGGAGTGTAATGCAATGTGGCCACTGTTTCTGTATTGATTGTATCAGAATTGTGGTTGATCGCTACAGTTTTGGCGGTAGACACAGGACAGTCAAATGTGCAGTGTGCAGACAGACTTCTCTACATGGGGAAATTTCTTATGTGACAACAACTCAAGGACAGAGTGTTGCTGATGATTCTTCCTTAAGAGTTAAGGTAAGTGGTTGGATATGGTGACCCTTGATTATCATCACGAAAACACACCTATGCAATTTTGACCCCCTTGAACCCCACTTTTATATAGTAAAACTGGGGTTTCCGGGGGTATGCCATATTTTTCTTATTTCTGCTCTAAAATATAGATTGTAGGTATTAGTTAGAACCGCCTCGATGAGGCGGTTCTAACGAGTACCCAAATAAAGATTGTTGGTATTCATTAGAACTGCCTCGATAAGGTGGTTCTAACGAGTACCCACAATCTATATTTTGAGCAGAAATAAGAAAAATATCAGAATTTTTCATCATAAAATTTGCATTTTTTCGTCAATAAAGGTGGCAATGTATTTGTATAGGAGTGTTTGCGTAATGGATTGAATTTGGTCAAGATTGTTTGGTCAATCATTGACCAGTGATTGACTAGATCAGTGAACTTGCTAGAAATATTGGTACACCTCAACCTCGTTATAGCACGGAACTCTGGGTCCAACCAACAGACCGTGTTAGTTAACTGAATCGTGTTATAAATGCCGACCGTATTTGTCACAGATCAACCATTGACCCTATAGTGATCAATAGTTTCCCAAACAAGATGATGTGCGGTCTGGTTAATAACCGTATTTCCCGACTGAAAGGTGTTTAGAACTAATCAATAGCAGTAAATACCATGGCCCATCAAGTCAAACAAGTCTCTTTAATCGAAACCAGCTGATAAACCATGTTTATATCCAGAAAATTGTCCGTTTGATAGCTGGTTCCTGGCTGACTTTGTTGTAACTGAGAATCCGGGACCGTACTGAACTACAGTACCGTTAATAGATTTCAATGGTAAAAATACCGAGTTAGGGTTCGGAACCGGACAATAGAATTTTGAATTACTTCCCTTGAAATGTCTTACCCTTAATATTTTAGCCATTTGAAATGATTTTTAATGGCGCACATGGTCTTTGAATGATTTTTTTATGGCAAAATTCAATCATGAATATGTTTTATCATTTGCTTTTAAGTTGGAATAAATCTGACTTTCTTTTACATGCGGCTCTAGAAAATCAGTTTTATTGCAGTTGAACGATCACATCGTCTGCATCGATGTTTAAAATTTCTGCTGAGCAGAATAAATATTTTTTTCCGGTTGCGTGGCTGAATTCTTTAATCAGAGCTGGAGGTGTGTGGCTGACGACTCGGATTGGTCGCGCCATGGTCTTGCTCATTGTGACTCATAGCAAATAATTCCTAACTAGTTTCTGCCTAATAGTAGGCTTTCATCAGAGGATGTGTGCGCTTGTCACAGATTTGTGACGAGCTGTGTGATTTTCGCTCTTTATATACCCTCTGGGTCACCCATGGTTACCCATTATTATGTATGTAGACCGGCCCTTTTGGGGCTGGTGGGCGATTTTTGCCTTTGTGAAGACTGTCACCGGCCCTTTGGGGGCCGGTTGACGTTATTTCCATTTAGTTGTTATGGAGAGAACGTCGTCACCGGCCCCTGGGGGCCGGTGACGTTATAATCCATTGTTGTTAATGGGCACAAGACGTTCACCGGCCCCTATGGGGCCGGGCGACGTTTTCCTTTACTATTGTGGTTAGGATTGTGGCGTTAGTTGGTCCGTTTAGGGCCGTTTTGTATTATCGGTAGCCTAAATACATGTATTTATATGTATCGTATGTATTTTATTGTCGGCACCGGTACCGATTTTTGGACAGTCTTTGAAAGGGAATACATTTTCGCTGTTTATTTACAGGCAATGTGGGGTTACTGAAATGAGGCGCATTTGCAATTTATTGTTAATTTATGTTAATTGACGGGTGGGATGGGGGAGAGAATGTTTGTATAACATGTATAAGATGATTGTTTACATGCAAAGGTATGAACTTGTTTATAGTAAACGGTCAAAATGAAACTTATTTGTTTTCATTTACATACCTTTATTTCGAAGTTGGCCATTGTGAATAAATCATCACCTAAGGAGAGTTCTGTATTGAATTTCTCTTCTAGGATAGGTCCTAGAATTCTATCTAGTTTTTCTATTGTGAAGTCCCGTGTGTTCGGGTCCTTGGCACTTCGATTTTCCCCTGTAATTCCTTCGTGTTTGTTACGAATATGCTCTCACATAGAATCTTTTCTAGTGAACAATAGCCCACAATGCTGGCATAAGATACGGAGTCCTTTGTGTGCCGTTTCCAGGTGTCTCCGCAGGCTTTTTGGGTGTTTGTATGTCTTGTTACATTCCAAACATGGATGCATTTCCGTAGTTTGTTATTAGTGCGACAATCGTGCGACGTTATGACGTCCTCTTTATGCCAGTTTTGGGGCGTCTTTGCCCTGTAATTGCAAACGTATTTGAGCTAACTAATAGGTTGCTTGTTCGGGATAGAGAGAGGAGTAAGGGGACATAAATGTGAAAGGTGCATGGCTGAAATTTCCTGTCTCTATCCCTGAACATCAGTCCCGACCGGTCGGAGAGTGTGTAGCTGATAGATCCAGTACAATTCCTTGATTTTTCGGGGGTTTGTACTCCTATGGTCATCAGGGTCTGATGGTAAGATTTCAATAATTTGAAATATCATTTGTTCGAGGGCATGGTCAAGGAGGTAGAAATTGTTTGCCACCGGCGTATCCCGTTTTTTCGGGTGTCGCGCTGGTGTTCCGTCATTCGAACCTTCTTGATAAGCCTCAATAGGATTCTTCTGGCTTCTTTATAGGCCGGTTGGATCTATGCCGGTAACTTTAGCGTCTTCCTTCTTTGACGGCCTCCTCTTCCGAAGTGTTCTCCCCGGTCCTCTTCTTGGAACTCTTCTCTTTGGGAACAACCGTAATTCGCGACGAACTGGCTGACGCAGACGTCAGGGTCAGATTGCTCAGGCTTGAGCTAACTGACATGTCGCTTTTGGTCTGTGTTGGACTTCTCTCCATAACAACTAAATGGAAATAACGTCAACCGGCCCCCAAAGGGCCGGTGACAGTCTTCACAAAGGCAAAAATCGCCCACCAGCCCCCAAAAGGGCCGGTCTACATACATAATAATGGGTAACCATGGGTGACCCAGAGGGTATATAAAGAGCGAAAATCACACAGCTCGCCACAAATCTGTGACAAGCGCACACATCCTCTGATGAAAGCCTACTATTAGGCAGAAACTAGTTAGGAATTATTTGCTATGAGTCACAATGAGCAAGACCATGGCGCGACCAATCCGAGTCGTCAGACACACACCTCCAGCTTTAATGCACCCCTTCTCCGCTCGGAGACGGATGCGCCGGGTCAGCGTTCCATGGGAGAAGTCCAACACAGACCAAAAGCGACATGTCAGTTAGCTCAAGCCTGAGCAATCTGACCCTGACGTCTGCGTCAGCCAGTTCGTCGCGAATTACGGTTGTTCCCAAAGAGAAGAGTTCCAAGAAGAGGACCGGGGAGAACACTTCGGAAGAGGAGGCCGTCAAAGAAGGAAGACGCTAAAGTTACCGGCATAGATCCAACCGGCCTATAAAGAAGCCAGAAGAATCCTATTGAGGCTTATCAAGAAGGTTCGAATGACGGAACACCAGCGCGACACCCGAAAAAACGGGATACGCCGGTGGCAAACAATTTCTACCTCCTTGACCATGCCCTCGAACAAATGATATTTCAAATTATTGAAATCTTACCATCAGACCCTGATGACCATAGGAGTACAAACCCCCGAAAAATCAAGGAATTGTACTGGATCTATCAGCTACACACTCTCCGACCGGTCGGGACTGATGTTCAGGGATAGAGACAGGAAATTTCAGCCATGCACCTTTCACATGAATTCTTTAATCAATCTCTTTTTCTCAGTAAGCCAACAGTTTTGATTGTGCCAATGGCAGTTCATGTTTATCATGCGTGTCAAACTAAACAAGTTTATATACTGTATATTCAACTCTGCTAAATGACAGCAGTAAGTATCAAAAAGAACCATTATAGACCGTGTTAGCTACCGTATTACCGCAGTCAAAAGTGGGAGTCAAATAAAGTTGTTGTGCTTAAAACCTGAAAGAATCCTTGGATAATATTTATAAATGTTGGTTGGGGAAAATATGGGGTCCAAACCAAAACCGTGTTATATCCGAATTCGTGCTGTAATGAATTATGCTATAACGAGGTCCGGGTGTATTTGTCATGCCTGCTTTTAGCATTGCACAATATAGAAGTCTGCTTTATGATCCATCCATCAAGCCATCAACATTTGCGTTCATTCTAGCATTCAAGTCCATTTCTAAAAACCTTTAACTGCTTCATTATGGATACATGTACAAACTTGCATCTAGGGATGGCAACTTTAATGCAACCATCCACATCTGACCTTGACTTACATTTCATGGCTCCCTGACATTTTGAACAATTTCATCAACCCTAGCAGTCACTCTAAATTCCATTTCTCAAGATCTGTAAGAGTTTCATTAATGATACTTGGTATAAACTATCATCCATATATGGGCCCCGTCAAGCGATTTTGGTATGTATCGCCTATGCGAGCAGCAAAGGTTCAGGTGAGCCTGCGCATCTGCGCAGTCTCGCCAGAACCTTTGCTGCTCGCTCATACAAGCAGTGAATCAAGAGGAACCTTCGGACAGAAAGCCATATCCCTGGCCCTTCTGAATGGCTGGGCATGCGCAGTTAAAATTTGTCATGACGGAATGCTCGAAGACACAAATTCGTTGGCGGGGCTCATATAACCATGACTTCCATTTTATGCTTCACTGACATGATGAGCTATTGTGTCAGACCCTTGCTTTCACCCTTTAATATGTTCAAGTCAGTTTCTCAAGAACTATAACTTCTTCATAAATGATACTTGTACAAACTTGCATCTAAGGATGGCAACTTTATTTCAAGCATTTGTATTTGACCGTGACCTACATTTCATAGTTCACTAAATTTGTGCCCCACAGGCCCGACATAGTCTTCATCAGAATTCATATGGTTTTGGAATCTTTACTTGCAAAATGTTCATGCTGTTCAGAGGCATAGCAAGGAGAAAATGCAATATATACAAACCAAAGAAAATTTAGATTTATTGCTCCATAGTATCGCTTACAAAATGTGGACCATTTTCAAAGGAAAGAATTTGCTGCCTTTAAGAGTGATGCCTGTGATGAATGTTGAAAACTGTATATGGTGATCGTCCAGTCATGCATAATTTGCATCGTGAGCTTGTGTTTATTGTATTATGGACACATGCACCTCTTCATCTTTGATTTGTACACAACTGCATTTTTGCAGAATTGTGCCTCTGCTGTTTATAGGATAACATATCCATTTTTTTGGTGGGTGGGGGGTGGTTTTACGGCCCTTTCAAGATTATTTCACTCATATCGAGCCAATCGTTAATCAGAGGTGGGCGAAAAACTGCAGTACCCGGAGAAAAACCACCTGACCTTCTGTTGCAGAACTTGGCATCTCACATGTGACCTGAGAGAGGCTTGAACCCACAGTGGTGAGAGACCTAATGATTAAGAGTCAGCACTCTTATCCACTAGACCAAGGAAGCCTGTTACATATCCATACAACATATAGAGGATATTTGTTCTTTTTCCCTGTAAGATCAATTTTTTATTTCACTCATGAACACCAAAAGACGTATTTTCACATGGGAAAATATGTCTTGGTGTTCATGAGTGAAATAAAAATTGATCTTACATGTAAAAAATCAAATTTTCTATTGCTTTAAACTGTATTTTTAAAGCAAAGTTTGAAGTATCAGATTGTCAGTTGTCACCACAGAGAATAAACTTTTTCCATAGCCATTCCTTGTCAATTTAGAGGTGTTCAGCAGATTTAAAGGGTATAATACTGCGTGTAACTTTAAGTTTGAACATGGAAAATAGCATGGATTGTCACTTTATCAAATGATTCACTTGTAATTTGCATTACCTTATCTGGCGTCATGCACGTTCATAACGTTATGTAGGTGCTAAAAGTGACTTCATCAATGCCCTGATGACGTGCGAACATGCGCGACATAATCTCTGACACAGATTATTTACGTCACACAAATTCACGTCGAATGCACAGAGTATATATATTATTTTTGCTGATACATCAAATATCCAAAAATCGTATCTTCAATGTTTTCAGTCACAATAGTGCTTTCAATTTTATAGAGAAATCTCTATATTTCATTGCAAAGCATGTAAGAAAATGCTATCATTCATGGGTGTACCCACAATCTATGTTTCAGGGCAATTATTAAAAAGAATGTTTGCCCTTGTAATTTCCACTTTACATAGACTTGTTAAAGTCAGGCCTGGTGGCTCATTCGAATGCATATCTGACTTGCAATCAGGCAGTCATGCGTTTGATCCATGTTGGGTCCACAACATTCTTTTGTGGCAATTGATAACATATGTACATTCTATGTGGAAATTAGACTTTCGGATGAGTATTTAAACCGAGGTCCCATCTCAGTTTGACCTTAGCTGTTGGTGAGACATAAAACTCAAACACTCACTCACTGTATATGGAAATCGACTATGAAAATGCATCAGTCCATGAAATGAAGACCCTGCACCCACCCAAACCCCACTTATGAGGTATACCTTATTTTCCTAGAAAAAAAAAAACAGATTGTGGGTACTTGTTAGAACTGCCTCATTGAGGCGGTTCTAATGAGAACTCTCTATCTATATTTTGACTAGAAATAAGAGAAATTTCAAACATTTTCATCTGGAAATGTTAGTTCTAGAGATATGATACCATAGGTGCCATTATAGCATGAGGGTGTTATCGAAATGGGTTCCAGACTAATTCTTTCCCTTCAGATGATTCAAGAAGGGCAGTTTTCATTTACCGGCTAAAGAATGTGCACTGTACTGGTTTACAGCTTGGAAGTGCTAAGCCTGCCAGTGTGCATTGTGATGAGGTTAAAGGATCAACTCAAGATGGTCTGAATAGTGTTGGTTGGACTGTTAAACTACAGACAGATGAACAAATAGATACTTGTTAGTGTGATAATTCTTACACATTTGTTTCAGGGCAGTCACTCAACCAAGGTCGAGGCCGTGGTGAGGTGTTTGTTGAAGATAAAACGTGATGACCCAACTGCCAAGACACTGGTCTTTTCAACTGTAGGTATCCACATCTAGTGATACAACAACTCATATTGTATCTTGTGACATGTTCTCACTTAGGCCTGCCTTGGTAGCTCAGTCTGACTGGTGGCCCCTGCCCATCGGGCTTGAAGAAATATATGGGCTGCATGATGCTTCCATGCAGAGCTTAATCCGACCCGCACACGAGTACAGGTAAACCGCTTAGAGGATCTAAGCCTGCCCAGTCGGACCGTCCATGCTTATAAACCCTATTGGTTTCATTTTGCGACAGGGCTTGAGATGTCATTTCATCTCAATGTCGGGTAAAAGTCCCACGAAATTGAATGCAACATCTCCAAAATGACCTTTATAGTGTTGATGGGGACGTTAAACCTTGAATCAATCAATCAATCTGACTGGTGATCAGGAGGATGTGTGTTGATACCTGTCAGGTCGGCAACATTTTTTTGTTGAGATTGATCATGGTATAAAGTAAAATTCCAATATTAAGACCACCTTTGGGACTGTTCAAAAGTGGTCTCTAAGACCACTTTTGAACAGTCCCAAATGTGGTCTCTGACCAGAGGACACTGTATGCAGAATACACAAAGGAGGAATAATTGCAACCTACTAAATCAGCTTTTTAGCTCACCCTCATGTAGTGACGAGGTGAGCTTTTGGGATCACTTTTTGTCTGTCGTGTGTGAGTGCGTGCGTGCGTCCGTCCGTGCGTAAACAATTTCTTCAAACGACATCTCCTCCTAAACCACTGATCAGATTTTGACCAAACTTCACAGGAATGATCCTTAGGTGGTCCCCTTTCAAAGTTGCATACATGTGGTATCTCCCGATTTCGTCGGGATATCCCGATTTCGAACCCCATCTCCCGGTCTCCCGTCCGACGGCCCTAATCTCCCGACAAGATAATTTTCCTATAGTAGTTTTCCGCCGACCGACCAATTTAGTGTTAACCACTGTAAAATACCAATGCGGTTAACCGTCAGTGTATTTATGCTAGGCGGTATGCAGGTAAATTGCAATACACACCTGCACAAGTATAATATCGCAATATGAAAAGAACGTACCGGTAAATACAATTATTAAAATGCAACCCGCAAACAAGCCGCAAACAATGTGATAAAAAGCGAGAAATTCAATAAGGAAGAAATGTGATGTTTGCATACATTTATTACTGATCACCGATTTGCTCAAGTTGCCAAGGCTATTAAACCGTTTACACCCGAGGCGCGCCTTATTGATAAGCTGACAATTAACAATGTGACAAGGTGTGAAAACTAGTCAATCAAGATATACCAGTTATAGCTTGTTTAATCCCTTTGTAATTGACACGTGTAGACGCTAAATATTATTCCCGCCAAAACAGAGCAAGGCAGACGCTGCTTTTTTTCTACGCGTCTGTAAACCGTTATTCTTTTATTAATCATAGAACTGGGTAATTACTTAGTGACATTTTCTATTTAAACCCGAGGAAAATATTTTTGCCGTTTTTAACGGAAGAAAGAAATATGCCTCACGTGACACCAATGAAAATTCGTGCATGCTTTTTGGCCTTTGACAGTGAACGCGCAAAATATTTTTCCCGCCAAAACAGAGCAGAGCAGACGCTGGTATTTTCTAAGGATCTGTTTGTAGTTTTTCATTTATTAATAAACATAGAACCGGAGTTTTGCAGGGTGAAATTTTCTATTCAAACCTGTTTCATTTTTAGCTTGCGAGAAAAAATATTTTTGCTGTGTTTTTAATGGATCTTTTATGAAAAAAATATGCCCCCAAGTTAAATCAATAAAAATCATCCATGCTTATTTGTTCCGACTAAGTTCCGAGGCACGTTTTGGGGATGATAAGAGAAGGGGTGTAAGAGTATGAGTAATTTTTTGCTATGCGGGTATTCTGAACGTTGTTTTTTTCTGCCAGGTGCTAGGTGGGTATTTAACACCGATCTATTGGTCAGTGCTTGTTCTTTGATCGTTTACCCGAGAATTTGTCTCTCTATTAAAATACAAAATGGAAGTTTGTCGTCTGCTGCTTTCTTTTTCCAAGCTTTTATAACATATTTTTGCAGAAAGGCAAACAGTGTGGACCGTCATCAGAATGCTCTGCAGTCCGATCTGGGCCCACACTATTTTCAAAAAAGATTTTTAATGCAGATGACAAAGCAGACAACAATTGTCGTGTTGGCATGTTATGGGTGAAAAAGTGCTTCAGAGGTAAATTTTAATCAAAAATAACATCACTTTTTACCGCGGAAAAATCTCCCGATTTGGGACCCCAATCTCCCTATCTGAAAATCAAAATCTCCCTATTTGGGTCCAAGAAAATATCACATGTATGAAGTTGTTCAAATGGTTCCGGTCCGTTGCACATCTAGGTCACAGGAGCCAAAAAAAGTTTTTTTTCACCGAAAACTTAAAAAATCTTCTTCTCTGAAATTACAAGGCCCAGGTCTTTGATATTTGGTATAAAGCTACATCTAGTGGACCCCTACCAAGATTGTTCAAATTATAGTGCTGGGGCGAAAAATGCCCCCGCCCCGGAAAATCTTTAAAAATCTTCTTCTCTGAAACCACAATGCCCCGGGTCTTTGATATTTGGTATGAAGCTTCATCTAATGGACCCCTACCAAGATCGTTCAAATTATAGTGCTCTGACCCCCCCCCCCCCCCCCCCCCCCCCCCCCCCCCCCCGGGCCCTTTGGTTTTACATAGGCTTATATAGGGAAAATCTTTAAAAATCTTCTTCTCTGAAACCACAATGCCCCGGGTCTTTGATATTTGGTATGAAGCTTCATCTAATGGACCCCTACCAAGATCGTTCAAATTATAGTGCTGTGCCTATAGGCTTATATATAGTCCGGGATTTGAGACCAGATTTTGAAAAATTTAATGCACCCAAAATTCTCACGCTTTGTTTGTGTTGTATCATTGAGATAGAAGCCTAACCTATGTGACATGTGAGTATTTAGCAAATCTGGTGGGGAAAAGGGGTTGAAAATTCTATGAGTTTACACCCACCCCCATGCGAATGGAATGGTTGGATGAAGTTTAGTGATGTGTAGCTTGCGCTTACAACTGAATGTTGATTTATTGCATCAGCCAAAATATTTGTCATTACTCGAAGATACCAAAATTCATGATATGACGTAACTACATCCGGTGTTACCATAAATTTTGACCATTGGAATTTTTCCCCCAGAAATTTGGTAAATTTTACACTATTTTTGCGCTAAAGGATTTTTAGTATTTTTTGAAACAATTTCTTTTCCATCAGTATGCAGGAAGGTTATTTTTGCAGATGCATGTGAAATTTGATGAATCTGTGTCAATCTGGGCATGAACAAGGGACTCAGATACCTATGGACCCTTTTGCTGTTTTTTTCCTGCTGTGTCACAGATCGTGATAAAAATCCATATTAAAACATACATAAAAAAAATTATTTTACTGGCTGGTCACAGATGTATCATAACAGGGGCCAACAGATATATTTTTGAAAAATTACTGATGACCATTTCCTTCTGGTTTTTATTTAGTGAGGTGAATATACATCACCAAGCATATTTGTCAGCGATGAAGTATCAAGTGATCCTCTAAACTGGTGACTTGAATCTATCAACATTTAATAAATAGGGTTCGCCGGCGTGACGTCACTGCCCGTAGCAACCGATAGGCCGCCATTTTTGAGGTGAAAACAATAACAGAGCGACCGGCAATTACCCTTTAGATCGCTATCAATTACATTGAATAAAATTGTTTTTTTAACCTGAAAATGCATGTTACTGTAAGTAAAAATGATTAAAAGTAAATAATAACGAGGCGGGATATTTCCATTTAGTGAAATAACAGCTGCCTGATAACCGATGTCTACGGACTAGTGTCAAGTGTTGTGTATTCGGAGGTGTCATGGACTCGGGAAATATACTCTATCCAAGTGTCAAGGTAGGTTTGACATTCTGTCTATTGTCAAAATAACACAGATCAGATTGCTAAGAGGAGCTGATTGATCTGAGTCCACACTGTTTGTCTGTAAAAAATCGTTGACTGCCGGTAGCTTTAAGTCATTTCTGCAAACAGTGTGGACCCAGATCAGACTGCTCATCTGATCTGGGTCCATACTGTTTGCATGTCATATGTCATTTCTGCAAATAGTGTGAACCCAGATCCGAGGTTATGCCAAGGCTAGGGGGACAGGCTAGTTTGTTAGTTCATTTACAAGGCACACATTCTAAAGACCTTGTTGTTGTTTTGACCTTTAGATCAGAGGCATTCATTTTAGGACCCCTGTTCATCTTCTTTAGCACGCCCAGTAAGGAGGTTTTTTTTTTCTACACTTTAAAGTTAATTACAATCAATTTCTAAATTTAGTCACCCATCCAACACCTGTGTTGATGTTCCAAGGGATCGCCTCGGTAAGTGCAGAAATGTTGTTGAAAGGGAGAAATACGAGCACTAGAGAGAAATCAACAGACAATTTTACCAATAGAAAGGACAATTTCAGTTCATTATCAACAAAGCATGGCCCAAAGAATAATGTATTGTGAATCAATTACCTGTTATAAAATGTTCACTGCACATGTAAACATATTTTGATGTAGGAATCCAGTCTGAGCCATCAGCGCTCTGGCGACTGCAGGCCCTTATCCACCGAGACCGTCTCTCTGGATGTTTTTCTCCATTTGGGAACTGATAGAACGATAGCTTTTTATCCAGTTGTAAATGGGGTGCACGACATTTCGTCTAAACCCATTTCGTCGAATAGACACTTCGTCTAATACGACAATTGGTCTAAAAAACCTGTCTGGTACGACATTTCGTCGAAAAAAATGTTAAGGATTTTAGACGAAATGTCGCACCTTTTTTATTTTTCATTTTTTTTTTTCGATTTTTAGACAATCTGCCTGTTGTCTATCTACAGATGATACTTTTCTTCTTTTTGCTCAAAATATACTCATGGGGGCAGTTTTAATGAGTACCCATAATCTATATTTTGAGCAGAAATAGGAAAAAATAGGGTTTTCCCCTGCAAACCCCAGTTTTACTATATAAATGTGGGATTCAATGGGGTTCAAAAAATTTATTGTCACTGGCAAATGAAGATCATCCTTCATAGATCACCTGTCTTTCCATACCATTATATGTGCAAACAAAACTTAGATGAAAAAAAAAATAGACAAAAAAAATTTAGACGAAAAAAATTTAGATATTTTTAGACGAATTTAGACACTTTTCGACGAAATTTAGACGAAATGTCGTATTCGACGAAATGTCTTTTAGACGAAATGTCCTTTAGACGAAATGGGTTTAGACGAAATGTCATGGATCCTTGTAAATGATGATTTGTACAACCACCTGCCTTACAGATTTTTGGCATGTTTTATCAAAATTGTAAGAAATATGCTAGTGACTTGGGTTTTATTTACACTATTTGCTTATTCAAAATGGCGTTTGTATTCACCCGCGTGCTCGTTGCTATCACGTGACAAACGAAAGTACCCGGATGACCGGCGAACCCTATACATTGTATATTTCAAGATTCATTATCCAAAGTTTCCAGTTTGTGCTGAAGGCTCCCAAACTAACATTGACATTATTATATTTTAAACATGTAAATGTTACTGGCCACTACAAGGTCTCTATTGAAATCTTACTGGGTACCTTATTATCTGGTAAGTCGCACGATTAAAAATAAATAGTAACCGAGCTTTAATGTAATGTAAAGCTATCCCTTAAACATTCTTCCTTCTTCCCTTTCCCCTGAGTAGCGGCGGTATAACCTGTAAATGTGCATCTTAAGATGTCACCTCCACTTACTTTCTACCTTTTCATTGGACAACCTGTCATCGATAACCTTGTCCCTCTATATATTCGCCATTAGCTCTTAATTATCCTGTGTCTCTTGTCACACATTACGATAACTCACCCGCGCGACATAGTGCATTTTTCACAACTCCAACATGGCTACTTTTCTGATGAAAATCCTTGATATGTTTGTTATAAATGTTCAAAACATAGGTTGAGGGTGCTCGTTATTACCGCATCAGGCGGTTCTAACGAGTATCCACAACCTATGTCTTGGAACAGAAATAAGAAAAATAATGTTTACCCCGTAAACCCAGTTTTCTCTGTATAGAGTTGGGTTTAGGGGTCTTCATTTCACAGACTTGTTCATGTGATGCACTAATTAACCTGTTCTTCGTCTACTTTTATACTAGTTCCTTTAACTGATATTTGTCCCATATATTGATTGTTTTGGGTTTAAAGGCACGTCCACCCTTGTTGGTCATTTTGTTTCCTCTCCCAGAGAAAAGCGATAGAAGAGGTAGTTGAGCAGATGAAATTGGGGGACAGAAGAGAAAGAGGAAAATAAATATACAAGTGCAGAAACAGAAGAAATAACAGTATTCCCCCTCTACCATTACCTGCTGTAAGAACAGCAGGTCTTGTCCATGTGTAAGCCAATATCAGTTGGACGCCCTATTGACGCAAGGTAAACGTCACTTTTGCCTCACCCAACAACCCCAATTGTCCCATACAGATTTGCCAAAAAGGCCTTCTGTGTCAAGCCATCAGGAGTTATCATGATTTGACAAACAGAGTGTAGGCAATGATCAGGAACCTATACAAAATACCTCGCACCTCCCATTCAAAACACCAAAATGAAAACGTCACGAATGGAAAGCCAGAAGAACAGTTATGTCCCCACATGGCCAAACAGCTATAAAAAATAAAAACGGCATTAGCAATACATACATCTTAAAGACAAACTATAAAAATAAGAAACCACAACAGAAGGACCACCTTGGAATGGGGTCAGTAAGAAGTTTTACGTATGTTGGGGTTTGGGATGGACACTTTAATTGATTTAAGGTGGCCTCAATCCTCACTCTTGGTTGTCTTGGTTAAAACCCATTAGTTGTTCAGTCTGCATGATGGATTTCTAGCTCATCAATGCAACATCTCAGCGAACATAAAATCAAACGAATAAGGAGATGAGACAGCGACGAGGACTCAACAGCATGGATTAGCTAGAATGCTGCAGGAAAGGAAACCCATAGTTAGGCTCCGATTAGCTCTACCAGAGACAGAGCATCAGGTACCTACCTTCAGGCGTTCTGGTGGAAATGCATTCGTACTTATGAAAGGAACTGAATGAAAGGTTAACTTACTTGAGGTTGACACCTTATAGGTCAGATATTTTGAACAGGGGCGATGTTTGGCATAATACATGTGACAATTCCTATGTAAATCAAGCTTCTTCTTCTACACTTTTGTCAAGAAGGGTGGGAACATCGGGTTCAACACAGACTCTCGACTGACCTTTTCTGCATCTACATGTAACTTGGTCACCACAATTTGCGCATGTTTGCCAAAAGATCAGCCAAAACCAGATGCATTCAATCAGCAAATAAGCTGAAGTAAATCAAATCCGCAGTTGGATGCTGATATTTAAATTTAGAAGAGTATCTTTTTTTTGCAGCAAATTAATGGTACCTATAAAACATTTATGTAAAATCATCTTTCTACCATGCAAATACTATATAATGTTTCTTTTTTGTTGGCAGACAAAGTTCGCAGACCTTCAGTCAAAAGGAGGCTGGATTGTTCAGAGGCGTAAACTGATTAAAATACGTCTTTCCTTCAATTATGAAATACTGGACGAAATTCTGCCAACCCTTTGAAAAAAGACTGAAATAGGGTCGCGTTTGTAAATTCACTGAACATTGTCGTCTTTCAGAGGGATTGCTGTACTGGTAACTTCATGCCAAACTACCACTGGTTATCGAATAAATGGTTTATGAAGACTGGAAAATGCAGCTAAGCAATAAGCGAAATCAGTAAAGCAGAAAAAATGTGGCTGCTGTATCATGACAACGCCAATTAAATATGGTTTATGCTTGCCACCAAGCTTACACAACTTTTAATAACTAACCTGAACACAAAGTTATAAACAAGATCTCATGGGAAACTACGCTCACCAGAGCTCAAGTGGGCATAAATTATCCCTCCCTTGGTGGCCATTTATTTTAATCGACCATAATGTTTAGTAGAGGCCAATCGCAGGACCATTGCTGCCAAATTATTTTTAAATCAACCCATTACGAAAACACGCCTATACCAATACATTGTAACCTTTATCGCCGAAAAAATGAAACTTTTAAGACGAAAATGTTTGATATTTTTCTTATTTCTGCTCAAAATATAGATTTTGGGTACTCGTTAGAACCGCCTCATTGAGGCGGTTTTAACAGGAACCCACAATCTATATTTAAGAGCAGAAGTTAGGAAAATAAGGATTACTCCTGTAAACCACAGTTTTACTATATAAAAGTGGGGTTAAAGGGGGTCAAAATAATATAGGTGTGTTTTCGTGATGATTGTTTTTTGTTGCCGTCACATACATTATGGTCAGCTTTGAACAATCTCAGCAGCTCTAAAGTCCAAATGTTGCATACCAAGGTCTTGTATTCCTTGAGATGCAAAATTCAAAATCACTTTTGGCCCATTAGCGTCGTTGACAGTTGGCGTCGTTGTCGCATCTCCTTATTGATGTGACAATCACACAGATCTCTCAAACAAACTTTGATTTCTCGACCACACTGATGCAGTATATGTAATTTGGTATCAGTTAGCACAGTAGATTTGGAAAAAATAGAAATATGTAATCTTATGGCCCCAGGATCATTTAGCTGGCTGCAAATATCAACTCTGATGTCATAAGCTGCAACAGAACCAGAAAATCCTGTGTTTGCCATACAAAACCCTAAGTGACCGTATGTGACCTTGACGTAAGAAAGGTCAAGGTCAACCAAATGTCATCATTTGAACAAATGTGAAAGGGACCGGGTCCCCAATATTGTATATCAAGTTTCAAGGTCATCGGTCTGTTGGTTCCTGAGAACGGGCGATTTCAAAGGTTTTTACCATATATGGGCATGGTGGACATTTTGATCATGTGACCCAGACATTCAGAATATATGTTTGTTCTTCCACCCCATGGCGGCTTCACATGTAATTTGGTTCCAATCGGCCTTGTAGTTTCAGAGTAGAAGTCGTTTGGATTTGTTTGGATGTTCAAATAAGAAAAGAGGGTAGGTACATTTATCTCCCCTTTTTATGTCTTTTTTCCCACTTTTTAGCTCACCTGAGCCGAAGGCTCATGTGAGGTATTAGTATACCACGAGCCGTCGTCCGTCGTCGTCCGTCGTCGTCGTCCGTCGTCGTCGTCCACACTTTCAAAGAAGTATATCTCCGGAACCAGTGGGCCAATCTTGATCAAATTTCATGTGAAGCATTATCAGGTAGGGGGAAAGGCTGCATACTGATTTCGGGCAGATCGGATTGGAACTCTGGTTGCCATGGCAACAAATAGCTCCCATAGACTTAACATAGGAAAAAGTTTGTCATCACTCTAGCTCCGTCAATTTTTTTCTGATCGACTTCATTCTTGCAGATAACGAGGACAGGCATGAAATCTCGATCAAGTTCGATTTTGGGCTGAATCGGATTATTCACTCAGGAGTTACGTGCCCTTGAGCCTTGAAAAAATTGCCTATTGACTTAACATGGGGAGAATGTTGTCATCACCGTAGCTGCTTCAATTATTTTCAGATTGGCTTTATTCTTGCAGATAACCAGCACAGCCATGAAATCTCGGTCAAGTTCGATAACTGGCAGAATCGGATCATTCACTTAGGAGTTACCTGCCCTTGTGTGTTTTTGCATTAGGGTTAATGGGAATTTCAAAAATGTATATCTTAAAGACTACTTGGCCAACTTTGATCAAATTTCATGTGTCGCATTATTGGGCAAGTGGAAAGGCTTCATTAGGTTTTCAGGCAGATCTGAGTGGAACTCTGGTTGCCATGGCAACATCTAGCTCCAATAGACTTCACATAGGAAAAAGCTTGTCATCACTCTAGCTCCGTCAATTTTTTTCTGATCGACTTCATTCTTGCAGATAACCAGTACAGGCATAAAATCTCGGTCAAGTTCGATTTTGGGCCGAATCAGATAATTCACTCAAGAGTTACGTCCCCTTGAGCGCCCGAAAAATTGCCTATCGACTTAACACGGGGAAAATGTTGTCATCACTGTAGCTGCTTCAATTTTGTTCGGATTGGCTTCATTCTTACAGATAACCAGCACAGCCATGAAATCTCGGTCAGGTTCGATAATTGGCAGAATCGGATCATACACTTAGGAGTTACCTGCCCTTGTGCATTTTTGCATAAGGTTAATGTGAATTTCAAAAATGTATATCTTGAAGACTACTTGGCCGACTTTGATCAAATTTCATGTGTAACATTATTGGGCAAGTGGAAAGACTGCATAAGGTTTTCATGCAGATCTGAGTGGAACTCTGGTTACCATGGCAACATATAGCTCCCATAGACTTAACATAGGAAAAAGCTTGTCATCACTCTAGCTCCGTCAATTTTTTTCTGATCGACTTCATTCTTGCAGATAATAAGGACAGGCATAAAATCTCGGTTAAGTTTGATTTTGGGCAGAATCGGAATATTGACCTCGGAGTTACGTGACCTTGAGCGACAAAAAATTTGCCCATAGACTTAACATAGGGAAAATGTTGTGACTACGATAGCGACTTGAATTTTTTTCAGATCAGCTTCAAACTTGCAGGTAACGAGGACAGACATAAAATCACGGTTAAGTTCGATTTTGGGCCGAATCGGATTATTTGCCTTGGAGTTACCTGCCCTTGAGCATGAAAAAATACGTTGTGAGTTGTGACCACGATAGCAACTTTATTTTTATTCAGATCAGCTTCAAACTTGCAGGTAACGAGGACAGGCATAAAATCCCGGTTAAGTTCGATTTTGGGCCGAATCGGAATATTGACCTCGGAGTTACGTGACCTTGAGCGACAAAAAATTTGCCCATAGACTTAACATAGGGAAAATGTTGTGACTACGATAGCGACTTGAATTTTTTTCAGATCAGCTTCAAACTTGCAGGTAACGAGGACAGACATGAAATCTCGGTTAAGTTCGATTTTGGGCCGAATCGGATTATTTGCCTTGGAGTTACCTGCCCTTGAGCATAAAAAAATATGTTGTGACCACGATAGCAACTTTATTTTTATTCAGATCAGCTTCAAACTTGCAGGTAACGTGGACAGGCATAAAATCTCAGTTAAGTTCGAATCGGAATATTGACCTCGGAGTTACATGACCTTGAGCGACAAAAAATTTGCCCATAGACTTTACATAGGGAAAATGTTGTGACTACGATAGCGACTTGAATTTTTTTCAGATCAGCTTCAAACTTGCAGGTAACAAGGACAGACATAAAATCTCGGTTAAGTTCGATTTTGGGCCGAATCTGATTATTTGCCTTGGAGTTACCTGCCCTTGAGCATAAAAAAATATGTTGTGACCACGATAGCAACTTTATTTTTATTCATATCAGCTTCAAACTTGCAGGTAACGACGACAGGCATAAAATCTCGGTTAAGTTCAATTTTGGGCCAAATCGGAATATTGACCTCGGAGTTACGTGACCTTGAGCGACAAAAAATATTTGCCCATAGACTTAATTAGGGAAAATGTTGCGACTACGATAGCGAGTTGAATTTTTTTCAGATCAGCTTCAAACTTGCAGGTAACGAGGACAGACATAAAATCTCGGTTAAAGGCATTTATTCTTGATTATTGAGGACTATCATTTCATTACATAATATTATGTAGCCCTCAGTGCTCACTGGAGAGAAGTCCTCTGTCTTCAACAGGTGAGGGGCCGCCTTGGGGAAAATCAATCAATTACTTACTGTTGACTGGTGTACATTATTGATTTTCTCCTTAAGTGCCTCAGTCAGGGGATTCAACAAGAGCTACTAATCACCCTATTAAGGGCCGCCTTTGATCTGCTATAGTCAGACTATCACAGGAGGCAATAAAACAATTATGGACACACGGTGTGTTTTACTGTTACAGAATAAATGCCTTTAAGTTCGATTTTGGGCCGAATCCTCGGAGTTACGTGACCTTGAGAGACAAAAAAATTTGCCAATAGACTTAACGTAGGGAAAATGTTGTGACAGAAATAGCGACTTGAATTTTTAGCTCACCTGAGCCAAAGGCTCCAGTGAGCTGATAGTATACCAAGGCTCCGGAGTCCGTCGTCTGTCGTCCGTCCATCCGTCGTCCACACTTTCAATGAAGCATATCTCAGAAGGCAGTCGACCAATCTTGTTTAAATTTTATGTGTAGCACCATTGGCAAGGGGAAAGGCTGCATTAGGTTTTGGAGCTAGTCTGGTTCATTTGTTCCTTCATTCTTCTTTCTCTCAATATAGAGATAATAGACCAATGTTAAATTTTTAATCAAAGATTTCTCAGGAACTATAAAAGCTAGAAGCATCAAATTTGGTATTCAATAGAATAATGATGACTTATTTTGTGTAAGAGACATTGGGCTTTCTCAGCTTATTTGTTCATCTGTTCTTTCATTCTTCTTTCTCTCCATTTTGACCAATGTTAAATTTTCGTCAAAGATTTCTCAGGAACTATAGAAGCTAGAAGTCTCAAACTTGGAATGCAATGCAATAATGATGACTTATATCCTGTAAGGGTCAATGGGCTGGATTCTATTAGCAGATTTAGTAGTCAAGTCTGTGAATTGTTAAAACTTAAGTTCCTCAGGTGAGCGGTTTAGGCTCATTGAGCCTCTTGTTTTATTTTCTGACTCCATTTTCAAGATGCTGAAAGACCTCTCAATAAATTCATATCATAGTTAAGTGTGAGAAAATAAGGTGCATTAAACTCCTTAAATACGTGTGCTACAAATTTCAAATCCCCGACTAATAGGGAAAATCTTTAAAAATCTTCTTCTCTGAAACCACAATGCCCCGGGTCTTTGATATTTGGTATGAAGCTTCATCTAATGGACCCCTACCAAGATCGTTCAAATTATAGTGCCTCAGAACGCGGCGTCTGATCAGGGCCTACCCTATTTGCAAAATTGACAGCCAATTTCCAAATAGTTTTTGATGAAAACACAACCCGAAACCCCCTAAATTTTGAAATGGACTGTTATATATGAGAATGAAGATTCCATTTGGTACAAAAAGGGGGTAAATTAAATTCCAGGTGGTGATCTTTGTAGGCAATATTTTGACAGTACTTTTTCTAACATTTCAGTGGGGGTACTGGAGACCCCAAAACGGATACCCTGGCAAACAGTGCAGTCCCAGATCAGACGCCGCAGAACGTGGCGTCTGATCAGGGCCTACCCTGTTTGCAAAACGTTCAGCTATTTTCCGAATAGTTTTTAAAAGAAAACACAACCTGACACCCCTACATTTTGAAATAGACCCATGCTATATATAAGGTGGAAAATTCCCTTTGGTACAAAAAGGGATAAATTCCAAGTGGTGATCGGCCCCCGCCCATCGGGCTTGAAGAAATATATGGGTTGGATGATGCTTCCACGCAGAGCTGAAACCGACCCGCACACAAGTACTGGTAAACTGCTTAGAAGATCTAAGCCTGCCCAGGCAGTACGGTGCGTGTCGGCCCGTCCATGCTTATAAACCCTATTGGTTTCATTGGACGGCAGGGATTGAGATGTCATTTCATCTCAATGTTGGGTAAAAGTCCCACAAAATTGGAAGCAACCTCTCCAAAATGACCTTTACAGTGTTGACGGGGACGTTATACCTCAAATCAAACGAACAAATTCCAAGTGGTCACTGGTGACCTTTGTAGGCAGTATTTTGACAATATTTTTTCTATCATTTCAGTGGGTGGATGTACTTACTGTTATTGCCTCTGCTCTCACAGAGAATGGTGTGGAACACAGAGCTCTCTATACGCCAGGAAAATTTCAGGTAACAGGAAAAAAAAATGGTCATGTGAACCAGTCCGTGAAATGAACACCCCCTTATACCCCACTTTATATAGAGTGAGTGAGTGTTTTAGTTTTACGTCCCACCACCAGCTAAGGTCATACGGAGATGGAACCTCGGTTTAAAGACTCATCCGAAAGTTTGGAGAAGCCCGGGATCGATCCTGCAATCCCTGGTTTACAAGGCGAGTAGCGTAACCACTACACCACGGAGGCTTCTTCACTTTATATAGAGAAAACTGGGTTCTAGGGGGGTATACATTATTTTTCTTATTTTTTCTCCCAGACATAGGTTATGGGTACTCGTTAGAACTGACTCAATGGGGCGGTTCTAACGAGCACCCATAGCCTATGTTTGCCGAATAAACAAGCAAATTCCAGGGAGAATTTATGTCCCCCGCCTTATTTTCATTTTTGAGGTTAAAAATTAAGTAAGTTAACCAGGCAACCATTGGTATCACTTAAAGCAGAAAGTGAAAAACAATAATTAAAGGATTCTGTAAAAGGCACATGCACATTTTCAGTCCATGATCAAAACACCTGTAAAGATTCTGAAGGATCAGTCTTAAACTGTAGGAGGAGTTGCACTCACAATGTACCTACTACATATCCAGTTTCATATTATAGATGGGCAAAAAAAAAACTCTAAGTGAAAAATGTGAAAAAAGTGAAAAGAATTATTTTAAGATTCTGTAAAAAGCAAATGCATATCTTCAGACCATAATTCAGCCAACTTTTAAGTTTTGGAAGGATTGGCATTAAACTGTAGGAGGAGTTGCGCTCACAAGCTACCTACTACATTATACTCTTTCATAGAATTGATGTCTGAAAAAAGTCTAAGTTAAAAATGTGAAAACAGTGAAAAGAATTACTTCAAGGATTCTGGAAAAAGCACATGCACAACTTCAAACCATGATAAAGACACTTATAAAATTCAAGAAGGATCGGTGTAAAATGTACATCAAGAAAACACATCTATATAATTTTGACCCCCTTGAACCCCACTTTTATATAGTAAAACTGGGGTTTACAGGGGTGAACCTTATTTTTCTTATTTCTGCTCTAGAATATAGATTGTGGGTACTCGTTAGAACCGCCTCGATTAGGCGGTTCTAATAAGTACCCACAATCTATATTTTGAGTAGAAATAAGAAAAATATCACAATTTTTCGTCTTAAATTATTCGATTTTCGGTGGTAAAATTTACAATGTATTAGTATAGGCGTGTTTTCGTAATGAGGAGTAGTTGCGCTCACAAGGTACCTACTACATTATACTCTTTCACAGAATTGATGCATGAAAAAAGTCTAAGATAAAAAAGTGAAAAGAATTACTTAAAGAATTCTGAAAAAAGCACATGCATAACTTCAAACCATCATAAAGGCACCTGTAAAATTTCAGAAGGATCGGTATAAAACTGTAGGAGGAGTTGCGCTCACAAGGTACCTACTATGAATTCAGAACCATGCAAAAAAGTCTAAGTTAAAAATGTGAAAAAAGTGAGAAAAAAATTAATTAAAGAATTCTGAAAAAAGCATATACATGTACACAACTTCAAACCATGATAAAGACACCTGTAAAATTTCAGAAGGATCGGTATAAAACTGTAGGAGGAGTTGCGCTCACAAGGTACCTACTATGCAAAAAAGTCTAAGTTAAAAATGTGAAAAAAGTGAAAAAAATTAATTCAAGGATTCTGAAAAAAAGCACATGCACAACTTCAAACCATGATAAAGACACCTGAAAAATTTCAGAACGATTGGTTCAAAACTGTAGGAGGAGTTGCGCTCACAAGGTACCTACTACAAGCTCCGAACCACGCATCATGCACCACGGAAAGCCGAATACTATGTCCCCTCGCTTTTCTTCGAAAAGGCGGGGGACAATAAGGAAAATATTATCAATTTCCATCAGAAAAATAGCCATTTTGGAGATGGGAAAAAATGCACTATGTTGCATGGGTGTGTTATCGTAATGTGTGGCTTGGTGGGAAAAAGACATTTCTTGTGAATTGCCTGCTTGGCAGAAGATGCATACAAGATATCAGGCTTATTCTCTCTTTCATTCTCCAGAAAAATAGGAGAGATTAAAATGTCAACTACTACGTGGCCTTGCTTGGTGCTTTAGGTGATAAAATGATTCTGTTTGTTGGGTGAAAGTACCACAAAATTGGAAGCAACATCTCCAAAATGATTTCAGTAGTGCTGACGGGGACGTTAAACTTCACAAACAAAATCAAGCATATTTTTAGCTCACCTGTCACATAGTGACGAGGTGACCTTTTGGGATGACTTTTTGTCCGTCCGTCGTCCGTCGTGCATCGTCCGTGCGTCCGTAAACAATTTCAAATAAGTATATCTCTAATACCCCATGGCCAATTTTGATCAAATTTCATTGGAAGCATCATCAGGTAGTGGGAAAGATTGCATAAGGTTTTTGAGCTGATCAGATTGGAATTCTGGTTGCCATGGCAACATATAGCTCCCATAGACTTATAATGGGAATTTTTTTAAAAATCTTCTTCTCTGAAACCACAGGGCCCAGAGCTTAGATATTTAGCTTGTAACAATGTTAAGTGGTCACCTACATAAATCCTGCCAATCATGCCCCTGGGGTCCAAATTGGCCACGCCCCAGGGCCCCTTTGCCCCCATAGACTCATAATGGAAAAAAACCCTTCAAAAATCTTCTTCTCTGAAACCACAGGTCCCAGAGCTTAGATATTTAGCATGTAGCAACGGCAAGTGGTCACCTACATAATTCCTGCCAATCATGCCCCTGGGTTCCAAACTGACCACGCCCGGGGACCCTTTAGCTCCTATAGACTCATAATGGAAAAAAGCTTCAAAAATCTTCTTCTCTGAAACAACAGGGCCCAGGGCTTAGATATTTAGCATGTAGCAATGGCAAGTGGTCACCTACATAATTCCTGCCAATCATTCCCCTGGGTTCCAAATGGGCCACGCCCCAGGGCCCCTTCAAACCCATAGACTCATAATGGAAAAAAGCTTCAAAAATCTTCTTCTCTGAAACAACAGGGCCCAGAGCTTAGATATTTAGCATGTAGCAATGGCAAGTGGTCACCTACATAATTCCTGCCAATCATGCCCCTGGGTTCCAAATGGGCCACGCCCCGGGGCCCCTTTGCTCCCATAGACTCATAATGGAAAAAAACTTCAAAAAGTCTCTTCTCTGAAATCACAGGACCCAGAGCTTATATATTTAGCATGAAGTAATGGCAAGTGGTCACTTATATAATTCCTGCCAATCATGCCCCTGGGGTCCAAACTGACCACGCCCTGGGGCCCCTTAGCTCCTATAGACTCATAATGGAAACACCTTCAAAAATCTTCTTCTCTGAAACCACAGGGCCCAGAGCTTAGATATTTAGCATGTAGCAAGGGCAAGTGGTCACCTACATAATTCCTGCCTATCATGTCCCTGGGGTCCAAATTGGCCACGCCCAGGGACCCTTTAGCTCCCATAGACTCATAATGGAAAAAGCTTCAAAAATCTTCGTCTCTGAAACCACAGGGGCCAGAGCTTAGATATTTAGCATGTAGCAATGGTAAGTGGTCACCTACATAATTCCTGCAAATCATGCCCCTGGGTTCCAAATGGGCCACGCCCCGTGACCCCTTCGCTCCCATAGACTCATAATAGAAAAAAAGCTTCAAAAATCTTCTTCTCTGAAACCACATGGTCCAGAGCTAATATATTTAGCATGTAGTAACAACAAGTGGTCACTTACATAATTCCTGCCAATCATGCCCCTGGGGTCCAAACTGACCACGCCCTGGGGCCCCTTAGCTCCTATTAACTCATAATTAAAAAAAGCTTCAAAAATCTTCTTCTCTGAAACCACAGGGCCCAGAGCTTAGATATTTAGCAAGTAGTAACGGCAAGTGGTCACCTACATAATTCCTGCCAATCATGCCCCTGGGGCCAAATTGGCCACGCCCCGGGCCCCTTCGCTCCCATAGACTCATAATGAAAAAAAGCTTCAAAACTCTTCTCCTTTGAAACCACAGGGGCCAGAGCTTAGATATTTAGCATGTGGTAACGGCAAGTGGTCACCTACACAATTCGTGCCAATCATGCCCCTGGGTTCCAAATGGGCCATGCCCCGGGGCCCCTTCGCTCCCATAGACTCATACTGGAAAAAAGCTTCAAAAATCTTCTTCTCTGAAACCACAGGGCCCAGAGCTTAGATATTTAGCATGTAGCAATGGCAAGTGGTCACCTACATAATTCCTGCCAATCAAGCCCCTGGGTTCCAAATGGGCAACGCCCCGGGGCCCCTTTGCTCCCATAGACTCATAATGGAAAAAAAGCTTCAAAAATCTTCTTCTCTGAAACCACAGGGCCCAGAGCTTATATATTTAGCCTGTAGTAACGGCAAGTGGTCACCTACTTAATTCCTGCCAATCATGCCCCTAGGGTCCAAACTGACCACGCCCTGGGGCCCCTTAGCTCCTATAGACTCATAATGAAAAAAAGCTTCAAAAATCGTCTTCTCTGAAACCAAAGGGCCCAGAGCTTAGATATTTAGCATGTAGCAATGGCAAGTGGTCATCTACATAATTCCTGCCAATCATGCCCCTGGGTTCCAAATGGGCTAGCCCCGGGGCCCCTTTGCTCCCATAGACTCATATTGGAAAAAAGCTTCAAAAATCTTCATCTCTGAAACCACAGGGCCCAGAGCTTAGATATCAAGCATGTAGCAATGGCAAGTGGTCACCTACATAATTCCTGCCAATCATGCCCCTTGGTTCCAAATGGGCCAAGCCCCGGGGCCCCTTTGCTCCCATAGACTCATAATGGAAAAAAGCTTCAAAAATCTTCTTCTCTGAAACCACAGGGCCCAGAGCTTAGATATTTAGCATGTAGCAAGGGCAAGTGGTCACCTACATAATTCCTGCCAATCATGCCCCTGGGGTCCAAATTGGCCACGCCCAGGGACCCCTTAGCTCCCATAGACTCATAATGGAAAAAAGCTTCAAAAATCTTTGTCTGTGAAACCACAAGGCTCAGAGCTTAGATATTTAGCATGTAGCAATGGTAAGTGGTCACCTACATAATTCCTGCCAATCATGCCCCTGGGTTCCAAATGGGCCACACCCCGGGGCCCCTTCGCTCCCATAGACTCAGAAAAAAAGCTTCAAAAATCTTCTTCTCTGAAACCACAGGGCCCAGAGCTTATATATTTAGCATGTAGTAACGGCAAGTGGTCACTTACATAATTCATGCCAATCATGCACCTGGGGTCCAAACTGACCACGCCCTGGGGCCCCTTAGCTCCTTTTGACTCATAATGAAAAAAAAGCTTCAAAAATCTTCTTCTCTGAAACCACAGGGCCCAGAGCTTAGATATTTAGCATGTAGTAATGGCAAGTGGTCACCTACATAATTCCTGCCAATCATGCCCCTGAGGTCCAAATGGGCCACGCCCCGGGGCCCCTTTGCTCCCATAGACTCATAATGGAAAAAAGCTTCAAAAATCTTCTTCTCTGAAAACACAGGGCCCAGAGCTTAGATATTTAGCATGTATTAACGGCAAGTGGTCACCTACACAATTCCTGCCAATCATGCCCCTGGGTTCCAAATGGGCCATGCCCCGGGGCCCCTTCCCTCCCATAGACTCATACTGGAAAAAAGCTTCAAAAATCTTTTTCTCTGAAACCACAGGGCCCAGAGCTTAGATATTTAGCATGTAGCAATGGCAAGTGGTCACCTACATAATTCCTGCCAATCAAGCCCCTGGGTTCCAAATCGGCCACGCCCCGGGGCCCCTTTGCTCCCATAGACTCCTAATGGAAAAAAAGCTTCAAAAATCTTCTTCTCTGAAACCACAGGGCCCAGAGCTTATATATTTAGCATGTAGTAACGGCAAGTGGTCACTTACATAATTCCTGCCAATCATGCCCCTCGGGTCCAAACTGACCACGCCCTGGGGCCCCTTAGCTCCTATAGACTCATAATGGAAAAAAGCTTCAAAAATCGTCTTCTCTGAAACCACAGGGCCCAGAGCTTAGATATTTAGCATGTAGCAACGGCCAGTGGTCACCTACATAATTCCTGCCAATCATGCCCCTGGGTTCCAAATGGGCTAGCCCCGGGGCCCCTTTGCTCCCATAGACTCATATTGGAAAAAAGCTTAAAAAATCTTCATCTCTGAAACCACAGGGCCCAGAGCTTAGATATTTAGCATGTAGCAATGGCAAGTGGTCACCTACATAATTCCTGCCAATCATGCCCCTGGGTTCCAAATGGGCCACGCCCCAGGGGCCCCTTCGCTCCCATAGACTCATAATGGAAATTAGCTTCAAAAATCTTCTCCTCTGAAACCACAGGGCCCAGAGCTTAGATAGTTTGCAGGTAGCAACGGCAAGTGGTCACCTACATAAATCCTGCCAATCATGCCCCTGGGGTCCAAATGGGCCATGCCCCTTAGCTCCCATAGACTCCTAATGGAAAAAAAGCTTCAAAAATCTTCTTCTCTGAAACCACAGGGCCCAGAGCATAGATATTTAGCATGTAGCAACGGTAAGTGGTCACCTACATAAATCCTACCAATCATGCCCATGGGGTCCAAATAGGCCACGCCCCGGGGCCCCTTAGCTCCCATAGACTCCTAATGGAAAAAAGCTTCAAAAATCTTCTTCTCTGAAACCACAGGGCCCAGGTCACCTACATAAATCCTGCCAATCATGCCCCTTGGGCCAGAATTGGCCACACCCATGGCCCATTAGCTACCATGGATGGACTTAAAATGGAAAAAAAAAATTAAAATGGAAAAAAAAACTTGAAAAATATTCTTCTGTGAAACCATAAGGCCCAGAGCTAAGGTATTCAGCATGTAGCAACATGGAGTTGCTGCCTACATGAATCCTGCCTGAGTCTTGCCCCTGGGGTTCAAATTGGCCAAATCATGTGGCTTCTTAACTCCAATAAACTTAAAATGGAAAAAAAAAAGCTTTAAAAATCTTCTTCTCTGAAACCATGAAGTACGGACCTTAGATATTTAGTATATAGCAACATAAAATGGTCGCCTACATAAATCCTGCCAACCATGCCCTTTGGGTCTATGGACTTATACTGGAAAGAAAATAAAAAAATCTTCTTCTCCAAAGCCATAAGGCCCAAAGCTCAGATATTTAGTATGTAGCAATGTCAAGTGGTCTCCTACACTTATGATTTTCTGGTACACAGGTGAGCGAAATTGGGCCCTCTTGTCTGTCATTTCTTTACAAGGGAAACCACTTTTGAGATTCAATTTCTGATGCTTTACCAATAAACTGTACCCCTCTGAAAAAGGGGGTCTGCTGACAAAGGAAAGAATTTGCTCCCCGACAAGCAAATTCTTTCCTTTATCAGTAGACCCTTTAGGAGCAAATTCTTTCCTTTTAGGAGCAAATTCTTTCCTTTATCTGTAGACCACTTAGGAGCAAATTCTTTCCTTTATCAGAAGACCCTTTTGGAATAAATTCTTTCCTTTTTCAGTAGACCCCTAGGAATAAAATATTTCCTTTATCAGTAGACCCCTTAGAAGCAAATTCTTTCCTTTATCAGTAGACCCCTTAGGAATAAATTCTTTCTTTTATCAGTAGACCCCTTAAAAGCAAATTCTTTCCTTTATCAGTAGACCCCTTAGGAATAAATTCTTTCTTTTATCAGTAGACCCCTTAGGTGAGTGTTTGAGTTTTATGTCCCACCAACAACTAAGGTCATACGGAGACGGGACCTCAGTTTAAAGACTCATCCGAAAGTCTTGAGACCCCTTAGGAGCAAATTCTTTCCTTTATCAGTAAATTCCTTAAGAGCAAATTCTTGTCTTTTCCGTCTGTCTGTCTGTCCGTAAACAATTATTTTGTGTCAAAGATATCTCAGGAACTGCTTCACATAGAAACTTGAAATTTTGCACACATGATCAGTATGACTACTTGTATTGTGGGAAAGAAAATAAGGGCCAAGGGGTCAGGCCTTTTAGAGTTATTTCCCTTTGTAGTTCTTGTTTCAGCTGAGGCGATGGCCCTGGCGGGGGGTATACGTGCCCCACTGGGCACTTTGTCTAGTATTGAAATAGAATGACTACTTTGTGATGGCCATAACTCCAATACCCTTTGGGATATGTTGATGGTACCTGGCACAGTTGTTCACAAGGCTGAGACAGCGTGTCATGCACAAGAACCACAACTCTGGTTGTCATGGTTTTTGAGTTATCTCCCCTTCCAATAAAATTGAGTGACTACCTTGTGATGGCCGTAACTCCAATACTTTTAAGATATATTGATGATACCTGGCACAGTTTTTCACAAGGCCAAGACGGTGTGTCATGCACAAGAACCACAACTTTGGGTGCCATGGTTTTTTAGTTATCTCCCCTTCCAATAGTATAGAATCACTACCTTGTGATTGCCGCATCTCCAATACTCTTTGAGATACATTGATGTAATTGGTACAGTTGTACATGAGGTTAAGCAGGTGTGTCACATTCAAGAACCACGACTCTGGGTGCCCTGGTTTTTTAATTATCTCCCCTGACAATATAACCTTGTGATGGCCATAACTCCAAAACCTTACAGCTCCCCACCCCTAAACCATATATATTATTGTTCCTTATGATAAGACACATTCATTGACACCAACCTGGGGGCCCCTCGGATGCGCTGGGGCCTTGCACCACCCCCTCCACTTCATAAAAGGCCCAATATCTTGGAAACCTTACAGATCCCCACCCCTAAACCATATATATTCTTGTTCCTTATAATAAGACAAATTCAGTTACACTAACCTGAGTGCCCTGAGATGCGCCGGGGCCATGCCCCACCCCCTCCACTACATAAAAGGCCATATATCTCAGAAACCGTTTAGACCCCCACCCCTAAACCATATATATTCTTTTTCTTTATGATAAGATGCATTCATTGACACCAACCTATGGGCCCCGGGATGTGCCGGGGCCTTGCCCCACCCCATCCACTTCATAAAAGGCCCAATATCTCAGAAACCTTACAGATCCCCACCCCTTAACCATATATATTATTGTTCCTTATGATAAGACGCATTCAATGACACCAACCTGGGGGGCCCCCTGGGATGGGCCAGGGCCCTGCTCCACTCCCTCCACTTCATAAAAGGCCATATATCTCGAAACCATTCAGATCCCTACCCCAAAACCATATATATTCTTGTTTCTTATGATAAGACGCATTCAGTGACACCAACCTGGGGGTCCCCTGGGAAGTGCCCGGGCCAAGCCCCTACCCCTCCACTTCAAAAAAGGCCCAATTTCTCAGAAACCTTTCAGATCCCCACCCCTAAACCATATTTATTCTTGTTTCTGATGATAAGACGTATTCAGTGATACCAACCTTGGGATCTCCCGGGATGCGCCAGTGCCACACCCCTCCACTTCATAAAAGGCGATATATCTTAGAAACCTTTCAGATCCCCACCCCAAAACCATATGTTTTCTTGTTTCTTGTGATAAGACCCATTCAGTGACACCAACCTGGGGGTCCTCTGGAATGTGCTCGGGCCATGTCCCACCCCCTCCACTCCATAAAAGGCCCAAATTCTCAGAAACCGTTCAGATCCCCACCCCTTATCCATATATATTCTTGTTCTTTATGATAAGATGCATTCATTGAATCCAACCTAGGGGTCTTCAGGGGTGTGCCGGGGCCATGCCTCACCCTGCCACTTCATAAAAGGTGATAAATCTCAGAAACCTATCAGATTCCCACCCCTAAACCATATATATTTTGTTTCTTATGATAAAACGCATTCAGAGACACCAACCTGGGGGTCTCTTGGGATGTGCCCGGGCCATTCCCCACCCCCTCCACTTCATAAAAGGCCCAATATCTCAGAAACCGTTAAGACCCCCATCCATAAACCATATAGTTTCTTGTTCCTTATGATAAGATGCATTCAATGATATCAAATTGGGCTCTGTTGGGTCATCTTCCACCCCTCCACTTCATAAAAGGCCTAATATTTCAGATACAGAGTCCACATGGAATGGGGGTTCATTTGGGAGACTTTATAATCAATAAATTAAAACCATACATGGCTGCCAGTGGGCATTGCCCGCCTGAGCTCTGGTGAGCATCGTGGTCCATGGGCCTCTTGTTTAGTTATCTCCACTGACAGTATAATCTTGTGATGGCCATAACTGCAATACTTTTGTGATATATTGCTGGTTTAATTCTGGTGCACTTTCTATTGGTGAACAATCTTCTGAAGGCCATACTGGCTTTTGGTCAGGGGATTTACCATCTCTTCCGATGGCTATTTTTATGTCCCCGGTAGCTATAGCGGGGACATATTGTTTTTGGCCTGTCTGTTTATTTGTTGGTTTGTACGTGGACAACATTAGCGTTGGCCATAACTTTTGAACCGTTTGAGATAGAGCTTTCATATTTGGCCTGAAGGTTCCTTGTGACAAGTCCTTCACATTCATGCAAAAAAATTTGACCTGTGACCTTGACCTTGACCTTTGACCTACTTAAAAGAAAAACATAACATTGGTCATAACTTTTGAACCACTTGAGATACAGCCTTCATATTTAGCATGTATGTTCCTTGTGACAAAAGCTTTACATCAATGCAAAAAATTTTGACCTGTGACCTTGACCTTGACCTTTGACCTAATTAAAATAAAATATTTGTTGGGTTGTTGGTTTGTACGTGGACAACATTAGCGTTGGCCATAACTTTTGAACCGTTTGAGATAGAGCTTTCATATTTGGCCTGAAGGTTCCCTGTGACAAGACCTTCACATTCATGCAAAAAAATTTGACCTGTGACCTTGACCTTGACCTTTGACCTACTTAAAAGAAAAACATAACATTGGTCATAACTTTTGAACCACTTGAGATACAGCCTTCATATTTAGCATGTATGTTCCTTGTGACAAAAGCTTTACATTCATGCAAAAAATTTTGACCTGTGACCTTGACCTTTGACCTACTTAAAATAAAAAAATAACATTTTAGCCATACCTTTTGAACTGTTTGAGATAGAGCTTTCATATTTTGCCTGAAGGTTCCTTGTGACAAGACCTTCATATTCGTGCAAAAAAAATTTGATCTGTGACCTTGACCTTGACCATTGACCTACTTAAAAGAAAAAAATAACATTGGTCATAACTTTTGAACCACTTGAGATACAGCCTTCATATTTAGCATGTAGTTTCCTTTTGACAAGAGCTTAACATTCATGCAAAACATTTTGACCTGTGACCTTGACCTTGACCTTTGACCTACTTAAAATAAAAAATAACATTTTGGTCATAACTTTTGAACCGTTCGAGCTACAGTCTTCAGATTTTGCATGTAGTTTCCTTTTGACAAGAGCTTTACATTCACACAAAAAATTTTGACCTGTGACCTTGACCATTGACCTACATAAAAGAAAAAGTTAACATTGGTCATAACTTTTGAACCGTTTGAGATACATCCTTCATATTTAGCATGTAGGTTCCTTGTGACAAATGCTTTACATTCATGGAAAAATTTTGACATGTGACCTTAACCTTTGACCTACTTAAAAAAATAAACATTTTTGGTCATAACTTTTGAACGGTTAGAGCTAGAGCCTTCATATTTTGCATGTAGGTACCTTGTGACAAGAGCTTTACATTCACACAAAAAATTTTGACCTGTGACCTTGACCTTTGACCTACATAAAAGAAAAAGTTAACATTGGTCATAACCTTTGAACCTTTTGAGATACAGCTTTCATATTTAGCATGTAGGTTCCTTGTGACAAACGCTTTACATCCATGCAAAAATTTTGACCTGTGACCTTGACCTTTGACCTACTTAAAAAAAAAAAAACATTTTTGGTCATAACTTTCGAACCATTTTGGACAGACCTTTCCTATTTGGCATGTAGGTTACCTGTGATTAGAGCTTTTCATGACTTTGACCTTTGACATACTTAAAAGAAAAAATAAAATTGTTCATAACTTTTGAACCGTTTAAGATAGAGCCTTAATATTTGGTATGTAGGTTCCTTGTGACAAGAGCAATACATTCATGCAAATTTTTTTTACCTGTGACCTTGACCTACTTTAAAGAAAAAATATTATTGTTCATAATTTTTTAACCATTTAAGATAGAGCTTTCATATTTGGCATGTAAGTTTCTTGTGTCAAGGGCTTCCCACACAAACAAAAATCTTGAACTGTGAGCAACTTTGAATAAAGAATGACCATGCCCGGGGACATGTTCGTGTTTCACAAACACATCTTGTTTTACCTGTTGTGCTACAAAGTTGAAATTTGGTGTGACATTTACTCAGACCAAGACCTATCAGTTCATGTTCAAGTTGACCAAGGGTCATGCCCCTGGGTGGGCCCAGTGGTCAGATTGCGTAACAGGTCAAAATTGTCATATAGGAATTTGTATGCAAAACTGTCAAAATGTCTAATTGTCTTGAAAATTAATCAGATTCGAACACCTAAACCATATATATTATTGTTCCTTATGATACGACACATTCCATGACACAGACTTTGGGTCCCTACGGTCACCCCTGGGCCATGCCCCGCCCCCTTTGCTTCATTAAAGTCTTTATATCTCAGAAACTATCCATATACCCACCCCTTAACCATACATATTATTGTTCCTTATGATATGATGCATTGACTGATACAGACATTGGGTCCATCCCGACACCCCCCCCCCCCCCTCAAGGTCAAGGTCACATTGGCTATTTATAGAAAAACTTTGTCATCGCTCTAGCGCCTACATTTCTTCACCAATTTCAATATAACTTCACACAAATGTTCCTTATAAAAATATCTCGAGCGAGTTCTACGTTCAAGGTCATGGCCTTAAGGTCAAGGTCACTGTGGCTATTTTTAGAAAAACTTTGTCATCGCTGTAACACCTACATTTCTTCACCAATTTCAATATAACTTCTCTTCTTACAAGAATATCTCGAGCGAGTTCGACTTTCAAGGTCATGGCCTCAAGGTCAAGGTCACTGTGGCTATTTTTAGAAAAACTTTGTCATCCCTCTAGCGCCTACATTTCTTCACTGATTTCAATATTACTTCACACAAATGTTCTTTATGACAATATCTCGAGCGAGTTCGACTTTCAAGGTCATGACCTCAAGGTCAAGGTCAATATGGCTATTTTTAGAAAAACTTTGTCATTGCACTAGTGCCTACATTTTTAGCTCACCTGAGCCGAAGGCTCATGTTAGGTATTAGTATACCACGAGCCGGCGTCCGTCGTCGTCGTCCGTCGTCCACACTTTCAAAGAATTATATCTCCGGAACCAGTGGGCCAATCTTGATCAAATTTCATGTGAAGCATTATCAGGTAGGGGGAAAGGCTGCATACTGTTTTCGGGCAGATCGGATTGGAACTCTGGTTGCCATGGCAACAAATAGCTCCCATAGACTTAACATAGGAAAAAGTTTGTCATAACTCTAGCTCCGTCAATTTTTTTCTGATTGTCTTCATTCTTGCAGATAACGAGGACAGGCATGAAATCTCGATCAAGTTCAATTTTGGGCTGAATCGGATTATTCACTCAGGAGTTACGTGCCCTTGAGCGTTGAAAAAATTGCCTATTGACTTAACATGGGGAGAATGTTGTCATCACCGTAGCTGCTTCAATTATTTTCAGATTGGCTTTATTCTTGCAGATAACCAGCACAGCCATGAAATCTCGGTCAAGTTCGATGACTGGCAGAATCGGATCATTCACTTAGGAGTTACCTGCCCTTGTGTGTTGTTGCATTAGGGTTAATGGGAATTAGGAAAAAGCTTGTCATCACTCTAGCTCCGTCAATTTTTTCTGATCGACTTCATTCTTGCAGATAACGAGGACAGGCATGAAATCTCGATCAAGTTCGATTTTGGGCTGAATCGGATTATTCACTCAGGAGTTACGTGCCCTTGAGCGTTGAAAAAATTGCCTATTGACTTAACATGGGGAGAATGTTGTCATCACCGTAGCTGCTTAAATTATTTTCAGATTGGCTTTATTCTTGCAGATAACCAGCACAGCCATGAAATCTCGGTCAAGTTCGATAACTGGCAGAATCGGATCATTCACTTAGGAGTTACCTGCCCTTGTGTGTTTTTGCATTAGGGTTAATGGGAATTTCAAAAATGTATATCTTAAAGACTACTTGGCCAACTTTGATCAAATTTCATGTGTCGCATTATTGGGCAAGTGGAAAGGCTTCATTAGGTTTTCAGGCAGATCTGAGTGGAACTCTGGTTGCCATGGCAACATCTAGCTCCCATAGACTTCACATAGGAAAAAGCTTGTCATCACTCTAGCTCCGTCAATTTTTTTCTGATCAACTTCATTCTTGCAGATAACCAGTACAGGCATAAAATCTCGGTCAAGTTCGATTTTTGGCCGAATCAGATAATTCACTCAAGAGTTACGTCCCCTTGAGCGCCCGAAAAATTGCCTATCGACTTAACATGGGGAAAATGTTGTCATCACTGTAGCTGCTTCAATTTTGTTCGGATTGGCTTCATTCTTACAGATAACCAGCACAGCCATGAAATCTCGGTCAAGTTCGATAATTGGCAGAATTGGATCATACACTTAGGAGTTACCTGCCCTTGTGCATTTTTAGCTCACCTGAGCCGAAGGCTCATGTGAGGTATTAGTATACCACGAGCCGTCGTCCGTCGTCCACACTTTCAACGAAGTATATCTCTGGAACCAGTGGGCCGGCCTTGATCAAATTTCATATGAACCATCATCAGGTAGGGGGAAAGGCTGTATTAGGTTTTCGTGCAGATCGAATGAGAACTCTGGTTGCCACAGCAACAAAGAGCTCCCATAGGCTTAACATAGGAAAAAGCTTGTCATCACTCTAGCTCCGTCAATTTTTTTCTGATCGACTTCATTCTTGCAGATAACGAGGACAGGCATAAAATCTCGATCAAGTTCGATTTTGGGCTGAATCGGATTATTCACTCAGGAGTTACGTGCCCTTGAGCGTTAGGAAAAAGCTTGTCATCACTCTAGCTCCGTCAATTTTTTTCTGATCGACTTCATTCTTGCAGATAAGGAGGACAGGCATGAAATCTCGATCAAGTTCGATTTTGGGCTGAATCGGATTATTCACTCAGGAGTTACGCGCCCTTGAGCGTTGAAAAAATTGCCTATTGACTTAACATGGGGAGAATGTTGTCATCACCGTAGCTGCTTCAATTATTTTCAGATTGGCTTTATTCTTGCAGATAACCAGCACAGCCATGAAATCTCGGTCAAGTTCAATAACTGGCAGAATCGGATCATTCACTTAGGAGTTACCTGCCCTTGTGTGTTTTTGCATTAGGGTTAATGGGAATTTCAAAAATGTATATCTTAAAGACTACTTGGCCAACTTTGATCAAATTTCATGTGTCGCATTATTGGGCAAGTGGAAAGGCTTCATTAGGTTTTCAGGCAGATCTGAGTGGAACTCTGGTTGCCATGGCAACATCTAGCTCCCATAGGAAAAAGCTTGTCATCACTCTAGCTCCGTCAATTTTTTTCTGATTGACTTCATTCTTGCAGATAACCAGTACAGGCATAAAATCTCGGTCAAGTTCAATTTTGGGCCGAATCAGATAATTCACTCAAGAGTTACGTCCCCTTGAGCGCCCGAAAAATTGCCTATCGACTTAACATGGGAAAATGTTGTCATCACAGTAGCTGCTTCAATTTTGTTCGGATTGGCTTCATTCTTACAGATAACCAGCACAGCCATGAAATCTCGGTCAAGTTCGATAATTGGCAGAATCGGATCATACACTTAGGAGTTACCTGCCCTTGTGCATTTTTGCATAAGGAATAATGTGAATTTCAAAAATGTATATCTTGAAGACTACTTGGCCGACTTTGATCAAATTTCATGTGTAACATTATTGGGCAAGTGGAAAGACTGCATAAGGTTTTCATGCAGATCTGAGTGGAACTTTGGTTACCATGGCAACATATAGCTCCCCTATACTTAACATAGGAAAAAGCTTGTCATCACTCTAGCTCCGTCAATTTTTTTCTGATCGACTTCATTCTTGCAGATAATAAGGACAGGCATAAAATCTCGGTTAAGTTCGATTTTGGGCAGAATCGGAATATTGACCTCGGAGTTACGTGACCTTGAGCGACAAAAAATTTGCCCATAGACTTAACTTAGGGAAAATGTTGTGACTACGATAGCGACTTGAATTTTTTTCAGATCAGCTTCAAACTTGCAGGTAACGAGGACAGACATAAAATCACGGTAAAGTTCGATTTTGGGCCGAATCGGATTATTTGCCTTGGAGTTACCTGCCCTTGAGCATGAAAAAAATACGTTGTGACCACGATAGCAACTTTATTTTTATTCAGATCAGCTTCAAACTTGCAGGTAACGAGGACAGGCATAAAATCCCGGTTAAGTTCGATTTTGGGCCGAATCGGAATATTGACCTCGGAGTTACGTGACCTTGAGCGACAAAAAATTTGCCCATAGACTTAACATAGGGAAAATGTTGTGACTACGATAGCGACTTGAATTTTTTTCAGATCAGCTTCAAACTTGCAGGTAACGAGGACAGACATAAAATCTCGGTTAAGTTAGATTTTGGGCCGAATCGGATTATTTGCCTTGGAGTTACCTGCCCTTGAGCATAAAAAAATACGTTGTGACCACGATAGCAACTTTATTTTTATTCAGATCAGCTTCAAACTTGCAGGTAACGAGGACAGGCATAAAATCTCAGTTAAGTTCGAATCAGAATATTGACCTCGGAGTTACATGACCTTGAGCGACAAAAAAATTGCCCATAGACTTTACATAGGGAAAATGTTGTGACTACGATAGCGACTTGAATTTTTTTCAGATCAGCTTCAAACTTGCAGGTAACGAGGACAGACATAAAATCTCGGTTAAGTTCGATTTTGGGCCGAATCGGATTATTTGCCTTGGAGTTACCTGCCCTTGAGCATAAAAAAATACGTTGTGACCACGATAGCAACTTTATTTTTATTCATATCAGCTTCAAACTTGCAGGTAACGAGGACAGGCATAAAATCTCGGTTAAGTTCAATTTTGGGCCGAATCGGAATATTGACCTCGGAGTTACATGACCTTGAGCGACAAAAAATTTGCCCATAGACTTAATTAGGGAAAATGTTGCGACTACGATAGCGACTTGAATTTTTTCAGATCAGCTTCAAACTTGCAGGTAACGAGGACAGACATAAAATCTCGGTTAAGTTCGATTTTGGGCCGAATCGGAATATTTGCCTTGGAGTTACCTGCCCTTGAGCATGAAAAAATACGTTGTGACCATGATAGCAACTTTATTTTTATTCATATCAGCTTCAAACTTGCAGGTAACGAGGACAGGCATAAAATCTCGGTTAAGTTCGATTTTGGGCCGAATCGGAATATTGACCTCGGAGTTACGTGACCTTGAGAGACAAAAAAATTTGCCCATAGACTTAACGTAGGGAAAATGTTGTGACAGAAATAGCGACTTGAATTTTTAGCTCACCTGAGCCAAAGGCTCCATTGAGCTGATAGTATACCAAGGCTCCGGAGTCCGTCGTCTGTCGTCCGTCCATCCGTCGTCCACACTTTCAATGAAGCATATCTCAGAAGGCAGTCGACCAATCTTTTTTAAATTTTATGTGTAGCACCATTGGGCAAGGGGAAATGCTGCATTAGGTTTTGAAGCTAGTCTGGTTCATTTGTTCCTTCATTCTTCTTTCTCTCCATATAGAGATAATAGACCAATGTTAAATTTGTAATCAAAGATTTCTCAGGAACTATAAAAGCTAGAAGCATCAAATTTGGTATTCAATAGAATAATGATGACTTATTTTGTGTAAGAGACATTGGGCTTTCTCAGCTTATTTGTTCATCTGTTCTTTCATTCTTCTTTCTCTCCATTTTGACCAATGTTAAATTTTCGTCAAAGATTTCTCAGGAACTATAGAAGCTAGAAGTCTCAAACTTGGAATGCAATGCAATAATGATGACTTATATCCTGTAATTGTCAATGGGCTGGATTCTATTAGCAGATTTAGTAGTCAAGTCTGTGAATTGTTAAAACTTAAGTTCCTCAGGTGAGCGGTTTAGGCTCATTGAGCCTCTTGTTTCAAGAATTTCAATATAACTTCACACAAATGTTCCTTATAAAAATATCATGAGCGAGTTTGACTTTCAAGGTCATGGCCTCAAGGTCAAGGTCACTGTGGCTATTTTTAGAAAAACTTTGTCATCGCTCTAGCGCCTACATTTCTTCACTGATTTCAATATAACTTCACACAAATGTTCCTTATGACAATATCTCGAGCGAGTTCGACTTTCAAGGTCATAAACCTCAAGGTCAAGGTTATTGTGGCTATTTTTAGAAAAACTTTGTCATCGCACTAGTGCCTACATTTTTTTCACCAATTTCAATATTACTTCACACAAATGTTTCTGTTAAAAATATCTTGAGCGAGTTCGACTAACAAGGTCATGGCCTCAAGGTCAAGGTCACTGTGGCTATTTTTAGAAAAACTTTGTCATCGCTCAAGGGCCTACATTTCTTCACTGATTTCAATATAACTTCACACAAATGTTCCTTATGACAATATCTCGAGCAAGCTCGACTTTCAACGTCATGACCTCAAGGTCAAGGTCAATGTGGCTATTTTTAGAAAAACTTTGTCATCGCTCTAGCGCCTACATTTTTTCACCAATTTCAATATAACTTCACACAGCTGTTCCTTATAAAAATATCTTGAGCGAGTTCGACTTTCCAAGTCATGACCTCAAGGTCATGGTCACTGTGGCTATTTTTAGAAAAACTTTGTCATGGCTCTAGCGCTTACATTTCTTCACCGATTTCAATGTAACTTCACACAAATGTTCCTTATGACAATATCAACGAGTTCCATTTTCAAGGTCAAGGTCACTGTGGCTATTTTTAGAAAAACTTTGTCATCGCTGTAGCACCTACATTTATTGATGGATTTTAATAGAACTTCACACAAATGTTTCTTATGATGATACCTCGAGTTGCTTTGACTTTCATGGTCATGACCTCAAGGTCAAGGTCACTGTGGCTATTTTTAGAAAAACTTTGTCATTGCTTTAGCACCTACATTTATTGATGGATTTTAATAGAACTTCACACAAATGTTTCTTATGATGATATATTGAGTTGCTTTGACTTTCAAGGTCAAGGTCACTGTGGCTATTTTTAGAAAAACTTTGTCATCGCTCTACCGCCTACATTTATTAACAGATTTTAATATAACTTCACACAAAAGATGCTTATGATAATATCTTGAGCAAGATCTACTTTCGCGGTCAAGGTCACTATGGCTATTTTTAGAGAAACATTGTCATCACTCTAGAACCTACATTTATTGATGGATTTTAAACAAACTTTACACAAATGTTGCATATGATAATATCTCAAGCAAGTTGGACTTTTGCCAGTTCAGTGTTTTCCACACACGAAGTTGTCTTATGCGAGAGGATTTGTATCGCATGCGATGCCTTGTTGTAACTTATGGTATGACACATTCCAAGACACAGACTTTGGGTCCCTCTGGACACTTGCACCCCCGGGCCATTCTAGAGGATGGGTACAAGCCATATTGACAAAGATATATGGCGGGCCGGGGGCATCTGTGTACTTTGGACACGTCTAGTTTTTTCTCCTTAACCCTTAATCTGCTGAATAAACTAATTTTGCCACACCCATTTCTGACTCAACCAATCAAACTACTTGTTATAAAGTCAATTCACAATCTATATTGCCAACAGTCTAGATATTGATCAGATGGCTTCCAATTGCTAGCAGTGAAGATCCTGATCAGATGGCCATCACCATCCTGATCAGATGGGTAGGAATTGTCATGTTCAGCAGGATAATGGTTAACCCTTATCCCACTGTTCACAATTAGCCCTACCTTTGCCGAAGAAGCCATCTGATCAGGATCTACACTGTTTGTCATGCAGTTTGTGAATTGAATGAATATATTATATCAAGTAATTTGATTGGCTGACTATCTGCAACGGGAGTGGCTTAATTAATTTATGCAGCAGGATAAGGGTTAATAATCCGTTTATTTTCATAGGCACACCTTTCTTCCTTCAAACAAGATGAAGAAGTAACGGCTCTCTTGCTGCCTGTCCACTCTGGGGCTAATGGTCTAAACCTGATAGAAGCTACTTATGTAATACTGGTAGAGCCTGTTCTGAATCCTGCTCAGGAACTACAGGCCATAGGACGAGTTCACAGGATCGGACAAACAAAGTATGTGTCATTTTGTCGAGAATAACTATTCTCTTTACAAATCGAGGGTCCTACATAAGTGGTCATTTCATATGAAATTGATACAGGTCTCAGTAGCTCAGTGGTGGGGTGTCAGTTTCGAGATACCGAAGGCATCGAAAATGGTACTAGGGGCACTTAGGCTTGATGCTTGCATTATCAAGGGGCTGTTGTTTGTTTGTATTGAGTTAAACAGCCCAGTCAACACTATTTTAGGTCATTTTTTAGCCAGTCAGTTTACCTATCCAGACTTTTCTGGGCAGACCTATATATAAGTGGTTAACCAGTACAGTGCACATTCTTTCGCCAGAAACTGACAACTTCCCTTCTTGAACCAGTGGAAGGGAGACAATGACCATAGAAAAGATTTCTTGATCAATCTCCACGAAAGAATGTTGCCGACCCGACAAGTATTCTCCTGATCACCAGTCAGACGCGCATCTTACTGAGCTACCAGGGCCAGCCCAATATCAAGGGTAGTCCTTTTGGATTACAAATGCGGAAAAGTTAAATCTGTTCAAGGATACTTTGTCACAATAAAAGCTATACAGAGCTTATGTTGTTTTGTTATGTGCAACATTAAATAAGGCTGCTTTACCATTATAAACGCCAACTAGTATCTCAAAATGGAGTTATAAAAGAAATAAATTTTATTTTTCTGTTGTTCATGAAAGTATAATTGCAGTGGATAGTGTATAATGTGGGGTTCATTTAAACTTTGCCAGCGACCAGCTGTCATTCATACTTTCATAAAAAGCAGAAAAATTAAAATTATTTTTCAATTTTACATTCTTTGCCCCTCATCACGGAGCTAAAAATGCTTATAGAGCAAACCTTTAAAGCTGAATAACATTTACAAGCTGTTTTTCTATAAAGACACGAACAGCGTTGACGTCACCAATGCCCGTAGAGAACCATGGTTTTCCCGTTAAGACTGACATCACTTGTCGCCCCTGAAAATCCTGTTACTTGATGCTTTCATGGAACTATGAAGTACATTGTTTTCTATAGGTTTACCTTAGACTTTACACTGGAAATGTAAATATATAATAATAAAGGGATTTTCCCCTCAAATACTCTAAGAAAGAAATGTTGTGGACATTTGTTAGAATCGCTTCACAGAGGCGATTCTAACAAATATCCGCAACATATAAATGTTGTTGACATTTGTTAGAATCGCCTCACAGAGGCGATTCTAACAAATATCCGCAACATTTATTTTTGGAGTAACAAGTTCAATATTCATAAACATCTCCATTAACCTCTCCCATCTTTGGCTAAGGATTCATTCCACGTAAATAGATGCCCCGCCCATAGGGGCTTGAAGAAATATATGGGCTGCATGATGCATCCACGCAGAGCTGAATCCGGCCCGCACCCTAGTACTGGTAAACCGCTTAGAGGATCTAAGCCTGTCCAGGAACCGCGGTGCGAGGCAGACTGTCGATGCTAATAAACCCTATTGGTTTCATTGCGCGACAGGGCTTGAGATGTCATTTCATCTCAATGTCGGGTAGTTTTCCCACAAAATCGGAAGCAAAGTCTCCAAAATGACCTTTACCGTGTTGACGGGGATGTTAAACCTCAAATCAAACAAACAAATTATTCCACGTAAATAGTCATTATAACAAGTTCTGTTGTCAAATGTTGGTCTACAGAGGCTTATCTGTAATAATTTTGAATAATATTTTATTGCAGAACTTCAGTTAAAAAACAATGATGTGTCATGAATGGTGCCATGATAACAAATCACTAACCACAAACATTCAAATATACATGTATTGAAAAAATTTCCACCAAAAAATAGAGATTTTCAGATAAAAAAACTCTGATATTTTTAGCTCACCTGGGCCGAAGGCTCCAGGGGAGCTTATAGTATAACTGGTCATCCGCCGTCCGTCGTCTGTCCGTCACCACCTTTGACCAGTTATATCTCTGCAGCCTGCAGGCTGATTTCAATCATTTCTTATCTGTAGCATGCCTTGGGTGGGGCAACGAAGAATTTAGCTTTTTATCAAAATTGAATGAAAACTTTGGTTGCTATGGCAATCCCAATTTCCCATAGACTTACAATGGAAAATGCTTGTCATCACCGTAGCACCTTCAGTTTTGATCGGATCTTTCTTAAACTTATATGTAAGGTGGCTGAGGACAAAAGCCCGGATGAGTTCGAAAACCGGCGAAGTCGGCCCATTAATTATAGACTTACGACCCTTTGATGGCTGAAAATGCCGATTTTCGACCTTGTCATCACAATAGCCCCTTCAGTTTTGATCGGATCTTTCTGAAACTTATATGTAAGGTGACTTGGAATAAAACCTCGGATGAGTTCGAAAACCAGCCAAGTCGGCCTATTTATCATAGAGTTACGTCCCTTTGATTGCTGAAAATGCAGATATTTGACCTTGTCATCACCGTAGCACCTTCAGTTTTGTTCGGATCTTTCCGAAACTTATATGTAAGGTGGCTGGGGATAAAAACTTGGATGAGATCGAAAATCGGCCAAGTCTGCCCATTTATCATAGAGTAATGTCCCTTTGATTGCTAAAAATGCCGATTTTTGACCTTGTTATCACCGTAAGCCCTTCAGTTTTGATTGGATCTTTCTGAAACTTATATGTAAGTTGGCTGGGGATAAAACCTCGAATGAGTTCGAAAACCAGCCAAGTCGGCCAATTTATCAAAGAGTTACATCCTTTCCCTTTTGATTGCTGAAAATGCCGATATTTGACCTTGTCATCACTGTAGCCCCTTCAGTTTTGATCGGATCTTTCTGAAACTTATATGTTAGGTGACTTGGGATAAAACCTCGGATGAGTTCGAAAACCGGCCAAGTCGGCCTATTTATCATAGATTTACGTCCCTTTGATTGCTGAAAATGCAGATATTTGACCTTGTCATGGGCCTGCACTGTTTGCCAGGGTACCAGTTTTGGAGTTTCCGGGACAAAATGGGTTAATCATTTATGTGTTTTTAGCTCACCTGGGCCGAAGGCTCCAGGGGAGCTTATAGTATAGTGGGTCCATCGTCTGTCCGTTCGTCATCCGTCCGTCCACACTTTTGAACAGCTATATCTCTGCAGCCAGCAGGCTGATATCAATCATTTTTCATCTGTAGCATGCCTCTGGTGGGGCATTGATGACATAACCTTTTTTAGCTCACCTGAGCCGAAGGCTCGTGAGGTATTAGTATACCACGAGCCGGCGTCCGTCGTCCGTCGTCGTCCGTCGTCCACACTTTCAAAGAAGTATATCTCCGGAACCAGTGGGCCAATCTTGATCAAATTTCATGTGAAGCATTATCAGGTAGGGGGGAAAGGCTGCATACTGTTTTCAGGCAGATCGGATTGGAACTCTGGTTGCCATGGCAAAAAATAACTCCCATAGACTTAACATAGGAAAAAGTTTGTCATCACTCTAGCTCCGTCAATTTTTTTCTGATTGTCTTCATTCTTGCAGATAACGAGGACAGGCATGAAATCTCGATCAAGTTCGATTTTGGGCTGAATCGGATTATTCACTCAGGAGTTACGTGCCCTTGAGCGTTGAAAAAATTGCCTATTGACTTAACATGGGGAGAATGTTGTCATCACCGTAGCTGCTTCAATTATTTTCAGATTGGCTTTATTCTTGCAGATAACCAGCACAGCCATGAAATCTCGGTCAAGTTCGATGACTGGCAGAATCGGATCATTCACTTAGGAGTTACTTGCCCTTGTGTGTTTTTGCATTAGGGTTAATGGGAATTAGGAAAAAGCTTGTCATCACTCTAGCTCCGTCAATTTTTTTCTGATCGACTTCATTCTTGTAGATAACGAGGACAGGCATGAAATCTCGATCAAGTTCGATTTTGGGCTGAATCGGATTATTCACTCAGGAGTTACGTGCCCTTGAGCGTTGAAAAAATTGCCTATTGACTTAACATGGGGAGAATGTTGTCATCACCGTAGCTGCTTCAATTATTAGCTCACCTGAGCCGAAGGCTCATGTGAGGTATTAGTATACCACGAGCCGGCGTCCGTCGTCCGTCGTCGTCGTCGTCCGTCGTCCACACTTTCAAAGAAGTATATCTCCGGAACCAGTGGGCCAATCTTGATCAAATTTCATGTGAAGCATTATCAGGTAGGGGGAAAGGCTGCATACTGTTTTCGGGCAGATGGGATTGGAACTCTGGTTGCCATGGCAACAAATAGCTCCCATAGACTTAACATAGGAAAAAGTTTGTCATCACTCTAGCTCCGTCAATTTTTTTCTGATCGACTTCATTCTTGCAGATAACGAGGACAGGCATGAAATCTCGATCAAGTTCGATTTTGGGCTGAATCGGATTATTCACTCAGGAGTTACGTGCCCTTGAGCGTTAGGAAAAAGCTTGTCATCACTCTAGCTCCGTCAATTTTTTTCTGATCGACTTCATTCCTGCAGATAACGAGGACAGGCATGAAATCTCGATCAAGTTCGATTTTGGGCTGAATCGGATTATTCACTCAGGAGTTACATGCCCTTGAGCGTTGAAAAAATTGCCTATTGACTTAACATGGGGAGAATGTTGTCATCACCGTAGCTGCTTCAATTATTTTCAGATTGGCTTTATTCTTGCAGATAACCAGCACAGCCATGAAATCTCGGTCAAGTTCGATAACTGGCAGAATCGGATCACTCACTTAGGAGTTACCTGCCCTTGTGTGTTTTTGCATTAGGGTTAATGTGAATTTCAAAAATGTATATCTTAAAGACTACTTGGCCAACTTTGATCAAATTTCATGTGTCACATTATTGGGCAAGTGGAAAGGCTTCATTAGGTTTTCAGGCAGATCTGAGTGGAACTCTGGTTGCCATGGCAACATCTAGCTCCCATAGACTTCACATAGGAAAAAGCTTGTCATCACTCTAGCTCCGTCAATTTTTTTCTGATCGACTTCATTCTTGCAGATAACCAGTACAGGCATTAAATCTCGGTCAAGTTCGATTTTGGGCCGAATCAGATAATTCACTCAAGAGTTACGTCCCCTTGAGCGCCCGAAAAAATGCCTATCGACTTAACATGGGGAAAATGTTGTCATCACTGTAGCTGCTTCAATTTTGTTTGGATTGGCTTCATTCTTACAGATAACCAGCACAGCCATGAAATCTCGGTCAAGTTCGATAATTGGCAGAATCGGATCATACACTTAGGAGTTACCTGCCCTTGTGCATTTTTGCATAAGGGTTAATGTGAATTTCAAAAATGTATATCTTGAAGACTACTTGGCCGACTTTGATCAAATTTCATGTGTAACATTATTGGGCAAGTGGAAAGACTGCATAAGGTTTTCATGCAGATCTGAGTGGAACTCTGGTCACCATGGCAACATATAGCTCCCATAGACTTAACATAGGAAAAAGCTTGTCATCACTCTAGCTCCGTCAATTTTTTTCTGATCGACTTCATTCTTGCAGATAATAAGGACAGGCATAAAATCTCGGTTAAGTTCGATTTTGGGCAGAATCGGAATATTGACCTCGGAGTTACGTGACCTTGAGCGACAAAAAATTTGCCCATAGACTTAACATAGGGAAAATGTTGTGACTACGATAGCGACTTGAATTTTTTTCAGATCAGCTTCAAACTTGCGGGTAACGAGGACAGACATAAAATCACGGTTAAGTTCGATTTTGGGCCGAATCGGATTATTTGCCTTGGAGTTACCTGCCCTTGAGCATGAAAAAATACGTTGTGACCACGATAGCAACTTTATTTTTATTCAGATCAGCTTCAAACTTGCAGGTAACGAGGACAGGCATAAAATCCCGGTTAAGTTCGATTTTGGGCCGAATCGGAATATTGACCTCGGAGTTACGTGACCTTGAGCGACAAAAAATTTGCCCATAGACTTAACATAGGGAAAATGTTGTGACTATGATAGCGACTTGAATTTTTTTTCAGATCAGCTTCAAACTTGCAGGTAACGAGGACAGACATAAAATCTCGGTTAAGTTAGATTTTGGGCCGAATCGGATTATTTGCCTTGGAGTTACCTGCCCTTGAGCATAAAAAAATACGTTGTGACCACGATAGCAACTTTATTTTTATTCAGATCAGCTTCAAACTTGCAGGTAACGTGGACAGGCATAAAATCTCAGTTAAGTTCGAATCGGAATATTGACCTCGGAGTTACATGACCTTGAGCTACAAAAAATTTGCCCATAGACTTTACATAGGGAAAATGTTGTGACTACGATAGCGACTTGAATTTTTTTCAGATCAGCTTCAAACTTGCAGGTAACGAGGACAGACATAAAATCTCGGTTAAGTTCGATTTTTGGCCGAATCGGATTATTTGCCTTGGAGTTACCTGTCCTCGAGCATAAAAAAATACGTTGTGACCACGATAGCAACTTTATTTTTATTCATATCAGCTTCAAACTTGCAGGTAACGAGGACAGGCATAAAATCTTGGTTAAGTTCAATTTTGGGCCAATCAGAATATTGACTTCGGAGTTACGTGACCTTGAGCGACAAAAAATTTGCCCATAGACTTAATTAGGGAAAATGTTGCGACTACGATAGCGACTTGAATTTTTGGACGGGTTTTTAAAAAAAAATCCGTCCTTTGAAATAGCGATGTCCGGGCGGGCGGGCGGGCGGGCGGGTGGGCGGGCGGGCGGGCGGGCGTCCTGCGGGCGGGCGGGCGTCGTCCCAGGTTTACCTTTTGGTTAACCTTTTTTCAAAGTGATATTTTTCATCTATTCTGCAGCAGATTGTTTTAATATCAGGACTGATGCACAAGTGGAGGTACCGCTTTCATGTATTATCCATAAATGGCGCAAAAGACTAAAATTTTGGCGGAAATTGTCATTTTTCAAACTTGCGTTTTTCAGGTTTACCTTTTGGTTAACCTTTTTTCAAATGCCAGTGTAGTGGATAGAGTGCTGGACTACGGATCCTATTGTTGACTATGAATCTGAGGGGCGTGAGTTCAAACCCCGGTGGAGACATTTTTTTTTTTTTGTTATTTTTTTTTTTTTCTGTTCTTTTTTTTTTCTTTTTTCATTCTTTTTTTTTCTTTATTTTTCTTTTCTTCTCCATAAACACATATGAACAATTATTATCTTCCTCCCCTGATAGTTGCTACTAATAATACATACATGCATGCACAGGCATGGAATTTTCTTTTTTTTTTTTTTTTTTTCGTTTTTTTTGTAGCTCACCTGAGCACGAAGTGCTCAAGTTGAGTTGATGTCCGTCGTCCGTCAACAATTTCTTTAAACGACATCTCCTCCTGGGATAATGGCCCGATTTCAAAATTATTTTACAGAAATGTTCATTAGGTGACCCTTTTTCAAAATTGCTAAAATCAGTGGCCACTAGAGCTAAAAATAGAGCTAAAAATAGAAAAAACTTTATTTTTTTTTCTTCGTAAAACACATAAACAAATCCCCCCCCCCCCCCCCACACACACACAAAAAGTTGTTACTGGGTTAGGATATTGCATTTGTTCTGTACATACATGCATACTTAGTTTTACATACATACCCTACCCACCCCACCCTACCCTAGCATACCCTACCCTACCCCACAACCCCACCCCACCCCCATCCCAAAACAACCCCAATCCACCCCCAACCCAATCCCATCCCACCACTCCCCACCTTACCCGACCTCACCCCATCCCACCCACCCAAGCCCACCCCACCCCACAACCCCACCACACCCCATCACACCCCACACCCCACCACAAATTCCACCCCGTCCCACCCAACTCCTAACCCATTCCACCCCACCCTACCCCACACCAGCACACCCCACCCTACCCCACCCATGCCACCACCATCCTAACCATACTGAAAAAAAAAACCCGTCCATAATGCCATTAGGCATTTTTCTTGTTTTCAGATCAGCTTCAAACTTGCAGGTAACGAGGACAGACATAAAATCTCGGTTAAGTTCGATTTTGGGCCGAATCGGAATATTTGCCTTGGAGTTACCTGCCCTTGAGCATAAAAAAATACGTTGTGACCACGATAGCAACTTTATTTTTATTCATATCAGCTTCAAACTTGCAGGTAACGAGGACAGGCATAAAATCTCGGTTAAGTTCGATTTTGGGCCGAATCGGAATATTGACCTCGGAGTTACGTGACCTTGAGAGACAAAAAAATTTGCCCATAGACTTAACGTAGGGAAAATGTTGTGACAGAAATAGCGACTTGAATTTTTAGCTCACCTGAGCCAAAGGCTCCAGTGAGCCGATAGTATACCAAGGCTCCGGAGTCCGTCGTCTGTCGTCCGTCCATCCGTCATCCACACTTTCAATGAAGCATATCTCAGAAGGCAGTCGACCAATCTTGTTTAAACTTTATGTGTAGCACCATTGGGCAAGGGGAAAGGCTGCATTAGGTTTTGGAGCTAGTCTGGTTCATTTGTTCCTTCATTCTTCTTTCTCTCCATATAGAGATAATAGACCAATGTTAAATTTTTAATCAAAGATTTCTCAGGAACTATAAAAGCTAGAAGCATCAAATTTGGTATTCAATAGAATAATGATGACTTATTTTGTGTAAGAGACATTGGGCTTTCTCAGCTTATTTGTTCATCTGTTCTTTAATTCTTCTTTCTCTCCATTTTGACCAATGTTAAATTTTCGTCAAAGATTTCTCAGGAACTATAGAAGCTAGAAGTCTCAAACTTGGAATGCAATGCAATAATCATGACTTGTATCCTGTAAGGGTCAATGGGCTGGATTCTATTAGCAGATTTAGTAGTCAAGTCTGTGAATTGTTAAAACTTAAGTTCCTCAGGTGAGCGGTTTAGGCTCATTGAGCCTCTTGTTTCTAAATCGCATGAAAACTTTGGTTGCTATGGCAATCACAAAGTCCCATAGACTTACAGTGGGAAAATGCTTGTCATCACCTTAGCCCCTTCAGATTTGATCGGATCTTTCTGAAACTTATATGTAAGGTGGCTGGGGATAAAATCTCAGATGAGTTCGAAAACCGACCAAGTCGGCCCATTTATCGTAGAGTAACGTCCCTTTGATTGCTGAAAATGCTGATTTTTGACCTTGTCATCACTGTAGCCCTTTTAGTTTTGATCAGATCTTTCTGAAACTTATATGTAAGGTGGCTGGGGATAAAACCTCGGATGAGTTCGAATACCGGCCAAGGTGGCCTATTTATCATAGAGTTAGGTCCCTTTGATTGCTTAAAATGTTGATTTTTGACCTTGTCATCACTGTAGCCCCTTCAGTTTTGATCGGAACTTTCTGAAACTTATATGTAAGGTGGCTGGGGATAAAACATCAGATGAGTTCGAAAACCAGCCAAGTTGCCCAATTTACTGTATAGTTATGTCCCTTTGATGGCTGAAAAATGTCGATTTTGACCTTGTCATCACCGTAGCCCCTTCAGTTTTGATCGGATCTTTCTGAAACTTATATGTAAGGTGACTGGGGATAAAACCTAGGATGAGTTGGAATACCGACCAAGTTGTCCCATTAATCATTTATCATAGATTTACGTCCCTTTGATTGCTGAAAATGCCGATTTTTGACATGGTCATCACCATAGCCCCTTCAGTTTGGATCAGATCTTTCTGAAACTTATATGTAAGGTGGCTGGGGATAAAATCTTGGATGAGTTCGAAAACAGGCCTAGTCAGCGCAGTTATGTCCCTTTGATGGCTGAAAATGTTGATTTTTATGTCCCCCGGTAGCGATAGCGGGGACATATTGGTTTTGCCCTGTCTGTTTGTTTGTATGTTGGTTTGTATGTGGACAACTTTAACGTTGGTCATAACTTTTGAACCGTTGGAGATGAGTATTCATATTTGGCATGAACGTTCCTTGTGACAAGCGCTTCTCATCCATGCAAAAAATATGACCTGTGACCTTGACCTTTGACCTACTTGAAAAGAAAAAAAATAACATTGGTCATTACTTTTGAACCGCTTGAGATACAGCCTTCATATTTGGCATGTATGTTCCTTGTGACAAAAGCTTTACATTCATGCAAAAACTTTTGACCTGTGACCTTGACCTTGACCTTTGACCTACTTGAAATAAAAAAATAACAGTTTGGTCATAACTTTTGAACCATTTGAGATACAGCCTTAATATTTTGCATGTAGGTTCCTTGTAACAAGAGCTTTACATTCATGCAAAACTTTTTGACTGGTGACCTTGACCTTTGACCTGCTTAAAAGAAAAAATTAACATTCTGGTCATAACTTTCGAACTGTTTGGGATAGAGCCTTCATATTTGGCATGTAGGTTCCTTGTGATAAGAGCTTTACATTCATGCAATTTTTTTACCATGACCTTGACCTACTTAAAAGAACAAATAAAATTGATGGTAACTTTTGAATCGTTTAAGATAGAGCCTTTATATTTGGCATGTAGGTTCCTTGTGACAAGAGCTTTACATTCATGCAAAATTATATGACCTGTGACCTTGACTTACTTTAAAGAAAAATATTATTGTTCATAACTTTCGAACCATTTAAGATAGAGCCTTCATATTTGGCATGTAAGTTCCTTGTGCCAAGGGCTTCCCACTCAAACCCAAAATCTTGACCTGTGACTTTGACTTTGAACTGTGACCAACTTTGAAAAAAAATGACCATGCCCGGGGACATGTTCGTGTTTCACAAACACATCTTGTTGACCTTGTCATCACCATAGCCCCTTCAGTTTTGATCGGATTTCTCTGAAACTTATATGTAAGGTGGCTTGGGATGAAACCTCGGATGAGTTCGAAAACTGGCCAAGTCGGCCCATTTATCTTAGAGTAACATCCCTTTGATTGCTAAAAATGCCAAATTTTGACCTTGTCATCACTGTAGCCCCTTCAGTTTTGATTGGATCTTTCTGAAACTTATATGTAAGGTGGCTGGGAATAAAACCTTGGATGAGTTTGAATACTGGCTAAGTCGGCACATTTATCACAGAGTTACGTGCCTTTGATTGCTTAAAAATGCCTATTTTCGACCTTGTTAGCACTGCTGCCCCTTCAGTTTTGATCGGATCTTCATGAAACTTACAAACAAATAAGTCAGGCAGAAAAGCTCGGAGGAGTTTGAAAACTCATGAGGATTGCCTATTTGTCACAGAGTAATATCCCTTTGATTGCAGCAGTTAATTGCTTATTTTTGAACTTGTCATCACCATAGCCCCATCAGTTTATATCCGATATTCTTAGCAAGTCAGGAATAAAAGCTTGAATGAGTTTGAAAACTGGTGAGGTCAGCCTATTTATCATAGAGTTACATTCTACTTGATTTGCAGAAATTGCTTACCCTGTCATCACCATGTCCTTCCATTAATCCTTCAGTAAAGGTTGGCACTTCCTGAAACTTTGAATCTGTTAGCTCAGGTGAGCAATACAGGACCAGCTTGTCCTCTTGTTTATATTTCTGCTCAAAACATTGATTGTAACATTGATTGTGGGTACTCATTAGAACCACCTTGGTGAGGCGGTTCTAACGAGTACCCACAAATTATATTTTGAGCAGAAATAAGAAAAATAATTTCCCCTGTAAAACCTAGTTTTTCTATATAAGAGTGGGGTTTAAGGCGGTCAGAATTATATAGACTTGTTTTCGTGATGTCATGTGTTATTATACGTTGTATCATTTTAAATGATGAGCCACGGACAGCCTACAAGAACTATCAGTGTAGGGAATATTGGTAGAAAAGAATTGGGAACCAGTAATTAGTTCAAGATTCTGTTTTATATTTCAGGCCGACCCAAGTTCACAGATTTCTCATCAAGCACACTATTGAGCAGAAGATGCAGGCATTGCTAGAAACAATGGATGTGAAAGCCACCACGAAGAATGCTGAGGAAAATGCTCTTACAATTGGTGATCTTGCTTCATTGTTCACACAACAAATAGAAACACAAGACAATGACCCTGTTGAAATTCCTGTACCTCAGCTGGTAACAAGTCAAGAAATTGAAGCAGAACCTGGCGATTATGGTGAAATAGAATTAGAAGATATCATTGCAAATGTTGAAATTTCCGATGTAAATTTGCAAGACATTGATAACACTTTACAGCCAGAAACTGCATGTATTGATGAACATACAGATACTGTTCTGGAAGAAAATACTTCTGAACCATCTGAAAGAAACTCTGAGGAAAATGAAGAAATAGAATCAGAAGAAGATAGAAATAATAGTGATCTTGTAGGGAATGAACTATGGGACTTGGAGTCAAACAGTGATGATAGTGATCATTCCAGTTCTCCACTAGATGAATCTGACAAATGGAATGATTTTGAGACAAATGAAAATGAAGAGAACAAAAAGAATGACAATATTATTTCATTAGATCAAGATGAGGATACTAATACAAATAATAGTGCTGCTGCTACTCCTGTTGTAGTGACTGATGGTACACATACTTCTTTTCAAGGAAACAGTAATTCCCAACCAAATATCGAAGTTGACGATGTAATAGCTATGGACCAGTTTGATACCGTTGTCATTGCTGATGAATCTGGTGACAATATAGTCTTTGAACGGGGAGAAGGAATTGAAGAGATACCTGTTGACTTTGATGGAAAGACGTAGTCCCATTAGGAACACATGCCTACACATCACACATTAATGAAATTTACAAAACGTGCCTATGAAATGACCTAGGTATTGAATCTACTGATGTTGTGGGCTTGGTATAAGCAGTCTTGTTGGTTAATTACATCCATCCTGAGTGTCTGATGTGCACTCTACCATCTTCGAATTGGGACACGCCCATTCTTGTAAATAAGGCTGTAGTCAGAATAACACAAAAAGCAAACAGTCATTATCAGCTGTTTCAACTGTTTGCAAAGGAACAGTGAACCCTCTTTAAACGGACATTCGATAAAATGACAAAACTGGTTATAACGACAGTTTCAATGTGAAGCAGAAATATGGAGATTTGCAAGAATATTTTTATACTCCAAAAACAAATGTTGTGGAAATTTGTTAGAATCGCCTCAGCGAGGCGATTCTAACAAATGCCACCAACATTTGTTTCTTGGAGCAAGGGAAAATATCAATTATTACCTGTTGTACTACTCCCTATTGGGATTCTGTATGTCATCAAATTGTTACCGGCCCCAATAGCTCAGTTGGTAGAGTGTCCGCTCCAGGGAACGGGAGGTCACGGGTTCGATCCCGGGCTGCGACATACCAAAGTAGTTAAAAATGGTACTAGCTGCTCCTCGCTTGGCACTCAGATTTACGGGGTAGAGCTAGAACTGGTCGACCCAGTGTCAGGATAATGTGACTGGGTGTGGTATCATGTAATGTGTCTGGGACATGATACTTCAGTGAGGCAGCACTATAAAAGTGAGCATTGAGCTCCATGTCGCAACCAGACACCGTCGTGATATGACTGAAAAATTGTTGAAAGCGACATTAAACCCGAATTCAAACACACACACAGCAAATTCTTTATAGCGTTAAAATTTTATGGAACAAATGCTGTCATTATAACGAGGGTTCTCTGTATCTGTAGTGGTCTACAGAGTTGAAAGGGTTTCCTGTGGTCTTTTTAGTCATGAAGCAATATCTGTGATACATAGTATAATCATCATGTTAACAAGCCTGTGTAACAACCCTCTAAATCCCACTTTATATATACTTTATAACTTGGGGGGAGTGGTTACAGGGGTATATCTGAGCCAATGCATGACAAAATCTACAAGAAGTCTTGAGTGACCAGCAAAGACTCAGATCAGCCTGCGCATTTGCGCAGTCTGATCAGAGTCTTCACTGATCCCATGTATCTACTATAGGCAAATATCTATGCAAAAAGACCTAAGCATAAGGTCTTGTCATAGTGGATGGGTGGGCAGGTTGATTTGAGTCTAATCACACTGGTCTTATTGTAAGTTTTGTTATGCGCCGGCTCATATTATTGTTCTAGTTTCTGTTCAGTTGATCCCAGTTGTTCAAAGCTAATGCAGAATAGTTGTCAGTATTTTAAAAAAAAAATATTTTTGCTGAAAAAATGTATGTAGTTTTTGAACTGCAGAAGCTGCTTACACTTTTTTTTTTCAGCTAATTGAGGATATTTGATTTTTTCAGTGTAAGATCGAATTATATTTCATCAAATAAACACGAGAACCAGTATTTTCATGAGTGGCAGAGCCACGTGTGAAAATACCAGCTTTGGTGTTCATGAGTTAAACAAAATTTGATCTTACACTGAAAAAAAAATCAAATTTTCTGTTCTTATATGCTTCAAAATGGCAATATTTAACTTCGCTAATTGCGTCACTTACCTGCAGAGAAAACTAACTTTGTTCCTGGCCGTTTTGCGTCAATTTATTGGTGTCCAACGTGTTTATTGGGTATAATATTGGTTGTCAACCTGAGAAATAACCTGGAATGGCATTATTATGAATGATTATTAATTGATTATCCTATATTACACAAGGTCAACCAGTATTCAAAAATCATAAATCATGTTTTTAATTGCATCAATTTATAAAATTGTCATTAATCAAGTACTTTCGTATTGGCCCAGTTACAGGTCCGAGGTCTGCTGTATTGGCTCGAGGCCGAAGGCCGAGGCCAATACGAAATTATTTGATTAATAACATTATAGTACTGAAATACAAATTATGATTGAGAGAGTAGTTTCCCAAAGAAGTTACGGACTGATCTAATATCAGGTAACAAAATACACTACCTTAGCGTCGAAAATGACACTATTAACATCTTCTTGATGTGTGAAAAGGCTAAACGTCAGTTCTGTCACGTCGTTAATTTTCAATCATCTGACACTGGAAAAACTGACCATGCATCAAATAAGATTTGAAGAAAAAAAGTAGTCCCAAACAGTGAAAAATAATATTGATATCAGTCACTGTTTGAAACAGTGACGATATCGTTTTCGATATCACTGAGAAATTTCATTGAAAAGCTTGTAAGAAAAAAAATCATTACATACTCTACATGCTAGAAGGATTAAAATTTTAACCACAAACAGATAGGTTAACCCTAATCCTGCTGTTCACGACAACCCCAACTTTGCAAACAGTGTAGATCCAGATCAGTTGGGATCTACACTGTTGTCCATTCAGAAGCCATCTGATCTGGATCTACACTGTTTGTCATACAGTTTGTGAATTTGAACAAAAGCGTCATATTGTGTAATCTGATTGGCTGATAGTCAGAAATGGGTGTGGCTAAATTAAATACATGTATTCAGCGGGATATGGTTTAGCTGTTCACGCCTATACAAATACGTTGCCACCTTTATGGCCGAAAAAATGAAAATTTTATGATGAAAAATTGTGATATTTTTAGCTCACCTGTCACGTAGTGACGAGGTGAGCTTTTGGGATCACTTTTTGTCCGTCGTCCGTCGTGCGTGCGTCCGTGCGTGCGTCCGTAAACAATTTCAAATAAGTATATCTCTAATACCACATGGCCAATCTTAATCAAATTTCATGTGAAGCATCATCAGGAAGGTGGAAAGGCTGCATAAGGTTTTCGGGCTGATCAGATTGGAATTCTGGTTGCCATGGCAACATATAGCTCCCATAGACTTATAATGGGAAAAATTAAAAAAATCTTATTCTCTGAAACCACAGGGCCCAGAGCTTAGATATTTAGCTTGTAACAATGTTAAGTGGTCACCTATGTAAATCCTGCCAATCATGCCCCTGGGGTCCAAATTGGCCACACCCCGGGGCCCCTTAGCTCCTATAGACTCATAATGGAAAAAAGCTTCAAAAATCTTTTTCTCTGAAACCACAGGGCCCAGAGCTTAGATATTTAGCATGTAGCAACTGCAAGTGGTCATCTACATAATTCCTGCCAATCATGCCCCTGGGTTCCAAATGGGCCATGCCCCGGGGCCCCTTCGCTCCTATAGACTCATAATGGAAAAAAGCTTCAAAAATCTTCTTCTCTGAAACCACAGGAACCAGAGCTTAGGTATTTAGCATGTAGCAACGGCAAGTGGTCACCTACATAATTCCTGCCAATCATGCCCCTGGGGTCCAAATGGGCCACACCCCAGGACCCCTTAGCTCACATAGACACATAATGGAAAAAAGAAGCTTCAAAAATCTTCTTCTCTGAAACCACAGGGCCCAGAGCTTAGATATTTAGCATGTAGCAACGGCCAGTGGCCACCTACATAATTCCTGCCAATCATGCCCCTGGGTTTCAAATGGGCCATGCCCCGGGGCCCCTTCGCTCCCATAGACTCATAATGGAAAAAAATAGCTTCAAAAATCTTCTTCTCTGAAACCACAGGGCCCAGAGCTTAGATATTTAGCATGTAGCAACAGCAAGTGGTCACCTACAAAATTCCTGCCAATCATGCCCCTGGGGTCCAAACTGGCCACGCCCCGGGGCCCCTTAGCTCCTATTGACTCCTAATGGAAAAAAGCTACAAAAAGCTTCTTCTCTGCTACCACAGGGCCCAGAGCTCAGATATTTAGCATGTAGCAAAGGCAAGTGGTCACCTACATAAATCCTGCCAATCATGCTCCTGGGGTCCAAATGGTGCACGCCCCGGGGCCCCTTAGTTCCCATAGACTCATAATGGGAAAAATAGTTTCAAAAATCTTCTTCTCTGAAACCACAGAGCCCAGAGCTTAGATATTTAGCATGTAGCAACGGCACATTGGTCACCTACATAATTCCTGCCAATCATGCCCCTGGGGTCCAAATGGGCCACGCCTCGGGGCCCCTTAGCTCCCATAGACTCATAATGGAAAAAAAAAAGCTTCAAAAACTTTCTTCTCTGAAACCACAGGGCACAGAGCTAAGATACTTAGCATGTAGCAAAGGCCAGTGGCCACCTACATAATTCCTGCCAATCATGCCCCTGGGTTTCAAATGGGCCACGCCCCGGGCCCCTTCGCTCCCATAGACTCATAATGGAAAAGAAAAGGCTTCAAAAATCTTCTTCTCAGAAACCACAGGGCCCAGAGCTTAGATAGTTAGCATGTAGCAACAGCAAGTGGTCATCTACATAAATCCTAGCCAATCATGCCCCTGGGGTCCAAATGGGCCACGCCCCAGGGCCCCTTATCTCCCATAGACTCCTAATGGAAAAAAAAGCTTCAAAAATCTTCTCCTCTGAAACCACAGGGCCCAGAGCTAAGATATTTAGCAGGTAGCAATGGCAAGTGGTCACCAACATAAATCCTGCCAATCATGCCCCTGGGGTCCAAATGGGCCACGCCCCGGGGCCCCTTCGCTCCCATAGACTCCTAATGGAAATAAAGCTTCAAAAATCTTCTTCTCTGAAACCACAGGGCCCAGAGCTTAGATATTTAGCATGTAGCAACTGCAAGTGGTCACCTACATATTTCCTGATAATCATGCCCCTGGGGTCCAAATGGGCCACACCCTGGGACCCCCTAAGCTCCCATAGACTCCTAATGGAAAAAAGCTTCAAAAATCTTCTTCTCTGAAACCACAGGGCCCGAGCTCCAATATTGAGCATGTAGCAATGGCAAGTGGTCATCTACATAAATCCTGCCAATTATGCCCCTGGGGTCCAAATGGGCCATGCCCTGGGGCCCCTTAGCTCCAATTGACTCCTAATGGGAAAAAAGCTAAAAAAATCTTCTTCTCTGAAACCACAGGGCCCAGAGCTTAGATATTTAGCATGTAGCAATGGCAAGTGGTGACCTACTTAAATCCAGCCAATTCTGCACCTGTCGTCCAAATGGGCCATGCCCCGGGGCCCCTTAGCTCCCATAGACTCCTAATGGAAAAAAGCTTCAAAAATCTTCTCCTCTGAAACCACTGGGCCCAGAGCTTAGATATTTAGAAGGTAGCAATGGCAAGTGGTCACCTATGTAAATCCTGCCAATCATGCCCCTGGGGTTCAAATGGGCCACGCCCCAGGGCCCCTTAGCTCCCATAGACTCCTAATGGAAAAAAAAACTTCAAAAATCTTCTTCCCTGAAACCACAGGGCCCAGAGCTTAGATATTTAGCAGGTAGCACCGGTAAGTGGTCACCTACATAAATCCTGCCAATCATGCCCCTGGGGTCCAAATGGGCCACACCCTGGTACCCCCTAAGCTCCCATAGACTCCTAATGGAAAAAAGCTTCAAAAATCTTCTTCTCTGAAACCACAGGGCCCAGGTCACCTTCATAAATCCTGCCAATCATGCCCATTGGGGCAGAATTGGCCACAACCATGGCCCATTAGCTTCCATGGATGGACTTAAAATGGAAAAAAACTTAAAATGGAAAAAAAAACTTCAAAAATATTCTTCTGTGAAACCGTAAGTCCCAGAGCTTAGGTATTTAGCATGTAGCAACATGGAGTGGTTGCTTAACAACATGGAGTGGTTGCCTACATGAATCCTGCCTGAGTCTTGCCCCTGGGGTTCAAATTGGCCAAATCCTGTGGCTTCTTAACTCCAATAAACTTATAGTGAAAAAAAAAACCTTTAAAAATCTTCTTCTCTGAAACCATGAAGTGCGGACCTTAGATATTTAGTATGTAGCAACATAAAATGGTGGCCTACATAAATCCTGCCAACCATGCCCTTTGGGTCAAAATTGACCTTTGGACTTATACTGGAAAAAAACTAAAAAATCTTCTTCTCCAAAGCCATAAGGCCCAGAGCACAAATATTTAGTATGTAGCAAGGTCAAGTGGTCTCCTACACTTATGATTTTCTGGTACACAGGTGAGCGATATAGGGCCATTGGGCCCTCTTGTTCTTATTTCTGCTCAAAATATAGATTGTGGGCACTCGATAGAACCGCCTCATTGACAGTACCCACAATCTATATTTTAGAGCAGATATAAGAAAAATAAGGTATACCCCCGGAAACCCCAGTTTTGATTTTGAAGAAAACACAACCTGACAACCTTTAATTTGGAAATGGAGTTGGCACACAGAACGCGGCGTCTGATCAGGCCTACACTGTTTGCAAAGCATTCAGCCAGTTTCCGAATAAATTTTGATGAAAACACAACCTGACACCCCTAAATTTTGAAATGGACTCCTGCTATATATAAGGAGGAAGATTCCATTTGGTACAAAAAGGGTTAAGCATGGAGCAGTATTAAGGGTCCAAGATTTCTGTTTTTTTTGCTCGTCAACTTTTGCATCAAACCCAGCATCAACACAAATGTTTCAGTCCACTCAGGCGTGACATAGCGTTGAGTGAAATTCTGGTTCCGAAAAAAATAAGTAACAAAAAAATTCAAATAGTGTGGTCTGACAAAGAGTTATTTTTGATTCATTAGGTCTTGCTTGTATTCAGGTGTATGATCTTTGCTTGTCTTTTTTTTATGGTGATATAAATGGTTCTTTTTACATCGGCATACAAAAAGTAAGGGAGAGCTGTTGCTGTACCCCTGGCATCAGCATTGGCGTCCACATTAGATTAAAGTTTACCTGCAATCTCTTATTTGCCAAAAATAGGAACTTATTATTTTCATTTTTTAAAATGCATAGGATTTCTTGTTCATTTGTTCTAATGGGTATTTATTAACTGGAAATCATTGTGGTGCATGAAATTATTTTGCATATATTTAGCAAAGGGGGATATTGTGAACGCCTCCGTACGTCTGTCCGGGTGAACATGTCGGGTTTAGGGGCTAGTGTCAAGATTGACTAACAATAGAAAATGATTGGAAAATAATAGATTTATTCCGTAAACAAAAGGTTTAGGAGGTTAGACCCTAAACCAAACAAAAAGAAAATAGCAAAAGAAATAGCCCTATAGCCCTTAAACCCAACATGTTAGAACGTCTGTCTGCTGTTTGTCCATCCATCCATCTGTCATGCTATTTCCTGCTTAACCACTGGCCAGAATGCAACCAAATTTGGTACATAGCTTCCTTGCATGATGAGGGCGTGCAACAGCAGCATCAAATTTGGGTGCGCCTGGGCCTTGCCCCATCCCCTCCACTTTAGAAAAAGTCTAATATCTGAGAAACTGTTTAGATCCCCACCCCTAAACCATATAAAATTATATTCTCATACCTTGTGATAAGACGCTTTTATTGACACCAACCTGGAGGTCCCCGGGGATAGGCTGATGCCATGCCCTGTCCCTTCCATTTCATTAAAGGCCTTATATCTCAGAAGATATTCAGATCCCCACCCCTAAACCATACAGAGTCTTGTTCCTTATGATAGGACACACTTAGAGACACAAACAAGGGTGACCCCTGGGTTGCGCTGGGGCCATGTGTCAAAGGCGTTATACTTAGCTCTGCCAGAAGCGTGGGGATTTATGATGGCGTGTATATCAATGAAGTAAATCCAAGATGGCGGACATGACAATTCAGCGAAGGCAGGCATGAGAGGGTAATATATTTTTGCTCACGGGGTATATGGAAAAATAATTGCCCTTGTGCTGCCCAATCAAATGCCTGGAAATTTCTTTGCAGTATAACAAAGGCTGTTTAGTGAAAGAGAGACATCAGGAGCCAATTCTTTAATTTTGGGGCAGACATCTTTTGAAAAGAGAAACAGAAATATTTCTGAAAAGAGTTGCTTGCCTTGAAAGTGTTATCCATTCTTCTTTAGAAATATAGTAGAACTTCAATGGCAGTTCTTGAATCCTTAGGGAATTCCCCTAGATAAAAAGTAGTGCGGGATAATTAAGAAAGTTTTCTACTTTTATCTTGCAAATGTGCGCTGTGAGGCAATTCTAATGAGTACACACAGCATACATTTTTAGCTCACCTGAGCACGAAGTGCTCAAGGTGAGCTTTTGGGATCGGTCTTTGTCCGACGTCCGTGCGTCCGTCGTCAACTTTTGCTTTAAACAACTTCTTCTACAAAACTGCTGGACAGATTTTGATCTAATTTCACAGGAATGCTCCTTGGGTGATCCTCTACCAAAATTGCTCAAACTGTTCTGCTCGGGTGAACAAGATGGCCGCCAGAGCTAAAAATAGAAAAACCTTTAAACGACTTCTCCTGCTTAACCAGTGGATGGATTTTGAATTTATTTCACAGGAATGTTCCTTGGATGACCTTCTACCAAAATTGCTCAAACAGTTCCGCTAGGGTGAACAAAATGGCCGCCAGAGCTAAAAATAGAAAAACCTTTAAACGACTTCTTCGCCTTAACCAGTGGATGGATTTTGAAATTATTGAACAGGAATGTTCCTTGGGTGCCCCTCTACTAAAATTGCTCAAACCGTTCCTCTCGGGTGAACAAAATGGCCGCCAAAGCTAAAAATAGAAAAACCTTTAAACGACTTCTTCTCCTTAACCAGTGGATGGATTTTGAAATTATTGCACAGGAATGTTCCTTGGGAGCCCCTCTACTAAAATTGCTCAAACCGTTCCGCTGGGGTGAACGAAATGGCCGCCAGAGCTAAAAATAGAAAAACCTTTAAAGGACTTCTTCTCCTTAATCAGTGGATGGATTTCGAAATTACTTCACAGGAATGTTCCTTGGGTGACCCTCTACCAAAATTGCTCAAACTGTTCCGCTCGGATGAACAAAATGGCCGCCAGAGCTAAAAATAGAAAAACCTTTAAATGACTTCTTCTCCTTAACCAGTGGATGGATTTTGAAATTATTGCACAGGAATGTTCCTTGGGTGTCCCTCTACTAAAATTGCTCAAACCATTTCGCTCGGGTGAACAAAATGGCCGCCAGAGCTAAAAATAGAAAAACCTTTAAACGACTTCTTCTCCTTAACCAGTGGATGGATTTTGAAATTATTGCACAGGAATGTTCCTTGGGAGCCCCTCTGCTAAAATTGCTCAAACCGTTCCGCTGGGGTGAACAAAATGGCCGCCAGAGCTAAAAATAGAAAAACCGTTAAAGGACTTCTTCTCCTTTATCAGTGGATGGATTTCGAAATTATTTCACAGGAATGTTCCTTGGGTGACCCTCTACCAAAATTGCTCAAACTGTTCCGCTCGGGTGAACAAAATGGCCGCCAGAGCTAAAAATAGAAAAACCTTTAAAGGACTTCTTCTCCTTAACCAGTGGATGGATTTTGAAATTACTTCACAGGAATGTTCCTTAAGTGACCCTCTGCCAAAATTGCTCTTACCATTCCGCTCCAGTGAACAAGATGGCCACCAGAGCTAAAAATAGAAAAACCTTTAAACGACTTCTACTCCTTAACTAATGGATGGATTTTGAAATTACTTCACAGGAATGTTCCTTGGTTGACCCTCTACCAAAATTGCTCAAACCGTTCCGCTCGGGTGAACAAGATGGCCGCCAGAGCTAAAAATCGGATAACGTTTAAACGGCTTTTTCTCCTTAACCAGTGGATGGATTTTGAAATTATTTCAAAGGAATGTTCCTTGTGTGACCCTCTACCAGAATTGCTCAAACCGTTCTGCTCGGGTGAACAAAATGGCCGCCAGAGCTTAAAATAGAAAAACCTTTAAACGACTTCTTCTCCTTAACCAGTGGATGGATTTTGAAATTATTTCACAGGAATGTTCCTTTGGTGAATCTCATCAAAAAATGCTCATACCGTTCCGCTTGGGTAAACAAAATGGCCGCCAGAGTTAAAAATAGAAAAACTTTTAAACGATTTCTTCTCCTTAACCAGTGGATGGATTTTGAAATTATTTCACAGGAATGTTCGTTTGGTGTCCCTCTACCAAAATTGCTCATACTGTTCAGCTGGGGCGAACAAAATGGCCACCAGAGCTTCTCCTGCTTAACCAGTGGATGGATTATAAGCCCTTGGGCAAAAAACGGCCCGCCCCGGGGCCCACTGGTTTTACATAGGCTTATATAGGGAAAACCTTTAAAAATCTTCTTGTCTGAAACCAGAAGGCCCAGGTCTTTGATATTTGGTATTTAGCTTTGTCTAGTTGATCGCTACCAAGATTGTTCAAATTATAGCCCTGGTGCCAAAAACAGCCCCACCCCGGGGCCCACTGGTTTTACATAGGCTTATATATGGAAAACCTTTAAAAATCTTCTTGTCTGAAACCAGAAGACCCAGGTCTTTGATATTTGGTATGAAGCTTCTTCTAGTGGACCTCTACCAAGATTGTTCAAATTATAGCCCTGGGGCCAAAACTGGCCCCGCCCCGGGGCCCACTGGTTTTACATAGGCTTATATTGGGAAAATCTTTAAAAATCTTCTCGTCTGAAACCAGAAGGCCCAGGTCTTTGATATTTGGTAAGTAGCTTCGTCAAGTGGACCGTTACCAAGATTGTTCAAATTATAGCCCTTGGGCCAAAAAATGCCCCCGGGCCAGGGCCCACTGGTTTTACACAGGCTTTTATAGGGAAACCTTTAAAAATCTTCTCGTCTGAAACCAGAAGGCCCAGGTCTTTGATATTTGGTATGAAGCGTCATCTAGTGGACCTCTACCAAGATTGTTGAAATCATAGCCCTGGGGCCAAAAATGTCGCCGCCCAGAGACCCTTTGGTTTTACATAGACTTATAAAGGGAAATTTTTAAAAATCTTCTTCTCTGAAACTGCAAGGCCCAGGTCTTTGATATTTGGTATGGAGCTTCATCTAGTGGACCTCTACCAAGTTTGTTAAAATTATAGCCCGTGGGCCACAAATGCTCCCCACCCTGGGGCCCTTTGGTTTTACAGAGACTTATATAGCCTGGTGCATAGACTTATGTAGGGAATATCTTTATAAAAATCTTCTTCTCTGAAACAGCAAGGCCCAGGTCTTTGATATTTGGTGTGTAGCGTCATCTAGTGGACCTTTGCCAGGATTGTTCAAATTATAGCCTTTGTTTTTGTTTGGTATGAAGCTTCACCTTTAAGACCTCCCTCAACATTATGCACATTAAAGCCCTTCGGCCAATAATGGCCCTCCCTGGGGCCCACTTATTACACTATGGATCAGGTGAGCGATCCAGGGCCATCATGGCCCTCTTGTTATAATAAAACACCGAAAAAGTGTCCCAAAATAACCCCACTATGACTCCTGGCTGTAACCCTCAATGTCTCGAACTTTCCCTTTCTGGAACGGAATATCGCAGTACCAAAGGTGTTCGAGCCATTGAAGTTTGACTGTATGTGTAAACTGTAGAAACCCCAATGATGTAGTGGATAAGCTTATCACCTAGCATACCAGGGGTTGTTGGACTGATTCCGGGCTTTTCCAAACTACAAACTTTCAAATGAGTCTTTAAACCATGATGTAACCTTATTTGTTGGTGGTGCATAAAACACAAACACATATGTAAAATATATCTATTTAACTTTCATGATGTCCTACCTTATCTTAACCTTGGATATGATGAACTGGTAAATTGAATGAAAGGATCTTATTGTATAGGATTGTGATTGTCAGCTGTTGATACCCCACAACCTCTTTATAGCAATATTAATGGGGTCCAAAGCAGAAACCGTGCTTGTTTGTTTGTATTGGAGTTTATCGTCCCAGTCAACACTATTTTAGGTCATTTTTGAGCCGGTCAGTTTACCTATCCACACTATTCCTAAGCAGGCTTATAAGTAAGCGGTTACGGCCCCCGCCCATCAAGGCTTGAAGAAATAGATGGGCTGCAGGATGCTTCCATGCAGAGCTGAAACCGACCACACACGAGTACTAGTAAAACCCCTTAGAGGATCTTAGCCTGCCCTCGCAAATCGGTGCCAGTTGGCCCGTCCATGCTTATAAACCCTATTGGTTTCATTGGGCGACAGGGCTTGAGATGTCATTTCATCTCAATGTCGGGTAAAAGTCCAACAAAATTGGAAGCAATGTCTCCAAAATGACCTATACAGTGTTGACGGGGACATTAAACCTCAAAACAAACAAAACGTAAGTGGTTAACCAGTGCAGTGTACATTCTTTCGCCAAAAACTGACAACTGTCCTTTTTGAATCAGCAGAAGGGAGACGGCCCCCGCCCATAGGGGCTTGAAGAAATATATGGGCTGCATGATGCTTCCATGCAGAGCTGAATCTGGCCCGCACACTAGTACTGGTAAACCGCTTAGAGGATCTAAGCCTGTCCAGGAACCGCGGTGCGAGGCAGACCGTCCATGCTAATAAACACTATTGGTTTCATTGGGCGACAGGGCTTGAGATGTCATTTCATCTCAATGTCGGGTAAAAGTCCAACAAAATTGGAAGCAACGTCTCCAAAATGACCTTTACAGTGTTGACGGGGACGTTAAACCTCAAATCAAACAAACAAAGCAGAAGGGAGAGAACGACCATAGAAAAGATTTCATGATCAGTCTCCTCGGATGAATGTTGCCGACAAACTGTGATAGTTATGGTCATTTATCTATATAATCTATACATTTTTGGGATCCATCTTGAAACCGTGTTACATCCATAACTGTGTTATAATGAACAGCACTATAATGGGGTTGGAGTGTATATGCTGGATTGTTTGTATATTGTAACATGTGCATTTGTTTGTCCAAATTTGTGTCAACCCCGGCATCAACCATAGTATTCAAGTCCATTTTTCAAGATTACACCACAACTTCATTATAACACTGTTCGTTACAACAGGGTTTTGTATATTAATACAGCTTCAAGATGGATCCCTTGCCCCAGCCCATCGGGGCTTGAAGAAATAGATGGGCTGCATGATGCTTCCACACAGAGCTGAAACTGACTGCCCACAAATACTGGTAAACCGCTTAGAGGGTCTAAGTCTGCCCAGGGAAAGCGGTGCGAGTCAGTCTGCCCATGCTTATAAAGCCTATTGGTTTCATTGGATGACAGGGCTTGAGATGTCATTCAATCTCATTGTCGGGTAAAAGTCCCACAAAATTGGAAGCAACATCTCCAAAATGACCTGTACAGTGTTGATGGGGACGTTAAACCTCAAATCAAACAAACGGATAAATCAAGATAGATCCAAAAAATGTATAGATTATATAGAAAAATGACCATAAATGGTCATTTTTAGCTCACCTGTCACGTAGTGACAATGTGAGCTTTTGTGGTCACTTTTTGTCCGTCGTGCATCCGTCCGTCCGTCCATCCATGCGTGTGTGCGTCCGTAAACAATTTCAAATAAGTATATCTCTAATACCCCATGGTCAATCTTAATCAAATTTCATGAGAAGCATCACCAGGTAGGGGGAAAGGCTACATAAGGTTTTTGGGCTGATCAGATTGGAATTCTGGTTGCTATGGCAACATACAGCTCCCATAGACTTACAATGGGAAAAAATTAAAATATCTTCTTGTCTGAAACCACAGGGCCCAGAGCTAAGATATTTAGCATGTAGCAACGGCCAGTGGTCACCTACATAATTCCTGCCAATCATGCCCCTGGGGTCCACATTGGCCACGCCCCAAGGCCCCTTCGCTCCCATAGACTCACAATGGAACAAAAAGCTTCAAAAATCTTCTTCTCGGAAACCACAGGACCCAGAGCTTAGATATTTAGCATATAGCAAGGGCAAGTGGTCACTTACATAATTCCTGCCAATCATGCCCCTGGGGTCCAAATTGGCCACACCCCGGGGCCCCTTAGCTCCCATAGACTCATAATGGAAAAAAAGCTTCAAAAATCTTCTTCTCTGAAACCACAGGGCCCAGAACTCAGATATTTAGCATGTAGCAACGGCCAGTGGCCACCTACATAATTCCTGCCAATCATGCCCCTGGGTTCCAAATGGGCGACGCCCTTGGGCCCCTTCGCTCCCATAGACTCATAATGGAACAAAAAGCTTCAAAAATCTTCTTCTCGGAAACCACAGGGCCCAGAGCTAAGATATTTAGCATGTAGCAATGGCCAGTGGTCACCTACATAATTCCTGCCAATCATGCCCCTGGGGTCCAAACAGGCCACGCCCCAGGGCCCCTTTGCTCCCATAGACTCACAATGGAACAAAAAGCTTCAAAAATCTTCTTCTCGATACCACAGAACCCAGAGCTTAGATATTTAGCATATAGCAAAGGCAAGTGGTCACCTACGTAATTCCTGCCAATCATGCCCCTGGGTTCCAAACGGGCCACGCCCCGGGGCCCTTTAGCTCTTATAGACTCATAATGGAAAAAAGCTTCAAAAATCTTCTTCTCTGAAACCACAGGGCCCAGAGCTGCGATATTTGGCATGTATCAACGGCAAGTGGTCACCTACATAATTCCTGCCAATCATGCCCCTGGGGTCCAAATTGGCCACACCCTGGGGCCCCTTAGCTCCCATAGACTCATAATGGAATAAAGCTTCAAAAAGCTTCTCTGAAACCACAGGGCCCAGAGCTTAGATATTTAGCATGTAGCAACGGCCAGTGGCCACCTACATAATTCCTGCCAATCATGCCCCTAGGTTCCAAATGGGCGATGCCCTTGGGCCCCTTCGCTCCCATAGACTCATAATGGAACAAAAAGTTTCAAAAATCTTCTTCTCGGAAACCACAGGGCCAGGAGCTTAGATATTTAGCATGTAGCAATGGCAAGTGGTCACATACATAATTCCTGCCAATCATGCCCCTGGGGTCCAAACGGGCCACGCCCCGGGGCCCTTTAGCTCCTATAGACTCATAATAGAAAAAAGCTTCAAAAATCTTCTTCTCCGAAACCACAGGGCCCAGAGCTGAGATATTTGGCATGTAGCAAGGGCAAGTGGTCACCTACATAAATCCTGCCAATCATGTTCCTAGGTTCCAAATGGGCAACGCCCCGGGGCCCTTTAGCTCCTATAGACTCAAAGTGGTAAAAAAAGCTTCAAAAATCTTCTTCTCTGAAACCACAGGGCCCAGAGTTTAGATATTTAGCATGTAGGAACACCAATTGGTCACATACATGATTCCTGCCAATCATGCCAGTGGGTTCCAAATGGGCCACGCCACGGGGCCTTCACTCCCATTGACTCATAATGTAAAAAAAACTTCAAAAATCTTCTTCTCGGAAACCACAGCGCCCAGAGCTTAGATATTTAGCATGTTTTGTTTTGTTTGTTTTGGAGTTTTACGGCCCAGTCAACACTATTTAGGTCATTTTTGAGCCGGTCAGTTTACCTATCAACACTTTCCTGGGCAGGCTTATACGTAAGCGGTTAACCAGTACAGTGCACATTCTTTCGCCAGAAACTGACAACTGCCCTTCTTGAATCAGCGGAAGGGAGAGAATGACCGTAGAAAAGATTTCATGATCAATCTCCACGAAAGAATGTTGCCGACCCCGGCGGGAGTCGAACCCGCGTCCTCCTGATCACCAGTCAGACGCGCATCCGACTGAGCCACTGAGGCCGGCATATTTAGCATGTAGCAACGGCAAGTGGTCACCTACATAATTCCTGCCAATCATGCCCCTGGGGTCCAAAAGGGCCACTCCCCTGGGCCAGTTAGCTCCTATAGACTCATAATGGAAAAAAAAAGCTTCAAAAATCTTCTCTGAAACCACAGGGCCCAGAGCTTAGATATTTAGCATGTAGCAACGGCAAGTGGTCACATACATAATTCCTGCCAATCATGCCCCTAGGGTCCAAACTGGCCGGGGCCCTTTAGCTCCTATAGACTTATAATGGAAAAAAGCTTCAAAAATCTTCTCAGAAACCACAGGGCCCAGAGCTTAGATATTTAGCATGTAGCATTGGCAAGTGGTCACCTACATAAATCCTGCCAATCATGCCCCCGGGGCCAAAATGGGCCACACCCTGGGACCCCCATAGCACCCATAGATGCATAATGAAAAAAAAAACTTCAAAAATCTTCTTCTCTGAAAACACAGAGCCCAGAGCTTAGATATTTAGCATGTAGCAACTGCAAGTGGTCTCCTACATATGTCCTGCTAATCATGCCCATGGGGTCCAAATGGGCCACACCCTGGGGCCCCTTAGCTCCCATAGACTCATAATGGAAAAAAGCTTCAAAAATCTTCTTCTCAGAAACTGTGAAGCACAGAACTTAGATATTTAGTGTCTAGCAACATAAAATAGCCAGCTACATAAATCCTGCTTACCCTGCCCCTGGGGTCAAAATTGGCCACACCCACGGGGTCTTTAGCTTCCATAGACTTACAATTGGAGAAACTTCAAAAATCTTCTCCTCTGAAACCACAGGGCCCTTATAATGAAAAAAAAAACAAAAAAAACTTAAAATGGGGGAAAAAGTCTTCAAAAATCTTCTTCTCTGAAACCATAAGTCCCAGAGCTTAGGTATTTAGCATGTAGCAATGTCGAGTGGTCGCCTACATGAATCCTGCCAATCATGTCTTGGGGTCCAAATCCTGTGGCCCCTTAACTCCAACAAACTTATAATGGAAAAAAGCTTCAAAATTCTTTGAAACCATGAAGTACAGACCTTAGATATTTAGTATATGGCAACACAAAATGGTTGCCTACATAAATCCTGCCAACCGTGCCCTTTGGGTCAAAATTGGCCAAGCCCCAGGGCTCATTAGCTCCTATAGACTTATACTGGAAAAAACTTAAAAAAAATCTTTTTCTCCAAAACCATAAGGCACAGATTTTGTTTGATTTGAGGTTTTACATCCCCGTCAACACTGTATAGGTCATTTTGGAGATGTCTCTTCCAATTTTGTGGGACTTTTACCCGACATTGAGATTAAATTACATCTCAAGCCATGTTGCCCAATGAAACCAGTAGGGTTTATAAGCATGGACACTGCTTTGCCTGAGCTTAGATATTTAGTATATAGCAATGTCAAGTGGTCTCCTACACTAATGATTTTCTGGTACACAGGTGAGCGATATAGGGCCATTGGGCCCTCTTGTTTTATATAATCTATACATTTGTGTTTGGATATTACACACTTGTTTAACTAACACAGTGTCAGTGCTTTGGACCCCTTTAAAAGTGTTATAAAGAGTTTGTGGTGTATTTGGATTTCAGTCCCCACGGTTGCAACATGTAAGCATTTGGCAAATAGAAAGAATTTTTTCTTAGATGCTGGTCATCAAAACATAATTTTTATTTCATAACTTTATCTTTTTTTTTTTGAAATATGTATTTAAGTTGTTTTTGGTTTTGCTATCTGAATTTAGAGACCCATTTGGTCACATCATATTTTGTTTTGTGAACTCTTGTTATTGATTCATCAATTGTTCTAATAAATATAACCAGTAATCTAAATACATGTACTTGTTTTACTTAAAAAAAAGGAATTTTAGCAATGTGAAACATTTTTACAGCTAATATATCAGTATATACATGTACCCAGAAAACATCGGGTTGGCCTCGGTAGCCCAGTTGGATGGACGTCTGACTGATGATCAAGAGGATGTGGGTTTGATACCTGCCGGAGTCGGCAACATTCTTTTGTTGAGATTGATCACCAAACCTTTTCTACGGTCATTCTCTCTCTTCCGCTGATTCAAGAAGGGCAGTTGTCAGTTTCTGTCAAAAGAATGTGCACTGTACTAGTTAACCGCTTATGTATAAGCCTGACCAGGAAAAGTGTGGATAGGTAAACTGACTGGCTCAAAATGACCTAAATAGTGTTGACTGAGCCGTTAAACTCCAATACAAACAAACAAAAAACCCAGAAAATGCCTTTTTAACTTTGTATAGAAGAAAGTGGTTAATATTTTCCATATTGCCCGTAGATATAGAAGATATTTACTTTTTTAAGGTGGATACCAGAAATATTTCATTGAGCGTAATATCCAAATTTTTACGAGTATGAAAATTTGGAAGTTTTCAGCACACAAGATGAAATATTTTTGGTATCTGCCAGAAAAAGCGTTAATTCTCTTTTTATGCCTGGGTAGCGATAGTGAGGACATATTTTTTTGCCCTGTCTGTTTGTTTGTACGTGGACAACTTAAACATTGGTCTTTCAAAACATACAAAAAATGACATGTGACCTTGACCCATGACTACTTTAAAGGACACACCATGTGTTCATAATCGTTTTATTGCCCCCTGTGATATACTGTCTATATCAGATCAAAGGCGACCCTTGATGTTGAATCCCCTGGCAGAGGTACTTTAGTGTAAAATCAATAATGTACACCCTAGTAAACAGTTAGTTAATTATTGATTTTCCCCAAGGAGGCCCCTTACCTGTTGAAGACAGTGGACTTCTCTTCAGTCAGCATTGAGCGCTAGGTAATATTATGTAATGAAATGATAGTCCACAATAATCAAGAATAAATGCCTTTAAAGAAAAACGTGGGCAACTTTAACGTTGGTCATAACTTTTGAACCTTTTGAGACAGAACCTTCATATTTGGCATGTAGGTCCTTGTGACAAGGGCTTTCCAAAATACAAAAAAATGACCTGTGACCTTGACCCATGACCTTCTTTAAAAAAAAACATGGACAACTTTAACATTGGTCATAACTTTTGAACCATTTGAGATAGAGCCTTCATATTTGGCATGTATGTTCCTTGTGACAAGGGCTTTCCAAGCATACAAAAATATTTGACCTGTGACCTTGACCTTGACCCATGACCTACTTTAAAGACAAACGTGAAAAACTTTAACATTGGTCATAACTTTTGAACCGTTTGATCTAGAGCCTTCATATTTGGCATGTAGGTTTTGTTTTGTTTGTTTGATTTGAGGTTTAATGTCCCCGTCAACACTGTATAGGACATTTTGGAGACGTTGCTTCCAATTTTGTGGGACTTTTACCCGACATTGAGATGAAATGACATCTCAAGCCCTGTCGCCCAATGAAACCAATAGGGTTTATAAGCATGGATAGGCCAACCCGCACCGCTTTGCACGGGCAGGCTTAGATCCTCTAAGCAATTTACCAGTACTCATGTGCGGATGGTTTCAGTTCTGCGTGGAATCATCATGCAGCCCATCTATTTCTTCAAGTCCCGATGGGCAGGGGCCATTTGCATGTAGGTTGCTTGTGACAAGGGCTTTCCAAACATACAAAAAATGACCTTTGACCTTGACCTTGACACATGATCTACTTTAAAGAAAAACGTGGACAACTTTAACGTTGGAACGTTTGAGATAGAGCCTTCATATTTGGCATGTAGGTACCTTGTGACAAGGGCTTTCCAAACTTACAAAACAATTTGACCTGTGACCTTGACCTTGATGCATGACCTACTTTAAAGAAAAAAATAACATTGGTCATAACTACTACTGAACTGTTTGAGATAGAACCTTCATAAATAAGGGTTTGGATTTTATCCTTCATGAATTAGGGTTTTGATTTTATAGATTTACCTAGTATCTTCCGGGACAGTTCAGTGATTTCATCAATTACTGCTTATTTTCAAAATACTGTCACACCCATAATTTGCTTTAAATACAATAAACCTGTTAGATCTATCTTTTTTAATTACAATAAACTTGTTTCTGATCTTGATATTGACACTAAAACTCCTGTTACCTGTGATTGTAAAAATTCAGTGTATTGCTGTCCTGCTGCTGGTTATATTATAACTGGGAATTTAAAAATTATTCCTGATTCTAGGATACGAAATATAATTTCTAAAGGACCAAAATCTCGATTTCCTTCTGTAATTGATTTCAATGAGTGATGAAATCGCTGCTGCCTTGAATGAAGGTAATCGATGGTGTAAACGAGAGTATGTTTAAAGCTCTCAAAGAATGGAAACTTAGCATTCTGAAACTAGTGAACAAAGGCATTTCTTTCTTCTCGCAATTTACGAACTTATTATCTCCTAAACCTAAGACGTCTTTTTGTCACCTTAAACTAGGTACTCAAGAATTTCATAGGAAGTTTGTTTTGGCTCCAGCAAATAAGGCCGCTAACAATGTGGTTGTTGTTTGACGGCTCCACTATGTTAACACTCTTCAGCAAGAACTTGGTGGTACTAAGGCCTAAGAACTGCAACCTTTGACTATAGATAGGGCTTTAGTTGATGACCTCGTTCAGCCACCAAGTTTGCTGTATGTGTTACAGAAGGTCAAGACAAGCTTCCTACGTTATATTGGTTGCCCAAACTTCATAAAAGACCATACAAAGCACGGTTTATTGCAAATTCAAGCTCTTGTACCACCACTGAACTTTCCAAATTATTCACTTCATGTTTTACTGCCATCAAACAAGAGAACAATGATGGTTCTAATTTGCTCACCAGAGCTAAGAGATATACATGTGGGTCCCTGAGTGGGGGCAATTTTTGACCCCAGGTCTATAATTTGAACAATCTCGGTAGACCCCGGCACGGGGGCATTTTTGGCCCCAGGGCAATCTTTGTAAAGGTCCACTAGATGAAGCTTCATGCCAAATATCAAAGACCTGGGCCTCCTGGTTTCAGACAAGAAGATTTTTAAAGGGTTTCCCTATATATGCCTATGTAAAAAAAAACGTGGGCCCAAGCGCGGGGGTATTTTTAGCGCCAGGGCTATAATTTGAACAATCTTGGTACAGGTTCACTAGTTAAAGCTTTATGCCAAATATCAAAGACCTGGGCCTTCTGGTATCAGACAAGAAGATTTTTAAGGTTTTACCTATATAGGCATATGTACCAGTTTGCCCCGGTGCGCCGACATTTTTGGGCCCAGGGCTATAATTTGAACAATCTTGGTAGGGTCACAAGATGAAACTTCATACCAAATATAAAAGACCTCAGACAAGAATTTTTTTTAAGGATTTCTGTAAAACCATTGGGTCCCAGCGCGGAGGCTTTTTTGGCCCCAGGGCTATAATTTGAACAATTTTGGTAGAGGTCCCCTAGATAAAGCTTCATACCAAATATCAAAGACCTGGGCCTTCTGGTTTCAGACAAGAAGATTTTTAAAGGTTTTTTCATTATAAGACTATGTAAAACCAGTGGGCCCCGGCGCGGGGGCATTTTTCACCCCAGGGCTATAATTTGAACAATCTTGGTAGAGGTACACTAGATGAAGCTTCATATCAAAGACCTGTGCCTTCTGGTTTCTGACAAGAAGATTTTTAAAGGTTTTCCCCATTATAAGTCTTATTTAAAACCAGAGGTCCACTAGATGAAGCTTCGTAGCAAATATCAAAGACTAGGCCTTCTGGTTTCAGACAAGAAGATTTTTAAAGGACCAGTGGGCCCCGGCACGGGGGCATTTTTCATCACAGGGCTTTAATTTGAACAATCTTGGTAGAGGTCCACTAGATGAAGCTTCATACCAAATATCAAAGACCTGGGCCTTCTGATTTCAGACGAAGATTTTTTAAAGGTTTTCCCTATATAAGCCTGTGTAAAACCAGTTGGCCCCGGCGTGGGGGCATTTTTGGCCCCAGGGCTACAATTTGAACAATCTTGGTAGAGGTCCACTAGATGAAGCTTCATATCAAATATCAAAGACCTGGGCCTTCTGGTTTCAGACAAGGAGATTTTTAAAGGTTTTCCCTATTATAAGTTGTAAAACCGGTGGGACCCGGCGCTGAGGCATTTTTGGCCCCTGGGCTAAAAGTTGAACAAACTTGGTAAAGGTCCACTAGATGAAGCTTCATATTAAATATCAAAGACCCGGGCCTTCTGGTTTCAGACAAGAAGATTTTTTAAAGGTTTTCCCTATATAAGCCTATGTAAAACCAATGGGCTCCGGCGCAGGGGCATTTTTTCACCACAGGGCTTTAATTGGAACAATCTTGGAAGAGGTCCACTAGATGAAGCTTCATATCAAATATCAAAGACCTGGGCCTTCTGGTTTCAGACAAGAAGATTTTTAAAGGTTTTCCCTATTATAAGTCTATGTAAACCAGTGGGCCCCACAGGGGGGGGGGGGGGGGGTGCATTATATGCCTTAGGGCTATAGTTTGAACAACCTTGGTAGAGGTCCCCTAGATGAAGCTTCAACCATATATCAAAAACCTGGGCCTTCTGGTTTCAGACAAGAAGATTTTTTAAAGGTTTTCCCTATATTAGCCTATGTAAAACCAGTGGGTCCCGGCGTGGGGGCATTTTTGGCCCCAGGGCTACAATTTGAACAATCTTTGTAGAGGTCCACTGGATGAAGCTTCATATCAATTATCAAAGACCTGGGCCTTCTGGTTTCAGACAAGGAGATTTTTAAAGGTTTTCCATATTATAAGTTGTAAAACCGGTGGGACCCGGCGCGGGGGCAATTTTGGCCCCCGGGCTATAAGTTGAACAATCTTGGTAGAAGCCACTAGATGAAGCTTCATATCAAATATCAAAGACCTGGGCCTTCGGGGTTCAGACAAGAAGATTTTTTAAAGGTTTTCCCTATATAAGCCTATGTAAGACCAGTGGGCTCCGGCGCAGGGGCATTTTTCAACCCAGGGCTATAATTTGAACAATCTTGGTAGAGGTCCACTAGATGAAGCTTTATATCAATTATCAAAGACATTGGCCTTCTGGTTTCAGACAAGGAGATTTTTAAAGGTTTTCCCTATTATAAGTATGTAAAACCAGTGGGTCCCGGAGCGGGGGCATTTTATGCCCTAGCGCTATAGTTTGAACAACCTTGGTAGAGGTCCCCTAGATGAAGCTTCATACCATATATCAAAGACCTGGGCCTTCTGGTTTCAGACAAGAAGATTTTTATAGGTTTTTTCTTATTTTCCCTTTTCGTTGCCATGGCAACCTGAGTTCTGCACGGAATGGCATTCTTTGAACAACTTTGAGAGAGGACCACCCAAAGATCATTTCTGCCAAGTTTGGTCAAAATCTGTTCAATGGTTTAGGACGGACGGACGACGACGGACGGTGAGCGATCACAATAGTTCCCCCGGAGACTTCGGCTCAGGTGAGGTAATATAGTGGTAGGTAATACATGTATAAGGTTGAGTGGATGGTTTGAGCCATCCAAGGAACATTTCTGTGAAGTTATTTCAAAATCAGTCTACCAATGTGGTAGTGAAAGTCATTTTAAAGCTTGTTAGGGCCCCGCACTGAAAGTGTGGGTGCCCTATAGTAATCACTGTCCGTCCGTCTGTCTGTCCGTCTGTCCGTCCACAAATTTTTTTATCCTCCATAACTTTCTTATTCCACTGAAAGTGTGGGTGCCCTATAGTAATCACTCTGTCCGTCCGTCTGTCTGTCTGTCCGTCCATAAATTTTTTTATCCTCCATAACTTTCTTATTCCTGGATGGATTTAAATATTACTTGGCAGAAATGTTAACCATAATGTGATGGAGTGTTGCGCGCAAGACTCAGGTCCGTACCTCAAAGGTCAAGGTCATACTTAGAGGTTAAAGGTCAAAAAAGGGTCTTTCCTGTGTCCAATTAATAAATTTGTTATTATTCCTGGATGGATTTAAATATTACTTGGCAGAAATGTTAACCATAATGTGACGAGACCCACAGCCGTACCTCAAAGGTCAAGGTCATACTTAGAGATAAAAGGTCAAAAAGCGTCTTTTTTATTGTGTCCAATCTATAACTTTCTTATACCTGGATGGATTTAAATATTACTTAGCAGAAATATTAACCATAATGTGACAGTGTGCCGTATAGTAATGCCCTGTCTGTCCGTCCGTCCGTCCGTCTGTCCACCTGCCCGTCTATCCATCAACATGTTTACAAACTGAAGCTGAAGTTATTGACAGTTGCCATATAGTAATACCCTTTTGTTTTTAATTCATAACTTACAAACAGTCAATTGCATGAACTTCAAACTTAAGATATATGGTCACAATATCATTACACAATTACATGGCAACCGACGTAACTCTAGCTACAATACTCTAAGAGTAATAGCCCTTTGAAAAAAAATCCAACTCCTCTGATGGCACTGCCGGGGCCCTAGTCAGTTTCACTGACAGTTCTAGTTGGTGGCTATTAGGTTCAGTGGAGCGAAACTATTTTTAGCTATTTTGTCAGAGGGTCACCCCTGGAACATTCCTTCCGAATTGTTTTCCTTCTGAGGATGAAGTCTTTCAAAAGCTTCTTTCTACAGAGCTGACTTGTTTGATACTATCTGGGTAACTTCCGGACATTGAGGGTCAGGTCCTGGTGCATGGAGATGAAATTGCTGAGTCTAACTTACAGTACCTTGTTTTAGACGAAGGGGGGGGGGGGGGGGGGTGACAGCATAAGATGCTAGACATACGAGTCATTGGTTCCCTTTGACAAAACAGAGCTGACTTGTATGTCAACCTCTGGAGTCAGGTCCTAGTGCAACAGAAGGAAATGAAATGGCTCATTCCTACTAATAATGTCACATGGGGACAAAGGGAGGGGTGGTTATGGGTCAGGGGTTTCCTTTGACAATACAGAGCTGACTTGTATGTCACTGTCTAGGCACCTTGTGGACATTCAGGGTCAGGTCCTAGTGCACCAGACAGAGATGAACTGGTTCAAACTTAACCCTATATAAAACGAGTGGGCTCCGGGCAGGTCCATTTTTGACCCCATGGGGTTATAATTTGGACAATCTTGGGGGGAGGGCAACTAGAGGAAGCTTCATTACAAAAATCAAAGTCTTAGGCCTTCAAGGTATTTAAAGATTTTCCCTATGTAAGTCTTTGTAAAATGTGGGGCCATTTTTGACCCCAGGGCTATTATTTGAATAATCTTGGTAGAGGTCACCCACATGAAGCATCAAGCAAAATATCAAGTGTAAAACAAGTGGGGCCTGGGGCGGGGCCACCTTTGGCCCCAGGGCTATAATTTGAACATCATAGTAGAGGTCCACCAGATGAAGCAACATACCAAATATCAAAGACCTGGGCCTTCTGGTTTCAGACAAGAAGATTTTTCCATATATAAGTCGAAGTAAAACCAATGGGCCCCGTGGCGGGGCCATTTTTTTACCCAAGGGCTATGATTTGAACAATCTTGGTAGAGGTCTGCTTGATGAATCTTCACAACAAATATCAAAGACCTGAGCCTTGTATTTGCAAAGAAGAAACTTTACGCTATATAATCAATGTAAAACCAAATGGCCCCAGGGCGGGGGCATCTTTGGCCCCAGTGCTATAATTTGAACAATCTTGATACGGTTCCACAAGACGAAGGTTCATAGCTAATATCAAACATCTGAGCCTTTTCGTTTTAGACGAGAAGATTTTTGGAGATTTTCCCGATATAAGTCTATGTAAAACAAGCGGGCCCAGGGGCGGGGGCATTTTTGGTCACAGGGCTATAATTTGAACAATCGTTATAAAGGTCCACTAGATGAAGCTTCATACCAAATACCAAACATTTGAGCCAAGAAGATTTTTGAAAGGTTTTTTTACTATATAAGTATATGTAAAACCAAAGGCCCCCCGAGGTGTGGGCATTTTGGCCCCAGGGCTATTATTTGAACAATCTTGATAGAGGTCCACAAGATGTAGCTTCATACCAAATATCAAACACCTGAGCCTTACAGTTTCAGACAAGAAGATTTTAAAAAAAAATCCCTATATAAGTCTATGAAGAACCAAAGGGTCCCAGAGGGGGGGGGGGGCATTTTTTACCCCAGGGCTATAATTTGAACAATCTTGATAGAGGTCCACTAGATGAAGCTTCACACCAAATACCTGGGCCTCGGGGTTTCAGAGAAGAAGATTGTTTTAAGATTTTTGATATATAAGTCGAAGTAAAACCATAGGGCCCAGGGGCGGGGGTATTTTTGGTGCAAGGGCTAAAATTTGAACAATATTGGTAGAGGTTCACTAGATGAAGCCACACACCAAACCCAAACACCTGGGCATTGCGGTTTCAGAGGAGATTTTTCCTAAATTAGTCAATGCAGAACCAAAGGGCCCCAGGGCCGGGGCATGTTTGGCCCCGGGGATATAATTTGAACAATCTTGATAAATGTCTACAAGGTAAAGCTTCATACCAAATACCAAACACCTAAACCTTCTGGTTTCAGACGAGAAGATTTTTAAAGGTTTTCACTATATAAATCGATGTAAAACCAAAGGGCCCCAGGGCGGGGGCATTTTTGGCCCCAGGGCGATAATATGAACACTATTGGTAGAGGTCCACTAGTTGAAGCTTCACACCAAATATTGAAAAGACATGGGCCTTGTAGTTTCGAGGAGAAGATTTTTTAAGTTTTCATTAAAAAAGTCTATTTTTGGCTCTTCTGACCTTGATGTGCAATGGACCGTAACCATTTGAACAACTTTGAAAGGGGGCCACCTAAGGATTATTCCTGTGAAGTTTGGTCAAAATCCGATCAGTGGTTTAGGAGGAGATGTCGTTTGAAGAAATTGTTTACGCACGGACGACGGAGAAAAAGTGATCCAAAAAGCCCACCTAATCACTTCGTGAGTGTGTGTGAATTCGGGTTTAACGTCGCTTTCAACAATTTTTCAGTCATATCACGACGGAATCACTACGTGATGGTGAGCTAAAACATGTGATTAAATATTGCGGAAAAGTCTTTGAAAGATCAGGTTGGTCTATAACAAATTCTAATGAAGTTTTAAATAAATTGAAATCTAGACGTTTTCGTGCTTCAAGTCTGTCTACTTATGATTGTTCCACCCTTTACACTACACTTCTTCACAATCTTATAAAAGAAAAACTTAATGATTTAACTGAATGAACATTTCATATGGAAGACTCTATCTTGCGTGTAATGTAAGAAATGCTTTTTTTTTTCACTTCTGAAAAGCATAAAAATTATACTTTATGGTCATGTCAGAAAGTGTGTGAAGCTCTCACCTTTCTACTTGACAATATTTACGTAAGATTTGGTACTAAGTTATTTAGACAAGTTGTGGGTATTGCGATCGGTACAAATTGCGCATCCCTTGTGGCTGATCTGTTCTTGTTTTGTTATGAAAAATACTTCATGATGCCCCATTCCGTTAAAAACCAATTTGAAATCATTGGAGCCTTTTGCTCGACTTCTAGATATTTGGATGATTTATTAAATAATATATTGACAATACCTATTTCGATGGTTTGATCAGTCAAATTTACCCCCCCCCCCCCCACCCACTCCCCAAACTTCAGTTAAATAAAGCAAATTCTTCTGATACCGAAGCCGGGTTTTTTAATTTACGTCTATCGTAGATGGGTTTGTTTCTTGCAAATTGTATGATAAACGCGATGATTTTGATTTTGAGATTGTAAATTTTCCTTTCCCAGAATCAGTTAAGCAGTTTTTTAACGAGTACCCACACCATATGTCTCCGGACAGGAAACTAATGTACGTCCCTACAACAACCCAACATTTCACTATATAACGTAAATGCTCTCACTTTGTTTCTTTGCTGGTTTGCAATAAATGGCTGTGTATCATCAATGTCATTCTGTATGACTCACTCGCGCAAATCTACGGTAAAAATACAAGGTACAGCTCTAAAGCACAATGTCTAAATGTTGCTTATGTGCACACATTATCGTTTGTTCTCTGAGTGTTTGTTTGATTAAGAAAAACCGTTCACAATGCGCCAGCATTGACACGACTTTGTTTTGGCGTGTTTGTGACATACCCAAAAGCATGACGGTTGCACAACAGCAAACCGTAGGTCTTCATGAAAGCTGTGCTTGCTTTGCTTGCTTTGGGGAGAGCTTTCAGTACAGAATTGAATATTCTTGTGCTTCTGATTGGATTTTGTCCCAAGCCATTATTTTTCTAAGAAGTACTACTGATTATTAGAAGAAATATAAGTGGGTATTTGTTATTGTAAAAAGCAGTTGGTTTTTAATAGAACCAGAAAATAATGCTGACTGGCCACTGGAAACGCCTAGACTTTTTTTGCTGCGGTATGGGTTTGTTGACACTAACTGCCGAAAAGGCCAAAATATATATGCCACATAACACGCACTTTTTTTTTAAGTTGCTTCTGGAATGTAAATGGTCTTACTGTCAAATTATATAAGTTCTGAAGTTAGGACTTTTGGAAGCAAGGAATACACCAAATAAACGAAAATAGCAGACTCGGTGTTATTGAGTCTGTTCATGACCGGTACTGAAATGTGCAACACCGGCCACGCCCTCTAGCACCGGCTTAAGCAGAACTCTATTTTCAAAATGATACCAAATGATCTCAATGTTCCCAAAGGACCAGAAAATATAATCTGCACTATGATGATGTACGGGGAGACGTTATACGGCCGCCACACGGCACAACACCAGCTACAGTGAAAAAACATAAGTTCTGAAGTTAGATCCTTTGGAAGCAAGGAATACACCAAATAAACGAAAATAACAGACTCGGTTTTATTGAGTCTGTTCATGACCGTTACTGAAATGTGCAACTATTTATATTTATATATGCCTTATTATGGACACTTTAGACTTGTTGAAATGTGGTAGGACATGGAATATGCCCCAATTTACATTGCGAGTAAGGAGATTTTTTGTACTGTAGTGCCACCTGTCAGCGTTCTTTCATCACCAACTTCAGTTGAATATTTCTTATATGTGTACAGAAAGCGGTGTTTGATCAGGTTCTACATTTTCTGCTTAAAGTACATGATGGTTTTGTATATCATTCAGCATACAAAACAGCTAGGTCCTTCAGAAATAGGAAATGGGATATCCTATTACGTGGAAGATTCCAACAAGTTAATGTTTTATAGTTGTCCGACATCAAAACACATTGTATTGACTTCGCTTTGTAGAAAGGTTGGAGGAAGGCTAGTTACATTTGTGTAACGAGTTTGAAAGGAAAATTAAGACAGATTACAAAAGAATGCAGAGAGAGAGAGAGAGAGAGAGAGAGAGAGAGAGAGAGAGAGAGCTGCTATTTGCGGCTCATCACCGAGAAACCGCTTGAAGACGCATGCATATTGCATACGCCCTACCTCCAGTAATATTTCATGGAGGGTAAGCTGGTCAAACAGCGTGTGTCTTTTTTGTTTTTCATAAATTTATTATATTAGCCTATTTACAATAAAAACCGGTGGGGTGTAAGGAGCCCCACGCGGCCGACACCTTTGATATTACAATATGAAACCTAACCGAAAGACCTAGAAAAAACGTTACACATCGAGATATAAAAAATAAAAAATTGGAGAGAATATTACAAAAGCCTAGATAGAATGTTTTTACTGAACATTGATATGAGGAAAAGGATAGATTTGACGTGGATGAAATGAACCTTATGTGCACACAATAACGGTGCACAGAAATACAAATGTATGAAATTAAATTATAAACCTAGCCCTAACAGGTGTCGTAATTGAAAGGTTAGTAAGGAGCTGACTCTTATGCGTGTGTGTGTGTGTGTGTGTGTGAATTCGGGTTTAACGTCGCTTTCAACAATTTTTCAGTCATATCACGACGGTGTCTGGTTCCGACAGGGAGCTCAATGCTCACGTTTATAGTGCTGCCTCACTGAAGTATCATGTCCCAGACACATTACATGATGCCACACCCAGTCACATTATCCTGACACTGGATCGACCAGTCCTAGCTCTATCCCGTAAATCTGAGTGCCAAGCGAGGAGCAGCTAGTACCATTTTTAACGACTTTGGTATGTCGCGGCCCGGGATCGAACCCGAGACCTCCCGTTCCCCGGAGCGGACACTCTGCCAACTGAACTATCGGGGCCGGTGACTGACTCTTATGCAAATATAAATATATGTATATATAACCTATGGAAAATTAATATATATATTTAAAAATTATAGAGAAAATAAAGGGTGGGGAATTTTTCAGTCCTTCACTGGTGATCTGGCTGATGTCGCAAGCGTCGTACAACAATGTCGTCCGAGGCTCACGGCACCAGCGAGAAAACACCAACCTGGGTCTTAAATTATTGTGAATGAATCAGGGGAAAAAGCAACAAATATAATTGAAACAAAGTTGTCAATAAGACTGTAGACAAACGACGACAATAGACGATCACATAAGAAAAAAGTGGGACACAAATTGGCTAGAATGTAAATAAGCGGTAGAAAAAGGAGGGTTTGGTATACGGTGTAATATGCACTAGTTTGCGACCCTTTGCAATGATCTGGAGTAAAAAACACCGTATATAGCCTGGGATAGGGTAAAGCAAAATTAAATCTTATCTCTTTTTTATACATTGGACCTTGGAGATCGCTCTTACCTATTCTGAAGGGCGGTGATGGACTTGAAAACTACAGCCGCACGCCCCGGTGACGAAAGACTCGGGTACCTTTCCCCACTAGGGCGCGAGACTGCGTTCATGTCAAAAAAGGGGTAATTTCTAAAGTAAACAAAAAATGTTATGTTGTAGATACTTTTTGCAATAGAGTCAGACTCTACATATATAGGTTAGTAGGTACACGAAATATTCACAAATAACAAGTACATGTATAGTTTCTAGATCGTCAGACGGCTAGGCCAGCCTGAAACGAGAAAAACTGTATTAATATATGCATATATACAATTATGAAATAAATACAATGTGTGATTACAGCGAAGGACGAAAAATGTATATATTTTCAAAGCCTCGGACATACAGGCCAGCTGCAGTTCGGGGATGAGAAAAGATAAACAGATTTTTGCAAAGAAATAATGAAATAATTTATGTTGGGCCTTTGAAATAATGACGTGGATAAAGCTGTTTATTAAAAATAACTCTTTTAGAAGATGAATCAAAATTACAAAAAAAAAAACTCCGTCCAAAATACACCAGTTTTTGATAAAAGAATCCAAAGACATTAAATATTGATCGGCCAAAATTCTAAACTGTAATTTACTAAAAATTTGCGAAACCAAAGAAAACGAAGAAATGTTTTTATTTTCAAATTTAGCTAAATTTCGATTAATCCAGATAACATAACGCGATTCGGTTAGTAAAATTAGGCAAATTTCTGTGATACGTTTTGGTAAATTTGGTAAGATGTGAAATCGAAAAATAAGTTCTGAAAAAGTTATCTGGTTCTGTGTAATTTCCCTGATGAGTTTAAGTACAATACTGTTCAAAGGAACAACATATTTACATTCTAAAAATAAGTGATTTATTGTTTCTATTTTTGATTTGCAAAGGGGGCATGAATTTTCTTTACTAATTTTCTTATTAAATAAATAATAATTCACATATATAACTTCGTGAATAATCTTCCAAAAAATATCTCTGACTTCAGAATCAATACAGGGTAAATACATATTTTTGAACAAAATTTTAAAGTTAATGTGGGGGTAAATATTTTGGAATTTGGGTCTGATATTGAGATTATTTAAGAGGGTTTCATAAAAAGTTTTAGTTTTCATAGTTGTAATTGAAATATTATTGTTATTATGAGTGAACTTTCTAAAAATAGCAAGAGAAATTTCATAAAAATGAGGTAGTGTATCGCCTTGGGGAGAAGAATTGGTAGCCAAAGAATGGTTAAATTTTCTAAGTTGAATACCGATCCAATATTTAGCAAAATAAGTCCACTTAGCTTCATAACCAATAATCAATTTTTGTATGTGGGACAAATACATAGCTTCACATTTCAATTTAAAATTAGGAATATTAAGGCCGCCGTTTAGGAAACTAAGGTACAGGGTGTTTCTCGCAACAGGTTCAAATTTTGAATTCCAAACAAAACTAAAGCTAGATCTAGTTAACAGTGTGATGTAATGGGAAGGGATTATGGCCGCAGAAGCGTAATATAAAATTTTCGACAAACCAAAAGAATTCAAAACAATGATTTCCCCTTCAAAGACAGTTTTCTTAGTTTCCAAAGATTCAATGTTTTATCAAATCTGAGATAAAGTTTGGACCAAATTTCATCGCTGTCTAAATTTTCTCCAAAATGATAACCTAATATTTTCAAGGATTTCACCCAACTAATACCGAAGGGATGGTCAGACCGAGTTTTCCATTTACCAAGATACAATCCTCTCGATTTATCATAATTAATTTCTGAACCCGAAATTCTGCCAAACTGTTTTACCCAATAAAAATATAAATGAATAGAAGTGTCACTTGTGAATATACCAGTGCTATCATCAGCATAAGCAGAAATTTTAGCTTCTAAGTTTGTTCCAGGTAATTTCAGTCCTTTGATTTCCTCTAAGTTTCGAATTTTATTTGCAAAAGGTTCAAGACAAATTACATAAAGTAAAGGAGATAAGGAGCAACCTTGCCTAACACCGCGTTTGGGTGGAAATGGTTCCGAAATGAAGTTATTTACAATTACTGAAGATGAAATGTCGGTATATATAGTAGTTTGACCCATTTCAACAAGTCATTGTCAAACCCAAAAGCTGTCAAAGTGTCATATAAATAAGACCAAGATACTCTGTCAAAAGCTTTTTCTTGATCCAAAGAAATGAAGCATGCTGATAAGTTTTTCTGTTCAATATAATCAATAATGTTTCGTAAAAGGTGAACTTTGTCAAAAATCGAACGTCCTCTAATAGCACAAGTTTGATCCATATGTATAATCTTGGGTAAAACCCGACTTAGTCGACTAGAGATAATTTTCAAAATAATTTTATGATCAACATTTAGAAGTGATATAGGTCTATAACATTTCATTTCATCCGCCCTAGTGTCATCTTTGTAAATCAGAGTGATATAAGAAAGTTTTTGACTGTCTGATAATTCACCTTTTTCAAAAGCTAAGTTTGTAATCTACACATAGTATCACCAAGTATGTCAAAAAATGTTATATAAAAAGAACTGGAAAGGCCATCACTACCGGGGGATTTATGGGGTTTCATATCTTTCAGGGCAGATAAGATTTCGGATTTGTTTATTTTATTTTTAGCTCGTCTGTTTTTTGAAAAAAAAAACTTTCGAGCTATTGTCATCACTCCGGCGTCTGCGTTGTCGTTGTCGTCTGGCGTCGTCTGGCGTCGTCGTTCCAAAAAAACATAACCTTGGCTATAACTTAAAAAGTATTAGACCTAGCCTCATGAAACTTCATACACACACTCATCATCACAAGAGCTACATTTTGACCAAGGACCATCACAACATTGTTGATTTTGGCTGAATTATCTCCCCTTTTCCAATTTTTTTCTGAAACACATTTTTTGCTCTCATTTTAATACTATTCACAACAGAGCCTTCAGACTTCACATGAATGTTCCTTGGGACAAGACCTTTTCAGTGATACCACACTTTTTGATCTGTGACCTTGACCTTTGAACTTTGACCTATTTTTCGAAAATTTAACCGAAAACCTTAACCTTGACCATATTTCCAAAAGTATTTGGCCGACCTTCATGAAACTTCATACACATACTCACCAACACAAGAGCTACATTCCCTACAAGTTTTATAACTCCATCTTGCAATTTGATTGCTCTTGTTTGACTTAGAACTTTGGTTTTCTAAAAGAAACGGCAGACGAGCGTTGGCACCCGCATGCGGTGCTCTTGTTTAGGTAATTATTGTCAGAGGGTTCAACTTGAGGAAGATTATCAAGAAAAAGAGAGTTTAAGGATGAGTCTACAGGTTCTTCAGTATAGAGCAATTCATAAAATGATTTAAAACAGGTGAGTATATCTGATGATGATGAGTATGATACATTATGATGAGTAATGTTTTTTATAGTTTTAAATTTGGAGGTAGATACTTCTTTTTGAAAAAATAACTGGGTGGATTTTCATTAGTTTCTAAATTCTTCGCCTTACTCCGTATCAAAGATCCTTTAGAAAGAGAAGTTTCAATTTCTTTCACCTTAGTTTTAATTTCATCTAAAAGTTTCAAATCTGAAGTCTGCTTAAGGTCCAAACGGTTATATTTTTGTTTCAGAAGTTTCAATTCACCATACAAGGTCTTATTTTTAGATTTAGAGTAATCTATGCAAAATAATTTTATGTTATGTTTCTTATTGTCCCACCAGTTTAAATCAATATTTTCAGTTTTAGAAGGTATTTCCGAAAATATTTTGAAAGCAGAAACAAAAGCTTTATCTTCCAGAACTTCATCGTTTAATTTCCAATAGGATTTACCAAAAGTTGTCCCAGCTCCATTTTGACAATTCAACTGCATCATAATGAAATCATGATCCGAACATGCACAAGGTAAAGTATCAAAAGCTATCAAGTTTTCCTTCAAGATAGAAGAAATATAGAATCTATCTATTCTTGTGCCAATCATATCGTAGTTAGGAATATTCTTTATCATCCAAGTTACAGCACGTTTGTTAGGATACAGATGTCTAAAACAATCTACCAAGCTCATGTTCCCAATTAATGATTTGAAAGATTTCGACCCAATCATGCCTTTATCTAAGTTTCCACCAAGCTTATCTAATCTTGAGTCCATAATAAAATTGAAATCGCCACCAATGATAAGATTTTTAGCTCCACAAAGATGTCTTGATAAACTGGGAATGAAATCCAATCTTTCTGTTGAATTAGTCGGACAGTATTTATTAAGAAGTCTGAAGTTTGAAATTTCTTCCCCGGAAAAATCTAGACGAATCAATCTTCCATAAATATCAGTATCAAAGTTCTCAACAACAAGTTTGTCATTTTTTTGTTTTTCATAAATTTATTAAATATGCCTATTTACAATTAAAACCGGTGGGGTGTAAGGAGCCCCACGCGGCCGACACCTTTGAATTAACAATTTGAAACCTAACCGAAAGACCTAGAAAAAACGTTACACATCGAGATATAAAAATAAAAATTGGGAGAGACTACTGCAAAAGCCTAGATAGAATTATTTAATTGAACATTGATACGAGGAAGGAAAAACTGGAAATGGATAGAGTTGACGTTGATGAAATTAACCTTATGTGCACACTATGATGGTGCACAAAAATACAAATATTGAAAATAAATTATAAACCCCTAACAGGTGTCGTAATTAAAAGGTTAGTAATGAGATGACTCTAATGCAAATATAATTATATATATCAAAAAGTACCTACCAAAACTTAATATGTATGTTGCAAAAGTATAGAGAAAATAAAGGGCGGGGCATTTTTCAGTCCTTCACTGGTGACCTGGCTGATGTCGCAAGCGTCGTACAACACTGTTGTCCGAGGCTCACGGCACCAGCGAGAAAACACCAACCTGGGTCTTAAATTTGTTCTAATTAAATGAAACAGGGGAAAATACAATACAATTATAATTCAAACACAATGAGACTGTAGGTAAACGACGACAATAGACGATCACATATTGGAAAAAATTGGTTAGAATGTGAATAAGCGGTTGAAAAAGGTGGGTTTGGTATACGGTGTAATATTTGCTAGTTTGTGAACCTTTATAATAATAATGCGGGGTAAAAATACACCGTATATAGCCGGGGGTATGGGAAAAGCAAAATAAACCCTTATCTCTTTTTTATATATTGGACCTTGGACATCGCTCTTTGACCTATTCTGAAGGGCGGTGAAGGACCTGAAAACTACAGCCGCACGCCCCGGTGACGAAAGACTCGGGTACCCTTCCCCACTAGGGCGCGAGACTGCGTTCATGTTAAAAAGGAGGGTAATTTGTCAGCGAAAAATACTATCTTGCATATGCTATTTGCAATAGAGTCAGACTCTACATATAAAGGTTAGTACGATACATGGAATATTCACAAATGACAAGTATATTTCTACATCGTCAGACGGCAAGGCCAGTCTGAAAAGAGAAAACTATATTAAGGAGGGTGGGGAGTAATTCTTTTCTCTTTAGATTTTTTTATTTGCTTATATTTTGTAGCTTGAAATTTCTGCACTCGTTTGCCGGTATAAAAATACAGGCACACCAGGCTTTTTTTTTCGAGCTTTTTAGCCTTCAAGATGGGTACTGTTTTCGAATTTATCGAATGTTTCAATAATTACCCCAGTCATTGACAACTTGTTGATAACAATTGTTTAAAACAATATTTCCAAGTTTGGTTAAAAAAAACACAATGCAGGATAATGTCATGTTTGCGTACCTATGTGTGAAAGACAAACTCTTTCACAGATTTTTGTCGAAACACCTATTTACAAATGTCCTTTTCTGCATGTTTTGCTGTTTTGAGATGCAATTTTCGCTATATTTTAAAAAAAGGATGCATTTTTCGTCTTTAGATTATTCTTATTTTCACATATATTGTGTACTAATATTAGATACACGAAATAGGCGTGAAATTTGACCATGTCACCAGGCATCTGAGAGAAATATTGCAGAAAAAATTACCCCACCCCCAATAAAAATGGCTAAAAAAGCATTAAGATATTGTTTAAATGACAAGAACAAGGATTATACCTTTATAATTGCACATACTTTTGCTTCCTTAATGTGATATTAATCAAAGTATTTCATTAGAATTGAAACACAATTTCATTTATAAGTTTTATGGTGTGAAAAATGGATTTTTCTGGCCAAAAAATGCATGTTCTGATATACCGGTAGCCATATTGTCGTTTTGCTCATGTTTAAAAGATATGAAACCATTAACATTGTCGCAGACGTTCAAACAATGTCAGATGTATGTTATAAATATACCTTGGAAACATTATTATACATTTTTAGCTTTCTTTTTTGACAATTTATTACCCCACACAATAATGAAATGGGTTGAAATTGATAAAAAAAAAAAAAAAAATTAGCTGATGCAAAAGAATATAAAAATTTCCTTTTTCCCATTTAAGTTCCTGTCAACGTTATAGGGAGGCGGACCGTCCATGCTTATTAACCCTGTTGGTTTCATTGGACGACAGGGCTTGAGATGTCATTTCATCTCAATGTCGGGTAAAAGTCCCACAAAATTGGAAGCAACGTCTCCAAAATGACCTTTACAGTGTTGACGGGGACGTTAAACCTCAAATCAAACAAACAAACAAACGTTATAGGGAAAGTAGAAACACTTCTAATTATTTTTTTTTCTATAATTTTGACAAGTTTTTTTTTTTTTTTTTTTTTCATGCCATTTTGACCGGAAACGCTATTTAATTATCTAATGCCTGTTTATGCAAACTGTGAAACGGAGGTGAGATAAGTTATCCTTTTACTTTCCGAAAGTGGATAGAAGTGATGGCAATGACCTGGAATCGATACAATTACCCAACACCTCCGATCAGACACACCAAAGGCAAAGAACCACGAACATGAATAACTAGACCGTAATGAAAACATCACTAGCGGAAAGCCAAAATGGCAGTTGCATTCCCACATAGTGGGTTTCGTGGACCTTGAGAAGGCATTTGGTTGAGTGTCTCTGGGAGGCACAGAGAAAATTTGAAGTGGAGGAGTGGAATGTTCGAATGGGCCAGTGGGTGTATGCTAATTCGCGGAGCCGTATGCGTTTTTGTGTTGGTTCCATTGAAAAATTCGAATTGAAGGTCGGTGTTCCTCAAGGCTCTTTTCTCAGCCTAATGCATTTCATCATTGTGCTTTATGTCTTGTCATGCGAGTTCTGTTCAGGGTGTGTGTGTGTGTGGGGGGGGGGGGGCTTTGTAATCATAGCTGAATCACTTCAGTGTGCTACACCACTTCAAAGGCATCGCCCAAAAACTTCTCATATATATAGTCTCTACAATGCCCCGAACTGGCCTTGAAGAAAAAGATTGTGCTGCATGATACTAACCCAATCACTCATGAGTACGAGTAGACCGCCCTGCCCAGGTAAAGTGGTGCAAGACGGACGGTCCTTATAAACATATAGATTGGTTTCACTGGCTGTCAGGTTTCATCTCAATGTCGGGTAAAAAGACCCATAAATTGGGAAGTAACCTCTCCAAAATGACCATTATTATGTTGACGTTAAAATGACATCTCAAGCCCTGCCGCTCAACGAAACCAATAGGGTTTATATGCATGGACGGTCCGACTCGGACCCATTTTCCTGGGCAGGTTTAGACCCTCTAAGCGGTTTACTAGTTCTCACGTGCGGTCGGTTTCAGCTCTGCGTGAAAGCATCATGCAGCCCGATTGGCTGGAGCCGGTACATTGACAAAATTCTGTTATGATGATGGCTGTGTGGGCATACAAAGGCTCCGTGTGGCACAACCTAAACCATCATCTTTATATTCGAAACAGATCAAAGGGATTTTTTCTTGTACACCCTTTTGCTTATGCTTGATTATTGTTTGTTTGATTTGAGGTTTAACGTCCCCGTCAACACTGTAAAGGTCATTTTGGAGACGTCGCTTCCAATTTTGTGGGACATTTACCCGACCTTTAGATGAAATGTCAACTAAAACCCCGCCGCCAATTGAACCAATGGAGTTTATTAACATGGACAGGCCGACTCGCACCGCTTTGCCTGGGCAGGCTTAGATCCTCTAAGCAGTTTACCAGTAGGCCTACACCTGTTGAGTGCAAGTTCCTAATTATGGGTGCTGGCACAGGCTATTTGTTCACTGAGATGGCTTAACAGTATTTGAACCTGAGACTGCGACTGACAGTTAAAAGAATATTGTGCGCTGCCAGGCATTACAGTCTGCACTTTTAGTTATCAAATATGGCAGTGTTTTCTTTCCATATATATGACGTCACGCAAACTGAAGTAAACGTCACTATTGATTCATTGTTTTGTTTGTGTTGACAAAGTATGGCCGTGGAATATCACACTGGTAAAGGCAAGCGCGCAGGGTAAGGAACAAACACACCGGATAAGGAAATTTTTCCGCTCAGGATAAAAAAGAAAATGGCGGAATGGGTATCACATGTGCAGGTTTGTTGTTGTTCTAGATCTCGTGTTATGGTTACTTATCAATACGGCTGCTCACATTAGCTTCACGGAAGACACATATTATTCACAAATTTATCTTCGATGGTCCGAATTCGACAGTTACAGCCAGTCAAACGGAGACCCGGACACAGTGGAGCTACTCCACCGCGAAATCTCATTATTTTACATGAAACGCTCTTCTGGGAAGATGGCATGCACTTTTTTGTTGGTTGTAGACATGCATATGATAAATCGGACTGTTGCAAATACGATTTAAGGAAAATTTAAAATTGGAAGGCCCACAGTGAGAAATCCTAGTTCAATTTTCAATACAACGCCCCCGGGCAAGGAAATGGGTACAACGCATATGATAAGACACAAAATTTTCCGGCGAAAATGGTTCTAGTATGGTCGTAGCACTAGGAAATTTCCATCTCAGATTAGGGTTTCTGATATTAATAATTAGTCCTACATAGTTTAAAGCACCAATTGTGACCTTTAGGAAACGTTCAAAGTTATGTGCATTGTCTTGGCATGTGCATTGCTCTGGTTCTAGCAATATAATCATCCCCTATGAGGGGATAGATGGATTTGGTTCATCGCGATCATGAATTAGAGAAATGATATTTATGTCCATGCAGTATTTGTGGTAGAAAATTGTATGTTTGTTCTTTTGGCTGAAAATAAGATAGATAATTTCGCCAAATCCGTGAGACATACCTATTGCATGGTTTCGCCAAGTTCTGTTTCTACCACAAATACTGCATGGACATAAATATCATTTCTCTAATTCATGATCGCGATGAACCAAATCCATCTATCCCCTCATAGGGGATGATTATATTGCTTGGGGATGATTATATCGTAGAACTGTCGCAGACAGTCAAACGTCGCATTACATACGCAAGTGCGGCTCCCGCCCGTCTGGGCTTGAAGAAATAGATTGGTCTGCATTATGCTTCCACGCAGAGCTAAAACCAACCAAACCAACTGCACATGAGTACTGGTAAACCGCTTAGGAGGTCTAAGCCTGCCCAGGCAAAGTATGGTGCGTGTCGGACCCGCTATGCGTATAAAACCTAAATTGGTTTCATTGGGCGGCAGGGCTTGAGATTCCATTTCATCTCAATGTCGGGTAAATTAAGTCCCACAAAACTGGAAGCAACGTCCCCAAAATGACCTAATTGGTGTTGGCGGAGACGTTAAACCTCAAGTCAAACAAACAAACATACGCAAGTGCATTAGAATAAGGGCTTGCTCTCTTCAAGAGGAAGCAAGTTCTTTACACCTTATTAGCAAGTTCTTTACTTTAAGGGGAATGGGAACATCTAGCAGAAGCTTCCGCCATTTTTCAAAGGAAGACAACTTTCGAGACTTCCTTTTCGCTGTTCCACTGAAATGGTGGTCAACTCTTAAAAGGAAAGAATTTGCTAACTTTGACCCCTATTGACATGGGAGACAAAAATACTTTTCTAATCAGGCAATGTGGTGCGTGTCGGACCCTCTATGCGTATAAACCTTAATCGGCCCCCGCCCATCGGGGCTTGGAGACATAGATGGCTGCATGATGCCTCCACGCAGAGCTGAAACCGACCGCACACGAGTACTGGTATACCACTTAGAGGATCTAAGCCTGCCCAGGCAAAGCGGTGCTAGTCCGACCGTCCATGCTTATAAACCCTTTCATTGGACCACAGGGCTTGAGATGTCATGTCATCTCAATGTCGGGTAAAAGTCTCACAAAATTGGGAGCAACGTCTCCAAAATGCCATATTCAGTGTTGCCGGAGACGTTAAACCTCAAATCGAAAAACAAAATTATAAACCCCGAATTTGTTTAAACCCTAAATTGTTTTCATTGGGCGGCAGAGCTATCTCAATGTCGAGTAAATTAAGTTCCACAAAACTGGAAGCAACGTCTCCAAAATGACTTAAATAGTGTTGACGGAGACGAAAGTTCAAGTCAAACAAACATACGCAAGTGCATTAGAACATTACGAAAACACGCCTATATAAATACAGTGTAACCCTTATCGCCGAAAAATGAAAATTTTTGGATATTGTGATATTTTCCTTATTTCTGCTCAAAATAGAGATTGTGGGTAACCGCCTCGTCGAGGCGGTTCTAATGAGTACCCACAATTTGTATTTTGGAGCAGAAATAAGAAAAATAAGGTTTACCCCTGTAAACCCCAGTTTTACTATATAAAAGTGGGGTTCAAGGAGGTCAAAATAATTAGGGTATGTTTTCCTGATGATAAGGGTAGGAAGCAAGTTCTTTACTTTAAATTACCCATACCTTATTAGCAAGTTCTTTTGCTTTAAGGGGAATGGGAACAGCTAGCAGAAGCTTCCGCCATTTTTCAAAGGAAGGCAACTTTCAAGACTCCTTTTCGCTTTTCTGTCCACTGAAAAGGGGGTCAGCTCTTAAAGGAAAGAATTTGCTCCTCGGGAGCAAATTCTTTCCTATAAGAGTTGACCCCTATTGACATGGGAGATAAAAATACTTTTGCAGGATTTGCCTCCTCTGAACCTTCAATTGCCTATATCTTCTCTGCAAATTACCCAGCCTTTTCTTTATTGGTCAGTGATTATCACGCGGACATTCGCAGGTAAGCTTCTGAATCGTAGGTTTAGTTACATTGGGTCGATTTACCAAAAGTGACTGATTAACAATCGACGCAGTCAACCAACCCGGAGCTAGGCGAAGAGAGCCACGTTGCATCAAGCCACTCGATCCAACTCATTCAAACCTTGGCCGCTGTTTTCATTTTTGGTAATTAGAAGATGAAGCAAATAAGTGTTGTCATTCTTGTTCATTGTACGTCCCACATGATTTCAGAGGATCGTTTGCCAAAGAAAACTAGAAATGGGCATTGTGGTCAGAATAAGCGATACAGGGACACCGACCCTCAAAGCATCCCTTGAGGACTTCAGCATTCCAAACGAATCGATGGAACAGCAAAGTGGCGGGGTCTCATCAGAAGGGGTGCAAATGAATATGAGGCAAAAAGAATCAGCGAAGCTGCACAGCGCAAAGTCAGAGCTAAGGCATCACAAACAGCAATATAGCTTTCTCCTCTGACCTCTCTTGCTCTATCTGCAGCTTCGGCTATCTTAGTTACATTTCTCGCATGTGATTAAGATTGCTCAATGTCATTAATGACTGACGAATTATTACGTCCCACAAGCTGTTCCTTGTTTTGCCTCGGTAGCTCAGTCGGATGCGCGTCTGACTGGTGATCAGGAGGACGCGGGTTCGATACCTGCCGGGGTCGGCAACCATTCTTTCGTGGAGATTGATCATGAAATCTTTTCTACGATCATTCTCTCCCTTCCACTGAGCTTATGACCCACAAAGAGGGTTGACGCGTCGTTAAACACGAAATCATCAGCATCATCCCTTCCACTGATTCAAAAAGGGCAGTTGTCAGCTTCTATAGCGAAAGAATGTCCACTGTACTTTTGTTTGTTTTTTTTTTTTTTTTTGTTGGGTTTTACGGCCCTTTCAAGATTATTTCACTCATATCGAGCCGATCGTTAATCATAGGTGGGCGAAAACCGGAGTACCCGGAGAAAAACCACCTGACCTTCCGTTGCAGAACTTGGCGTCTCACACGTGACCCGAGCGAGGCTCGAGCCCACGGCGGTGAGAGACCTAATGACTAAGAGTCAGCGCTCTTATCCATTAGGCCACGGAGGCCCGTTGTCCACTGTACTGGTAATACGCTTACGTATAAGCTTGCCCAGTCAAAGTGTGGATAAAATGTCCGGCTCAAATATGACCTAAATAGTGTTGACTGAGCCGTTAAATCCCAATACAAACAAACAAACAAACACATCAATTACTTACATGTTATAGTTCTCAAAAGACGGAGTTAGATGGAATAATTCGAAACGTAAGACAACATATCAGTCATATCCATATCGCGATCATGAATTAGAGAAATGATATTTATGTCAATGCAGTATTTGTGGTTTGTTCTTTTGGCTGAAAATAAGATAGATAACTTCGCCAAATTCGTGAGACATACCTATTGCATGGTTTCGCCAAGTTCTGTTTCTACCACAAACACTGCATGGACATAAATATCATTTCTCTAATTCATGATCGCGATGAACCAAATCCATCTGTCCCCTCATAGGGGATGATTATATTGCTAGAACCAGAGCAATGCACATGCCAAGACAATGCACATAACTTTGAACGTTTCCTAAAGGTCACAATTGGTGCTTTAAACTATGTAGGACTAATTATTAATATCGGAAAACCTAATCTGAGATGGAAATTTCCTAGTGCTACGACCATACAAGAACCATTTTCGCCGGAAAATTTTGTGTCTTATCATATGCGTTGTTCCCATTTCCTTGCCCGTGGGCGTTGTATTGAAAATTGAACTAGCATTTCTCACTGTGGGCCTTCTAATTTCAAATTTACCTTAAATCGTATTTGCAAAAGTCCGATTTATCATGTGCATGTCTACAACCAACAAAGAAGTACATGCCATCTTCCCAGAAGAGCGTTCCATGTAAAATAATGAGATTTCGCGGTGGAGTAGCTCCACTGTGTCCGGTTCTCCGTTTGACTGGCTGTAACTGTCGAATTCGGACCATCGAAGATAAATTTGTGAATAATATGTGTCTTCCGTGAAGCTAATGTGAGCAGCCGTATTGATAAGTAACCATAACACGAGATCTAGAACAACAACAAACCTGCACATGTGATACCCATTCCGCCATTTTCTTTTTTATCCTGAGCGGAAAAATTTCCTTATCCGGTGTGTTTGTTCCTTACCCTGCGCGCTTGCCTTTACCAGTGTGATATGTGAACTGATAGACTCTTCGAGGCTATATTTTTGACACCAATGGAAAAATAAAGTAAACATCGTGCGTTAAAGAGAGTTCAGATTTGCCATGGAAACAAACCAGTAGCTGGAAAAATACAGGGTTAGTCTGTTTATCCCTCTATTTTCCTATGCTTCCAGCCATGCGGACTAGACCGGAAAGTAGTCTATGAAGTCGCAAAATAATTTATAACAAAATGCACATTGCATTGGTTATTAAATGTTACAAAAACCTCAGAAAACACTTTGAAAACTAAATAGAAACAAAAATCATTTTGAGGTAAAAAAATTCGAACCTGATTACGGCAGAGTCAATTATGCGCGACCCTCCTTAATATGTGCATATATACAATTATGGAATAAATACAATGTGCGATTGTAACGAAAGTCTAAAAATGTACATCTTTTCAAAGCTTCAGACATACAGGCCAGCTGCAGTCTGAAGATGAGAAAAAATAGACAGGTATTTACAGAAAATTAATGAAATAATCAGTAATTTATGTTGGGCCTTTGAAATAATGACGCGGATATAGTTGTTGATTAAAAATGACTTTTTTAGAATTTAAGTCACAATTTCAAAAAAAAATCCATCCAAAATACACCAGTTTTTGATAAAAGAATCCAAAGACATTTAATATTGATCGGCCAAAATTCTAAATTGAAATTTACTAATAAAATTGAGAAACCAAAGAAAAAGAAGAAATGTTTTTATTTTCATATTTAGCTAAATTTCGATTTATCCAGATAACATAACGCGATTCAGTAAGTAAAATTAGACAAATTTCTGTTATACGTTTTGGCAAATTTGGACAAATATGAAATCGAAAAATAAGTTCGGAAAAAGTTATCTGGTTTTGTGTAGTTCCCCTTATTAGTTTAAGTACAATTCTGTTCAAAGGCACAACATATTTACATTCTAAAAATAAGTGATTTATGGTTTCGATGTTTGCTTTACAAAGAGGACATGTATTTTCACTGCTGATTTTTTTGTTAAATAAATAATAATTTACATATAAAACTTCATGAATAATCTTCCAATAAATGTCTCTGACTTGGGAATCAATACAAGGTAAGTACATATTTTTCCAAACAGTTTTAAAATTAATTTGGGGATAAATATTTTGGAATTTGGGTCGGATGTTTAAATTATTCAAAAGGGTTTCATAAAAAGATTTAGTTTTCATAGTTTATATTGATATATTATCATTTTTACTAGTAAAGTTTTTAAAAATGGAAAGAGAAATTTCATAAAAATGGGGTAGTGTATCGCCATGGGGAGAAGAGTTCGAAGCCAAAGAAGGGTTAAATTTTCTAAGTTGAATGCAAATCCAATATTTAGCAAAATAAGTCCACTTAGCTTCACAACCATTAATCAATTTTTGTATGTGAGACAAATACATAGCTTCACATTTCAATTTGAAATTAGGGATGTTAAGACCGCCATTTAGAAAACTAAGATATTGAGTATTTCTCGCAACAGGTTCGAATTTTGAATTCCAAACAAATCTAAAACTGGATCTTGTCAACAATGTAAGGTAATGAGAAGGGATGATGGCAGCAGTAGCGTAGAATAATATTTTCGATAAACCAAGTGAATTCAACACGGTAGATTTCCCTTTCAAAGACAATTGCCTTAATTTCCAAAGATTCAGTGTTTTGTCAAATCTGAGATACACTTTGGACCAAGTTTCATCAGTGCTTATATCTTCTCCAAAATAATAACCCAGTATTTTCAAAGATTTCACCCAACTTATATCAAAAGGATGATCGGATCGAGTTTTCCATTTACCAAGAAATAATCCCTTTGATTTGTCATAATTAATTTTTGAGCCTGAGATTCTGCCAAACTGTTTTATCCAATAGAAATATAAATTAATAGAAGTGTCACTTGTCAATATACCAGTGCTATCATCAGCATATGCAGAAAATTTAGCCTCTAAGTTTGATCCGGGTATTTCCAATCCTTTGATTTCCTCTAAGCTTCGAATATTATTTGCAAAAGGTTCAAGACATAATAGGTAAAGTAAGGGGGATAGGGAGCAACCTTGCCTAACACCTCGTTTGAGTGGAAACGCTTCCGAAATAAAGTTATTTACAATTACCGAATATGATATGTCAGTATATAGCAGTTTAACCCATTTCAAGAAGTCGTTGTCAAAACCAAAAGCTGTCAAAGTATCATATAAATAAGACCAGGATACTCTATCAAAAGCTTTTTCTTGATCTAAGGAAATGAAACATGCTGATAAGTTTTTCTGCTCAATATAATCAATTATATTTCGTAGGAGATGAATATTGTCAAAAATTGAACGTCATCTGATAGCACACGTTTGATCTATACGTATAATCTTAGGTAAAACCTGACTAAGTCGACTTGAAATAACTTTCGAAATAATTTTATAGTCAATATTTAGAAGTGAAATAGGTCTATAACATTTCATTTCATCAGCCCTTGTTTCATCTTTGCAAATCAGAGTGATATAAGAAAGCTTTTGACTATCTGATAATTCACCTTTTTCATAAGCTAAGTTTATAACACTACATAGGGTATCACCAAGTGTATCAAAAATGTAACGTAGAAGGAACTGGAAAGGCCATCACTACCGGGGGATTTATGTGGTTTAATGTCTTGTAATGCAGATAAAATTTCAGATTTATTTATTTTATTTTTCAGATAATTATTGTCAGAGAGTTCAACTTGAGAAAGATTATCAAGAAAAAGAGAATTAAGAGATGAGTCAACAGGTTCCTCTGAGTAAAGCGATTCATAAAAGGATTTAAAACAGTTGAGTATATCAGATGAAGATGAGTATGCTACATTGTTATGAGTAATGTTTCTTATAGTCTTAGATTTAGAGTTGGAAACTTCTTTCTGGAAAAAATAACTAGAAGGGTTTTCATTAGCTTTGAATCTTTCGCCTTACTACGAATCAAAGTACCTTTCGAAAGAGAAGTTTCAATTTCTTTTACCTTAGTTTTAATTTCATCTAAAAGTTTCAAATCAGAAGCCTGCTTAAGGTCCAAACGATTATATTGTTGTTTCAAAAGTTTCAATTCGCCAAACAGTTTCTTATTTTTAGATTTGGAGTAGTCAATGCAAAACAATTTTATATTAAGTTTCATACTGTCCAACCAGTCCAAATCAATAGTTTCAGTTCTAGAAGTTTTGTCCTAAAAGATTTTAAAAGCAGAGACATAATTTTTATCTTCAAGAAGTTCGTCATTAAATTTCTAATAAGATTTACCAAAAGATACCCCAGCTCCATTTTGACAATTCAACTGCATCATAATGAAATCATGATCCGAGCAAACACAAGGTAAAGTATCAAAGTAGAAGTAAAACAAAGATCAGGAATTGATACAATTAACTTACTCCACCCATAAAAGACACCAAAGGGAAAGAAATACAAACATTAAGCGACCAGACCATAATGGAAACCTAAACAAAGGAAGGCCATAAGGACAGTTACTTTCCCACAAAATGGCCATATGGCCATCAAAAATTAAAAGACACTAGTGATACACACAGTAAGTAACAAACAACAACATAAATAAATCGCCACAGAAGAGCCGCCTTGGAACGGTCAGTGGAAGATTTCCACTGGGGGGCTTAAATCGATTTTACGTGGCCACAATCCTCGCCCTTACTTCCGTCGCGATTTAGACAAATAATTTGTTCAGTCCGCATGAAGGCCTCCTAACTCATCAGTGCAACATCTCCGTGAACACAAAAATTAAAGAACCACAGAGGTGAGACAACGGTGAGGACTCGACAGCAAGAAACCACTAAAATGCTGGAGCAAAAGAAAACCAACAGTTAGACTCCGATGAGCCCGACCAGAGACAGAGCATCAGGCACCAACCAACATTATCTCTCTAATTTTTATAAGCCTTTACGTTGGAGCCGTCATATAATCAAAACTAATCAAATTATCTTTCATAGTAGAAGTAATATAAAATCTATAAAGTCTCGTCCCAATCATATCATAGTGTTTTACATTCTTTCTCATCCAAGTTACAGCGCGTGTTTGAGGATAAAGATGTCTAAAACAATCAACTAAGCTCATTTTTTCAATCAAGGATTTAAAAGATTTCGACCCAATCGTACCTTTATCCAAGTTCCCACCAATTGTGTCCAAATTAGAATCCATAATGAAGTTACAATCACCGCCAATAATAATATTTTTGCACCGCAAAGGTGTCTTGACAAGCTTTGTATAAATTCCAATCTTTCAGTTGTATCATTAGGAAAATATATATTAAGAAGTCTGAAGTTCGACAATTCTTCCCCTGACAAATCTAAGCGGATCAGTCTTCCGTAAATGTCAGTATCAAAATTCTCAACAACAAGTTTTTCATTTTTTTGTTTTTCATAAATTTATTATATTAGCCTATTTACAATAAAAACCGGTGGGGTGTAAGGAGCCCCACGCGGCCGACACCTTTGATATTACAATATGAAACCTAACCGAAAGACCTGGAAAAAAACGTTACACATCGAGATATAGAAAATAAAAAATTGGAGAGAATATTACAAAAGCCTAGATAGAATTTTTTAATTGAACATTGATATGAGGAAAGAAAACTGGAAAAGGATAGATTTGCCGTGGATGAAATGAACCTTATGTGCACACAATAACGGTGCACAGAAATACAAATATATGAAATTAAATTATAAACCTAGCCCTAACAGGTGTCGTAATTGCAAAGTTAGTAATGATCTGACTCTTATGCAAATATAATGATATATAAAACGAATAATGCCTTTGAAAAATTAATGTGTGTTTTCCAAAAATACCGAAAAAAATAAGGAGTAGGGATTTTTCAGTCCTTCACTGGTGATCTGGCTGATGTCGCAAGCGTCGTACAACAATGTTATCCGAGGCTCACGGCACCAGCGAGAAAAGCACCAGCCTGGGTCTTAAAGTATTCGGTGACGAAAGACTCGGGTACCTTTCCCCACTAGGGCGCGAGACTGCGTTCATGAAAAAAAGGGGGAGGGGGTAATTTCTAAAGTAAAAAAATGTAGATACTATTTGCAATAGAGTCAGATTCTACATATATAGGTTAGTACGGTACACGAAATATTCACAAATGACAAGTACATGTATAGTTTCTAGATCGTCAGACGGCTAGGCCAGTCTGAAACGAGAAAACTGTATTAATATATGCATATATACAATTATGGAATAAATACAATGTGTTGTTAGAGCGAAAGACGAAAATTGTATATATTTTCATAGCCTCGGACATACAGGCCAGCTGCAGTCCGGGGATGAGAAAAGATAAACAGATTTTTACAGAGAATTATTGAAATAATGAATAATTTATGTTGGGCCTTTGAAATAATGGCGTGGATAAAGCTGTGTATTAAAAATGACTGTTTTAGAAGATGAATCAAAATTACAAAAAACTCCGTCCAAAATACACCAGTTTTTAATTAAAGAATCCAAAGACATTAAATAATGATCGGCCAAAATTCTAAACTGTAATTTACTAAAAAAATTACGAAACCAAATAAAACGAAGAAATGTTTTTATTTTCAAATTTGGCTAAATTTCGATTAATCCAGATAACATAACGCGATTCGGTAAGTAAAATTAAGCAAATTTCTGTGATACGTGTAGGTAAATTTGGTAAGATGTGAAATCGAAAAATAAGTTCTGAAAAGGTTATCTGGTTCTGTGTAATTTCCCTGATAAGTTTAAGTACAATTCTATTCAAAGGCACAACATATTTACATTCTAAAAATAAGTGATTTATTGTTTCTATTTTTGATTTGCAAAGGGGACATGAATTTTCTTTACTAATTTTCTTATTAAATTTATAATAATTTACATATATTACTTCGTGAATAATCTTCCAAAATATATCTCTGACTTCAGAATCAATACAGGGTAAATACATATTTTTGAACAAAATTTTAAAATTAATTTTGGGGTAAATATTTTGGAATTTGGGTCTGATATTGAGATTATTTAAGAGGGTTTCATAAAAAGTTTTAGTTTTCATAGTTGTAATCGAAATATTATTGTTATTATTAGTGAACTTTCTAAAAACAGCAAGAGAAATTTCATAAAAATGAGGTAGTGTATCGCCGTGGGGAGAAGAATTGGTAGGCAAAGAAGGGTTAAATTTTCTAAGTTGAATGCCGATCCAATATTTAGCAAAATAAGTCCACTTAGCTTCATAACCAACAATCAATTTTTGTATGTGGGACAAATACATTGCTTCACATTTCAATTTAAAAATTAGGAATATTAAGGCCGCCGTTTAGGAAATTAAGATACAGGGTGTTTCTCGCAACAGGCTCAAATTTTGAATTCCAAACAAAACTAAAGCTAGATCTAGTTAACAGTGTGATGTAATGGGAAGGAATTATGGCCGCAGAAGCGTAATATAAAATTTTCGACAAACCAAGAGGATTCAAAACGGTAGATTTCCCCTTGAAAGACAGTTTTCTTAGTTTCCAAAGATTCAATGTTTTATCAAATCTGAGATAAAGTGTGGACCAAATTTCATCACTGTCTAAATTTTCTCCAAAATGATAACCTAATATTTTCAAGGATTTCACCCAACTAATGCCGAAGGGATGGTCAGACCGAGTTTTCCATTTACCAAGTTACAATCCCTTCGATTTATCATAATTAATTTTTGAACCCGAAATTCTGCCAAACTGTTTTACCCAATAGAAATATAAATGAATAGAAGTGTCACTTGTCAATATACCAGTGCTATCATCAGCATAAGCAGAAAATTTAGCCTCTAAGTTTGATCCGGGTAGTTTCAGTCCTTTGATTTCCTCTAAGTTTCGAATTTTATTTGCAAAAGGTTCGAGACAAATTACATAAAGTAAAGGAGATAAGGAGCAACCTTGCCTCACACCGCGTTTGAGTGGAAATGGTTCCGAAATGAAGTTATTTACAATTACTGAAGACGAAATGTCGGTATATAATAGTGTAACCCATTTCAAGAAGTCGTTGTCAAAACCAAAAGCTGTCAAAGTGTCATATAAATAAGACCAGGATACTCTATCAAAAGCTTTTTCTTGATCCAAAGAAATGAAGCATGCTGATAAGTTTTTCTGTTCAATATAATCAATAATGTTTCGTAAAAGGTGAACATTGTCAAAAATCGAACGTCCTCTAATAGCACAAGTTTGATCCATATGTATAATCGTAGGTACAATCTGACTCAGCCGACTAGATATGACTTTCGAAATAATTTTATAATCAACATTTAGATGTGAAATAGGTCTATAACATGTCATTTCGTCGGCCCTAGTGTCATCTTTGCAAATCAGTGTGATATAAGAAAGTTTTTGACTATCAGATAATTCACCGTTTTCAAAAGCTAAGTTTATAACTGTACATAAAGTATCTCCAAGTATGTCAAAAAATGTAACGTAAAAGGAACTGGAAAGGCCATCACTACCGGGAGATTTATGGGGTTTCATATCTTTCATGGCAGATAAGATATCAGATTTGTTTATTTTATTTATCAGGTAGTTGTTGTCATAGGAATCAACTTGAGGAAGATTATCAAGAAAGTGAGAGTTTAATGAGGAGTCTACAGGTTCTTCAGTATAAAGCAGTTCATAAAATGATTTAAAACAGGTGAGTATATCTGATGATGATGAATATGATACATTGTTATGAGTGATGTTCTTTACAGTTTTACATTTGGATGTAGATGCTTCTTTTTGAAAGAAATAACTAGATGGTTTTTCATTATTTTCCAAACTCCTTACCTTGCTACGTATCAAAGACCTTTTGAAAGAGAAGTTTCAATTTCCTTCACCTTAGTTTTAATTTCATCTAAAAGTTTCAATTCTGAAGTCTGCTTAAGGTCTAAACGGTTGTATTTTTGTTTCAGAAGTTTCAATTCACCATACAAGTTCTTATTTTTGGATTTAGAATAATCTATGCAAAATAGTTTTATATTATGTTTCATATTGTCCCACCAGTTTAAATCAATATTTTCAGTTTTAGAAGTTATTTGCCAAAATATTTTGAAAGCAGAAACAAAAGCTTTATCTTCTAGAAGTTAATCGTTAAATTTCCAATAGGATTTACCAAAAGTTGTACCAGCTCCATTTTGACAATTCAACTGCATCATAATGAAATCATGATCCGAACATGCACAAGGTATAGTATCAAAGGCTATCAAATTATCTTTCATGATAGAAGAAATATAGAATCTATCTATTCTAGTGCCAATCATATCGTAGTTAGGAAAGTTCTTTCTCATCCAAGTTACAGCCCGTTTGTTGGGATATAGGTGTCTAAAACAATCTACCAAGCTCATTTTCTCTATTAATGATTTGAAAGATTTTGACCCAATCATGCCTTTATCTAAGTTTCCACCAAGCTTATCTAAACTGGAGGCAATAATAAAATTCAAATCGCCACCAATGATAAGATTTTTTGCACCACAAAGATGTCTTGACAAACTGTGAATGAAATCCAATCTTACTGTTGTATTAGTTGGAAAGTATATATTGAGAAGTCTGAAGTTTGAAATTCCTTCCCCTGAAAAATCTAAACGAATCAATCTGCCCTAAATATCAGTATCAAAGTTCTCAACAACAAGTTTTTCATTGAAGAGAAAAATGGCTACACCGCATGAGTTAGATTTACCAAAGTTCCAAATACATCAATTATTAAGATTGAATTTTTGTTCAATAGATCTAGCCAATGTTACATTGTCAACATAAGTTTCTTGCAAAAGTAAAATATCAACTTTATTCTTTGTCGCAAAATCTTTAATCAAATCTTGTTTAAATTTGGATCTAAATCCATTGACATTTAAGCTTGCTATATTCAGATCCATCTCGCCAAGTTAGTGTAATGAATAAAGTTGTGAAGGTAAAAATAGTGTTACACATGTGTTAACGCCTTCCGGAACCATCCGAGCATTTCAACGAAGTTAGCCGAGCAGTCAAGGTAAAAAAAAATCCAAAGTTACTGCAGGTGAGTGAGTGAGTTTTAGTTTTACGTCCCACCAACAGCTAAGGTCATACGGAGACGGGACCTCGGTTTAAAGACTCATCCGAAAGTCTGGAGAAGCCCGGGATCGAACTTGCGACCCCTGGTTTACAAGGCGTGTAGCGTAACCACTCGACCACGGAGGCTTCTACAGGTAAATTGGAAAGACGAAGAATTAATGCAGCGACAAACAGGGTAGATTAAAATCAGCCAGGTAAAATAAACCCGATACACTGCAACGAAGTGTATCAAGTGTATTTTACCTGTACAGGGTATGTAACAAATCACACGGAAAACAGAACAAATATACACAGGTAAGTAAATTGGATAGGCGTATTGGAAAAGTCGAAAATCAGTGAAGTGAAGAACCGAGTAGACAATAATCAGATAGGTAAAATACACCTGTTGCGCTACGAAGCGCATCAGGTGGATTTTATCGAACGCAGGTAATGTATATACAGGTAAGGTGATTATCTGGGAAATAGTGTGATCAAGTTTGTGTACATGAAGTGAGCTGTTTTTACAAACGGAGAAAATATACATGTACTGGTAAACAAACTAGGTCTGGCAGTGACGTCAAATCAATAACAAAGCTAAAAATAGAAAGGATTTTCCAGTATAATTTTGCGCTTGGGTTAATCGTTTGAACATGACACGCCCACTGATTATACAGCAGTCACAACGGCCCAGTGGATGTCAACGCTGCTTGTCATGCTGACGGTCCGAGTTCGAATATCACTGATTGCGTGTTCGTATTTTATGTTTGTTTTATCCTTTTATAGTCAATTAAATGTTTATTGTTTCACATTTTTATATTTTACTGGTTTAAAATCTATAGAAAATTTTGTATATATATATTTTTTTCTATTTCACTTTTTTCATCTTTACTTCTCATAAAAAAGTTTTATGCAGTCAAGTGTTATGTGCTTGAAAATGAACAAAAAATATGTACTGTACACGTCGTAATTATCCACTTTTAACAAGCCAGACGGGTAAAGCAAATTTCACATGTCGTGTGTGTGTGTATTACGAGGTCAAAAAAAAAATAAAAAAAAAAAAAAATAAAATAAAAAAAGAATAAATAAAAAATCATTCGAAACGTGGGTTTCGAAACAGCCACTTCTAAGTCTTTAGAACAACCCCTGTACTCTCTCGGCCACGAAATCCACAAAGCTTTGGCGGTATGTAAGTAATCTTAGTCCTAGGTTTCAAGTAAAGGCCATATCATATGAATATTCGAGTAAACCAATTATGACGTAACTGCCAGGAATTCCTTGTCGGACTATATATAATGGGGTATGACGAAAATAGAATACAGCGAAAAAGAACTCTGTCTCCACCGTTCCACGCCAATAAAGGCGAGGGACGGCGAAAACAGAGAACTTTTATAATGAGGATTCAAAATTTAAACGATCGACAGGTTTTCTTTTCCGGGTATATGTTGTCGGGTAAGTATTTACAGAGAAGGCAGAAGACTGGTTTTGAGAAACAAGGCAAAGAAACGACTCCAAATCTTCCACCACTTGCCATTGTTGACAACAGACGGCAGACACAGAGACTTATTTCTTTCCTTTGCATGCATATGCTGTGAAGTAAGTATTGAAAAATAATGGAAATAAAGGAAGGTACTGTGCATGGTAAGTATGATACAAGGTACAAACAAGAAAAAAGACTGACGATAAAAAAAGGTTTTATTGCCGTAAGGGTCTCCATACTCATAGTCCGTAAGCTCGCCATGGTCGTTTTCCAGCTAGTTCATTTATTGCCATTCCGTAATCTATCTCATAAACCATAATCAGTCCGCGTCAATTTGCAAGTAAAGGCTGCCAAGAAACCCTTGTCTCATGTCAGTCTGTCCTTGTAAATAGGGGTAAATCCTGGGTTGAGGGTCAAGGGGTCTGGGGAAGGGGACCTTGGCCTGGCCGTCTTATTCGGCGTTATCCAAGGTCCTGCCTCCTCATCAGACCCCCTGTTCCTCTTCAGGCTTCCATCAGTTTCTTCTTCCATGGGCTGTTGCGGATCCGGATCCGACAACCCACCCCGGAGGCACCAGTGTCCCCACTAGGGGAATTCACCCCAACATCTGGGTCTGCAGACACAGAGGCTGGGGCCACCGGCTCCTCCGGGGCAGGGGGCGACGCCGGGCCGGGGTCCGCAGTCTTGTCTTCCACAATCTTAGGCTCTACACTTCGCTCAACCCTAGCTGCAAAACTACTATTTGGACATCTTTGTCTCACGTGTCCCACGTGTCTACACCGTAGACAATATGGCGGAGTGTGAGTGTTTGAGTTTTACGTCCCACCAACAGCTAAGGTCATACGGAGACGGGACCTCGGTTTTGAAGACTCATCCGAAAGTCTGGAGAAGCCCGGAATCAATCCTGCGATCCCTGGTTTACAAGGCGAGTAGCGTAACCACTGCAAGACAATATGGCGGACGACCGGCCATAGTTAGCAGAATGGACTGGCCCGAATTAAACCGGACGAGGTGCGGAATCTGCTGTTTCCGCAACGCATCCGTTCTAATTCGGACCTCACGGATCCCGATGAAAGCCACTAACTTTTTTATGTGCTGTAGTCATCAAAGTGATCTCCATTACGGTCCCAAGCAGTTGAAAGATTTCCCGTAAAATTGAGTTGTCAAAATATATAGGGAGCCAGTGCACCCTAACACTCACAATCTGCTCTGTCATCTTCATTATCAAGAAAGTCTTGTTAGCAAAAGTTATTTCATCCAGCGCCATTAATCTATCCACTGTATCGTGGTACTTAAAAAGTAACGGAGTACGAAGAATCGGTAGCACTGACCTTGAAAATGCCGGATATCTCCTTAGGTTCTACGCCTTCAGCACACAGCCCATTCAATAGTTCTCCATATGATAGCTGGTTCCTCGGATCCACAGGTGTAAGTTTCACAGTTCTCTCAAGTCTGTCTATATTGACGTGATTAGTCTCTAGCCTTCAAAACGAATCTCAGGATTTATACTGGAATAAACTGACTTTTCAGTTAGAACAAATATATATCTATGTCTGTGTAAAGGACTTGCCTTCGCGGTCCTGTAAACCTGGTACCAGATAAAAAACCATATATCACGGAGTCTCCTGAACCAGGTGAACAGCACTTCACCAAATTTTGGTGTGATAAGCAAGATATTCGAGGTTGATAAAATTTGAAATTATATTGCGACTAAATATTAAACGGCGGTGGTACTGCTAATAGACAAAAGAATTAGCTATTTGTGCTCCTTAGTCCTTACATTGCTTGTCGTGTGAAGTCTGCTATTATAAACTAAGCTAAAATTGATTTGGTCGCACTTTGAAAGCTACTAAACTCCGTTCAGAAAATCTGAATCATCGATTTTTTCGTTTCTTCCTTTTAATACTCATTTTAGCCCATACATCACTATAGGAAAGTTTTAGACCTGACCCTCCGCCGACTTCTCCAGCAAACCGCATGCCCCTGCGACAGTCAGGAAAGGCTGTGATTATTTGGAGAAAATTGCAAAACAAAGAAATGAGACCACAGACTAAGTCCATTTGACGATGATTGTCAGGTGAAATAATAAATATTCAAATACATGTGACACGCTATATAAATAGATATGCAATTACGACACACTTTACATTCTAATGGCCAGATAGAGGCTCACTATGAACATGGAGCCTCTAGCAAAGTCATTCTTCTTGATATGTTTTCTTTATCCTTTCGACCACCTGTCTATAGGTCAGTCATTTGAAAATTCGATTGGAAGACAAGTTCAGACGGGACCTCTATTGGATGGGGGAATAGATGTTTGTTCCCGTCATTCGGGTGAAATGACCACGATGGCCGCTACGCCCATGTATGGTCAAACACTTTGAAACTCATCTTGTCTGGAATCAAACTGTAAGTGGTATTAGAAATTGGTATGCAGCATTAAAGTCTGTGACTCCGTATGGTTTCGTTTTCAAATGAAGATCATATTGTTAATAGAGGTCTCATGGGAGACTGGGTCGTTGTGGCATGGTTAGATAGATGGATAAGCATGAGGATGATAAAAAGGATGAGGATGGCTGGCTGGATGGATGCTGTATGTATGTATGTATGTATGTATGTATGTATGTATGTATGTATGTATGTATGTATGTATGTATGTATGTGTGTGTGTGTGTATGTATGTATGTATGTATGTATGTATGTATGTATGTATGTCGTTCGAGCAATACCGTTAACTTTTTATTTTTTTTTTTCTAATGGATTTGGAAAATACTTGGCAAAAATATCAACCGTTACGAGACGATGTGTCGCGCGTAAGGCCCAGGACGGTTCCTTCAAGGTAGGGGTCATTCTTAGAGGTCAATGGAAAAAAGCGATTGTTTTCGTGTCCGGACAAAAACTTCCTTATGCCTGGATGGATTTCCAAATAAAGTTAATGATAATCATTATAAGACTATGTGTCACGCGAATGGCCCAAGTCGGTACCTCCAAAGTCATGGCCTTACTTATTAGTCAAAGGTCAAAAAGGTGTTTTATCATGTCGATCAATAGGTTTTAATATTATTTTTAAAATTACATGACAGAAATGTAAAACCATCGTAAGACGATGGGTCGCGCGCAAGACATATGTCGGTACCCCTAGGTCAAAGTCATACTTAGAAGTCAAATGTCAAATAAAACGCATTTTCCGCGTCCAGTCAGTAACAATCGTTTTTGTTATCCATCCTCAGAAGTGTTTTGTGGCTTGCTAGACCCAGATGGATGCCACCAAGGCCAAAGTCATCTTTAGAGGTCAAATATCAAAAAGGGTCTTTTTGAGTCCTGTCAATAACTTTCGTATTCCTGCATGGATTTTTCAATCACCTGGCCAAAATCTTAATCATTATCAGATGATGTGGCATACGTAAAACTCAGGTCCGTAGCTCAAAGGTGAGGTCATAAATGTTTTCCTCATACAGACTTTACATAACACTCATTTTTTGTGTCCAATGTCATATGGAGGGGCATCGGTTCCTATGGACGCATTCTAGTTTCCTTCTTCTTTTTCTCTATCCCATCTTTCGATGGTACCTTTATCGGAAAACGGCTTAAGCTAGGCTCGGCCATTGACCACCGGTTGTTATCGGGGCAGGGGTGGGGATGCGATCTCGCATCAGTACTTGTAACTGGCCGGCCCAACGAGGCTTAAACAGTTGACCACAAGGCATAGCATTCACTGTCGTAAAACATTAATTATCACTGTTTCGCTCACCTTCGTGCGAGAGAGAGAGAGAGAGAGAGAGAGAGAGAGAGAGAGAGAGAGAGACGAATATAAAGGGTTCGCAAAAATGCTTTTCGTGTGCAATTTATTCCAAGGCCGATACAAGGCATTGTACTTTGAATCTGTGAATAAAGTCTGGTGTATACATATGTCTCGTGATAGAATTTCTGCAGCTCATACGACAGTTCCGCCCCGCCCATCGGGACCTGAAGAAAAAATGGGCTGCATGATGTTTCCACGCAGAGCTGATACCGACCCTCACATGAGTACTGGGGAACCGCTTAGAGGATCTAACCCTGCCCAGGCAATGCGGTGCGAGTCGGCACGTCCTTGCTTATAAACCTTATCGGTTTCATTGGGCGCCAGGGCTTGAGATGTCATTTCATCTCAAGGTCGGGTAAAAGTCTCCAAAATTGGAAGCAACGTCTCCAAAATGACCTTTACAGTGTTGACGGGTACGTTAAATCTCAAAACAAACAAACAAACAAACAAACAAATCATACGCTAGTCTGTGGTAGTTTAAACTATACAAGAAAGCAGTCTAAGGAATAGCCAAATCACCCGCCTCACTTAGTATCAGGGCTTAACCTTGTGACCTTGGCCTTGAGTTTATTTATGGATACTGCACATCAGCTCACTGAGGGGGGTATATTTCACAAAACTTTAATGAAAATCCTTCCATGGGTAAATGAGATACGGAACGGACACAAAATTCCAAGTTTCAAACTCTTGACATTCACCTGTGAACTTGACCTTGAGTTGGCATGGTTAATTTATGGGTTCTGCATATCAGCTCACTAAGAGTGATATTTGATGAAAGTTTAATGAAAATCCTTCCAGGGGAAAACGAGATACGAAACGCACACAAAATTCGAAGTGTCAAACTCTTGACCTTCAACTGTGACATTGACCTTGAGTCGGCATGTTTTATTAATGTGTTCTGCACATCAGCTCACTAAGGGGGACATTTGACCAAAGTGTAATGAAAATCCTTTTAAGGGTAAAGGAGATATGAAACGGGTAAAGGAGATATGAAACGGACACAAAATTCAAAGTTTCAAATTCGTGACCTTCCAATGTGACCTTGACCTTGAGTCAGCATGGTTTATTTATGGGCTCTGCACATCAGCTCACTAAGGGGGACATTTGACCAAAGTGTAATGAAAATCCTTTTAAGGGTAAAGGAGATATGAAACGGGTAAAGGAGATATGAAACGGACACAAAATTCAAAGTTTCAAACTCTTGATCTTCAGATGTGACCTTGAACTTGAGTCAGCATGGTGCATTTTTGGGCCCTGTACACCAGCTCACTCAAAAAAAAATATTTGACCAAAGTTTAATCAAAATCCTTCAAAGGGTAAAGAAGATATGGAACGCACACAAAATTCAAAAAAGTTTCTAAGTTGTGAACTGTGACCTTGACCTTGAGTCGGCATGGTTCATTTATGAGTGCTGCACATCAGCTCAATTAGACGAATAATTGACCAACGTTTAATGAAAATCTATCAAAGGGTTCAGGAGATATGGAGCGGACAAGAAAGTGTTACGGACAGACACGCGGACAGATGGACGGACGGACGGACGGACGGACAGAAGGACAGACGGACAGATGAAGGACATTCCTGTAATCCCCGTTCCGCTTCGCGGCGGGGGATAAAAATGCGATGTACTGTCAACAGTGGTCAAAAAGAGTTATACCGATATCAGACGTGGTGTCACAGCTAATGATTTTCCATGAAGTGATCGTGCAAATAAATCATATACGCCCTTGTACTTTACAAGAGTAGTAACCTCTTCTATATATGGTTTAAATGGGTGTGCCGAACCTGTCAAAATGTCTTAAGTCTGTGAAAGGAAATTTCGATTTTGCAATTTTCTCCAAATAATCACAGCCTTTCCTGGTTGCCACAGAGGCATACGACTTGCTGGAGAAATCGGCGGAGGGCCAGGTCTAAAGCTTTCCCATAGTGATGTATGGGCTATATTGAGTATTAACAGCAAGAAACGAAAAAAACGATGATTCAGATTTTCTGAACGGAGTTTAATACCATTATGCCAATGCAAAATAATGTCCTCAGTGAAACAATTAGAATCGTGCCCCTTGAAATATAAACATAAAGACAGATATAAAACAAAACAGTAATGGTTATATAAATTGGCTTATGGAGATGGCCGAGTGGGTTAGACGAGAATCAGTGGCAACAAGAAAACGAAATCACGGGCGGAGGTTCAAGTCTCGCAAAAAGCTTTAATATAACAGGAGTTGGAATATAATTAAAATGTTTTTTTTTTATGTTTGCATATATACCTGTAAAGGTTTTTTTTTTTTTTCATCTTCCATGCACTTTTTCATGCTAGCTTAATTTTCGCTGGAGTATATTTATCGTTAACTCCAGCGGTTTAGCATTTGAATCTGACCGCCTTATCTTATTATGTGTTGTATTCTGAAGTTTGATCTTCACCTGAAAACACATCAGCCATTCCCAATTTACGGTTTTCCAAAGCCTAATAGAAGCACGAATTTTTTTTTTTTTCATTTGCGGAACGGTAGTTGAAGATTGCGTTTCACTTTCTTTGTAATATTAAAGGGCAATAGCCCTATGTGGTATATTGCGTTATTTCATGGCTCCTAAAATGTCATTTGACACCTGATAATCTGTGATATATTTCTGTGCCAAGCATAGATTGTGGGTGCTGGTTACAGTCGCTTCATTGATGCGGTTCTAACGAGTACCCACAATCTATGTTAATCTAATGATATTCTTTTATGCATCCTTTTATGTGCCCTTTCACTTTTTTTCCCCTTTCTTCATATGACCGATTCTCTCACCCTCCACTCATCCGACGGGAATTTCAGGGATTACATGAATCAAATGGTGCGACTCACTGTAACATTCTGAGTAAGCTATCTGAGGCTGTCCTGATATTTCTGCACTTTTTATTATGTAGCATATGAAGGGTAGTCGCTTTAGATCGGATGGCCTCAGTGGTTTCCTCGGAGTTTCAAATACTTTAGGACTAGGCACTGACAAAAAAATACGGTTGACAAGTTTCACTTCTTTCTATTCGCAGTGATACTTACCCAGCAGCACACTAACTCTAACTACAGTCATTCAGCATTGGGTATAATCACAGCCTTGCAGCGCAGCAATGAGACGTACAAATACATAAAATGCCCCTATAAGCGAGTGTCCACCCAGGAAAAATATTGTTTTCAGTCTATACTGCATATCTTCGCTCTCAGCAGCAGTAATTATATGTTGGATTTTCTCTCTTGTTCTTTTGAGTGGTGATATTGAAACTAATCCCGGTCCAGATTCTGTCGTGGGCTCTGCTAGTGCCAGTTTTAATAATCTCGACGTATCCATTGATACGCTATCTAACCACCTTAGTATACTCCACTTAAATGTTCAGAGCATCCTGCCAAAGCTCGATTTAATTGAAGCCGAGGCAGAAGCATACGACGTGCTTGTCTTCTCTGAAAGCTGGCTTAAACCAGACGTAAAAGATGAATCTATCCATATTGAAAACTTCTCATCACCTTTCAGAGCAGATAGACGAGATCGTCCTGGAGGCGGAGTTGTAATTTATGTCCGAGAAACTTTTTTATGTAAGCGCAGGAGCGATCTAGAAGTCAGAGGGCTCGAGGCTTTATGGATTGAACTTGTTATGAAAAAGAAAAAAAAATACTTATTGGTGGATTTTACAGACCACCCAACAGTAATTCAGAGTATTTCGATCGCATAAGCGAAAGCGTTGATAGGGCATTTAATACAAATGTACTGGATATCATTATTCTAGGGGATTTTAATTTCGATATGACCAAGGCAAATAGCAACAAAATGACAGAACTAGTCTTACAATACAGCTTAGTGCAAGTAATAAAGGAACCCACTCACTTTACTGAAAGCTTCTCTTCCCTTATAGACCTAATTTTAGTACGTAACAAATCTAATGTTTTAAAGAGTGGTGTAGTAGATCCGTTCATACCAGACCAAGTTAGGTATCATTGCCCGACAATAGTCCTCTTAAAATTCATACGTCCAACTGTCAAAACGTTTAAAAGAAAGATATGGAACTATAAGCTGGCAGACTTTGAGAAGTTTCGAGCAATACTTTCCCGCCAAAACCTAATTGACAATCTTAACTCAACCTTAGACATTGATGAAAACGTTAAAGACATTTCTACTGCTATACTTTCTGCAGCAAGTGAAAGTATACCCAACAAAACTGTTACAATCAGGCCTTTGGACCACCCCTGGATAACCTGCCATATTAAAAGCCTCATCCGCCAAAGAAAACGTACCTATAGAAAACATAATAGAACAAACAATATCCAGCTCTGGGAGAAATATAAATGTCTTCGTAACAAAATAGTTAACGAAATAAGAAAATCCAAGAAAGAATATTCACTTGACCGTCTACTATCGTGTGAAACAACGGACACTAGGCTCTTTTATAAAACAGCTAAGCAACTTCTAAATTTAGGGAAAAAATCAAATACCATACCCACACTATTTATGAATAATGAGTGTGCAGAAAACGATCTCCAAAAAGCCAATATGCTGAATAATTACTTTGCATCTCAGTCAACATTGATAGATGATAACCGGCCATTACCCCAGCTGCCGCTTGTTCAACACACCATTAGAACGATAACTATTTTAGCTGAGGACGTTAAGGATGTCTTATCAAATCTCAATGTAAATAAAGCCTGTGGTCCAGATTTAATTAGTCCACGACTCCTAAAAGAAGGAGCCACTCTCATCGCAGAACCTCTCTCTATTATATTTAACCGCTCCTTGGGCCAATGTTACTTTCCTGAGCCCTGGAAATATGGTAACGTTACTCCGATTTATAAGAAAGACGATAAATCAATTCCATCAAACTATAGGCCAATTACACTTCTGAGTCAAATGGGAAAAACGATGGAACGTTGTATTCACAAGTATCTGTATAACTATATCATGGAAAACCAAATTCTCACCCCATTCCAATCCGGGTTTGTTCAAGGTGACTCAACTGTCTATCAGCTATTGCATATTTATCATGCTTTTTGTGAAGCCGTAGACAATGGTAAGGACGTCAGGGCCGTATTCTGCGACATCAGTAAGGCCTTTGACAGAGTCTTGCACAGAGGTTTACTTCATAAGCTATTAGGTATAGGCTGCTCAGGAAAAATAACTCGCTGGTTCTCTAGTTATCTCACTGGACGAAAGCAACGCGTCGTTCTGAATGGGCAGTCATCCGATTGGTCCATAGTAAACGCAGGCGTGCCCCAGGGATCAATCCTTGGTCCTCTTCTATTTCTACTGTATATCAATGACATTGTCAATGATATAGGCTGCTCAGTCCGACTGTTCGCAGATGACACAAATCTATACGTTATTGTCGATACCTCTCAAAGAGCTGCAGACCTCTTAAACACTGACTTACAATCTGTTAGTAACTGGGCCCAAAATTGGCTTGTCGATTTCAATGCAAGCAAAACATTATCCATGACTGTTTCTAGGAAAATGAATCTACCCAACCACCCTCCGCTTTGGTTCAACGATGTCACTATAACAGACACAACTACACATAAGCACCTGGGTCTTATGTTTACAAGCACATGTACATGGTCAACCCATATCGAAAACATTGCTAAGAAAGCCTGGACTAGACTTAACCTTATGAGAGCTCTAAAATTTAGAGTTAGTCGTAAAGCTCTTGAAAGAACCTACATAGCTTTTATAAGACCATTGCTGGAGTACTGCGACTCGGTTTTGGACAACTGCTCAACACAGACCAAAAAGCAACTAGACTCAATTCACACCGAAGCTGCAAGGATCATTACTGGGGCAACCAAGTTATGTAGAATTGATAAGATGCTCTCAGATCTGGGATGGGAATCCCTCCAAAGTCGGAGGGACAAACATAAACTCGTTATCTTTTATAAAATATTGAACGGTCTCACGCCAAATTACCTCTCAGATCTTATTCCATCCCTAGTTAGTGAGAGCACTTCATACAACTTTAGACATTCAACGGATATTCGAACTCTCCAAGCCAATACAAACTTGTTTTACAACTCATTTTTCCCTTCTACAATACGCGCTTGGAATGCTCTGTCTGAAGACGTAAAGCAAGCTCCCTCAGTTACCTCGTTTAAATATCGACTCAACAGAAACATTACAAAACCCCCGAAGTATTACAACTCGGGCTCGCGCTTGGGACAAATTCTCCAAGCAAGAATGAGAATGGAATGCAGTTCACTAAACTCCCACCTCTACAGAAAAAATATAGTGTCCAATCCAACCTGTAAGTGTGGTGGCTTTGAAAGCGTTCACCACTTCCTTTTTACATGCCCCAGATACGAGGAAACTCGGCAAAGATACCTGCCCAGCAACATCAACAACTATAACTCTCACGACCTACTTTTTGGCATAGAAACTATGACCTACCACCAAAACGAGACCCTTTTTGCTAAAGTTCAAGACTATATCATTCACTCTGGCAGGTTCATTACTAGACCCACAGCCTAGTCGGTTACTAAGTACGCACAAAGATAAAATAATATTGCCGTCTAATTTATTTGCTCCGGCCCGGTCACGGGATGAGTTTGTGAGATGAATCGGTCTCCTTCTACTACTCGCGTTTCTTTTGCTCTTCTATATGAAATTTCTCTTTTGAGACATCAGTGACAGCTTGCTAATTAACTCGCGGGCACAGCAACTTTAGCAACTTAAATACAGGAAGTGCCAGTCGCACTATTCTTCAGAAAATCTGACGTCACTAACACGCTAATATGTAAGCGAATGTACTCCTTGCCAGCTGTCACTGATCTCTCTCTCTCTCTCTCTCTCTCTCTCTCTCTCTCTCTCTCTCTCTCTCTCTTATTGGAATTAATCAGCATTGTTATGTGTATTTCTTCCTCTGAAATCACTTGGTTTATATGTACTACAAAAGCCATTCATTTAATGTAAAATATACTTGTCCCAGGAGATGACTTTTACATAAGCGCTACGCTTACTGTCAGATCCTGAAACACCTTTAACTGTACGAAAATGTTTGTCATTTATATATAAATAAATATTGTTTAAACCAATCTATGTTTTGTGTTTTAAAGCATAAATAAGAAAAAAAAATATAAAAATAAAACAAAAGTAATCAAAAACGCATGGCCTTGAAAATCCAAGCTCTTTTTCACCTTCGTGTGGTGAAGAATGTGCATTTTGGGGTGCTTTCTTGTAGATTGTCGTATTCTAAATTACACTTTTCCCATTATACAAGCATTTAAAAGGGTGTTGGACACAACCTGCAGATTTACTCTTTGCTTCCCTTCTGCAAAAGAGTCTTGCTCTTAAAGGAAAGAAGTTGCCCCTGCGAAACAAATGCTTGTCTTTTCCCATCGACAGCGGAAAACACAAGTATATTTGAAAGAGACTGATAGTTCAAAGGCGACTCTTCTGTCGCGGTTCATTTTTGTTATAGTTTGTCTTTGAATGTGTGTGCCGCTTTTATTTTTGTTTTGGATAGTAAATTGGCCATTTTGTGGGAAAGTAACTATCCGTTTGGCTTTCCGCAAGTGATGTTTGTGTTTGTGTTGGTGTCTCTGATGCCAGTTGTGGGTTAATTTGTATCGATGTCTGATCATTGCATTCACTTCTATTTTGCATCCACTATATATGTGCCCATTCTCTTCAGGCGCATTCAGTGTAGACGAAACTTCGTACGATTATTGCTTATGGCAACTGAGATGGTGTCGCGCTGGAAGAGATACATTGTGACTTGTGAAACCAAGGAGTACACTTATGAGCATGCACATACGTGTCGTATGTCTAGTTTCTGCAGTTTGTTCAAAGTGTTTGATGTGCTCATGAACAGTTTGCATACATACGGAAAATGAAACAACTCGCTTCCCTCTATTAAACAGAATTTTTTCGCGCCTTGCTCGACGCATTAGTTGGTATAATGACATCACACCTATGCGAGACGATTATATCTTTTGTGTCTCTCAAAATGGCCAGTTTCAGATTTGTTTGTTTGTTTGATTTGAGGTTTAACGTCCCCGTCAACACTGATTAGGTCATTTTCGAGACGTCGCTTCCGATATTGTGGGACTTTTACCCAACACTGAGATGAAATGACATCTCAAGCCCTGTCGCCCAATGAAACCAATAGGGTTTATAAGCATGGACGGGCCGACTCGCACCGCTTCACCTGGGCAGGCTTAGGTCCTCTTAGCGGTTTACCAGTACTCGTGTACCGGTCGGTTTCAGCTCTTCGTGGAAGCATCGTGCAGCCCATCTATTTCTTCAAGCCCCGATGGGCGGGGGCCGACCAGTTTCCGATTAAATTGTCATACGTTTTATTTATGCAAATAGTATGGGTCATGAGTGCTCGCATGAACCACCTCAAGGAGACGTTTCTTATGGGCACATGTTATAATCGCCGGAATCAATTAAGCAGTTTTTAACGAGTACCCACACCATATGTCTCCGGACAGGAAACTAATGTACGTCCCTGCAACACAACCCAACATTTCACTATATAACGTAAAGGAAATGCTCTCACTGTGTTTCTTTGCTGGTTTGCAATAAATGGCTGTGTATCATCAATGTCATTCTGTATGACTCACTCGCGCAAATGTACGGTAAAAATACAAAGTACAACTCTAAAGCACAATGTCTAAATGTTGCTTATGTGCACACATTATCGTTTGTTCTCTGAGTGTTTGTATGATTAAGAAAAACCGTTCACAATGCGCCAGCATTGACACGACTTTGTTTTGGCGTGTTTGTGACATACCCAAAAGCATGACGGTTACACAACAGCAAACCGTAGGTCTTTATGAAAGCTGTGCTTGCTTTGGGGAGAGCTTTCAGTACAGAATTGAATATTCTGGTGCTTCTGATTGGATTTTGTCCTAAGCCATTATTTTTCTAAGAAGTACTACTGTTTATTAGAAGAAATATAAGTGGGTATTTGTTATTGTAAAAAGCAGTTGGTTTTTAATAGATACAGAAAATAATGCTGACTGGCCGCTGGAAACGCCTAGACTTTTTTTGCTGCGGTGTGGGTTGGTTGACACTAACTGCCGAAAAGGCCAAAATATATATGCCACACAACACGCACTTTTTTTAAGGTGCTTCTGGAATGTAAATGGTCTTACTGTCAAATTATATAAGTTCTGAAGTTAGGTCTTTTGGAAGCAAGGAATACACCAAATAAACGAAAATAGCAGACTCTGTTTAATTGAGTCTGTTCATGACCGGTACTGAAATGTGCAACACCGGCAACGCCCTCTAGCACCGGCTTAAGCAGAACTCTATTTTAAAAATGATACCAAATGATCTCAATGTTCCCAAAGGACCAAAAAATATAGTCTGCACTATGATGATGTACGGGGAGACGTGAAACGGCCGCCACACGGCACAGCACCAGCTACAGTGAAAATAAATAAGTTCTGAAGTGAGATCCTTTGGAAGCAAGGAATACACCAAATAAATGAAAATAGCAGACTCGGTTTTATTGAGTCTGTTCATGACCGTTACTGAAATGTGCAACTATTTATATTTATATATGCCTTATTATGGACCCTTTAGACTTGTTAAAATGTGGTAGGACATGGAATATGCCCCAATTTACATTGCGAGTAAGGAGATTTTTGTACTGTATGCCACCTGACAGCGTTCTTTAATCACCAACTTCAGTTGAATATTTCAGATATGTGTACAGAAAGCGGTGTCTGATCAGGTTCTACATTTTCTGCTTAAAGTACATGATGGTTTTGTATATCTTTCAGCATACAAAACAGCCCGGTTCCTCAGAAATAGGAAATGGGATATCCTATTACGTGGAAGATTCCAACAAGTTAATGTTTTATAGTTGTCCGACATCAAAACACATTGTATTGACTTCGCTTTGTAGAAAGGTTGAAGGAAGGCTAGTTACATTTGTGTAACGAGTTTGAAAGGAAAATTAAGACAGATTACAAAAGAATAAAGAGAGAGAGAGAGAGATCTGCTATTTGCGGCTCATCACCGAGAAACCGCTTGAAGACGCATGCAAATTGCATACGCCCTACCTCCAGTAATATTTCATGGAGGGTAAGCTGGTCCAACAGCGTGTGTCGGAAAAAGCTTTTCACCAAATTTTGGTGTGATGTGCAAGATATTAGAGGTTCGTAAAATTTGAAATTATATATCGACTACATATTAAACGGCGGTGGTACTGCTAATAGACAAAAGAATTAGCTATTTGTGCTCCTTAGTCCTTACATTGCTTGTCGTGTGAAGTCTGCTATTATAAACTAAGCTAAAATTGATTTGGTCGTACATTGAAAGCTACTAATACCATCATGCCAATGCAAAAAAAACATGTCCTCAGTGAAACAATTAAGAGTCGTACCCCTTGAAATATAAACATAAAGACAGATATAAAACAAAACAGTAATGGTTATATACATGGGCTTATGGAGATGGCCGAGTGGGTTAGACGAGAGTCAGTGGCAACAAGAAAACATGCATACAAAACGAAATCACGGGCGGAGGTTCAAGTCTCGCAAAAAGCTTTAATATAACAGGAGTTGGAATATAATTAAAATGTTTTTTTTTATGTTTGCCTATATACCTGTAAAAGGTTTTTTTTTTGTTGTTTTTTTTTTTTTCATCTTCAATGCACTTTTTCATGCTAGCTTAATTTTCGCTGGAATATATTTATCGTTAACTCCAGCGGTTTAGCATTTGAATCTGACCGCCTTATCTTATTATGTGTTGTATTCTGAAGTTTGATCTTCACCTGAAAACACATCAGCCATTTCCAATTTACTGTTTTCCAAAGCCTAATAGAAGCACGAATGATTTTTTTTTTTATTTGCGGAACGCTAGTTGAAGTATATTTGAAAGAGACTGATAGTTCAAAGGCGACTCTTCTGTCGCGTTTCATTTTTGTTATAGTGTGCCGCTTATATTTTTGTTTTGGATAGTAAATTGGCCATTTTGTGGGAAAGTAACTGTCCGTTTGGCTTTCCGCTAGTGATGTTTCCATTAGGTTCTAGTTATTTCATGTTCGTGTTTCTTTCCATGTTGGTGTCTCTGATGCCAGTTGTGGGTTAATTTGTATCGATGTCTGATCATTGCATTCACTTCTATTTTGCATCCACTATATATGTACCCATTCTCTTCAGGCGCATTCAGTGTAGACGAAACTTCGTACGATTATTGCTTATGGTAACTGAGATGGTGTCGCGCTGGAAGAGATACATGGTGACTTGTGAAACCAAGGAGTACACTTATGAGCATGCACACACCTCAGTATGTCTAGTTTCTGCAGTTTGTTCAAAGTGTTTGATGTGCTCATGAACAGTTTGCATACATACGGAAAATGAAACAACTCGCTTCCCTCTATTAAACAGAATTTTCTCGCGCCTTGCTCGACGCATTAGTTGGTATAATGACATCACACCTATGCGAGACGATTACATCTTTTGTGTCTCTCAAAATGGCAAGTTTCAGATTTGTTTGTTTGTTTGATTTGAGGTTTAACGTCCCCGTCAACACTGATTAGGTCATTTTGGAGACGTCGCTTCCGATATTGTGGGACTTTTACCCGACACTGAGATGAAATGACATCTCAAGCCCTGTCGCCCAATGAAACCAATAGGGTTTATAAGCATGGACGGGCCGACTCGCACCGCTTCACCTGGACAGGCTTAGGTCCTCTTAGCGGTTTACCAGTACTCGTGTACGGGTCGGCTTCAGCTCTTCTTCTTCAAGCCCCGATGGGCGGGGGCCGACCAGTTTCCGATTAAATTGCCATACGTTTTATTTATGCAAATAGTATGGGTCATGAGTGCTCGCATGAACCACCTCAAGGAGACGTTTCTTATGGGCACATGTTATAATCGCCGGAATCAATTAAGCAGTTTTTAACGAGTACCCACACCATATGTCTCCGGACAGGAAACTAATGTACGTCCCTGCAACACAACCCAACATTTCACTATATAACGTAAAGGAAATGCTCTCACTGTGTTTCTTTGCTGGTTTGCAATAAATGGCTGTGTATCATCAATGTCATTCTGTATGACTCACTCGCGCAAATGTACGGTAAAAATACAAAGTACAACTCTAAAGCACAATGTCTAAATGTTGCTTATGTGCACACATTATCGTTTGTTCTCTGAGTGTTTGTATGATTAAGAAAAACCGTTCACAATGCGCCAGCATTGACACGACTTTGTTTTGGCGTGTTTGTGACATACCCAAAAGCATGACGGTTACACAACAGCAAACCGTAGGTCTTTATGAAAGCTGTGCTTGCTTTGGGGAGAGCTTTCAGTACAGAATTGAATATTCTGGTGCTTCTGATTGGATTTTGTCCTAAGCCATTATTTTTCTAAGAAGTACTACTGTTTATTAGAAGAAATATAAGTGGGTATTTGTTATTGTAAAAAGCAGTTGGTTTTTAATAGATACAGAAAATAATGCTGACTGGCCGCTGGAAACGCCTAGACTTTTTTTGCTGCGGTGTGGGTTGGTTGACACTAACTGCCGAAAAGGCCAAAATATATATGCCACACAACACGCACTTTTTTTAAGGTGCTTCTGGAATGTAAATGGTCTTACTGTCAAATTATATAAGTTCTGAAGTTAGGTCTTTTGGAAGCAAGGAATACACCAAATAAACGAAAATAGCAGACTCTGTTTAATTGAGTCTGTTCATGACCGGTACTGAAATGTGCAACACCGGCAACGCCCTCTAGCACCGGCTTAAGCAGAACTCTATTTTAAAAATGATACCAAATGATCTCAATGTTCCCAAAGGACCAAAAAATATAGTCTGCACTATGATGATGTACGGGGAGACGTGAAACGGCCGCCACACGGCACAGCACCAGCTACAGTGAAAATAAATAAGTTCTGAAGTGAGATCCTTTGGAAGCAAGGAATACACCAAATAAATGAAAATAGCAGACTCGGTTTTATTGAGTCTGTTCATGACCGTTACTGAAATGTGCAACTATTTATATTTATATATGCCTTATTATGGACCCTTTAGACTTGTTAAAATGTGGTAGGACATGGAATATGCCCCAATTTACATTGCGAGTAAGGAGATTTTTGTACTGTATGCCACCTGACAGCGTTCTTTAATCACCAACTTCAGTTGAATATTTCAGATATGTGTACAGAAAGCGGTGTCTGATCAGGTTCTACATTTTCTGCTTAAAGTACATGATGGTTTTGTATATCTTTCAGCATACAAAACAGCCCGGTTCCTCAGAAATAGGAAATGGGATATCCTATTACGTGGAAGATTCCAACAAGTTAATGTTTTATAGTTGTCCGACATCAAAACACATTGTATTGACTTCGCTTTGTAGAAAGGTTGAAGGAAGGCTAGTTACATTTGTGTAACGAGTTTGAAAGGAAAATTAAGACAGATTACAAAAGAATAAAGAGAGAGAGAGAGAGATCTGCTATTTGCGGCTCATCACCGAGAAACCGCTTGAAGACGCATGCAAATTGCATACGCCCTACCTCCAGTAATATTTCATGGAGGGTAAGCTGGTCCAACAGCGTGTGTCGGAAAAAGCTTTTCACCAAATTTTGGTGTGATGTGCAAGATATTAGAGGTTCGTAAAATTTGAAATTATATATCGACTACATATTAAACGGCGGTGGTACTGCTAATAGACAAAAGAATTAGCTATTTGTGCTCCTTAGTCCTTACATTGCTTGTCGTGTGAAGTCTGCTATTATAAACTAAGCTAAAATTGATTTGGTCGTACATTGAAAGCTACTAATACCATCATGCCAATGCAAAAAAAACATGTCCTCAGTGAAACAATTAAGAGTCGTACCCCTTGAAATATAAACATAAAGACAGATATAAAACAAAACAGTAATGGTTATATACATGGGCTTATGGAGATGGCCGAGTGGGTTAGACGAGAGTCAGTGGCAACAAGAAAACATGCATACAAAACGAAATCACGGGCGGAGGTTCAAGTCTCGCAAAAAGCTTTAATATAACAGGAGTTGGAATATAATTAAAATGTTTTTTTTTTATGTTTGCCTATATACCTGTAAAAGGTTTTTTTTTTGTTTTTTTTTTTTTCATCTTCAATGCACTTTTTCATGCTAGCTTAATTTTCGCTGGAATATATTTATCGTTAACTCCAGCGGTTTAGCATTTGAATCTGACCGCCTTATCTTATTATGTGTTGTATTCTGAAGTTTGATCTTCACCTGAAAACACATCAGCCATTTCCAATTTACTGTTTTCCAAAGCCTAATAGAAGCACGAATGATTTTTTTTTTTATTTGCGGAACGCTAGTTGAAGTATATTTGAAAGAGACTGATAGTTCAAAGGCGACTCTTCTGTCGCGTTTCATTTTTGTTATAGTGTGCCGCTTATATTTTTGTTTTGGATAGTAAATTGGCCATTTTGTGGGAAAGTAACTGTCCGTTTGGCTTTCCGCTAGTGATGTTTCCATTAGGTTCTAGTTATTTCATGTTCGTGTTTCTTTCCATGTTGGTGTCTCTGATGCCAGTTGTGGGTTAATTTGTATCGATGTCTGATCATTGCATTCACTTCTATTTTGCATCCACTATATATGTACCCATTCTCTTCAGGCGCATTCAGTGTAGACGAAACTTCGTACGATTATTGCTTATGGTAACTGAGATGGTGTCGCGCTGGAAGAGATACATGGTGACTTGTGAAACCAAGGAGTACACTTATGAGCATGCACACACCTCAGTATGTCTAGTTTCTGCAGTTTGTTCAAAGTGTTTGATGTGCTCATGAACAGTTTGCATACATACGGAAAATGAAACAACTCGCTTCCCTCTATTAAACAGAATTTTCTCGCGCCTTGCTCGACGCATTAGTTGGTATAATGACATCACACCTATGCGAGACGATTACATCTTTTGTGTCTCTCAAAATGGCAAGTTTCAGATTTGTTTGTTTGTTTGATTTGAGGTTTAACGTCCCCGTCAACACTGATTAGGTCATTTTGGAGACGTCGCTTCCGATATTGTGGGACTTTTACCCGACACTGAGATGAAATGACATCTCAAGCCCTGTCGCCCAATGAAACCAATAGGGTTTATAAGCATGGACGGGCCGACTCGCACCGCTTCACCTGGACAGGCTTAGGTCCTCTTAGCGGTTTACCAGTACTCGTGTACGGGTCGGCTTCAGCTCTTCTTCTTCAAGCCCCGATGGGCGGGGGCCGACCAGTTTCCGATTAAATTGCCATACGTTTTATTTATGCAAATAGTATGGGTCATGAGTGCTCGCATGAACCACCTCAAGGAGACGTTTCTTATGGGCACATGTTATAATCGCCGGAATCAATTAAGCAGTTTTTAACGAGTACCCACACCATATGTCTCCGGACAGGAAACTAATGTACGTCCCTGCAACAACCCAACATTTCACTATATAACGTAAAGGAAATGCTGTCACTGTGTTTCTTTGCTGGTTTGCAATAAATGGCTGTGTATCATCAATGTCATTCTGCATGACTCACTCGCGCAAATGTACGGTAAAAATACAAGGTACAGCTCTAAAGCACAATGTCTAAATGTTGCTTATGTGCACACATTATCGTTTGTTCTCTGAGTGTTTGTATGATTAAGAAAAACCGTTCACAATGCGCCAGCATTGACACGACTTTGTTTTGGCGTGTTTGTGACATACCCAAAAGCATGACGGTTGCACAACAGCAAACCGTAGGTCTTTATGAAAGCTGTGCTTGCTTTGGGGAGAGCTTTCAGTACAGAATTGAATATTCTGGTGCTTCTGATTGGATTTTGTCCTAAGCCATTATTTTTCTAAGAAGTACTACTGTTTATTAGAAGAAATATAAGTGGGTATTTGTTATTGTAAAAAGCAGTTGGTTTTTAATAGATACAGAAAATAATGCTGACTGGCCGCTGGAAACGCCTAGACTTTTTTTGCTGCGGTATGGGTTTGTTGACACTAACTGCCGAAAAGGCCAAAATATATATGCCACACAACACGCACTTTTTTTAAGGTGCTTCTGGAATGTAAATGGTCTTACTGTCAAATTATATAAGTTCTGAAGTTAGGTCTTTTGGAAGCAAGGAATACACCAAATAAACGAAAATAGCAGACTCTGTTTAATTGAGTCTGTTCATGACCGGTACTGAAATGTGCAACACCGGCAACGCCCTCTAGCACCGGCTTAAGCAGAACTCTATTTTAAAAATGATACAAAATGATCTCAATGTTCCCAAAGGACCAAAAAATATAGTCTGCACTATGATGATGTACGGGGAGACGTGAAACGGCCGCCACACGGCACAGCACCAGCTACAGTGACAATAAATAAGTTCTGAAGTGAGATCCTTTGGAAGCAAGGAAAACACCAAGTAAATGAAAATAGCAGACTCGGTTTTATTGAGTCTGTTCATGACCGTTACTGAAATGTGCAACTATTTATATTTATATATGCCTTATTATGGACACTTTAGACTTTTTGAAATGAGGTAGGACATGGAATATGCCCCAATTTACATTGCGAGTAAGGAGATTTTTTGTACTGTAGTGTCACCTGACAGCGTTCTTTAATCACCAACTTCAGTTGAATATTTCAGATATGTGTACAGAAAGTGGTGTCTGATCAGGTTCTACATTGTTTGCTTAAAGTACATGATGGTTTTGTATATCTTTCAGCATACAAAACAGCCCGGTTCCTCAGAAATAGGAAATGGGATATCCTATTACGTGGAAGATTCCAACAAGTTAATGTTTTATAGCTGTCCGACATCAAAACACATTGTACTGACTTCGCTTTGTAGAAAGGTTGAAGGAAGGCTAGTTACATTTGTGTAACGAGTTTGAAAGGAAAATTAAGACAGATTACAAAAGAATAAAGAGAGAGAGAGAGAGAGAGAGAGAGAGATCTGCTATTTGCGGCTCATCACCGAGAAACCGCTTGAAGACGCATGCAAATTGCATACGCCCTACCCCAGTAATATTTCATGGAGGGTAAGCTGGTCCAACAGCGTGTGTCGGAAAAAGCTATTCACCAAATTTTGGTGTGATGTGCAAGATATTAGAGGTTCATAAAATTTGAAATTATATATCGACTACATATTAAACGGCGGTGGTACTGCTAATAGACAAAAGAATTAGCTATTTGTGCTCCTTAGTCCTTACATTGCTTGTCGTGTGAAGTCTGCTATTATAAACTAAGCTAAAATTGATTTGGTCGTACATTGAAAGCTACTAATACCATCATGCCAATGCAAAAAAAAAAAAAAAAAACATGTCCTCAGTGAAACAATTAGAGTCGTGCCCCTTGAAATATAAACATAAAGACAGATATAAAACAAAACAGTAATGGTTATATACATGGGCTTAAGGAGATGGCCGAGTGGGTTAGACGAGAGTCAGTGGCAACAAGAAAACATGCATACAAAACGAAATCACGGGCGGAGGTTCAAGTCTCGCAAAAAGCTAGGAGTTGGAATATAATTAAAATGTTTTTTTTTATGTTTGCCTATATACCTGTAAAAGTTTTTTTTTTTTTTTTCATCTTCAATGCACTTTTTCATGCTAGCTTAATTTTCGCTGGAATATATTTATCGTTAACTCCAGCGGTTTAGCATTTGAATCTGACCGCCTTATCTTATTATGTGTTGTATTCTGAAGTTTGATCTTCACCTGAAAACACATCAGCCATTTCCAATTTACTGTTTTCCAAAGCCTAATAGAAGCACGAATGATTTTTTTTTTCATTTGCGGAACGCAAGTTGAAGATTGCGTTTCACTTTCTTTGTAATATTAAAGGGCAATAGCCCTATGTGGTATATTGCGATATTTCATGGCTCCTGAAATGTCATTTGACACCTGATAATCTGTGATATATTTCTGTGCCAAGCATAGATTGTGGGTGCTGGTTACAGTCGTTTCATTGATGCGGTTCTAACGAGTACCCACAATCTATGTTTTGTGTTTTAAAGCATAAATAAGAAAAAAATATAAAAATAAAACAAAAGTAATCAAAAACGCATGACCTTGAAAATCCAAGCTCTTTTTCACCTTCGTGTGGCGAAGAATGTGCATTTTGGGGGTGCTTTCTTGAAGATTGTCGTATTCTAAATTACACTTTTCCCATTATACAAGCATTTAAAAGGGTGGTGGACACAACCTGCCGATTTACTCTTTGCTTCCCTTCTGCAAAAGAGTCTTGCTTTTAAAGGAAAGAATTTGCCCCTGCGAAACAAATGCTTGTCTTTTCCCATCGACAGCGGGAAACACAAGTATATTTGAAAGAGACTGATAGTTCAAAGGCGACTCTTCTGTCGCGTATCATTTTTGTTATAGTGTGCCGCTTATATTTTTGTTTTGGATAGTAAATTGGCCATTTTGTTGGAAAGTAACTGTCCGTTTGGCTTTCCGCTAGTGATGTTTCCATTATGTTCTAGTTATTTCATGTTCGTGTTTCTTTCCATGTTGGTGTCTCTGATGCCAGTTGTGGGTTAATTTGTATCGATGTCTGATCATTGCATTCACTTCTATTTTGCATCCACTATATATGTGCCCATTCTCTTCAGGCGCATTCAGTGTAGACGAAACTTCGTACGATTATTGCTTATGGTAACTGAGATGGTGTCGCGCTGGAAGAGATACATGGTGACTTGTGAAACCAAGGAGTACACTTATGAGCATGCACACACCTCAGTATGTCTAGTTTCTGCAGTTTGTTCAAAGTGTTTGATGTGCTCATGAACAGTTTGCATACATACGGAAAATGAAACAACTCGCTTCCCTCTATTAAACAGAATTTTCTCGCGCCTTGCTCGACGCATTAGTTGGTATAATGACATCACACCTATGCGAGATGATTATATCTTTTGTGTCTCTCAAAATGGCCAGTTTCATATTTTTTTTGTTTGTTTGATTTGAGGTTTAACGTCCCCGTCAACACTGATAAAGTCATTTTGGAGACGTCGCTTCCGATATTGTGGGACTTTTACCCGACACTGAGATGAAATGACATCTCAAGCCCTGTCGCCCAATGAAACCAATAGGGTTTATAAGCATGGACGGACCGACTCGCACCGCTTCACCTGGGCAGGCTTAGGTCCTCTTAGCGGTTTACCAGTACTCGTGTACGGGTCGGTTTCAGCTCTTCGTGGAAGCATCGTGCAGCCCATCTATTTCTTCAAGCCCCGATGGGCGGGGGCCGACCAGTTTCCGATTAAATTGCCATACGTTTTATTTATGCAAATAGTATGTGTCATGAGTGCTCGTATGAACCACCTCAAGGAGACGTTTCTTATGGGCACATGTTATGATCGCCGGAATCAATTAAGCAGTTTTTAACGAGTACCCACACCATATGTCTCCGGACAGGAAACTAATGTACGTCCCTGCAACAACCCAACATTTCACTATATAACGTAAAGGAAATGCTCTCACTGTGTTTTTTGCTGGTTTGCAATAAATGGCTGTGTATCATCAATGTCATTCTGCATGACTCACTCGCGCAAATGTACGGTAAAAATACAAGGTACAGCTCTAAAGCACAATGTCTAAATGTTGCTTATGTGCACACATTATCGTTTGTTCTCTGAGTGTTTGTATGATTAAGAAAAACCGTTCACAATGCGCCAGCATTGACACGACTTTGTTTTGGCATGTTTGTGACATACCCAAGAGCATGACGGTTGCACAAAAGCAAACCGTAGGTCTTTATGAAAGCTGTGCTTGCTTTGGGGAGAGCTTTCAGTACAGAATTGAATATTCTGGTGCTTCTGATTGGATTTTGTCCTAAGCCATTATTTTTCTAAGAAGTACTACTGTTTATTAGAAGAAATATAAGTGGGTATTTGTTATTGTAAAAAGCAGTTGGTTTTTAATAAAACCAGAAAATAATGCTGACTGGCCGCTGGAAACGCCTAGACTTTTTTTGCTGCGGTATGGGTTTGTTGACACTAACTGCCGAAAAGGCCAAAATATATATGCCACACAACACGCACTTTTTTAAGGTGCTTCTGGAATGTAAATGGTCTTACTGTCAAATTATATAAGTTCTGAAGTTAGGTCTTTTGGAAGCAAGGAATACACCAAATAAACGAAAATAGCAGACTCTGTTTAATTGAGTCTGTTCATGACCGGTACTGAAATGTGCAACACCGGCAACGCCCTCTAGCACCGGCTTAAGCAGAACTCTATTTTAAAAATGATACAAAATGATCTCAATGTTCCCAAAGGACCAAAAAAATATAGTCTGCACTATGATGATGTACGGGGAGACGTGAAACGGCCGCCACACGGCACAGCACCAGCTACAGTGACAATAAATAAGTTCTGAAGTGAGATCCTTTGGAAGCAAGGAAAACACCAAGTAAATGAAAATAGCAGACTCGGTTTTATTGAGTCTGTTCATGACCGTTACTGAAATGTGCAACTATTTATATTTATATATGCCTTATTATGGACACTTTAGACTTTTTGAAATGTGGTAGGACATGGAATATGCCCCAATTTACATTGCGAGTAAGGAGATTTTTTGTACTGTAGTGTCACCTGACAGCGTTCTTTAATCACCAACTTCAGTTGAATATTTCAGATATGTGTACAGAAAGTGGTGTCTGATCAGGTTCTACATTGTTTGCTTAAAGTACATGATGGTTTTGTATATCTTTCAGCATACAAAACAGCCCGGTTCCTCAGAAATAGGAAATGGGATATCCTATTACGTGGAAGATTCCAACAAGTTAATGTTTTATAGCTGTCCGACATCAAAACACATTGTACTGACTTCGCTTTGTAGAAAGGTTGAAGGAAGGCTAGTTACATTTGTGTAACGAGTTTGAAAGGAAAATTAAGACAGATTACAAAAGAATAAAGAGAGAGAGAGAGAGAGAGAGAGATCTGCTATTTGCGGCTCATCACCGAGAAACCGCTTGAAGACGCATGCAAATTGCATACGCCCTACCCCAGTAATATTTCATGGAGGGTAAGCTGGTCCAACAGCGTGTGTCGGAAAAAGCTTTTCACCAAATTTTGGTGTGATGTGCAAGATATTAGAGGTTCATAAAATTTGAAATTATATATCGACTACATATTAAACGGCGGTGGTACTGCTAATAGACAAAAGAATTAGCTATTTGTGCTCCTTAGTCCTTACATTGCTTGTCGTGTGAAGTCTGCTATTATAAACTAAGCTAAAATTGATTTGGTCGTACATTGAAAGCTACTAATACCATCATGCCAATGCAAAAAAAAAAAAAAAACATGTCCTCAGTGAAACAATTAGAGTCGTGCCCCTTGAAATATAAACATAAAGACAGATATAAAACAAAACAGTAATGGTTATATACATGGGCTTAAGGAGATGGCCGAGTGGGTTAGACGAGAGTCAGTGGCAACAAGAAAACATGCATACAAAACGAAATCACGGGCGGAGGTTCAAGTCTCGCAAAAAGCTTTAATATAACAGGAGTTGGAATATAATTAAAATGTTTTTTTTTATGTTTGCCTATATACCTGTAAAAGGTTTTTTTTTTTTGTTTTTTTTTTCATCTTCAATGCACTTTTTCATGCTAGCTTAATTTTCGCTGGAATATATTTATCGTTAACTCCAGCGGTTTAGCATTTGAATCTGACCGCCTTATCTTATTATGTGTTGTATTCTGAAGTTTGATCTTCACCTGAAAACACATCAGCCATTTCCAATTTACTGTTTTCCAAAGCCTAATAGAAGCACGAATGATTTTTTTTTCATTTGCGGAACGCTAGTTGAAGATTGCGTTTCACTTTCTTTGTAATATTAAAGGGCAATAGCCCTGTGTGGTATATTGCGATATTTCATGGCTCCTGAAATGTCATTTGACACCTGATAATCTGTGATATATTTCTGTGCCAAGCATAGATTGTGGGTGCTGGTTACAGTCGTTTCATTGATGCGGTTCTAACGAGTACCCACAATCTATGTTTTGTGTTTTAAAGCATAAATAAGAAAAAAAAATATAAAAATAAAACAAAAGTAATCAAAAACGCATGACCTTGAAAATCCAAGCTCTTTTTCACCTTCGTGTGGCGAAGAATGTGCATTTTGGGGGTGCTTTCTTGAAGATTGTCGTATTCTAAATTACACTTTTCCCATTATACAAGCATTTAAAAGGGTGGTGGACACAACCTGCCGATTTACTCTTTGCTTCCCTTCTGCAAAAGAGTCTTGCTTTTAAAGGAAAGAATTTGCCCCTGCGAAACAAATGCTTGTCTTTTCCCATCGACAGCGGGAAACACAAGTATATTTGAAAGAGACTGATAGTTCAAAGGCGACTCTTCTGTCGCGTTTCATTTTTGTTATAGTGTGCCGCTTATATTTTTGTTTTGGATAGAAAATTGGCCATTTTGTTGGAAAGTAACTGTCCGTTTGGCTTTCCGCTAGTGATGTTTCCATTATGTTCTAGTTATTTCATGTTCGTGTTTCTTTCCATGTTGGTGTCTCTGATGCCAGTTGTGGGTTAATTTGTATCGATGTCTGATCATTGCATTCACTTCTATTTTGCATCCACTATATATGTGCCCATTCTCTTCAGGCGCATTCAGTGTAGACGAAACTTCGTACGATTATTGCTTATGGTAACTGAGATGGTGTCGCGCTGGAAGAGATACATGGTGACTTGTGAAACCAAGGAGTACACTTATGAGCATGCACACACCTCAGTATGTCTAGTTTCTGCAGTTTGTTCAAAGTGTTTGATGTGCTCATGAACAGTTTGCATACATACGGAAAATGAAACAACTCGCTTCCCTCTATTAAACAGAATTTTCTCGCGCCTTGCTCGACGCATTAGTTGGTATAATGACATCACACCTATGCGAGATGATTATATCTTTTGTGTCTCTCAAAATGGCCAGTTTCATATTTTTTTGTTTGTTTGATTTGAGGTTTAACGTCCCCGTCAACACTGATAAAGTCATTTTGGAGACGTCGCTTCCGATATTGTGGGACTTTTACCCGACACTGAGATGAAATGACATCTCAAGCCCTGTCGCCCAATGAAACCAATAGGGTTTATAAGCATGGACGGGCCGACTCGCACCGCTTCACCTGGGCAGGCTTAGGTCCTCTTAGCGGTTTACCAGTACTCGTGTACGGGTCGGTTTCAGCTCTTCGTGGAAGCATCGTGCAGCCCATCTATTTCTTCAAGCCCCGATGAGCGGGGGCCGACCAGTTTCCGATTAAATTGCCATACGTTTTATTTATGCAAATAGTATGTGTCATGAGTGCTCGTATGAACCACCTCAAGGAGACGTTTCTTATGGGCACATGTTATGATCGCCGGAATCAATTAAGCAGTTTTTAACGAGTACCCACACCATATGTCTCCGGACAGGAAACTAATGTACGTCCCTGCAACAACCCAACATTTCACTATATAACGTAAAGGAAATGCTCTCACTGTGTTTTTTGCTGGTTTGCAATAAATGGCTGTGTATCATCAATGTCATTCTGCATGACTCACTCGCGCAAATGTACGGTAAAAATACAAGGTACAGCTCTAAAGCACAATGTCTAAATGTTGCTTATGTGCACACATTATCGTTTGTTCTCTGAGTGTTTGTATGATTAAGAAAAACCGTTCACAATGCGCCAGCATTGACACGACTTTGTTTTGGCATGTTTGTGACATACCCAAGAGCATGACGGTTGCACAAAAGCAAACCGTAGGTCTTTATGAAAGCTGTGCTTGCTTTGGGGAGAGCTTTCAGTACAGAATTGAATATTCTGGTGCTTCTGATTGGATTTTGTCCTAAGCCATTATTTTTCTAAGCAGTACTACTGTTTATTAGAAGAAATATAAGTGGGTATTTGTTATTGTAAAAAGCAGTTGGTTTTTAATAAAACCAGAAAATAATGCTGACTGGCCGCTGGAAACGCCTAGACTTTTTTTGCTGCGGTATGGGTTTGTTGACACTAACTGCCGAAAAGGCCAAAATATATATGCCACACAACACGCACTTTTTTTAAGGTGCTTCTGGAATGTAAATGGTCTTACTGTCAAATTATATAAGTTCTGAAGTTAGGTCTTTTGGAAGCAAGGAATACACCAAATAAACGAAAATAGCAGACTCTGTTTAATTGAGTCTGTTCATGACCGGTACTGAAATGTGCAACACCGGCAACGCCCTCTAGCACCGGCTTAAGCAGAACTCTATTTTAAAAATGATACAAAATGATCTCAATGTTCCCAAAGGACCAAAAAAATATAGTCTGCACTATGATGATGTACGGGGAGACGTGAAACGGCCGCCACACGGCACAGCACCAGCTACAGTGACAATAAATAAGTTCTGAAGTGAGATCCTTTGGAAGCAAGGAATACACCAAGTAAATGAAAATAGCAGACTCGGTTTTATTGAGTCTGTTCATGACCGTTACTGAAATGTGCAACTATTTATATTTATATATGCCTTATTATGGACACTTTAGACTTTTTGAAATGTGGTAGGACATGGAATATGCCCCAATTTACATTGCGAGTAAGGAGATTTTTTGTACTGTAGTGTCACCTGACAGCGTTCTTTAATCACCAACTTCAGTTGAATATTTCAGATATGTGTACAGAAAGTGGTGTCTGATCAGGTTCTACATTGTTTGCTTAAAGTACATGATGGTTTTGTATATCTTTCAGCATACAAAACAGCCCGGTTCCTCAGAAATAGGAAATGGGATATCCTATTACGTGGAAGATTCCAACAAGTTAATGTTTTATAGCTGTCCGACATCAAAACACATTGTACTGACTTCGCTTTGTAGAAAGGTTGAAGGAAGGCTAGTTACATTTGTGTAACGAGTTTGAAAGGAAAATTAAGACAGATTACAAAAGAATAAAGAGAGAGAGAGACAGAGATCTGCTGTTTGCGGCTCATCACCGAGAAACCGCTTGAAGACGCATGCAAATTGCATACGCCCTACCCCAGTAATATTTCATGGAGGGTAAGCTGGTCCAACAGCGTGTGTCGGAAAAAGCTTTTCACCAAATTTTGGTGTGATGTGCAAGATATTAGAGGTTCATAAAATTTGAAATTATATATCGACTACATATTAAACGGCGGTGGTACTGCTAATAGACAAAAGAATTAGCTATTTGTGCTCCTTAGTCCTTACATTGCTTGTCGTGTGAAGTCTGCTATTATAAACTAAGCTAAAATTGATTTGGTCGTACATTGAAAGCTACTAATACCACCATGCCAATGCAAAAAAAAAAAAAAAAAAAAACATGTCCTCAGTGAAACAATTAGAGTCGTGCCCCTTGAAATATAAACATAAAGACAGATATAAAACAAAACAGTAATGGTTATATACATGGGCTTATGGAGATGGCCGAGTGGGTTAGACGAGAGTCAGTGGCAACAAGAAAACATGCATACAAAACGAAATCACGGGCGGAGGTTCAAGTCTCGCAAAAAGCTTTAATAAGCTTTAGGAGTTGGAATATAATTAAAATGTTTTTTTTTATGTTTGCCTATATACCTGTAAAAGGTTTTTTTTTTTTTTGTTTTTTTTTTTTTTCATCTTCAATGCACTTTTTCATGCTAGCTTAATTTTCGCTGGAATATATTTATCGTTAACTCCAGCGGTTTAGCATTTGAATCTGACCGCCTTATCTTATTATGTGTTGTATTCTGAAGTTTGATCTTCACCTGAAAACACATCAGCCATTTCCAATTTACTGTTTTCCAAAGCCTAATAGAAGCACGAATGATTTTTTTTTTTATTTGCGGAACGCTAGTTGAAGATTGCGTTTCACTTTCTTTGTAATATTAAAGGGCAATAGCCCTATGTGGTATATTGCGATATTTCATGGCTCCTGAAATGTCATTTGACACCTGATAATCTGTGATATATTTCTGTGCCAAGCATAGATTGTGGGTGCTGGTTACAGTCGTTTCATTGATGCGGTTCTAACGAGTACCCACAATCTATGTTTTGTGTTTTAAAGCATAAATAAGAAAAAAAATATAAAAATAAAACAAAAGTAATCAAAAACGCATGACCTTGAAAATCCAAGCTCTTTTTCACCTTCGTGTGGCGAAGAATGTGCATTTTGGGGGTGCTTTCTTGAAGATTGTCGTATTCTAAATTACACTTTTCCCATTATACAAGCATTTAAAAGGGTGGTGGACACAACCTGCCGATTTACTCTTTGCTTCCCTTCTGCAAAAGAGTCTTGCTTTTAAAGGAAAGAATTTGCCCCTGCGAAACAAATGCTTGTCTTTTCCCATCGACAGCGGGAAACACAAGTATATTTGAAAGAGACTGATAGTTCAAAGGCGACTCTTCTGTCGCGTTTCATTTTTGTTATAGTGTGCCGCTTATATTTTTGTTTTGGATAGTAAATTGGCCATTTTGTTGGAAAGTAACTGTCCGTTTGGCTTTCCGCTAGTGATGTTTCCATTATGTTCTAGTTATTTCATGTTCGTGTTTCTTTCCATGTTGGTGTCTCTGATGCCAGTTGTGGGTTAATTTGTATCGATGTCTGATCATTGCATTCACTTCTATTTTGCATCCACTATATATGTGCCCTTTCTCTTCAGGCGCATTCAGTGTAGACGAAACTTCGTACGATTATTGCTTATGGTAACTGAGATGGTGTCGCGCTGGAAGAGATACATGGTGACTTGTGAAACCAAGGAGTACACTTATGAGCATGCACACACCTCAGTATGTCTAGTTTCTGCAGTTTGTTCAAAGTGTTTGATGTGCTCATGAACAGTTTGCATACATACGGAAAATGAAACAACTCGCTTCCCTCTATTAAACAGAATTTTCTCGCGCCTTGCTCGACGCATTAGTTGGTATAATGACATCACACCTATGCGAGATGATTATATCTTTTGTGTCTCTCAAAATGGCCAGTTTCATATTTTTTTGTTTGTTTGATTTGAGGTTTAACGTCCCCGTCAACACTGATAAAGTCATTTTGGAGACGTCGCTTCCGATATTGTGGGACTTTTACCCGACACTGAGATGAAATGACTTCTCAAGCCCTGTCGCCCAATGAAACCAATAGGGTTTATAAGCATGGACGGGCCGACTCGCACCGCTTCACCTGGGCAGACTTAGGTCCTCTTAGCGGTTTACCAGTACTCGTGTACGGGTCGGTTTCAGCTCTTCGTGGAAGCATCGTGCAGCCCATCTATTTCTTCAAGCCCCGATGGGCGGGGGCCGACCAGTTTCCGATTAAATTGCCATACGTTTTATTTATGCAAATAGTATGTGTCATGAGTGCTCGTATGAACCACCTCAAGGAGACGTTTCTTATGGGCACATGTTATGATCGCCGGAATCAATTAAGCAGTTTTTAACGAGTACCCACACCATATGTCTCCGGACAGGAAACTAATGTACGTCCCTGCAACAACCCAACATTTCACTATATAACGTAAAGGAAATGCTCTCACTGTGTTTTTTGCTGGTTTGCAATAAATGGCTGTGTATCATCAATGTCATTCTGCATGACTCACTCGCGCAAATGTACGGTAAAAATACAAGGTACAGCTCTAAAGCACAATGTCTAAATGTTGCTTATGTGCACACATTATCGTTTGTTCTCTGAGTGTTTGTATGATTAAGAAAAACCGTTCACAATGCGCCAGCATTGACACGACTTTGTTTTGGCATGTTTGTGACATACCCAAGAGCATGACGGTTGCACAAAAGCAAACCGTAGGTCTTTATGAAAGCTGTGCTTGCTTTGGGGAGAGCTTTCAGTACAGAATTGAATATTCTGGTGCTTCTGATTGGATTTTGTCCTAAGCCATTATTTTTTTAAGAAGTACTACTGTTTATTAGAAGAAATACAAGTGTGTATTTGTTATTGTAAAAAGCAGTTGGTTTTTAATAGAACCAGAAAATAATGCTGACTGGCCGCTGGAAACGCCTAGACTTTTTTTGCTGCGGTATGGGTTTGTTGACACTAACTGCCGAAAAGGCCAAAATATATATGCCACACAACACGCACTTTTTTTAAGGTGCTTCTGGAATGTAAATGGTCTTACTGTCAAATTATATAAGTTCTGAAGTTAGGTCTTTTGGAAGCAAGGAATACACCAAATAAACGAAAATAGCAGACTCTGTTTAATTGAGTCTGTTCATGACCGGTACTGAAATGTGCAACACCGGCAACGCCCTCTAGCACCGGCTTAAGCAGAACTCTATTTTAAAAATGATACAAAATGATCTCAATGTTCCCAAAGGACCAAAAAAATATAGTCTGCACTATGATGATGTACGGGGAGACGTGAAACGGCCGCCACACGGCACAGCACCAGCTACAGTGACAATAAATAAGTTCTGAAGTGAGATCCTTTGGAAGCAAGGAATACACCAAGTAAATGAAAATAGCAGACTCGGTTTTATTGAGTCTGTTCATGACCGTTACTGAAATGTGCAACTATTTATATTTATATATGCCTTATTATGGACACTTTAGACTTTTTGAAATGTGGTAGGACATGGAATATGCCCCAATTTACATTGCGAGTAAGGAGATTTTTTGTACTGTAGTGTCACCTGACAGCGTTCTTTAATCACCAACTTCAGTTGAATATTTCAGATATGTGTACAGAAAGTGGTGTCTGATCAGGTTCTACATTGTTTGCTTAAAGTACATGATGGTTTTGTATATCTTTCAGCATACAAAACAGCCCGGTTCCTCAGAAATAGGAAATGGGATATCCTATTACGTGGAAGATTCCAACAAGTTAATGTTTTATAGCTGTCCGACATCAAAACACATTGTACTGACTTCGCTTTGTAGAAAGGTTGAAGGAAGGCTAGTTACATTTGTGTAACGAGTTTGAAAGGAAAATTAAGACAGATTACAAAAGAATAAAGAGAGAGAGAGACAGAGATCTGCTGTTTGCGGCTCATCACCGAGAAACCGCTTGAAGACGCATGCAAATTGCATACGCCCTACCCCAGTAATATTTCATGGAGGGTAAGCTGGTCCAACAGCGTGTGTCGGAAAAAGCTTTTCACCAAATTTTGGTGTGATGTGCAAGATATTAGAGGTTCATAAAATTTGAAATTATATATCGACTACATATTAAACGGCGGTGGTACTGCTAATAGACAAAAGAATTAGCTATTTGTGCTCCTTAGTCCTTACATTGCTTGTCGTGTGAAGTCTGCTATTATAAACTAAGCTAAAATTGATTTGGTCGTACATTGAAAGCTACTAATACCATCATGCCAATGCAAAAAAAAAAAAAAAAACATGTCCTCAGTGAAACAATTAGAGTCGTGCCCCTTGAAATATAAACATAAAGACAGATATAAAACAAAACAGTAATGGTTATATACATGGGCTTATGGAGATGGCCGAGTGGGTTAGACGAGAGTCAGTGGCAACAAGAAAACATGCATACAAAACGAAATCACGGGCGGAGGTTCAAGTCTCGCAAAAAGCTTTAATATAACAGGAGTTGGAATATAATTAAAATGTTTTTTTTTATGTTTGCCTATATACCTGTAAAAGGTTTTTTTTTTTTTTGTTTTTTTTTTTTTTCATCTTCAATGCACTTTTTCATGCTAGCTTAATTTTCGCTGGAATATATTTATCGTTAACTCCAGCGGTTTAGCATTTGAATCTGACCGCCTTATCTTATTATGTGTTGTATTCTGAAGTTTGATCTTCACCTGAAAACACATCAGCCATTTCCAATTTACTGTTTTCCAAAGCCTAATAGAAGCACGAATGATTTTTTTTTTATTTGCGGAACGCTAGTTGAAGATTGCGTTTCACTTTCTTTGTAATATTAAAGGGCAATAGCCCTATGTGGTATATTGCGATATTTCATGGCTCCTGAAATGTCATTTGACACCTGATAATCTGTGATATATTTCTGTGCCAAGCATAGATTGTGGGTGCTGGTTACAGTCGTTTCATTGATGCGGTTCTAACGAGTACCCACAATCTATGTTTTGTGTTTTAAAGCATAAATAAGAAAAAAAATATAAAAATAAAACAAAAGTAATCAAAAACGCATGACCTTGAAAATCCAAGCTCTTTTTCACCTTCGTGTGGCGAAGAATGTGCATTTTGGGGGTGCTTTCTTGAAGATTGTCGTATTCTAAATTACACTTTTCCCATTATACAAGCATTTAAAAGGGTGGTGGACACAACCTGCCGATTTACTCTTTGCTTCCCTTCTGCAAAAGAGTCTTGCTTTTAAAGGAAAGAATTTGCCCCTGCGAAACAAATGCTTGTCTTTTCCCATCGACAGCGGGAAACACAAGTATATTTGAAAGAGACTGATAGTTCAAAGGCGACTCTTCTGTCGCGTTTCATTTTTGTTATAGTGTGCCGCTTATATTTTTGTTTTGGATAGTAAATTGGCCATTTTGTTGGAAAGTAACTGTCCGTTTGGCTTTCCGCTAGTGATGTTTCCATTATGTTCTAGTTATTTCATGTTCGTGTTTCTTTCCATGTTGGTGTCTCTGATGCCAGTTGTGGGTTAATTTGTATCGATGTCTGATCATTGCATTCACTTCTATTTTGCATCCACTATATATGTGCCCTTTCTCTTCAGGCGCATTCAGTGTAGACGAAACTTCGTACGATTATTGCTTATGGTAACTGAGATGGTGTCGCGCTGGAAGAGATACATGGTGACTTGTGAAACCAAGGAGTACACTTATGAGCATGCACACACCTCAGTATGTCTAGTTTCTGCAGTTTGTTCAAAGTGTTTGATGTGCTCATGAACAGTTTGCATACATACGGAAAATGAAACAACTCGCTTCCCTCTATTAAACAGAATTTTCTCGCGCCTTGCTCGACGCATTAGTTGGTATAATGACATCACACCTATGCGAGATGATTATATCTTTTGTGTCTCTCAAAATGGCCAGTTTCATATTTTTTTGTTTGTTTGATTTGAGGTTTAACGTCCCCGTCAACACTGATAAAGTCATTTTGGAGACGTCGCTTCCGATATTGTGGGACTTTTACCCGACACTGAGATGAAATGACTTCTCAAGCCCTGTCGCCCAATGAAACCAATAGGGTTTATAAGCATGGACGGGCCGACTCGCACCGCTTCACCTGGGCAGACTTAGGTCCTCTTAGCGGTTTACCAGTACTCGTGTACGGGTCGGTTTCAGCTCTTCGTGGAAGCATCGTGCAGCCCATCTATTTCTTCAAGCCCCGATGGGCGGGGGCCGACCAGTTTCCGATTAAATTGCCATACGTTTTATTTATGCAAATAGTATGTGTCATGAGTGCTCGTATGAACCACCTCAAGGAGACGTTTCTTATGGGCACATGTTATGATCGCCGGAATCAATTAAGCAGTTTTTAACGAGTACCCACACCATATGTCTCCGGACAGGAAACTAATGTACGTCCCTGCAACAACCCAACATTTCACTATATAACGTAAAGGAAATGCTCTCACTGTGTTTTTTGCTGGTTTGCAATAAATGGCTGTGTATCATCAATGTCATTCTGCATGACTCACTCGCGCAAATGTACGGTAAAAATACAAGGTACAGCTCTAAAGCACAATGTCTAAATGTTGCTTATGTGCACACATTATCGTTTGTTCTCTGAGTGTTTGTATGATTAAGAAAAACCGTTCACAATGCGCCAGCATTGACACGACTTTGTTTTGGCATGTTTGTGACATACCCAAGAGCATGACGGTTGCACAAAAGCAAACCGTAGGTCTTTATGAAAGCTGTGCTTGCTTTGGGGAGAGCTTTCAGTACAGAATTGAATATTCTGGTGCTTCTGATTGGATTTTGTCCTAAGCCATTATTTTTTTAAGAAGTACTACTGTTTATTAGAAGAAATACAAGTGTGTATTTGTTATTGTAAAAAGCAGTTGGTTTTTAATAGAACCAGAAAATAATGCTGACTGGCCGCTGGAAACGCCTAGACTTTTTTTGCTGCGGTATGGGTTTGTTGACACTAACTGCCGAAAAGGCCAAAATATATATGCCACACAACACGCACTTTTTTTAAGGTGCTTCTGGAATGTAAATGGTCTTACTGTCAAATTATATAAGTTCTGAAGTTAGGTCTTTTGGAAGCAAGGAATACACCAAATAAACGAAAATAGCAGACTCTGTTTAATTGAGTCTGTTCATGACCGGTACTGAAATGTGCAACACCGGCAACGCCCTCTAGCACCGGCTTAAGCAGAACTCTATTTTAAAAATGATACAAAATGATCTCAATGTTCCCAAAGGACCAAAAAAATATAGTCTGCACTATGATGATGTACGGGGAGACGTGAAACGGCCGCCACACGGCACAGCACCAGCTACAGTGACAATAAATAAGTTCTGAAGTGAGATCCTTTGGAAGCAAGGAATACACCAAGTAAATGAAAATAGCAGACTCGGTTTTATTGAGTCTGTTCATGACCGTTACTGAAATGTGCAACTATTTATATTTATATATGCCTTATTATGGACACTTTAGACTTTTTGAAATGTGGTAGGACATGGAATATGCCCCAATTTACATTGCGAGTAAGGAGATTTTTTGTACTGTAGTGTCACCTGACAGCGTTCTTTAATCACCAACTTCAGTTGAATATTTCAGATATGTGTACAGAAAGTGGTGTCTGATCAGGTTCTACATTGTTTGCTTAAAGTACATGATGGTTTTGTATATCTTTCAGCATACAAAACAGCCCGGTTCCTCAGAAATAGGAAATGGGATATCCTATTACGTGGAAGATTCCAACAAGTTAATGTTTTATAGCTGTCCGACATCAAAACACATTGTACTGACTTCGCTTTGTAGAAAGGTTGAAGGAAGGCTAGTTACATTTGTGTAACGAGTTTGAAAGGAAAATTAAGACAGATTACAAAAGAATAAAGAGAGAGAGAGACAGAGATCTGCTGTTTGCGGCTCATCACCGAGAAACCGCTTGAAGACGCATGCAAATTGCATACGCCCTACCCCAGTAATATTTCATGGAGGGTAAGCTGGTCCAACAGCGTGTGTCGGAAAAAGCTTTTCACCAAATTTTGGTGTGATGTGCAAGATATTAGAGGTTCATAAAATTTGAAATTATATATCGACTACATATTAAACGGCGGTGGTACTGCTAATAGACAAAAGAATTAGCTATTTGTGCTCCTTAGTCCTTACATTGCTTGTCGTGTGAAGTCTGCTATTATAAACTAAGCTAAAATTGATTTGGTCGTACATTGAAAGCTACTAATACCATCATGCCAATGCAAAAAAAAAAAAAAAAAAACATGTCCTCAGTGAAACAATTAGAGTCGTGCCCCTTGAAATATAAACATAAAGACAGATATAAAACAAAACAGTAATGGTTATATACATGGGCTTATGGAGATGGCCGAGTGGGTTAGACGAGAGTCAGTGGCAACAAGAAAACATGCATACAAAACGAAATCACGGGCGGAGGTTCAAGTCTCGCAAAAAGCTTTAATATAACAGGAGTTGGAATATAATTAAAATGTTTTTTTTTATGTTTGCCTATATACCTGTAAAAGGTTTTTTTTTTTTTTGTTTTTTTTTTTTTCATCTTCAATGCACTTTTTCATGCTAGCTTAATTTTCGCTGGAATATATTTATCGTTAACTCCAGCGGTTTAGCATTTGAATCTGACCGCCTTATCTTATTATGTGTTGTATTCTGAAGTTTGATCTTCACCTGAAAACACATCAGCCATTTCCAATTTACTGTTTTCCAAAGCCTAATAGAAGCACGAATGATTTTTTTTTTTATTTGCGGAACGCTAGTTGAAGATTGCGTTTCACTTTCTTTGTAATATTAAAGGGCAATAGCCCTATGTGGTATATTGCGATATTTCATGGCTCCTGAAATGTCATTTGACACCTGATAATCTGTGATATATTTCTGTGCCAAGCATAGATTGTGGGTGCTGGTTACAGTCGTTTCATTGATGCGGTTCTAACGAGTACCCACAATCTATGTTTTGTGTTTTAAAGCATAAATAAGAAAAAAAATATAAAAATAAAACAAAAGTAATCAAAAACGCATGACCTTGAAAATCCAAGCTCTTTTTCACCTTCGTGTGGCGAAGAATGTGCATTTTGGGGGTGCTTTCTTGAAGATTGTCGTATTCTAAATTACACTTTTCCCATTATACAAGCATTTAAAAGGGTGGTGGACACAACCTGCCGATTTACTCTTTGCTTCCCTTCTGCAAAAGAGTCTTGCTTTTAAAGGAAAGAATTTGCCCCTGCGAAACAAATGCTTGTCTTTTCCCATCGACAGCGGGAAACACAAGTATATTTGAAAGAGACTGATAGTTCAAAGGCGACTCTTCTGTCGCGTTTCATTTTTGTTATAGTGTGCCGCTTATATTTTTGTTTTGGATAGTAAATTGGCCATTTTGTTGGAAAGTAACTGTCCGTTTGGCTTTCCGCTAGTGATGTTTCCATTATGTTCTAGTTATTTCATGTTCGTGTTTCTTTCCATGTTGGTGTCTCTGATGCCAGTTGTGGGTTAATTTGTATCGATGTCTGATCATTGCATTCACTTCTATTTTGCATCCACTATATATGTGCCCTTTCTCTTCAGGCGCATTCAGTGTAGACGAAACTTCGTACGATTATTGCTTATGGTAACTGAGATGGTGTCGCGCTGGAAGAGATACATGGTGACTTGTGAAACCAAGGAGTACACTTATGAGCATGCACACACCTCAGTATGTCTAGTTTCTGCAGTTTGTTCAAAGTGTTTGATGTGCTCATGAACAGTTTGCATACATACGGAAAATGAAACAACTCGCTTCCCTCTATTAAACAGAATTTTCTCGCGCCTTGCTCGACGCATTAGTTGGTATAATGACATCACACCTATGCGAGATGATTATATCTTTTGTGTCTCTCAAAATGGCCAGTTTCATATTTTTTTGTTTGTTTGATTTGAGGTTTAACGTCCCCGTCAACACTGATAAAGTCATTTTGGAGACGTCGCTTCCGATATTGTGGGACTTTTACCCGACACTGAGATGAAATGACTTCTCAAGCCCTGTCGCCCAATGAAACCAATAGGGTTTATAAGCATGGACGGGCCGACTCGCACCGCTTCACCTGGGCAGACTTAGGTCCTCTTAGCGGTTTACCAGTACTCGTGTACGGGTCGGTTTCAGCTCTTCGTGGAAGCATCGTGCAGCCCATCTATTTCTTCAAGCCCCGATGGGCGGGGGCCGACCAGTTTCCGATTAAATTGCCATACGTTTTATTTATGCAAATAGTATGTGTCATGAGTGCTCGTATGAACCACCTCAAGGAGACGTTTCTTATGGGCACATGTTATGATCGCCGGAATCAATTAAGCAGTTTTTAACGAGTACCCACACCATATGTCTCCGGACAGGAAACTAATGTACGTCCCTGCAACAACCCAACATTTCACTATATAACGTAAAGGAAATGCTCTCACTGTGTTTTTTGCTGGTTTGCAATAAATGGCTGTGTATCATCAATGTCATTCTGCATGACTCACTCGCGCAAATGTACGGTAAAAATACAAGGTACAGCTCTAAAGCACAATGTCTAAATGTTGCTTATGTGCACACATTATCGTTTGTTCTCTGAGTGTTTGTATGATTAAGAAAAACCGTTCACAATGCGCCAGCATTGACACGACTTTGTTTTGGCATGTTTGTGACATACCCAAGAGCATGACGGTTGCACAAAAGCAAACCGTAGGTCTTTATGAAAGCTGTGCTTGCTTTGGGGAGAGCTTTCAGTACAGAATTGAATATTCTGGTGCTTCTGATTGGATTTTGTCCTAAGCCATTATTTTTTTAAGAAGTACTACTGTTTATTAGAAGAAATACAAGTGTGTATTTGTTATTGTAAAAAGCAGTTGGTTTTTAATAGAACCAGAAAATAATGCTGACTGGCCGCTGGAAACGCCTAGACTTTTTTTGCTGCGGTATGGGTTTGTTGACACTAACTGCCGAAAAGGCCAAAATATATATGCCACACAACACGCACTTTTTTTAAGGTGCTTCTGGAATGTAAATGGTCTTACTGTCAAATTATAAAAGTTCTGAAGTTAGGTCTTTTGGAAGCAAGGAATACACCAAATAAACGAAAATAGCAGACTCTGTTTAATTGGGTCTGTTCATGACCGGTACTGAAATGTGCAACACCGGCAACGCCCTCTAGCACCGGCTTAAGCAGAACTCTATTTTAGAAATGATATCAAATGATCTCAATGTTCCCAAAGGACCAAAAAATATAGTCTGCACTATGATGATGTACGGGGAGACGTGAAACGGCCGCCACACGGCACAGCACCAGCTACAGTGAAAATAAATAAGTTCTGAAGTGAGATCCTTTGGAAGCAAGGAATACACCAAATAAATGAAAATAGCAGACTCGGTTTTATTGAGTCTGTTCATGACCGTTACTGAAATGTGCAACTATTTATATTTATATATGCCTTATTATGGACACTTTAGACTTGTTGAAATGTGGTAGGACATGGAATATGCCCCAATTTACATTGCGAGTAAGGAGATTTTTTTGTACTGTAGTGCCACCTGACAGCGTTCTTTAATCACCAACTTCAGTTGAATATTTCAGATATGTGTACAGAAAGCGGTGTCTGATCAGGTTCTACATTTTCTGCTTAAAGTACATGATGGTTTTGTATATCTTTCAGCATACAAAACAGCCCGGTTCCTCAGAAATAGGAAATGGGATATCCTATTACGTGGAAGATTCCAACAAGTTAATGTTTTATAGTTGTCCGACATCAAAACACATTGTATTGACTTCGCTTTGTAGAAAGGTTGAAGGAAGGCTAGTTACATTTGTGTAACGAGTTTGAAAGGAAAATTAAGACAGATTACAAAAGAATAAAGAGAGAGAGAGAGAGAGAGAGAGAGAGAGAGATCTGCTATTTGCGGCTCATCACCCAGAAACCGCTTGAAGACGCATGCAAATTGCATACGCCCTACCTCCAGTAATATTTCATGGAGGGTAAGCTGGTCCAACAGCGTGTGTCGGAAAAAGCTTTTCACCAAATTTTGGTGTGATGTGCAAGATATTAGAGGTTCATAAAATTTGAAACTATATATCGACTACATATTAAACGGCGGTGGTACTGCTAATAGACAAAAGAATTAGCTATTTGTTCTCCTTAGTCCTTACATTGCTTGTCGTGTGAAGTCTGCTATTATAAACTAAGCTAAAATTGATTTGGTCGTACATTGAAAGCTACTAATACCATCATGCCAATGCAAAAAAAAAACATGTCCTCAGTGAAACAATTAAGAGTCGTACCCCTTGAAATATAAACATAAAGACAGATTTCAAACAAAACAGTAATGGTTATATACATGGGCTTATGGAGATGGCCGAGTGGGTTAGACGAGAGTCAGTGGCAACAAGAAAACATGCATACAAAACGAAATCACGGGCGGATGTTCAAGTCTCGCAAAAAGCTTTAATATAACAGGAGTTGGAATATAATTAAAATGTTTTTTTTTTTATGTTTGCCTATATACCTGTAAAAGTTTTTTTTTTTTTTTTTCATCTTCAATGCACTTTTTCATGCTAGCTTAATTTTCGCTGGAATATATTTATCGTTAACTCCAGCGGTTTAGCATTTGAATCTGACCGCCTTATCTTATTATGTGTTGTATTCTGAAGTTTGATCTTCACCTGAAAACACATCAGCCATTCCCAATTTACTGTTTTCCAAAGCCTAATAGAAGCACGAATGATTTTTTTTTTCATTTGCGGAAGGCTAGTTGAAGATTGCGTTTCACTTTCTTTGTAATATTAAAGGACAATAGTCCTATGTGGTATATTGCGATATTTCATGGCTCCTGAAATGTCATTTGAAACCTGATAATCTGTGATATATTTCTGTGCCAAGCATAGATTGTGGGTGCTGGTTACAGTCGTTTCATTGATGCGGTTCTAACGAGTACCCACAATCTATGTTTTGTGTTTTAAAGCATAAATAAGAAAACAAATATAAAAATATAACAAAAGTAATCAAAAACGCATGACCTTGAAAATCCAAGCTCTTTTTTACCTTCGTGTAGCGAAGAATGTGCATTTTGGGGGTGCTTTCTTGAAGATTGTCGTATTCTAAATTACACTTTTCCCATTATACAAGCATTTAAAAGGGTGGTGGACACAACCTGCCGATTAACTCTTTGCTTCCCTTCTGCAAAAGAGTCTTGCTTTTAAAGGAAAGAATTTGCCCCTGCGAAACAAATGCTTGTCTTTTCCCATCGACAGCGGGAAACACAAGTATATTTGAAAGAGACTGATAGTTCAAAGGCGACTCTTCTGTCGCGTTTCATTGTTGTTATAGTGTGCCGCTTATATTTTTGTTTTGGATAGTAAATTGGCCATTTTGTGGGAAAGTAACTGTCCGTTTGGCTTTCCGCTAGTGATGTTTCCATTAGGTTCTAGTTATTTCATGTTCGTGTTTCTTTCCATGTTGGTGTCTCTGATGCCAGTTGTGGGTTAATTTGTATCGATGTCTGATCATTGCATTCACTTCTATTTTGCATCCACTATATTTGTGCCCATTCTCTTCAGGCGCATTCAGTGTAGACGAAACTTCGTACGATTATTGCTTATGGTAACTGAGATGGTCTCGCGCTGGAAGAGATACATGGTGACTTGTGAAACCAAGGAGTACACTTATGAGCATGCACACACCTCAGTATGTCTAGTTTCTGCAGTTTGTTCAAAGTGTTTGATGTGCTCATGAACAGTTTGCATACATACGGAAAATGAAACAACTCGCTTCCCTCTATTAAACAGAATTTTCTCGCGCCTTGCTCGACGCATTAGTTGGTATAATGACATCACACCTATGCGAGACGATTATATCTTTTGTGTCTCTCAAAATGGCAAGTTTCAGATTTGTTTGTTTGTTTGATTTGAGGTTTAACGTCCCCGTCAACACTGATTAGGTCATTTTGGAGACGTCGCTTCCGATATTGTGGGACTTTTACCCGACACTGAGATGAAATGACATCTCAAGCCCTGTCGCCCAATGAAACCAATAGGGTTTATAAGCATGGACGGGCCGACTCGCACCGCTTCACCTGGGCAGGCTTAGGTCCTCTTAGCGGTTTACCAGTACTCGTGTACGGGTCGGTTTCAGCTCTTCGTGGAAGCATCGTGCAGCCCATCTATTTCTTCAAGCCCCGATGGGCGGGGGCCGACCAGTTTCCGATTAAATTGGCATACGTTTTATTTATGCAAATAGTATGGGTCATGAGTGCTCGTATGAACCACCTCAAGGAGACGTTTCTTATGAGCACATGTTATAATCGCCGGAATCAATTAAGCAGTTTTTAACGAGAACCCACACCATATGTCTCCGGACAGGAAACTAATGTACGTCCCTGCAACAACCCAACATTTCACTATATAACGTAAAGGAAATGCTCTCACTGTGTTTCTTTGCTGGTTTGCAATAAATGGCTGTGTATCATCAATGTCATTCTGCATGACTCACTCGCGCAAATGTACGGTAAAAATACAAGGTACAACTCTAAAGCACAATGTCTAAATGTTGCTTATGTGCACACATTATCGTTTGTTCTCTGAGTGTTTGTATGATTAAGAAAAACAGTTCACAATGCGCCAGCACTGACACGACTTTGTTTTGGCGTGTTTGGGACATACCCAAAAGCATGACGGTTGCACAACAGCAAACCGTAGGTCTTTATGAAAGCTGTGCTTGCTTTGGGGAGAGCTTTCAGTACAGAATTGAATACTCTGGTGCTTCTGATTGGATTTTGTCCTAAGCCATTATTTTTCTAAGAAGTACTACTGTTTATTGGAAGAAATATAAGTGGGTATTTGCTGTTGTAAAAAGCAGTTGGTTTTTAATAGAACCAGAAAATAATGCTGACTGGCCACTGGAAACGCCTAGACTTTTTTTGCTGCGGTATGGGTTTGTTGACACTAACTGCCGAAAAGGCAAAAATATATATGCCACACAACACGCACTTTTTTTAAGGTGCTTCTGGAATGTAAATGGTCTTACTGTTAAATTATATAAGTTCTAAAGTTAGGTCTTTTGGAAGCAAGGAATACACCAAATGAAAAAAGCAGACTCTGTTTAATTGAGTCTGTTCATGACCGGTACTGAAATGTGCAACACCGGCAACGCCCTCTAGCACCGGCTTAAGCAGAACTCTATTTTAAAAATGATACCAAATGATCTCAATGTTCCCAAAGGACCAAAAAATATAGTCTGCACTATGATGATGTACGGGGAGACGTGAAACGGCCGCCACACGGCACAACACCAGCTACAGTGACAATAAATAAGTTCTGAAGTGAGATCCTTTGGAAGCAAGGAATACACCAAATAAATGAAAATAGCAGACTCGGTTTTATTGAGTCTGTTCATGACCGTTACTGAAATGTGCAACTATTTATATTTATATATGCCTTATTATGGACACTTTAGACTTGTTGAAATGTGGTAGGACATGGAATATGCCCCAATTTACATTGCGAGTAAGGATATTTTTTGTACTGTAGTGCCACCTGACAGCGTTCTTTAATCACCAACTTCAGTTGAATATTTCAGATATGTGTACAGAAAGCGGTGTCTGATCAGGTTCTACATTTTCTGCTTAAAGTACATGATGGTTTTGTATATCTTTCAGCATACAAAACAGCCCGGTTCCTCAGAAATAGGAAATGGGATATCCTATTACGTGGAAGATTCCAACAAGTTAATGTTTTATAGTTGTCCGACATCAAAACACATTGTATTGACTTCGCTTTGTAGAAAGGTTGAAGGAAGGCTAGTTACATTTGTGTAACGAGTTTGAAAGGAAAATTAAGACAGATTACAAAAGAATGCAGAGAGAGAGAGAGACCTGCTATTTGCGGCTCATCACCGAGAAACCGCTTGAAGACGCATGCAAATTGCATACCCCCTACCTCCAGTAATATTTCATGGAGGGTAAGCTGGTCCAACAGCGGGTGTCTTTTTTTTGTTTTTCATAAATTTATTAAATATGCCTATTTACAATAAAAACCGGTGGGGTGTAAGGAGCCCCACGCGGCCGACACCTTTGAAATAACAATATGAAACCTAACCGAAAGACCTAGAAAAAACGTTACACATCGAGATATAAAATAAAAATTAGGAGAGAATACTGCAAAAGCCTAGATAGAAGTGTTGAATTGAACATGAAGAAGGAAAAACTGGAAAAGGATAGAGTTGACGTTGATGAAAACTAACCTTATGTGCACACTATGATGGTGCACAAAAATACAAATATTGAAATTAATTATAAACCCCTAACAGGTGTCGTAATTGAAAGGTTAGTAAGGAGCTGACTCTTATGCAAATATAATTTTATGTATATGTTACTATGAAAAATTAAATAATATTTGAAAATTATATAGAAAATAAAGGGTGGGGAATTTTTCAGTCCTTCACTGGTGATCTGGCTGATGTCGCAAGCGTCGTACAACAATGTTGTCCGAGGCTCGCGGCACCAGCGAGAAAACACCAACCTGGGTCTTAAATTATTGTAAATGAATCAGGGCAAGACAGCAACAAATATAATTGAAACAAAGTTGTCAATAAGACTGTAGACGAACGACGACAATAGACGATCAAATATGAAAAAAATGGGACACGAATTGGCTAGAATGTAAATAGGCAGTAGAAAAAATAGGGTTTGGTATACGGTATAATATGTACTAGTCTGTGACCCTTTGCGATGATCAGGGGTGAAAATACACCGTATATAGCCTGGGATAGGGTAAAGCAAAATTAAACCTTATCTCTTTTTTTATACATTAGACCTTGGAGATCGCTCTTACCTATTTTGAAGGGCGGTGAAGGACTTGAAAACTACAGCCGCACGCCCCGGAGACGAAAGACTCGGGTACCTTTCCCCACTAGGGCGCGAGACTGCGTTCTTGTCAAAAAAGGGGGTACTTTCTAAAGTAAAAAATGTTATGTTGTAGATACTATTTGCAATAGAGTCAGACTCTACATATATAGGTTAGTACGGTACACGAAATATTCACAAATGACAAGTACATGTATAGTTTCTATATCGTCAGACGGCTAGGCCAGTCTGAAACGAGAAAACTGTATTAATATATGCATATATACAATTATGAAATAAATACAATGTGTGATTACAGCGAAAGACGAAAAATGTATATATTTTCAAAGCCTCGGACATACAGGCCAGCTGCAGTCCGGGGATGAGAAAAGATAAACAGATTTTTACAAAGAAATAATTTATGTTGGGCCTTTGAAATAATGACGTGGATAAAGCTGTTTATTAAAAATAACTGTTTTAGAAGATGAATCAAAATTACAAAAAAACTCCGTCCAAAATACACCAGTTTTTGATAAAAGAATCCAAAGACATTAAATATCGATCGGCCAAAATTCTAAACTGTAATTTACTAAAAAATTGCGAAACCAAAGAAAACGAAGAAATGTTTTTATTTTCAAATTTAGTTAAATTTCGATTAATCCAGATAACATAACGCGATTCGGTAAGTAAAATTAGGCAAATTTCTGTGATACGTTTTGGTAAATTTGGTAAGATGTGATATCGAAAAATAAGTTCTGAAAAAGTTATCTGGTTCTGTTTAATTTCCCTGATGAGTTTAAGTACAATTCTATTCAAAGGCACAACATATTTCCTAAAAATAAGTGATTTATTGTTTCTGTTTTTGATTTGCAAAGGGGACATGAATTTTCTTTACTAATTTTCTTATTAAATAAATAATAATTTATATATATAACTTCGTGAATAATCTTCCAAAAAATATCTCTGACTTCAGAATCAATACATGGTAAATACATATTTTTGAACAAAATTTTAAAGTTAATTTGGGGGTAAATATTTTGGAATTTGGGTCTGATATTGAGATTATTTAAGAGGGTTTCATAAAAAGTTTTAGTTTTCATAGCTGTAATTGAAATATTATTGTTATTATGAGTGAACTTTCTAAAAATAGCAAGAGAAATTTCATAAAAATGAGGTAGTGTATCGCCGTGGGGAGAAGAATTGGTAGCCAAAGAAGGGTTAAATTTTCTAAGTTGAATGCCGATCCAATATTTAGCAAAATACGTCCACTTAGCTTCATAACCAATAATCAATTTTTGTATGTGGGACAAATACATAGCTTCACATTTCAATTTAAAATTAGGAATATTAAGGCCGCCGTTTAGGAAACTAAGGTACAGGGTGTTTCTCGCAACAGGTTCAAATTTTGAATTCCAAACAAAACTAAAGCTAGATCTAGTTAACAGTGTGATATAATGGGAAGGGATTATATATCTATAAAATTTTCGACAAACCAAGAGAATTCAAAACGGTAGATTTCCCCTTCAAAGACATTTTTCTTAGTTTCCAAAGATTCAATGTTTTATCAAATCTGAGATAAAGTTTGGACCAAATTTCATCGCTGTCTAAATTTTCTCCAAAATGATAGCCTAATATTTTCAAGGATTTCACCCAACTAATACCGAAGGGATGATCAGACCGAGTTTTCCATTTACCAAGATACAATCCTTTCGATTTATCATAATTAATTTTTGAACCCGAAATTCTGCCAAACTGTTTTACCCAATAAAAATATAAATAAATAGAAGTGTCACTTGTCAATATACCAGTGCTATCATCAGCATAAGCAGAAATTTTAGCTTCTAAGTTTGTTCCAGGTAATTTCAGTCCTTTGATTTCCTCTAAGTTTCGAATTTTATTTGCAAAAGGTTCAAGACAAATTACATAAAGTAAATGAGATAAGGAGCAACCTTGCCTAACACCGCGTTTGAGTGGAAATGGTTCCGAAATGAAGTTATTTGCAATTACTGAAGATGAAATGTCGGTATATAATAGTTTGACCCATTTCAAGAAGTCATTGTCAAACCCAAAAGCTGTCAAAGTGTCATATAAATAAGACCAAGATACTCTGTCAAAAGCTTTTTCTTGATCCAAAGAAATGAAGCATGCTGATAAGTTTTTCTGTTCAATATAATCAATAATGTTTCGTAAAAGGTGAACATTGTCAAAAATCGAACGTCCTCTAATAGCACAAGTTTGATCCATATGTATAATCTTGGGTAAAACCCGACTTAGTCGACTAGAGATAACTTTCGAAATAATTTTATAATCATCATTTAGAAGTGATATAGGTCTATAACATTTCATTTCATCCGCCCTAGTGTCATCTTTGCAAATCAGAGTGATATAAGAAAGTTTTTGACTGTCTGATAGTTCACCTTTTTCAAAAGCTAAGTTTATAACTCTACACAAAGTATCACCAAGTATGTCAAAAATGTTATATAAAAAGAACTGGAAAGGCCATCACTACCGGGGGATTTATGGGGTTTCATATCTTTCAGGGCAGATAAGATTTCGGATTTGTTTATTTTATTTTTTAGGTAATTATTGTCAGAGGGTTCAACTTGAGGAAGATTATCAAGAAAAAGAGAGTTTAAGGATGAGTCTACAGGTTCTTCAGTATAGAGCAATTCATAAAATGACTTAAAACAGGTGAGTATATCTAATGATGATGAGTATGAGTAATGTTTTTATATAGTTTTAAATTTGGAAGTAGATACTTCTTTTTGAAAAAAATAACTGGATGGATTTTCATTAGTTTCTAAATTCTTCGCCTTACTCCGTATCAAAGATCCTTTAGAAAGAGAAGTTTCAATTTCTTTCACATTAGTTTTAATTTCACCTAAAAGTTTCAAATCAGAGGTCTGCTTAAGGTACAAACGGTTACAGCGTGTGTCTTTTTTGTTTTTCATAAATTTATTATATTAGCCTATTTACAATAAAAACCGGTGGGGTGTAAGGAGCCCCACGCGGCCGACACCTTTGATATTACAATATGAAACCTAACCGAAAGACCTAGAAAAAACGTTACACATCGAGATATAGAAAATAAAAAATGGAGAGAATATTGCAAAAGCCTAGATAGAATTTTTTAATTGAACATTGATATGAGGAAAGAAAACTGGAAAAGGATAGATTTGCCGTGGATGAAATGAACCTTATGTGCACACAATAACGGTGCACAGAAATATAAACATATATGAAATTAAATTATAAACCTAGCCCTAACAGGTGTCGTAATTGCAAGGTTAGTAATGATCTGACTCTTATGCAAGTATAATGATATATAAAACGAATAATGCCTATGAAAAATTAATGTGTGTTTTCCAAAAATCTCGAAAGAAAAAAAAAATAAGGAGTGGGGATTTTTCAGTCCTTCACTGGTGATCTGGCTGATGTCGCAAGCGTCGTACAACAATGTTGTCCGAGGCTCACGGCACCAGCGAGAAAAGCACCAACCTGGGTCTTAAAGTAGTCTTAATAAATGAATCAAGAGGGAAAAAACCAGCAGTAATTGTAATGGAATCAACGTTGACAATGACACTATGGATACACGACGACAATAGACGATCACACACTGAAAAAAATGGGACACAAATTGGCTAGAATGTGAAAAAGCAGTAGAAAAAGCTGGGGTTGGTATACGGTGTAATATGCGCTAGTTTGTGAACCTTTGCAATGTGTGGGGTAAAAATACACCGTATATAGCCGGGGATAGGAAAAAGCAAAATTAAACCTTATCTCTTTTTTATATATTGGACCCTGGAAATCGCTCTTTGACCTATTATGAAGGGCGGTGAAGGACTTAAAAACTACAGCCGCACACCCCGGTGACGAAAGACTCGGGTACCTTTCCCCACTAGGGCGCGAGACTGCGTTCATGTTAAAAAAGGGTATTTTTTAACTAAAGAAAAATATTGTGCTGCAGATGCTATTTGCAATAGAGTCAGACTCTACATATACAGGTTAGTACGATACATGAAATATTCACAAATGACAAGTACATTTTCAAGATCGTCAGACGGCTAGGCCAGTCTGAAACGAGAAAACTGTATTAATATGTGCATATATACAAATATGGTGTAAATACAATATGTGGTTATAACGAAAGACGAAAATTGTATATCTTTTCAAAACTTCAGACATACAGTCCAGCTGCAGTCTGAAGATGAGAAAAAATAGACAGGAATTTACAATAAATTAATGAAATAGTGAATAATTTATGTTGGGCCTTTGAAATAATGACGTGGATATAGTTGTTGATTAAAAATGACTTTTTTAGAATTTGAATCAAAATTACAAAAAACTCCGTCCAAAATACACCAGTTTTTAATAAAAGAATCCAAAGACATTAAATATTGATCAGCCAAAATTCTAAATTGTAATTTACTAAAAAATTGAGAAACCAAAGAAAAAGAAGAAATGTTTTTATTTTCATGTTTAGCTAAATTTCGATTAATCCAGATAACATAACGCGATTCAGTAAGTAAAATTAAACAAATTTCTGTGATACGTTTTGGTAAATTTGGTAAGATGTGAAATCGAAAAATAAGTTCGGAAAAAGTTATCTGGTTTTGTGTAATTTCCCTGATAAGTTTAAGTACAATTCTGTTCAAAGGCACAACATATTTACATTCTAAAAATAAGTGATTTATTGTTTCTATTTTTGATTTGCAAAGAGGACATGAATTTTCTTTACTAATTTTCTTATTAAATAAATAATAATTTACATATATAACTTCGTGAATAATCTTCCAAAAAATATCTCTGACTTCAGAATCAATACAGGGTAAATACATATTTTTGAACAAAATTTTAAAGTTAATTTGGGGGTAAATATTTTGGAATTTGGGTCTGATATTGAGATTATTTAAGAGGGTTTCATAAAAAGTTTTAGTTTTCATAGTTGTAATCGAAATATTATTGTTATTATTAGTGAACTTTCTAAAAACAGCAAGGGAAATTTCATAAAAATGAGGTAGTGTATCGCCGTGGGGAGAAGAATTGGTAGCCAAAGAAGGGTTAAATTTTCTAAGTTGAATGCCGATCCAATATTTAGCAAAATAAGTCCACTTAGCTTCATAACCAATAATCAATTTTTGTATGTGGGACAAATACATAGCTTCACATTTCAATTTAAAATTAGGAATATTAAGGCCGCCATTTAGGAAACTAAGATACAGGGTGTTTCTCGCAACAGGTTCAAATTTTGAATTCCAAACAAAACTAAAGCTAGATCTAGTTAACAATGTAATATAATGGGAAGGGATTATGGCCGCAGAAGCGTAATATAAAATTTTCGACAAACCAAGAGAATTCAAAACGGTAGATTTCCCCTTCAAAGATAGTTTTCTTAGTTTCCAAAAATTCAATGTTTTATCAAATCTGAGATAAAGTTTGGACCAAATTTCATCACTGTCTAAATTTTCTCCAAAATGATAACCTAATATTTTCAAGGATTTCACCCAACTAATACCGAAGGGATGGTCAGACCGAGTTTTCCATTTACCTAGATACATTCCCTTCGATTTATCATAATTAATTTTTGAACCCGAAATTCTGCCAAACTGTTTTACCCAATAGAAATATAAATGAATAGAAGTGTCACTTGTCAATATACCAGTGCTATCATCAGCATAAGCAGAAAATTTAGCTTCTAAGTTTGTTCCAGGTAATTTCAGTCCTTTGATTTCCTCTAAGTTTCGAATTTTATTTGCAAAAGGTTCGAGACAAATTACATAAAGCAAAGGAGATAAGGAGCAACCTTGCCTAACACCTCGCTTGAGTGGAAATGGTTCCGAAATGAAGTTATTTACAATTACTGAAGATGAAATGTCGGTATATAATAGTTTAACCCATTTCAAGAAGTCGTTGTCAAAACCAAAAGCTGTCAAAGTGTCATATAAATAAGACCAAGATACTCTATCAAAAGCTTTTTCTTGATCCAAAGAAATGAAGCATGCTGATAAGTTTTTCTGTTCAATATAATCAATAATGTTTCGTAAAAGATGAACATTGTCAAAAATCGAACGTCCTCTAATAGCACAAGTTTGATCCATATGTATAATCTTGGGTAAAACCCGACTTAGTCGACTAGAGATAACTTTCGAAATAATTTTATAATCAACATTTAGAAGTGATATAGGTCTATAACATTTCATTTCATCCGCCCTAGTGTCATCTTTGCAAATCAGAGTGATATAAGAAAGTTTTTGACTGTCTGATAGTTCACCTTTTTCAAAAGCTAAGTTTATAACTCTACACAAAGTATCACCAAGTATGTCAAAAAATGTTATATAAAAAGAACTGGAAAGGCCATCACTACCGGGGGATTTATGGGGTTTCATATCTTTCAGGGCAGATAAGATTTCGGATTTGTTTATTTTATTTTTTAGGTAATTATTGTCAGAGGGTTCAACTTGAGGAAGATTATCAAGAAAAAGAGAGTTTAAGGATGAGTCTACAGGTTCTTCGGTATAGAGTAATTCATAAAATGATTTAAAACAGGTGAGTATATCTGATGATGATGAGTATGATACATTATGATGAGTAATGTTTTTTATAGTTTTAAATTTGGAAGTAGATACTTCTTTTTGAAAAAAATAACTGGATGGATTTTCATTAGTTTCTATATTCTTCGCCTTACTCCGAATCAAAGATCCTTTAGAAAGAGAAGTTTCAATTTCTTTCACCTTAGTTTTAATTTCATCTAAAAGTTTCAAATCTGAAGTCTGCTTAAGGTCCAAACGGTTATATTTTTGTTTCAAAAGTTTCAATTCACCATACAAGGTCTTATTTTTAGATTTAGAGTAATCTATGCAAAATAATTTTATGTTATGTTTCATATTGTCCCACCAGTTTAAATCAATATTTTCAGTTTTAGAAGTTATTTCCCAAAATATTTTGAAAGCAGAAACAAAAGCTTTATCTTCCAGAAGTTCATCGTTTAATTTCCAATAGGATTTACCAAAAGTTGTCCCAGCTCCATTTTGACAATTCAACTGCATCATAATGAAATCATGATCCGAACATGCACAAGGTAAAGTATCAAAAGCTATCAAGTTTTCCTTCAAGATAGAAGAAATATAGAATCTATCTATTCTTGTGCCAATCATATCGTAGTTAGGAATATTCTTTATCATCCAAGTTACAGCACGTTTGTTAGGATACAGGTGTCTAAAACAATCTACCAAGCTCATTTTCCCAATTAATGATTTGAAAGATTTCGACCCAATCATGCCTTTATCTAAGTTTCCACCAAGCTTATCTAATCTTGAGTCCATAATAAAATTGAAATCGCCACCAATGATAAGATTTTTAGCTCCACAAAGATGTCTTGACAAACTGGGAATGAAATCCAATCTTTCTGTTGAATTAGTCGGACAGTATACATTAAGAAGTCTGAAGTTTGAAATTTCTTCCCCGGAAAAATCTAGACGAATCAATCTTCCATAAATATCAGTATCAAAGTTCTCAACAACAAGTTTGTCATTGAAGAGAAAAATAGCTACACCGCATGAGTTAGATTTACCAAAGTTCCAAATACATCTTTTATTAAGATTGAATTTTTGTTCAATAGATCTAGCCAATGTTACATTATCAACATAAGTTTCTTGCAAAAGTAAAATATCAATTTTATTCTTAGTCGCAAAATCTTTAATCAAATCTTGTTTAAATTTGGATCTAAATCCATTGACATTTAAGCTTGCTATATTCAGATCCATCTCGCCAAGTTAGTGTGATGAATAAAGTTGTGAAGGTAAAAATACCGTGTTACACATGTGTCAACGCCTTCCGGAACCATCCGAGTATTTCACCGAAGTTAGCCGAGCAGTCAAGATAAAAAAAAAATCTAAAGTTACTGCAGGTATATTTTCCAATAATGTAATACCGAGAGAATAATTGAAGCGATCTAAGTTAGCTGAAAACTGTATACAGGTAAAGTGGAAAGACGAAGAATTAGTGCAGCGACAAACAAGGTAGATTAAAATCAGCCAGGTAAAATAAACCCGATACACTGCAACGAAGTGTATCGAGTGTATTTTACCTGTACAAGGTATGTTACAAATCACATGGAAAACAGAACAAATATACACAGGTAAGTAAATTAGATTGGCGTATTGGAAAAATCGAAAATCAGTGAAGTGAAGAACCGAGTAGACAATAATCAGATAGGTAAAATACACCTGGTGCGCTACGAAGCGCATCAGGTGCATTTTATCGAACACAGGTAATGTATATACAGGTAAGGTGATTATCTGAGACATAGTGTGATCAAGTTTATGTACATGTAGTGAGCTGTTTTTACAAACGGAGAAATTATACATGTATATAATGGGGTATGACGAAAATGGAGTACAGCGAAAAAGAACTCTGTCTCCACCGTCCCACGCCAATAAAGGCGAGGGACGGCGAAAACAGAGAACTTTTATAATGAGGAAACAAAATTTAAACGATTGACATATTTTCTTTTCCAGGTATATGTTGTCGGGTAAGTATTTACAGAGAAGAAAGAAGACTGGTTTTGAGAAACAAGGTAAAGAAACGACTCCAAATCTGCCACCACTTGCCATTGTTGACATCTGACGGCAGACAAAGAGACTTATTCCTTTCCTTTGCAGGCATATGCTGTGAAGTAAGTATTGAAAAATAATGGAAATAAAGGAAGGTACAGTACATGGTAAGTATGATACAAGGTACAAACAAGAAAAAAGACTGACAATAAAGAAAGGTTTTATTGCCGTAAGGGTGTCCATACTCATAGTCCGTAAGCTCGCCATGGTCGTTTTCCAGCTAGTTCATTTATTGCCATTCCGTAATCTATCTCAAAATCCATAATCAGTCCGCGTCAATTTGCAAGTAAAGGCTGCCAAGAAACCCTTGTCTCATGTCAGTCTGTCCTTGTAAATAGGGGTAAATCCTGGGTTGAGGGTCAAGGGGTCCGGGGAAGGGGACCTTGGCCTGGCCGTCTTATTCGGCGTTATCCAAGGTCCTCCCTCCTCATCAGACCCCCTGTTCCTCTTCAGGCTTCCATCAGTTTCTTCTTCCATGGGCTGTTGCGGATCCGGATCCGACAACCCACCCCCGGAGGCACCAGTGTCCCCACTAGGGGAATTCACCCCAACATCTGGGTCTGCAGACACAGAGGCTGGGGCCACCGGCTCCTCCGGGGCAGGGGGCGACGCCGGACCGGGATCCGCAGTCTTGTCTTCCACAATCTTAGGTTCTACACTTCGCTCAACCCTAGCTGCGAAACTACTATTTGGACATCTTTGTCTCACGTGTCCCACGTGTCTACACCGTAGACAATATGGCGGACGACCGGCCATAGTTAGCAGAATGGACTGGCCCGAATTAAACCGGACGAGGTGCGGAATCTGCTGTTTGCGCAACTCATCCGTTCTAATTCGGACCTCACGGATCCCGTTGAAAGCCACTAACTTTTCATGAGCAGTAGTCATCATAGTGATCTCCATTACGGTCCCAAACTGTTGAAAGATCTCCCGTAAAATTGAGTTGTCAAAATATATAGGGAGCCAATGCACCCTAACACTCACAATCTGCTCTGTCATCTTCATAATCAAGAAAGTCTTGTTAGCAAAAGTGATTTCCTCCAGCGCCATTAATCTATCCACTGTATCGTGGTACTTAAAAAGAATGGAGTACGAAGAATCAGTAGCACTGACCTTGAAAATGCCGGATATCTCCTTAGGTTCTACGCCTTCAGCACACAGCCCATTCAAAAGCTCTCCATAAGACAGCTGGTTCCTCGGATCCACAGGTGTAAGTTTCACAGTTCTCTCAAGTCTGTCTATATTGACGTGATTAGTCTCTAGCCCTTCAAAACGAATCTCAGGATTCATACTGGAATAAACTGACTTTTCAGTTAGAACAAATATATGCAATATATATATCTGTGTGTAAAGGACTTGCCTTCGCGGTCCTGTAAACCTGGTACCAGATAAAAAACCGTATATCACGGAGTCTCCTGAACCAGGTGAAAAGCACTACACCAAATTTTGGTGTGATGTGCAAGATATTCGAGGTTCATAAAATTTGAAATTATATATCGACTACATATTAAACGGCGGTGATACTGCTAATAGACAAAAGAATTAGCTATTTGTGCTCCTTAGTCCTTACATTGCTTGTCGTGTGAAGTCTGCTATTATAAACTAAGCTAAAATTGATTTGGTCGCACATTGAAAGCTACTAATACCATCATGCAAATGCAAAACATGTCCTCAGTGAAACAATTAGAGTCGTGCCCCTTGAAATATAAACATAAAGACAGATATAAAACAAAACAGTAATGGTTATATACATGGGTTTATGGAGATGGCCGAGTGGGTTAGACGAGAGTCAGTGGCAACAAGAAAACATGCATACAAAACGAAATCACGGGCGGAGGTTCAAGTCTCGCAAAAAGCTTTAATATAACAGGAGTTGGAATATAATTAAAATGTTTTTATTTATGTTTGCCTATATACCTGTAAAAGATTTTTTTTTTCATCTTCAATGCACTTTTTAATGCTAGCTTAACTTTCGCTGGAGTATATTTATCGTTAACTCCAGCGGTTTAGCATTTGAATCTGACCGCCTTATCTTATTATGTGTTGTATTCTGAAGTTTGATCTTCACCTGAAAACACATCAGCCATTCCCAATTTACTGTTTTCCAAAGCCTAATAGAAGCACGAATGATTTTTTTTCATTTGCGGAACGCTAGTTGAAGATTGCGTTTCACTTTCTTTGTAATATTAAAGGGCAATAGCCCTATGTAGTATATTGCGATATTTCATGGCTCCTAAAATGTCATTTGACACCTGATAATCTGTGATATATTTCTGTGCCAAGCATAGATTGTGGGTGCTGGTTACAGTCGCTTCATTGATGCGGTTCTAACGAGTACCCACAATCTATGTTTTGTATTTTAAAGCATAGATAAGAAAAAAAATATATAAAAATAAAACAAAAGTAATCAAAAACGCATGACCTTGAAAATCCAAGCTCTTTTTCACCTTCGTGTGGCGAAGAATGTGCATTTTGGGGTGCTTTCTTGAAGATTGTCGTATTCTTAATTACACTTTTCCCATTATACAAGCATTTAAAAGGGTGGTGGACACAACCTGCAGATTTACTCTTTGATTCCCTTCTGCAAAAGAGTCTTGCTCTTAAAGGAAAGAATTTGCCACTGCGAAACAAATGCTTGTCTTTTCCCATCGACAGCGGGAAACACAAGTATATTTGAAAGAGACTGATAGTTCGAAGGCGACTCTTCTGTCGCGTTTCATTTTTGTTATAGTGTGCCGCTTATATTTTTGTTTTGGATAGTAAATTGGCCATTTTGTGGGAAAGTAACTGTCCGTTTGGCTTTCCGCTAGTGATGTTTCCATTAGGTTCTAGTTATTTCATGTTCGTGTTTCTTTCCATGTTGGTGTCTCTGATGCCAATTGTGGGTTAATTTGTATCGATGTCTGATCATTGCATTCACTTCTATTTTGCATCCACTATATATGTGCCCATTCTCTTCAGGCGCATTCAGTGTAGACGAAACTTCGTACGATTATTGCTTATGGTAAGTGAGATGGTCTCCTGCTGGAAGAGATACATGGTGACTTGTGAAACCAAGGAGTACACTTATGAGCATGCACACACCTCAGTATGTCTAGTTTCTGCAGTTTGTTCAAAGTGTTTGATGTGCTCATGAACAGTTTGCATACATACGGAAAGTGAAACAACTCGCTTCCCTCTATTAAACAGAATTTTCTCGCGCCTTGCTCGACGCATTAGTTGGTATAATGACATCACACCTATGCGAGACGATTATATCTTTTGTGTCTCTCAAAATGGCCAGTTTCAGATTTGTTTGTTTGTTTGATTTGAGGTTTAACGTCCCCGTCAACACTGATTAGGTCATTTTGGAGACGTCGCTTCCGATATTGTGGGACTTTTACCCGACACTGAGATGCAATGACATCTCAAGCCCTGTCGCCCAATGAAACCAATAGGGTTTATAAGCATGGACGGGCCGACTCGCACCGCTTCACCTGGGCAGGCTTAGGTCCTCTTAGCGGTTTACCAGTACTCGTGGGTTCAGCTCTTCGTGGAAGCATCGTGCAGCCCATCTATTTCTTCAAGCTCCGATGGGCGGGGGCCGACCAGTTTCCGATTAAATTGGCATACGTTTTATTTATGCAAATAGTATGGGTCATGAGTGCTAGTATGAACCACCTCAAGGAGACTTTTCTTATGGGCACATGTTATAATCGCCTTGGATGGTGATGTTCCTCGTACGACATCCTATGCCGTTTATATTTCGCAATTAATTCGATTTACCAGAGTGTTTCGTCATGTAACTGACTTCAACACTCATAATAAATTGTTAACTGCTAAACTTCTTAATCAGGGTTATCGGTATCATAAACTACGCAAAGCCTTTTCAAAATTTTATAGACGTCATTCCGATTTAATTTCAAAATTCAATGTTGGACTTAAATCTCTTCTACAAATAGGTCTATCGGAACCCGAATTTTATGGTGACTTAGTATATAAACAGAACAATATATAAATGCAATGACTTCAACACCCAATTTCGTAAAATCATTCTTCGATATAAAAAAGACAGACTGCTTGCATGGTTGTTAACCCAATCACGGTTGACAATTGTGCTTCCCTCTTTAATTGCACTCCGGTGGGTCAGGCCTCAGATTCTAGGACGGTTCCAGCGTATAGGCTTACTGAGAATTGGATAGTATATAATTTTAAGTAATGTTGGTTGGTGCCTGAAGTTCTGTCTGTGGTCGGGCCCATCAGAGTCTCACTGTTGGTCTTCTTTTGCTCCAACATTTCAGTGGTTTCTTGCTGTTGAGTTCTCACCGTTGTTTCATCTCCGTGGTGTTTTGATTTTTGTGTACATGGAGATGTTGCACTGATGAGTTAGGAGGCCTTCATGCGGACTGAACAAATTATTTGTCTAAATCCCGATGGAAATAGGGGCGAGGATTGTGGCCGCGTAAAATCTATTTACGCCCCACAGTGGAATTCATTTCAATGACCGTTCCAAGGCGGTTCTTCTGTCAAGGTTTATTTTTGTTATGGTTTGTCTTTGAGAGTGTGTATAGCTTATATTAGTTTGTTTTGAATAGCCAATTGGCCATTTTGTGGGAAAGTAACTGTCCTTTTGATGTTTCCATTTGGGTCTAGTTGTTTCATGTTTGTGCTTCTTTCCCTTTAGTGTCTCTGATTGGAGCTGTGGGTTAATTGTATCGATTCTTGATCATTGCCTTCACTTCTGTTTTACATTGGTACAGAAGTACTCCAATGGCTCGAACCCCGATGGCTCGTTAACCCTGGATTAGTCGAACCGGTTCTTGGTTCTGCAGGGAGTTCCGCCGAATATGATATGGGGATAAGTTAGGGAGACTTGCTTCTTTTGTGCTGCAAACGTATGTTGTGTGTGCTTATTGAAGTCACCTCGATTCTAATGCATCCAACATACATCAATAATGTAGAGCAGTTAAAATACATACAACAACAGTCTCTATTATGCCTCTTGTTATGGCAATAATAGTAATCCCCGGTGGCTCGAACTGCCACACTCTCGAACAAATTTTAATTGGCCCAGGTGGGGGGGGGGGGGGGGGGGGGGGGTTCGAGCAATCAAAGTTTGACTTCAGCCTTAATTAGATGAGTAAAGTATACTCCTTTAATGTTTGTTTTGGTAAAATGTTTGTACTATTTTATGATAAATGTATTTTGTTCGACTTTCATGGGAAGTGCAGGTTAATTTTAATATTCATGGGATTTCTGTTCATTGTTATAGTGACGCTTTTTATACCAAATGGAATCTTCCTCCTTATTTACAGCAGGAGTCCATTTCAAAATTTAGGGGTGTCAGGTTGTGTTTTCATCAAAATCTATTTGGAAAATGACTGAACTTTTAGCAAACAGTGCAGGCCCTGATCAGACGCCGCATTCTGCGGCGTCTGATCTGGGCCTGCAATGTTTGCCAGGGTACCCGTTTTGGGGTTTCTGACACCAAATGGGTTAAATTACAGTGATTTCACATTGTAAGTATGAATTGCCAGGGTCTCTCAAACGCTTTTAAAAGAGCGGACACGTTAAACTTCCAAAGAAGTTAAACCTATTCAATATATTTTCCTAAGAAGTAAAACATATTCAATAAGTAAAACCTATTCAATATATTTTCCTAAGAAGTAAAACATATTGCACGACCCGCAGAAAAAGCAACCGACTGAAGTCTGTTTATTTTCAAGAGTGCCCTAAAATCACCGTGTCATTCTGTCAGTCTGTCAGTCTCTCCGTCCGTAACCGTCCGTTGACCTTGACCTTCTTTGGGTCCGTCCGTAACCCGTTTGTGAAAATTGGTGATTGTGACTTAACCGCTTGGAATATTTAAACAATTTTTGGCATACTGATAGATATCAATGAGATCTAACCAATGAACTTGCGAAATATTACATTCCATTTAGTATAGCCTCGCCGAGGCGAAAAATGTGGAAATTTTCGAACTGCTTCTCCTCGGAAACCGTAGGGCCGATTGAAATCAAATTTCATATGAAGCCTCTATGGGATATGGGGAATCCAGAATTTTCTCATGTGGTCCAGGTCACATGACCAAAATGGCCGCCAAGCCATATATGGTCTGTCTGTCTGTCCGTCCCTAACCCGTTTGTGAAAATTGGTGATAGTGACTTAACCGCTTGGAATATTTAAACAATTTTTGGCATACTGATAGATATCAATGAGATCTTACCAATGAACTTGCGAAATATTACATTCCATTTAGTATAGCCTCGCCGAGGTGAAAAATGTGAAAATTTTCGAACACCTTCTCCTCGGAAACCGTAGGGCCGATTGAAGTCAAATTTCATATGGAGCCTCTATGGTATGGGGGAAACCAAAATTTGCTCATGGGGTCCAGGTCACATGACCAAAATAGCCGCCAAGCCATATATGGTAACAACCCTTCAAAAATAGTCTTCTCCAGAACCACTGGGCAGATTTCCACGAAACTTGATAAATAGCATCTGGGACGTAGGTCCATCATAAATTGCTAAAATGGTGACCCTGGGTTAACCTGGACCTTCTTTGTGTCTTGGTCAAACTTTGATACATATGCTTTTGTATTGGAAAAGTGAGAATGCATTTTATCCTGCAAACGATTCAGAATACAGTACTAAAGTATAAGATATATTTTTGCTCCTTACGATAAGGCGCATTTATTTGGGGAACCGTTTTAGGTCCAGGTCACATGACCAAAATGGCCGCCATACCCATATATGGTAACACTCATAAAGCTAAAAGCATCCGGCGGGTCGTGCACTTCAGCTGAAGCACTGGTTCAATATATTTTCCTACGAAGTAAAACCTCGTATTTTCCTAAGAAGTAAAACCTATTCAATATATTTTCCTAAGAAGTAAAACATATTCAATATATTTTCTGCAGAACATGCACTTCATAGATAAGAAAGAAAACTATATTCATACACAATGGTGTTAGTAATTTTACAAGTCAAATTTTTTTTTTTTTTTTTTTTTGTTGTTGTTGCTGTTGTTGTTGTTTTGTTTTATTTGAGGTTTAACGTCCCCGTCAACACAGTATAGATCATTTTGGAGACGTTGCTTCCAATTTTGTTGGACTTTTACCCGACATTGAGATGAAATGACATCTCAAGCCCTGCCACCCAATGAAACCAATAGGGTTAATAAGCATGGACGGACCGACTCGCACCGCTTTGCCTGGGCAGGCTTAGATCCTCTAAGCGGTTTACCAGTACTCGGAATTAGCTCTGCGTGGAAGCATCATGCAGCCCATCTATTTCTTAAAGCCCCGATGGGCGGGGGCCGACAAGTCAAAGTAGAGGAGTCGCTGATCAATAACGATTTCGAGTTTAGTATACACAATATCATTAAAGATTTCAACGGTAATAAATTGATATTAGATATCACGATAAACATATCAGTATACATGTAGAAAAGATTTGGATTGGAGTTTAACGGCCCAGTCAACACTATTTAGGTCATTTTTGAGCCGGTCAGTTTACCTATCCACACTTTCCTGGGCAGGCTTATACGTAAGCGGTTAACCAGTACAGTGCACATTCTTTCGCCAGAAACTGACAACTACCCTTCTTGAATCAGCGGAAGGGAGAGAATGACCGTAGAAAAGATTTCATGATCAATCTCCACGAAAGAATGTTACCGACCCCGGCGGGAGTCGAACCCGCGTCCTCCTGATCACCAGTCAGACGCGCATCCGACTGAGCCAACGAGGCCGGCATACATGTAGAAAAAAGAATACGAATAAACAGGCTAAACTAGATTTTTCCATCACGAAAACACGCCTATATAATTTTGACCCCTATTGAACCCCACATTATATAGTAAAACTGTGGTTTATAGGGGTATACCTTTTTTTTTATTTCTGCTCTAAAATATAGATTGCGGGTAGGCTACTCGTTAGAACCGCCTCGACAATCTACACTCAGTGGACATAAATGAGTTCCCAAAATGGCTGACAAGAAATTGGGGAAAATATGGTTTGAAATAATTGCAATTTTCTAACTAATTACAAATCATACTCAAATGCTAATTGGCCCATATCACTAATTAGGGTATATGTTTACATCAGCACTTAGTAAATGATGATGTCATCAGTTGCCATGGCAACACCAGACAGCATACAGATTAGCACCTTTCTTTTGAAAAATCAGAGTTATAAAATTATTAATTTCTGATCTTTTTTATGTCCCCGCCTGCCTTGGCAGGAGTGGGGCATATAGCGTTTCGCCGTGATGTTACGTGCGTACGTGTGTATGTCACGTTCGTAACTACCTCGGGCTGAAATGTCGAGCTCAAACCTCGGGCTCGCATTGGAGCTCATAATTTTTTTACCTGTTGTGCTACAAAGTTGAAATTTTGTATGACATTTACTCAGACCAAGACCTATCAGTTCATGTCTAAGTTGACCCAGGGTCGTGCCCCTGGGTTGGGGCATATAGCGTTTCGCCGTGATGTTACGTGCGTATGTCACATTCGTAACCACCTCGGGCTGAAATGTCGAGCTCAAACCTCGGGCTCGCATTGGAGCTCATATTTTTTTTACCTGTTGTGCTACGAAGTTGAAATTTAGTATGACATTTACTCAGACCAAGACCCATCAGTTGATGTTCAAGTTGACCCAGGGTCGTGCCCCTGGGTGGGCCCAAGGGTCAGATTGCGTAACAGGTCAAAATTGTCATATAGGAATTTGTATGCAAAACTGTCAAAATGTCTAATTATCTTGAAAATTAATCAAATTCGAACACCTAAACCATATATATTATTGTTCCTTATGATATTACACATTCCATGACACAGACGTTGGGTCCCTACGGTCACCCCTGGGCCATGCCCCGCCCCTTTTGCTTCATTAAAGTTTTTATATCTCAGAAACTATCCATATCCCCCCACCCCTTAACCATATATATTATTGTTCCTTATGATAAGATGCATTGACTGATACAGACATTGGGGCCATCCCGACCCCCCCCCCCCCCCCCGACCCCCGTTATATAGAAATGTGTATGCAAAACTGTCAAAATGTCTAATTATCTTGAAAATTAATCAGATTTGAACACCTTAATCATATATATTATTGTAACTTATGATATGACACATTCCAAGACACAGACTTTGGGTCCCTCTGGTCACCCCCGGGACATGCCCCCCCCCACCCCCATATAGAAATTAGTATGCAAAACTGTCAAAATTAATCAGATTCGAACACCTAAACCATATATATTATTGTTCCTTATGATATGACACATTCCAAGACGCAGACTTTGGGTCCCTCCGGTCACCCCTGGACCATGCATCGCCCCCTTCGTTTCATAAAAGGCTTTATATATCAGAAACTATCCATGTCCCCACCCTAAACCATATATATTATTGTTCCTTATGATAAGATGCATTGACTGACACAGACTTAATCAGATTCGAACACCTAAACCATACATATTAGTGTTCCTTATGATATGACACATTCTAAGACACAGACTTTGGCTGCCTCTGGTCAACCCCGGACCATGCCCTGCCCCCTTCAATTCATAAAAGGTCTTATAACTCAGAAACAATTCATATCCCCACCACTTATCCATATATATTATTGTTCCTTATGATAAGATGCATTCACTGACACAGACCTTGGGTCCCTGTGGACAGCTCCGGGTCCCTCCGGACACCCCGGGCCATTCTAGAGGATGGGTACAAGCCATATCGACAAAGATATATGGCGGGGGCATCTGCGTACTTAGGACACATGTCTAGTTTAATATAAATTGGTAGAAATGTTGGCAAAATACTGAAAAACAATCTGATTGTGTATAATTTTACCTAGAGACAATAAATTATGGGAAATCTAACCTGCTTTCGGATGGAACATAAATTCGTGAAAATCACCGAAAAGCTGCTAACTTTTTTGTTGATAGACACTAAGGAAATAGACAGAAAACGGTATCTGTGATATATCTGATTTGAGAGATATTGAATCATAGTTTCTAGCAAAAACTGTTGGTTTGAATAGATTTTAGGGGACTGAAGCAGCAAGGAGGCCATTGGGCAGTGCGCACCTGAGCTCTGGTGAACATTGTGGCCCATGGGCCTCTTGTTTTATCATTCGACCGCCTCATACCCATTATCTATGTTTACAGCAGAAATAAGAAAATGCAAGAATGTTTTTTTTTTTGTTTTTTTTTTCGGTGGTAAAATTGTAAAAATATTTGAATAGGCGTCTTTTCATCATGCTGTAAACATTCTAAGAAAACATATTCCTCCTTGACTATTTTTCTTCACCTTGTAACTTAGTCAGCCAAATGAGCGAGGAACCCTTTGCCTTTACTCATGGAAGATGTCTTATATAAAAACAATAAAACAAGTTACAGTGATTAAATAATGATAACAATTATAATAATAATATTATTATTATTATTATTATTACAGTAAAACTTTGATAACTCGAATACGGATAATTCGTTACTTATGGCTAATTCGAACTCACTCTTGTGTCCCCAGAGAATTGTTCTTATAACCCAAATATCCATGCGTTTAGTTTATTTAGAGAAGTTTGTTTTTATTTTAACCTGAAAAGGTAACTTGTGTGTACTCATTAGAATCACATTATGAGTACACACAACATACATTTATTTTATAAGAAGTCGAAAATAAGTAACATTCCTATATTAAGACCACCTTTGGGACTGTTCAAAAGTGGTCTTTAAGACCACTTTTGAACAGTCTCAAAGGTGGTCCCTGACCAGAGGACATTGCAGGCAGAAAACACACAGCAAAAAATTAAGCATACCCTTCAAAATAAGCTTTTTATAGCAGAATTAGTCCTAATGTTAGGTGGTCGTAATAGCGGACTTTCACTGTATATCTTAGAAGCCTCCGTGGTGCAATGGTTACGCTACTCGCCTTGCAAACCAGGGATCGCAGGATCGATCCCGGGCTTCTCCAGACTTTCGGATGAGTCTTTAAACCGATGTCCCGTCTCCGTATGACCTTAGCTGTTGGTGGGACGTAAAACTCACTCACTCACTGTATCTCCTAAGGTCATTCCCAATATGCCTCATTGCCTGGCAGTGTATACCTCAATAGCTCGAACAACCTTTATCTCGAACAAAATTTCGTGGTCCCGAGGGTGTTCGAGTTATCGAAGTTCGGCTGTAATAATAATTACAATAAAAATGTCTTTATTTTTCGAGGATAACATAGTTCAACGGGAGCAATATTCATGCAAAATGTTTGTTCCCTTAATTATTTTGAGCAGTATATATGGCTATTATATATTATGACCATTTTATCAGTGGCGTGTGCATATATACCGGTACACGGCCCCTTTATTATCAGTTCTTTCATTCAATACTAGGTATAAAACGAGAACATGACCTGTTTAGTCTTATACATACAATCTACGGTTGTGTCAAAATTCTTATGTCGACATAAACAATTAAAAGTTAAATGCTAGAAATCAAGTTAAAAACCTGGAGCTGGAAATGATTTCAAGACGAACTCTTGCTTCGCGTTACGTGCAGTTAGCCATCAATTGTTGCAGCGTTATAACAGGATTTTGTACGTTTCTTCCGCTGGGATATACATGGAAGTATTTCTCGCAGTGTATTCTTTACGCCGATCTTGACGCGTCAGTCAAGGAAAACATGACGTTAAGAGTTGAAGTTCATACGTCAGTTTGGGGCACGTCAACGAACTGTAATTTTGCGACGTACGTTCCGGTCGTTGCGGCCATACACGCTTTTATTTGGTGCTGGTTTTTCCTGCTGATGAAAGCGACGCTAAAGGAAGAAAAGTAAGACGTTTCATTGCTCCTTAATCCGAAAAGTGCGAATATTTTTTTCTTATTTCTGCACGAAAATGTATGTTGTGGGTACTCATGAGAAGCGCCTCGGCGAGGCGCTTCTAATGAGTACCCACAGCATACATTTTCATGCAGAAATAAGAAAAATAAAATGTGTATATCCCCTCATTATTTGAGCCGGCGAACGACAAAACCTGCAATAAGACAATGAAAGACTTAGATCAGCCTGCACATGCACCAAGTAGGACAACAGTTTTCATTTAGATCGCTTTGGATGGGCCCCGTCCAACGGGGCTTGGAGAAATATATTGGACTGCATGGTGCTTCCACGCAGAACTGAAACCGACCGCACATGAGTACCGTGGTAAGCCGCTTAGAAGGTCTAAACCTGCCCAGCCAAAGTAGTGCTAGTCTGATCGTTCCTGCATATGAACCCTGTTGGTTTGTTTGGGCTTGAGATGTCATGTAAGTTTCGGGTAAGAGTGACTGAGTCCTACAAAATTTGAGGCAACGTTCTCTAAAATGACCTAAATGTTGACGGCACGTTAAACATCAATTCAAATAAAAATAAAGTTCTCTTTGGATAGTTCTGAGCACTAGAATACTCATGTGGTCAGCGAAGACTCGAATCAGACTGCACCGGATTCGCAGTTTGATCCGAGTCTTTGCTGGTCGCATTTAGTTTTGGTCGTGCGCTGGCTCTTTTCCGTACCATTAATCATTATATACATTCGAAATATACTGTAGTAAAATTTATCTCCGCTGCCGGGGATCGAACCAGGGGCCTCTAGTCTCTGATGCTATAGCCCCCCCCCCTCCCCACTCCCCCTCTTCATTTCCACCCGGTTCGATCCCAGGTATAGCGGAGAAAAAAATTATGTCTCCGAACACTCGCCATTGACATCATTTGCAGGGATGAATGTCAAAAAGTGCACCGTCCTTCGGATCACGGGAGAGTCGTCCCTGTGCAGGTTAAAGACCCACTGCGGTAGCATATCTGGTGTGTTTAAAATGTACACCGTCTGTGACACCGCGAAAAGGTTGAAAAAAGAAGTGAGAAAAAAAGAACTGTTTGAATTTGGACAGACTCCTTGAAAAACAAACAAACAAACAAAACCCAAAGATTTTGCTCATGTGGAGCACATTCTTCCCTGTATGTGTAGACCTCTTTTCAGCCTTGGTCTTATATATGGGCCCCATCAAGCGATTTTGGTATGCGAGCAGCGAAGGTTCAGGCGAGCCTGCGCATCCGCGCAGTCTCGCCAGAACCTTCGCTGCTCGCTCATACAAGCAATGAATCAAGAGGAACATTCAGACAGAAAGCCATATCCCTGGCCCCTCTGAATGGCTGGGCATGCGCAGTTAAAATTTGTCATGACGGAATGCTCGAAGACACAAATTCGCTTGGCGGGGCTCATATAGGAAATATTGAACGGGAAGTCCCGAATTCTGTTCCCCGAAGTGTGCTAATGGAACATGTATTTCCATTTGTTTGTGTCGATTGTCAGATGTCTATCGACCCAAGGTTATGAAAGTCTTCGTCAATCGACCCAAACTTACTAAGCACAGAAGCTCTTAAGCGCTGATGTCAACGTGACTCACTGATTGGTAGGAAATCCAGGTAATCGGGTTATTTATAGAAAATAGCCTCGCTATTCTTAACCCTTTGATGTCAGACTGTTGCGCAAGAGATCTATAGAATATGGACTGGAATCTATAGAATATGTACTGAAATCTATAGAATATGGACTGGAATCTATAGAATATGGACTGGAATCATTTGTTGGGCATGCTAAACAGTGTAGACCCAAATCAGACGCCGCGGCATCTGATCAGGGTCTTCAATGTTTGTTTGATTTGAGCTTAAACGTCCCCGTCAACACTATAGGTCATTTTGGAGACTTCCAATTTTTAGGGACTTTTACCCGACACTGAGATGAAATGACATCTCAGGCACTGTGGACCAAACAAATAGGGTTTATAAGCATGGTGACACCGTTTTGCCTGGGCAGGCTTAGATCCTCTAAGCGGTTTACCAGTACCCGTGAGCGGTCGGTTTGAGTTCTGCGTAGAAGCATCATGCAGCCCATCTATTTCTTCAAGCCCGATGGTCGGTTTGCTTACTGAACAGGAATTTAAGGGTTATTCGTAACAGTCTACAGGTAAGTATACTCGGAAACAATCGACCCACCAGCTCTGTCAGTGCTTTGATTTCTGAAGCATCGCTAAATACCATACAGACCATTGCATGGTGTTGTTCTGTTCCAAAGTACATATTAAAGATAAACTATGATTTAAAGTTCTGTTATTTTAAGTGACCTACGTATCTTTTTAGCTCACCAGAGCCGAAGGCTCCGGGGGAGCTTATAGGATAGGCAGTTGTCCGTCGGCGTCTGCGTCTGTGTCGTCTGCGTCTGCGTCTGCGTCGTCGTGTGACGTCAACACTTTTAAACATCTTCTCCTCTGAAGCCACTGAGCCGATTGGGCCCAAATTTTATCTGTAGCATCCTTGGGCTGGGGGATTGAAAGTTTGTGTTTTTTATGAAAATCTGCTCATTAGTTTGGTTGCTATGGCAACTTAGAGTTTCCATAGACTTATAATGGGGAAAATTGAAAAATGGCATTTACTGCCAAATCATTGCAGATATTTTGACAAAACTTTTATAGAAATGTTTCTTGAGTAAACTTCTCTCAGCCGTATGCTTTTATACCAACCTGAAGGTCCCCCAGGTTGTGCCGGGGCCATGCCCCACCCCCTCCACTTCATAAAAGGCCATATATCACAGAAACCATTCAGATCCCGACCCCTAAACCATATATATTCTTGTTCCTATTGATAAGACGTATTCAGTGACACCAACCTAGGGGTCCTCAGGGATGCGCCGAGGCCATGCCCCACCCCCTCCACTTAATAAAAGGCCCAATATCTTGGAAACTATTAAGATCCCCACCCCTAAACCATATATATTCTTGTTCCTTATGATAAGACCCATTCAGTGACATCAACCTGGGAGTCCACGGGATGCTCCGGGGCCATGCCCCACCCCCTCCATTTCATAAAAGGCCCAATATCTCAGAAACCTTACAGATCCCCGCCCCTAAACCATATATATTCTTGATCCTTATGATAAGACACATTCATTGACACCAACCTGGGGGTCCTCAGGGATGGGCCGGGACCTTGCCTCACCCCTTCACTTCACAAAAGGCCATATATCTCAGAAACCGTTCAGATTCTCACCTCTAAACCATATATATTCTTGTTCATTATGATAAGACGCATTCAGTGATACCAGCCTGGGGGTCCCCAGGGATGTGCTGGGGCCATGCCCCACCTTCTCCATTTCATAATCTCACAATATCTCGGAAACCCTACAAATGACTACCCCCAAAACCATATATATTCTTGTTTCTTATGATAAGACATACTCATTGAAACCAACCTGGGAGTCCCCTGGGGCCTTGCCCCACCCCTCCACTTTACAAAAGGCCTTATATCTCACTTGATGCAGATGTACATGAGGTTAAGCAGGTGTGTCATGCTCAAGAATTACAACTCTGGGTGCTCTGTTTTTTGAGTAATCTCCCCAGACAGTATAACCTTGTGAAGGCCATAAGTCCAACACCCTTTGAGATATATTGAAGGAACTTGGCACAATTGTATACAAGGTACAGAAGGGGTGTCAGGTGCAAGTACCACAACTGTTGGTGCTGTGGTATTTGAGTTATCTACCCTTCCGATGTAACAGTTTGACCAGCTTGTGATCCCCATATCTCCAATACCCTTTGAGACATATTGATGGTACTTTGTACAGAAATACATGAGCTTAAGCAGGCATGTCATTCGCAAGAACCACAATTCTGAGTGTCCTGGTTTTTAGCTCACCAGAGCCGAAGGCTCCGGGGGAGCTTATAGGATAGGCAGTTGTCCGGCGTCGTCGTCGTCGTCGTTGTCGTCGTTGTCGTTGTCGTCGTCGTCTGACGTCAACACTTTCAAACATCTTCTTCTCTGAAGCCACTGGACCGATTCAGCCCAAATTTTATCTGTAGCATCCTTGGGCTGGGGGATTGAAAGTTTGTGTTTTTTATGAAAATCGGCCCATTAGTTTGGTTGCTATAGCAACTTAGAGCTCCCATAGACTTATAATGGGGAAAATTGAAAAATGGCATTAACTGCCAAGCCTTTGCAGATATTGGAACAAAACTTTCATAGAAATGTTCCTTAAGCAATCTAGTATCTACCATATGATTTTAGGCCTACTGCTCAATTTTAATGGTTGCCATGGAAACCAAAATGCAAAAAATAGAAAAAAAATACTTAAAAAATCATCTCCTCAGAAACCGTATGCTCTATGAGGCTGAAAGTTTATGGAAATATTCACCATATTTGCCTATACAGGTTTTGTGTTTTTTATGAAATTCGGCTCTTTAGTTTGGTTGCTATGGCAACTTAGATTTTCCATAGACTTATAATGGGGAAAATTGAAAAATGGCATTAACTACAAAGCCTTCGCAGATATTTTGACAAAACTTTCATAGAAATGTTCCTTTAGTAAACTTCTCTTAGCCATATGCTTTTATGTCAACCTGGGGGTCCAGTAGGTTGTGCCGGGGCCATGCCCCACCCCCAGTACTTCATAAAATGACTTATATCTCAGAAACCTTACAGATCCCCACCCCTAAACCATATATATTCTTGTTCCTATTGATAAGACGCATTCAGTGACACCAACCTGGAGGTCCTCCGGGATGTGCCGAGGCCATGCCCCACCCCCTCCACTTCATAAAAGGCCCAATATCTCGGAAACCATTCAGATCCCCACCCCTGAACCCTATATACTCTTGTTCCTTATGATAAGACGCATTCAGTGACATCAAACTGGGGGTCCCCCGGGATGCGCCGGGGCCATGTCCCGCCCCTCCATTTCATAAAAGGCCCAATATCTCGGAAACCTTACAGATCCCCACCCCTAAACCATATATATTCTTGCTCCTTATGATAAGACGCATTCATTGACCCCAAATTGGGGGTCTTCCTGGGTGCGCCGGAGCCATGCCCCACCCCTTCACTTCACAAAAGGCCATATATCTCAGAAACTGTTCAGAACCCCACCCCTAAACCATATATGTTCTTGTTCATTATGATGAGAAACATTCAGTGACACCAACCTGGGGGTCCCCAGGGATGTGCTGGGGCCATGCCCCACCCCCTCCATTTCATAATATCACAATATCTCGGAAACCTTACAGATCCCCACCCCTAAACCATATATATTCTTGTACCTTATGATAAGACACTTTCATTGACACCAACCTGGGGGTCTCCCTGGGCCTTGCCCCACCCCTGCACTTCACAAAAGGCCTTATATCTCAGAAACTGTTCAGAGCCCCACCCCTAAACCAAATATATTCATCTTTCTTATGATAAGGCACATTCATTGACACCAGCTTGTGAGTCCCCGGGGCATGCCCTGGCCTTGCCCCACCGCTTGACTTCATTGAAAGCCATATATCTCAGAAATAGTTCAGATCCCCACCCCTAAACCATATATATTCTTGTTCCTTATGATAAGACTCGTTCAGTCACACCAACTTGGGGGTCTCTTTGTGCTGAGGCAATGTGCCCGCCCTTCCACTTCATAAAAGGCCATATATTTCAGAAACCAATCAAATCCCCACTCCATATTCATATATATTCTTGTTCCTTATTATTAGCACACCAACTGTAGGGGTGTCCGCAGGGGCCAGTCCTCTCCTTTCCACTTCATGAAAGGATATCTTGGAAACCGTTCAGATTCCCACCCCTAAACCATATATATACTTGGTCCTTATGATGAGACACATTTAGGGACAACAATCTTGGGCTTTCCTGTGAACGACAGGGCATGCTCCAACCCCTCCACTTATATCTCCAGCCATGCAGATCCCCACTGCTAAACCATATATATTCTTGTTCTTTGTGATAAGGCACATTTAGTGATACCAACCAGGGCTCCATTGGGTCCATGCCCCACCCCCTCTCCTTCATAAAACGCCTTATGTTTCATATACTGAGACCACATTGATGCTCATTTGGATATGGGGGTTCATTTGGCAGATTAAAATGATATCATGTTAAAATACATGGCTGCAATTTGGCAGTGCCCACCTGAGCTCTGGTGAGCATAGTGGCCCATGGGCCTCTTGTTTTCTTTTCTCTCTTCCTGGTTTTATATAAATAAGAATGTTTTGTCATCACAGCAAAGATATTGTAATAAAAATGTGGGTTTGCACATTCTTTGCATATTCTGCCCCGGCATGTGATAAGGATAGCAGTTTCATGTTAAGTGTCATTCATGATGAGTACGATTTATAGTACGTATATACTAACCGAATTTACAAACGCAACTTCACTGTAACATATTCGTAAACAACCGTTCCGGATGATGGGGGAGGGAGGGGGTAGCGGTCGGGCGTGTGTGTATGCGTGTGGTGTGGGTGTTCTTTAGCCGTCCGAGTCGGTACTTAATCTTTACTCAACTAACAAGACTGTACACCATATTACGGAGTATACACGTTACAGTCGAACTTCAGTAGCTCAAACACATTTTGGAACATGGAAATTTGTTTCGGAGGCATAATAGGGGATCTTTGCATTTTATTTTTTTTTTCTTTTAAATAACACTATGTGTATTCATTGGGCGATTCTAACGAGTACGCACACATGGCGATAGGCGGTTCTTATGAGTACACACAACATACACAATCAAATACACAATATATAGATCTATATATAAATATCTTCTGTTATGAGAAGTTTTCCTAGGGAATCAAGAACGAGGTTTATTATCATTATTATTAGTAGTAGTAGTTTTACGTCCCCATCAACACTATTTAGGTAAATTTTGAGACGTTGCTTTGTTGTTTGATTTGAGGTTTAACGTCCCCGTCAACACTGTAAAGGTCATTTTGGAGACGTTGCTTCCAATTTTGTGGGACTTTTACCCGACATTGAGATGAAATGACGTCTCAAACCCTGTCGCCCAATGAAACTTTTATCCGACATTGAGATGCAATGAATTCTCAAGCACTCTACCGCCCAACAAAGCCGCTAGGGTTTAAGGTGCGGTCGGACATGCACCACTTTTCCTGGGCAAGCTTAGACCTTTTATGCAGTTTACCATTGCTCAAGTTCGGCCGGCTTCAGCTCTGCGCGGAAGCATCATGCAGCCCAATCTCCAAGTCCCGATGGGCTCAATAACGAGTTCGAAAGAGCCTTTGCTTGTCTATAAGCGCTGTCCAACGAAAAAAAAAGGTATACTCTTAAAGGAAAGAATTTACTCCTGAGAAGCAAATTCTTCCCTTTTAAGAGTTGACCCCTATTGACATGGGAGTCAAAATACTTTTGAATGAGTGCCTCCCCTGAAGATGTATGCATTCCTCTTAAGTGAAATAGCCGCCCTCGGTGCGCGTCTGATGGGTGATCAGGAGGACGCGGGTTCGATACCTGCCGGGGTCAGTAGCATGGAGATTGATCATGAAATCTTTTCTACGGTCATTCTTCTCCTTCCACTGATTCAAGAAGGGCAGTGGTCAGTTTCTGGCAAAAGAATGTGAACTGAACTGGTTAACCGCTTACGAATAAGCTTGTCCATAGGTAAACTGACCGGCTCAAAAATGACCTAAAATAGTGTTGACTGGGCCGTTACACTCCAATACAAACAAATAGACAAACTTAAGTGAAACTTCGATGGCTCGAACACCGATGTTCGCAGTAATGTAGAGCAGATCTTGATTTGTTTGTTTGATTTGAGGTTTAACGTCCCCGTCAACACTGTAAAGGTCATTTTGGAGACGTTGCTTCCAATTTTGTGGGACTTTTACCCAACATTGAGATGAAATGACATCTCAAGCCCTGTTGCCCAATGAAACCAATAGGGTTTAATAGCATGGGCGGTCCGCCTCGCACCGCCGTTCCTGGACAGGCTTAGATCCTCTGAGCGGTTTACCAGTACTAGTGTGCGGGCTGGATTCAGCTCTGCGTGGAAGCATCATGCAGCCCATATATTTCTTCAAGCCCCTATGGGCGGGGGCCAAAGAGCAGATCTTGAGGTAGCTTCGGTCAACTCTTATTGTTTGGTTGCAATTTGCGTGACGATTCTAGAAGAATCTCTTTAACCCTTGTCCTGCTAATCCCGGATATGCCTTATCTTTGAAACAATGTAGATCCAGATCAGATGGCTTCTGACGAAGCCATCTGATCAGGATCTACATTGTTTGTCATTCAGTTTATGAATTTGTTGCAATAATTTGCATCAAGTAATCTGATTGGTTGATAATCGGTAGTGGGTGTGGCATATATGAATATTCAGCAGGACAAGGGTTAAAAAGGTACGAAATTCAGTATGTCATAAAAAGGTTAAAGGAAAGAGTTAACAGAACGTGCGAGCCGCTACGAGCTAAACGTGTCTTCAGTCACGTGCGCACAGTTAAAACTCACATCAGCCAGAGACAGGCTTGTCATCTTATATCGGTGCCCGATGACCAATTTCTTCTCATGCCCCGCTTGCTCGGGCTGTTACAGCTCTGCGTGGAACAATCTATGGTAGATTGTTCCACGCAGAGCTGAAACAGTCCGAGCATGAGTACTGGTTAACCGCACAGTAGACCTAAGCCTGACGCTGCAAGGTGATGCGAGTCGGACCGTCCTTGCATGTCAACCCTAGCGGCTTCTTTTGGGTGATAGGGTTTGAGATGTCATCTCAGTATCGGGCACAAGTCCCACACAATTGGAAGCAATGTCTCCAAAAATACCTCAATAATGTTGACGGGGGCGTAAAACCTCAAACAAACAAACAAAAAACTAATTTCTGAAGGCTCGCGCTGATCGGAGTTTTATGCCTGAAGACTCTTTGTTTTCATTGCGTTCTGTTTATTAAATAGTACAGAAACGTTTTAACTCGTACGCGGTTCAACTTTATTGGTTAGTGATAATCGCATGGCCATTAGCAATAAACGATAAACGGCCAGCAGGAGCACTACAAACTTTTGGTCGTCTGGCAAACATTCGACCAAAAATAATTTGATACTATCAAAATATTGCTTTTTTTTTTTTCATAGAAAGTTGAAACCAAATAGCGATCTTATTTAGATAAAATTTCTGTCACCCGTTAACATTGTGTAATAAAAGCTAGGTTACTAAAAATTTACATTTTATTTGTAAAAACTCTCATTAATTCTGTGATGGTATTTATCCGGTTATTTGACAAGTTATTATGTATGTCAACCCTACCTTTCACATTTTTTTTTAAAAATTCTATGTCTTAAAAACAAGAATGAAAACACACCAACTTAAGATAATGTTGTCTTTGATACCTCTTCAGAAAGACATTTTCAAACGAAAACTTTATATCCTTCTTGTCTAGCCCCCGCCCATCGGGTTTGGAGAAACAGATGGGCTGCATGATGCTTCCACGCAGAGCTGAAACCTACCGCACATGAGTACTGGAAGACCGCTTAGAGGATTTTAGCATACACAGGCAAAGTGATGTGAGTCGGACCGCCCATGCATATAAACTCTATTGGTTTCATTGGACGGCAGGGCTTGAGATGTCATTTCATCTCAATGTCGGGTAAAGTAAAAGTCCCTCAAAATTGCAAGCAACGTCTCCAAAATAACCTATATTAGTGTTGACAGGGACGTTAAACCTCAAAACAACAAACAATTTGACGAGTACGCATTTTCTATGTCTCGGAGCAGACTTATAAAACATTTCCATATTTAAAGTGTTGTTTACAAAGTGTTCATTAGTGGTCTAAATAGTGTTGACTGGGCCGTGAAACTAAAACAATAAATAAACAAACAAAAAATAAAGACAGTACAGACGAATACTACGGGAGAAACTGTAAACTCTTTTTGTGTCAATTGTCAGAAGATCCAAAGTTACTTTGCGCAGTAGCTTTACGTTGTTGATGTGCACGTGACTATCAATGACATTACGATAACCGTGTGACATAGTGCATATTTCTCATCTCCAAAATGGCTACTTTTCTGGTGAAAATTCCTGATATTTTTCTTATAAATACTGCATGCATAGGTCCTTGGTGCTCGTTAGAACCGCCTCATTGAGGCGGTTCTAACGAGTACCCACAACATATGTCTTGGAGTAAAAATAAGAAAACTAATGTATACCCCGTAAACACCCTTTTTCTTTATATAAAGTGGGGTAGGGGGGTCTTCATTTCACAGACTAGTTCACGTGATGTTTGTACGAAACCCAGGTAACAATTTTTTTATAATCGCTAGATTCTTGTCGTTGTGATGTCAGAGCAGATCCAGATTAGATGGCGCAAAACGCGGCGTCTGATCATGATCTACACTGTTTGCATAAAATTTAGGAATCTAAGAAACGAAACAGCCCAATTATCCGATCAGGACCACTTTCCCAGCTGAGAAACAATCGACCCAACAGTACTAGTGCCGTCAATCATTTCGAAAACACGCCTATATACAAAAACAATGTAAATTTTACCGCCAAAAAATCGAAAATTTTAAGATGAAAAATTGTGATATTTCTGCTTAAATTATAGTTGCGGGTACACGTTAGAACCGCCTCATCGAGGCGGTTCTTAAGAGTACCCACACTCTATGCTTAAAATATAGATTGTGGGTACACGTTAGAACCGCCTCATCGAGGCGGTTCTAACGAGTACCCACAATCTATATTTAGAACAGAAATTATAGCTCAGTGGTTTGCGCGTTCGACTTACGATCAAGAGGTTGTAGGTTCGAATCCGGCCACCGGAGCCGAGGTGTGTCCTTGGGCAAAACACTTTATGATTATGCACCACTCGACCCAGGTGTAAATGGGTAGCAGTGGTTAAAGTCACTGCCTCTCTCTCGCGCGCGTGATAACATCCGGAATGAGTGTTCGAGAGTGATTCAATAAGCTTGGAGCTTTCATCGCAATCGAACTAAAATAAATTAGTAATGTATTTTTAATAGCCCGTATGTGGGACCAGGACTGAGGACGGGACAAGGAAGAAGTCTTACCTGGGTAAATGGTTGATAATCTCCCTGGCAGAGGCACTGGTCTGGTTGGTTAAAGTGGCTCAGCTAGACTGAAGAGCGTGGTCTGTTCTGCATGATTTTCTCGCTTCCCGGGCACTGTGTAATATCCAAGTGGGTAAAAACCATCACCTCCCGGTCGGCGTTTCTGGATAGCTCACGACACAACACTCCTCCCCACTTTATCTTGAAGGCCTTGTCACCAGCTGCCAGGTTCATCCTTGAGTGGGACTGATGTCCCACTGTTTCTCAAGTGAGACTGATGTCCCACTGTCACTTCGGGCTTGGACGAGACTAAAAGTCTCAGTCTATTGTCTGGCTTGAAGGAGACGAAGAAGCCTCACTTGCAAGCTGCTGTGTTGAGTCTAGCTTGTTATTTGACAGCTTGAGCGGACAAAGAAGACACACTCAATTTGCTGTCTGGCCATCTCGTTAAGTCCAACAGATTTCGAACTAGAAGTCCAGAAATCGTGACAGAACTAGAAGCTCAATGCCATTTAGTGGACTATTACAGAAATCCGCGGATAGACTGCCGTCTAGAAGACACATTTCTGGATTTGTGCGATCTAGAAAATCAATCTTTCCTTCATTCTTAGTGGATACTTCCAAAATATCAGCACAGTTTGTTAACCAGTGAACTTAAGTAATCAGTAAACCTAATGGTTACCGGGTAATTCTTTATCCGTGTGCATCTTCTAGTAACAATTTGCCTTTCATCTCTGTGGTTGTCTCCTTTTTTCCTCCCTGCCCAGCTAATTGTACCCGAATGGAGCCACCCACATTTTCCGTGAACCTGACCCATTAAACATCTGGCCTGGTGCAGTAATGACAACCACCGCAGGGCAAAACTACAGCTTGTGTTTGTCAGATAGATAAATTTTCTGTTTACCTGACCCCGAGACCCAACGTCCCCATCAACACCGCCTAGGCCACCCCGGAGACGCCGCCCCCAACCCTGCGCGATCCTTACCAGAGATGAAATGACATCTCAATTCCGCCCGCCCAAGGAAACTAGCATAGCCTATATGCATGGACAGTCAGACTTGCACTACCCCGTCCGGGCAGGCCCGGATCCCCTGAGTAGATTACTAGTACTCATGTGCGGTATGCTGCACATGGCATCAGAGGATCTGAATTCCTTAACTGTCTGTATTTTAATATTAAGCTTTATTGGGATAATCCCTCAACCCATTGAGCTAGCTGACCCTTGAAGCTCCCTCAACAATAAAAACCATGTTAAACTTGAATGAGCCTTTTCAAAATCTTGCCTAGAAGATAGTACCCAAGATAACTGGTAAACAATACTGTGGCTAATTTACAGAGTTCTAGTTAATTCCAAATTAGGAGTAATTTACTCCCAACTTTTTCATTTCTGACTCCCAACTTTTTGAAAAGTATGGTAAAACTCCCAACTTTTTCTGGAGGACTGCATTTTTACTCCAATTTTCAAAACCCTAGGAAGAACTCTGCTAAAATCTCATTCCTGTTCATTCAAATGTGTTTTCCATGGAGGCAAAGAGAAACTGCTATTATAAGCCTATACTCTTCCTACCCCAGCAAAAATCTATTTTGTTCATTCAAGCGCGTCTTTCTTATGGAGTCAAAGAGAAACTGCTATTTACAAGCCTATACTCTTTCAACTCCAGCTAAAGTCTTCAATTCGTTCAATTGCATCTTTCTTTAAAATGGAGGCAAAAAGAAACTGCTATTTAAAAGCCGATACTTTTTCTACTCCATTTTAAACTTGCTAACGTTTGGAAGCATTCACATATCAAAATAAAGGGACCTGTATCATTAGGTTTGGACAAATTTTCTTTGCTGTTTTAAAAGCCTTATTTGCCATCATTATTTTGACTAGTTTTGCCTGTCATAGTTTGCATTTGTTAAATTACTTGCTATTTTCTTGCCTTGCACTTAAGTGGAAGCTTTTCTTAGTGACTAGAAGCCTACTTAAGAAACTGTTTTCATCACGCCATTTCAAAATTTAGTGTAGAAGTCATTAGACAACTGGTTCTTCCACCAATGATCTGAAAATATCAATGTGGATCATTCCATTTGATGTTTCATTCTTCTGTCATTCCGATTCTTGTCCATCAATTCCATTAGCAGTCAGTCGTTGTACCCGGGTTTCTGTTAGTGAGCTGACTGTTAACGGAAAACATCTTTTCTTTACCCATTGGAATGTCTCTTTCCTTCCACCGCTTGGGATTTGCACTGGTGTTGTTTAAATCCATTAAGAGCAGCCTCCATGCTTCTAGAATGTTCAAAACAAGCTTGTTTGGCTGTCTATTCATCAGCACATCCCTGACAGAATTTTGAAATAGCCTCCTGCATCCGATGCTTTTCAGGCGGGTCTCTAAATGTGGCAGTGGCAAGGGTCAGAACTTGGTCAGCTGTTCTTCCAAAGATCTTTCCCATCTTGAAATGATTGCTGGAATTTCATTCTTGCTGTATCCCAATCTATCCTCAAATCTCTTCCTAGTCCTGCAGTGATTGCGAAGAAATCCAAAGCTTTGCCCTCGAAAGACCAATATAGGTAATCCTAACATTCTCTGTCAAATCATTTTATCGCTGACCAGCAGCTTTCAAACTTGTATCTGTTTAAAAAACATCCAGCACACATTTCCATCAAATCCACGTTCTTTGGAAGCTGTTTTTGGACCACCACGCCACTCTCTCCTTGAGTGTCTAGAAGACTCCTCAGGATGTGATATGTTATCATCACTCACTTTTCCCACATCAGTAGCGGTATGCCATGGTGACCTTGACCTAGAAGTACTATATCATTAGCGTCTTGACACGCTCAACCTTGAATATTTCCTTGGTGACCTTGACCTGTCATACTTTCTTGATGGTGACCTTGGCCTGCCATGCCTTCTTGAAGAGTCAACCTGTCATGCCTTCTATGTGTCCTTGACATGTTATGCCTTCTAGATGTCCTTGACATTCCATGCCTTCTTGAAGGTGACCTTGACGCTTCACGTCCTCTTGAAGGTGACTGACCTTCCTTACCCTCCTGAAGGTGACCTTGACATCATGACCTTGAAGGTGATTTCCTCATATCATGTCATCTTGAAGGCGTTCTTGACCTTTCATGCCTTCTAGAAAGTGACCTTGACAATTCCTGTCTTCTTGAAGGGGAGCTCAACCTTCCATGCCTCCTAGGTGTCCTTGACAATTCCTGTCTTCCTGATGGTGAACTTGACCTTCCCGCCTAGGTGACCTTGACAATTTCTGTCTCCTTGAAGGTGAGCCCGACCTTCCATGCCTTCTAGAAGGTGTCTCCAGTCTTGGCTTAATCTGCCCTCTTTTGGTTGTTCCTGACCTTTTACCCCTGGAGTTTAACCTTGGTCCGGTTTGCCTTCTTGAATCTTCGAACTTCCTACCATGTGATCTTGACCATGAATGTCTTTTACGGCTGTAGGAATCATATTCACTGGCATGAGGCCTATTTTTTTTCCTATCAAGTCCATTTTCCTATCTGCTTTCGGCGAGACCAAAGACTATTTTTCACATGAAACTATTTTTTCATTCTTGTCTGATGATGTCGTCCAAAGCGCATGTGTCTAGAAGACTCCAAGCACTCCGGTGAACCACCTGGCTGATCAGTCACTTCTTTCTGTTAATTCTTAAACTCTTTGTGAAATCCAATACATGTCCTCTTCTGTTCCTTCCTAGCCATGAGGATTAGAAATCAACTCCATGACTGCTCTACTGTTCTTGGCAATGGGGATTAGAAATCAACCCAATGTGCTCTATTCTTCCTAGCCATGAGGATTAGAAATCAACTACATGACTGCTCTACTACTGTTCTTGGTCATGGGGATTAGAAATCAACGCCATGCCCACAACATTCTTCTATCAATTCTGTTCACGTGAAACCATTTCTTCATCCTTTGGCTGATGGTGTCGTCCGGCGCCTGTGTATCTAGAAGACGACTAATGCTCCATCAAGCCATCTGTCTGGTCAATAATCTTTGCCTCAACATTTGCTATCTTATTTGTGCAAGGAGTGACAAATACAAACTTCTGTAAAGTGTAATATAACTAGAGCTGTCAGAGGATCTGACTATAGCCACGCTTCAGCGCTGTCAGAGAAGAAAGTTATTTAAGCTGCAGAGAAAACAGTTATGAACAAGAAATAACTGTTGAAAATTTTACATTATCTGGAAAAACTCTAAGAGTTGTGAGCCCTTGTCCCTCATTTCAATGAGCATGATACATTACCAGAATGTCCATGTTTATACTAAATTTCATCTTCCATTTTTCAATGTTCAAAGGGTAATAACTCCTAAAGTAGGCAAATCAGAGTCAGGGTTCCTGCGCTCTGCACATTGTCTCATGGTGCTTTACACTTGTGTGAAGTGTCATGAAAATATCTCAAATGGTTTGTGAGTTATGGAGCCGACACAGTCAAAATTGCCTTTTTAAATGTTCAAAGGGCAATAACTCCTAAAGTAGGCAAACCAGAGTTATGGTTCCTGCACTCTGCACATCATCTCAAGGTGCTTTTCATTTATTTGAAGTTTCATGAAAATATCAGAAACGGTTATGGAGCGGACATAGTTAAAATTGCCATTTTTTAATATTCAAAAGCCTATAACTGAAAAAGTAGACAATCCAGAGTTTGGGTTCCTGCGCTCTGCACACGTAATATGGTGCTTTACATTTGTGTGAAGTTTCATAAAATTATCTCAAACGGTTTTTGAGTTATCGAGCAAAGACGGCTAAAATTGATATTTTTCAATATTCAAAGGGAAATAACTCAAAAATTAGGCAATCCAGAGTTATGGTTCCTGCACTCTGCACACCATCTCATGGTGTTTAATGTTTGTGTGAAGTTTCATGAAAATATGTGAATGGGTTTTAAAGTTATGGAGCGGACACGAAAATTGTTAACAGACACAGACAGACACACAGACAGACACACAGAAAATACGAAAACCAGAGTTATGGTTCTTGCGCTCTGCACATTGTCTCATAGTGCTTAACATTTGTGTGAAGTTTCATGAAATTATCTCAAACGGTTTTCGAGTTATGAAGCGGACACTGTTAAAATTGCCATTTTTCAATGTTCAAAGGGCAATAACTCCAAAAATAAGCAATGCAGAGTTATGGTTCCTGCGCTCTGCACATCGTCTCATAGTGCTTAACATTTGTGTGAAGTTTCCTAAAAATATCTCAAACGGTTTTCGAGTTATGAAGCGGACACAATTAAAATTGCCATTTTTCAATGTTCAAAGGGCAATAACTCCAAAAGTAGGTAATCCACAGTTATAATTCCTTCGCTCTGCACATTGTCTTATGGTGTTTAACATTTGTGTGAAGTTTCATGAAAATATGTTAAGCAGATACAAAGTTATGGAGCCAACATAAATTAACGGAATCACGGAATTACGGAATTACGGACAATGTTCAAAGGGCAATAACTCCAAAAGTAGGCAATCCACAGTTATAATTCCTTCGCTCTGCACATTGTCTTATGGTGTTTAACATTTGTGTGAAGTTTCATGAAAATATGTTAAGCAGATACAAAGTTATGGATCCAACACAAATTAACGGAATCACGGAATTACGGAATGACAGAAGGACATGGCAAATCCAATATAGCCCCACTTTTTCAAAGCGGGGCTATAAATATTTCAAGAATAACCTCTGTGTATAGAATACTCCAGAGATTCTTTCCCAAAATATTTATCCTTTTTTTTCTGGCTTTTCGACAGGCAGAACACTTTTCAATAATTTTCGCGTATAGAATACTGCGAAAACCCTAGAAAAGTCTGTCTTTTAAGTGATAAGCAGTTATTTACTAATAATTTTGAGAATATATTACAGTCGAGTCCGGTAACCTTGCACGGCCGTTTATTTTGCGCACCCTGCATTCGCATTTTCACAAACTGTGCAGATGAGATAGTTTCACGGAATTTTTCAATTTTCTCAAAATACGAAATTTTAAAAGTCAAGACTGAGTTTAAAACTAGCCAAAGGCTCTATTGTCTTGTATCTAAACTTACTGCTTCTGACAACATTGCAGAAGAACGAATCAACAACTTATCTGAGTCAACCCTCATGTTCAATTTGTTCAAAAAACATATTGTGTGCAATGTTAGGCAACAAAATTGGTAGTTCAATTTCAAGGGGTATCCCTTTTCATGGTATTCTTTGTCCTGTATATTAATAACTTCAGAGGCCAATTTTCATTGCAGCTGGTCGATAGGGAAATGTTGCAATGTTGTTGACTATGAAAAATGAGTGGTGGCTTGAACAAAGTCACACGTAGCTATCAAAATTTTATATGCGCAATGTTACCGGACAGCACTTTACTTCTAAAACGTTAGAACAATGCTTTTTAATAGATGGCTGGCTTCTTTTAAGTAATAAGCAGTTCTTTTTAACTATTTTGGGTATATAATACTCCTAAAATGTAAGAACTATGCTTTTTCAATATATGGCTGTTTGCCAATACTTTTCAATACAACAAAATTGAAGAAAAGGGTCTATTTTCGGTTTAGAAAACTCAAGAAAAAATAACCCTTTCTTCAAAAATGCAGACAGCTATTTGTCATCAATTTTATTCAAAAAAGTACTTGGTGTATAGAATACGCCAAAGATTTTACGTAGGTTTCTTGAAATAATACCAAAATGATACAGGTTAGGGATTTCTTTTATAATAATGATCGCGTATAAAATACAGCGAACAATCGTAGAAAAGTACATGTAAATCTTGGTTTAGAAAACACAGAGATTACCTTTTCTTCTTTCTTGACAACCAGGTATTCCTCTGCCATTCCACGGAGAAAATCAGCCACCCAACCAGGCAAAACTAAACCCCAACTGGCAAGGGACAATTTAGAATCTTTCCAAATTGAAAATTACCCCAAGAAAAACTGGCAGAAGACAAGCCAAAATCAATCCAATTAGCTAATTTTAAATTAATTTAAGACTGCCTTAAGAATTGGTTCATTCAGCTAAATGCCAAACTCACCGGTTGTCCCCAAAACTGACCGGCTCCACGATGTTGAAAAAATAAACAGGCCAAACCAAGAAGCTAAATGCCTCAGAACTTCACCTGCCTACAATTTCAACCCGTCAGGCTATCAAGAGTTGAACCCTTCACAGTTCCCTCTGTAAACAAAAGGAACCGCGTATCATGTTCACCGTCCCCCACGTCCGAAAACGTGAAGTAAATCTGAACCCTTCACAATCCCCAACGTTAAGAAAATAACGAAGTGGACCGCGTATCATGTTCACCGTCCCTCACGAATCCGAGGATAACTCGTGAAGTAGTAACACACCTCTAACGAAATGACCGGAGAATTCCCCCCTTCCGTTTTATCTCTCGTCGCCAAATAATGTATTTTTAATAGCCCGTATGTGGGACCAGGACTGGGGACGGGACAAGGAAGAAGTCTTACCTGGGTAAATGGTTGATAATCTCCCTGGCAGAGGCACTGGTCTGGTTGGTTAAAGTGGCTCAGCTAGACTGAAGAGCGTGGTCTGTTCTGCATGATTTTCTCGCTTCCCGGGCACTGTGTAATATCCAAGTGGGTAAAAACCATCACCTCCCGGTCGGCGTTTCTGGATAGCTCACGACACAACATTAGTATAAACTAACAGAAATAAGAAAAATAAGGTTTACCCCTGTATACCCGAGTTTTACTATATAAAAGTGGGGTTCAAGGGAGTCGTCAGAATTATATAGGGGTGTTATCCTGATGTGTAGGAAATCCAGGTGGATGTAACAGTTATTTATAGAAAATAACCGCGCTATTCTCGTCGTTGTGACGTCAGAGTAATATGTGAAAGACTGATTCGGCGCATGTGCAAGGATATTTGGCAAACAGTTTAGATCCAGATCAGACGCCACAGAACGCGGCGTCTGATCAGGGTCTAAACTATTTGCTTAAAGTATTTTACAAAACAGTCCAATTCTCCGTTAAGGACCAGCTCAGATACAATCGACCCAACTGTACTGCCAGTGCCTTGATTTTCCTTTATTTACAGTCGGGAGTATTACCTGCTCTTGCCGTCACTTTTACTGCACAGTATTATGTTGTTGGTGGTGTTTGTCAGCAGCAGTATAGTCAGCGCCGGCGGGGACACATTTTGTCGCAATCTACGCAGAAAATTAGGTTCAAAGTAAGTATATCTCGCCATGTTTATCCCAGCCTCCAAGACCTATCCCACCTGCCGTGCACTATTTGTAAGTTGCAGATAGTTTGTTTGATTTGAAGTTTAACGTCCCCGTCAACACTGTAAGGGACTTTTGGAGGCGCTGCTTCCAATTTTGTAGGACTTTTCCCGACATTGAGATGAAATGACTTCTCAAGCCCTGTCGCCCAATGAAACCAATAGGGTTTATAAGCATGGACGGTCCAACTGGTACCGCTTTGCCTGGGCAGGCTTATATCCTCTATAGTGGTAAACCAGTACCCGTGTGCGGGTCGGTTTCAGCTCTGCTTGGAAGCATCATGCAGCCCATTTATCTCTTCAATCCCCCGATGGGCGGGGGCCGCAAGATGCAGATAGAGAGCGATGACAAAACCGAATTCAAAATTTCCATTAAATCCATTAAAAGCGTTTGCTTTCTGTTCATTTTTGTTAGTCTCGACTTCCTCTTGTTACCGTATTTTTACGAAACACTATTTACAGCGCGTTTCGTTGCGTCATATTTTGCCTTGGCAACACAACACCAGTCTTGCGACAGTGATCGGGTTCACTGATAAACAAAAAAAAAAAAAAAAAAAAAAACGTAATGAATAAATCGAAGAAAAATGTGGTATCCAAGAAAAAGAATCTTTTAGTGGCGTGGAATTGATATAGGCGTTTCCAGTCCTCGGGATCAGAATCAGAATTGAAACTGGTGCCCGTGCCGACTCAGTGGAACCTAAGCTTGGACTCGGTTTCGATCGGACCGGGCATTCCTCGGGTTGGAAATAGAGGATCTTACATGTGTGTTTATTATTGAATTTATTAAATCGAGGAAAATGGTTAAATTCGAGGCTTTGCCGAGCATTTTATCTCTTTTCCTCAACGAGTTTAATAAATTCAATAATACATGAGCGTGAATGCTAGATTCTATTTATCATATGACTTTTAAAACGCATTTTATTCAGGACTGTTTTAGAAAAATGTCAATATTCCGCCGTTTGTAAACGCGACGTCGATTAGGACGTCGTATATGTAACGTTACGGGGCGTATCTAACTAATTTGCGCATTTAATCCACTAGTGGATTATCGAATTTATTACATGGCGTTATTACACTCTCAGACGCGACATCATATGATAAACGACTTTATTGTATACTCTGCAGTGAAATCAATGCATATCTGCAACAAATAAAAATGATATTTTCACACTGTGAAAATACATGATATTTTCAGGCTGTGAAAAATAACATGACTTTGTTATTTTCAAAGTGGCAGCCTGGACTACTTTTTCTCGCCAAAATTCATGTGTTATCGATAAAATGATTCTGTACAATATCATAGCAAAAGATAAGGTGAGTATTTTGTTACAATTGAAGGATAATATTCTTTATTTCTCCATATAAACCTATGTCGTTGGTATTCATTAGAACCGGGCGGTTCTAATGAATACCAGCAACATAGGTTTTATTGGAAAATTTACAAAAACTATCCTTCAGTTATCATTATCTGTTGCTTTGGTTACTGTCGCGTAACTTCACGACGCCGTCCACGACAGCCTTATACTTTCTATTGAAATTCTTCTAAACGTCTTCGGCAAAACCCCGATTAAAACTCGGGATTTTTCAAATTAATAAAGTTAGCGACGAATATCGTATTTAAATATAACGATATTATTGTTTGTTTGTTTGATTTGAGGTTTAACGTCCCCGTCAACACTGTAAAGGTCGTTGCTTCCAATTTTGTGGGACTTTTACCCGACATTCAGATAGAATGACATCTCAAGCCCTGCCGCCCAATGAAACCAAATTGGTTTATATGCATGGGCGGGCCGACTCGCACCGCTTTGCCTGGGCAAGCTTAGATCCTCTAAGGGGTTTACCAGTACGCGTGTGCGGGTCAGTTTCAGCTCTTCGTGGAAGCATCATGCAGCCCATCTATTTCTTCAAGCCCCGATGGGCGGGGGCCGAGAACGATATTATATAACATCGCGAAATAAAAACAAATGAGCCAGCGCATGACAAAACCTACAACAAGACCAGGGGGACAAGCAAAGACTCAAATCAACCTGCGCACCCATACACTACGTCAAGACCTTTTGCTTATGTCTCTTTGCATAGACATTGGCCTGTAGTAGGTACATGCGATCAGCGAAGACTCTGATCAGACTGCGCGAAAGCGCAGGCTGATCTGAGTCTTTGCTGGTCGCTCAAGACTTCTTGTAGATTCTGTCATGCGCCTGCTCAAATTATCTGCGAGGAAGAAGGAATTAATAAAAACAAAACACCAGAATAACTACTGAATTATCCGGAGAAAGAGACCGGAAGTAAAACAAGATGACCATGGTGGCCTTGGGTCGCTCACCTGAGTCCAAAATGTTGCATAGCTTATGGAAAACAAGTCCAAAGGTAATTCTTTTCTTAAACTTGGTCACAGGTCAAGGTCAAAGTCAGAAGTAAAAATTTTGTGCGAGTGGGAAGCCCTTGTCACAAGAAAGCTACATGCAAAATATGAAGGCTTTATCTCAAACAGTTTAAGGATAAATTAGGTCACCGGTCAGTCAAAATTTTTGCACGAGTGGGAAGCCCTTGTCACAAGAAACCTACATGCCAAATATAAAGGCTGTATCTCAAACAATTTAACAATGACAAAATGACAAAGTAGGTCACCAGTCAAAATTTTCTATAAGTGGGAATCCCTTGTAACAAGGAAATTTGTAGGCTCTATCTCATAACGCTTAAAAGTAACGATAAAGTAAGTCACATGCCAAGGTCAAGGTCACAGGTCAATTTTTGTATACGTGAGAAGCCCTTGCCACAATGAACCTACATACCAAATATGAAGGCTCTATCTCAGTTAATTAAAAAAAACTATGATAAAGTAGGTCACAGGTTAAAGTCAAGGTCACAGGTCATTTTGTTTTGTAAGAGTTGGAAGCCCTTGTCACAAGAAATCTACATGCCAAATACAACGGCTCTATATCAAAGGGTTCAAAAGTAATGATAAAGTAGGTCACAGTTCAAGAGCACGCGTCATAATGTTTTGTAGGAGTGGTAAACCCTTGTCACAAGAAACCTACAAATCACGGATGAAGGATCTACCTTATTTAGTTCTCTACCTTACTTAAGTCATAAGTTATGACCAATGCTATTTTTTTTCTTTAAAGTAGGTCACAGGTCAAGGTCAAGAGCAAAATTTCTCATATGAGTGGGAAGTCACAAGGAACCTACATGACAAATATGAATTCTGTATCTGAAATGGTTAAAAAATTATGACCAATGCTTTTTTCTTTAATGTAGGTCACAGGTCACGGTAACAGGTCAATTTCTTTGTATGATTTAGAAGTCCTTCTCACAAGGAACCTTAATTCCAAATATGAGGACTCTATCTCAAAAAGCAAACAGTTCAAAAGTTAATACCAATGCTATTTTTTCTTAAAGGTAGGTTTTTTGTTTTTGTTTGATTTGAGGTTTAACGTCCCCGTCAACACTGTAAAGGTCATTTTGGAGACGTTGCTTCCAATTTTGTGGGACTTTTACCCGACATTGAGATGAAATGACATCTCAAGCCCTGTCGCTCAATGAAACCAATAGGGTTTATTAGCATGGACGGTCCGCCTCGCACCGCGGTTCCTGGACAGGCTTAGATCCACTAAACGGTTTACCAGTACTAGTGTGCGGGCCGGATTCAGCTCTGCGTGGAAGCATCATGCAGCCCATATATTTCTTCAAGCCCTTATGGGCGGGGGCCATTCTTAAAGGTAGGTCACATGCCAATAGACAAAAAAGTGGAGCACACGATTTTTTGTTGCTGTTTTATATTTGACCTACTGACCCGACATGATGCACATTTAAACTTTACACAGATATTGTCATAAAGAACATTTTGACCAAGTTTGATAGTGATTTGACCAAAACTGTGGCCTCTAGAGTGCACACACGGTTTTTCTATCATTTGACCTTCTGACCTACTTTTTAACCGAACATGACAGATATTCGATCTTGACAGAGATATTGTCGTGATGATCACTTTGACCATAATTGATGATCACTGGATAAAAAAATGTGGCCTCTAGAGGGCATACAAGGTTAATCTTTGATTTAACCCACCGACCTACTTTTTGATCTGACATGACGGATATTCGAACTTGACAGAGATATTGTCGTGATGATCATTTTGACCAACATTGATGATGACTGGATAAAAAATGTGGCCTCTAGAGGGCATACAAGGTTAATCTTTGATTTAACCCACCGACCTACTTTTTGATCTGACATAACGGATATTCGAACTTGACAGAGATATTGTCGTGATGATCATTTTGACCAACATTGATGACAACTGGATCAAAACTGTGGCCTCTAGAGGGCACACAAGGTTAATCTTTGATTTAACCCACCGACCTACTTTTTGACCTGACATGACGGATAATCGAACTTAATCGAGATATTGTCGCGATGATCATTTCGACCAACATTGATGATGACTGGATCAAAACTGTGGCCTCTAGAGGGCCTGGATCAAAACTTTGGCCTCTAGAGGGCATACAAGGTTTATCTTTGATTTAACTCACCGACCTACTTTTTGACCTGACATGACGGATATTCGAACTTGATCGAGATATTGTCGTGTAATGATTCTGACCAAGTTTGATGATGATTGAACCAAAACTGTGGCCTGTAGAGCGCACACAAGTTGTTTTTCATTTGACCTTCTGACCTACATTTTGACCCGACATGACGCATATTCGAGTTTGATTGAGATATTGTCATGATGATCATTCTGACCAAGATTGATGATGATTGAACCAAAACCTGTGACCTCTAGAGCGCAAACAAGGTTTTTCTATGAGTTGACCTACTGGGCCCAAGGTTATTTTTTTTTTCATGCTCAACTCAGCAGAGCATGAAATTTATAATGCTCATAACTATTAAAACACAAGCAAATCAGGCAATTTCCCTGTTAAGATCAGCTCAGAATGTCATTTATCCTGCTCATAAATTTTAAAATGCCAACATTTGTTGGCATTTTAAAAATTATGAGAAGGATAAATTCCATGCTCAAGTGAGTTGAATATGAAAAAAGTTGTATAACATTGGACCCTGGCCTACTTTTTTATCCACCATGACCCATATTCGAACTAGACAGAGATATTGTCATGATGATCATTCTGATAATGTTTGATGATGGTGGGATCAAAACTGTGGCCTCTGGAGCGCTCACAAGAGTTTTCTTTGATTTGACCTACTGATTCGACTATTTGAACGTGACTGAGACATTGTAGTGTGTCTATTCTGACCAAGTTTGATGAATATTTGACTTAAATTGTGGCCTCTGGAGCGCACACAATGTTTTTCTATGATTTGACCTACTGACCTACTTTCTGACCCGATATGACGATATTTGAACTTGACCTAGATGTTGTCGTGTTGATCATTCTGACTAAGATTGATGATGATTGGACCAAAATTGTGACCTCTAGAGCGTACATAAGGTTTTTCTATGATTTTACCTACTCACCTACTTTTTGATCCGACATGACCGATATTCGAACTTGATCAAGACATTGTCATGGTAATAATTCTGAGCGAGGTTGATAATGATTGGACCAAAACTGTGGCCTCTAATGTGCTCACAAGCTATTTCTAGGATTGACTTACAATTGACCCGACATGACCAATATTCGAACTTAATCCAGATGTTATCGTGGTGATCATTCTGAGCAAGATTGATGATGATTGGGCAAAAACTGTGGCCTCTGGAGCGCTCACGAGGTTTTTCTATGATTTGACTTACTTTTTGACCCGACATGATCCATATTCGAAATTCATCCAGATGTTGTCGTGAGGATCATTCTGACTAAATTTGATGATTATTAGACCACGACTATGGCCTCTAGAGCGCTCACAATATTTTTCTTTGATTTTGACCTACTGACCTAGATTTAGACCAAACATGACGCATTTGACAGAGATATTGTAGACATAATCATTCTGACCAAGTTTGATGATTATTGGACTAAAAGTATGGCCTTTTGAACGCACACAATGTTTTTTCTATGATTTGACCTACTGACCTACTTTTTAATCTGATATGACCCATAATCGAACTTGAACGATATATTGTCGTGATGATTATTTCGACCAAGATTGGTGGTGATTGGACCAAAACTGTGGCCTCTAGAGGGCACACAAGGTTTTTCTATGATTTGACCTACTGACCTCCTTTTTGACCCAACATAACCAATTGTCAAACTTGATCTAGATATTGTCATAATGATCATTCTGAGCAAGATTAATGATGACTGGAACACAACTGTTGCCTCTAGAGCGTTCACAGGGTTTTTCTATGATTTGACCTACTGACCTACATATTTTACCTACATGACCCATATTCGAACTTAACCGAGATACTGTCGTGATTATCATTCTGACTAAGTTTGTTGATGGTTAGACCAAAACTGTGGCCTCTAAAGGGTTCAGAAGAATGACAGCCATTTCCCCATTGTAAGTCTATGGGACCGTGCTAATGTCATAGACACCAAAGTTTTTATTCGATTTCGATAAAAAGCTTACGCCATCAACTCCCCGCCATAGGCATGCTACATATGATAAATGACTTGGATCAGCCTTCAGGTTGCAGAGATATAACTTGTCAAAGGTGCTGACAACGACGGACAACGGACGGACAACAAACGGATGGACGACGGATGGAAGACTATACTATAAGCTCCCCTGGAGTGAGCTAAAAAGATGTCGGTGTCACAGAAAAGAAACTGAACACGTGACCAGAGTGTCGGGTAAGGTGACGTCACACGGAAGATATTTTGACTCTTTTTCTGTGAAGGGGTTGAAATAACAGAATAGAATAGCTCATTATCTTTAGGTTAAAAGTATGTTTTACTTTAAAAACTTGATTTTACTGCATAATACTAGTTTCTTTTATTCTTTTTTTCTCTCTCCGTTTCAGTTACACTTGCTTAGAAGCATTTACTCTGATGCGCTGGAATATCTTCAAAGGCCAAAAACATAATATATTCAGGTTTTTACAAGTAGCAAAGGTATGTACATATACAGTCCAACCTGTATTAAGCAAGCGCCTAAGGGATAACCAAATGTGCTTGCTTATGACAGGTGGTTGCTTAATACAGGTAAAATTTAACACATTTGCCTTTTGGGGGAACTAAATGCCTGCTTGCTTAAGACAGGTTGCTTGCTTAATAGAGGGGGCACTAAGACAGGTTTTACTGTACAGTTAAATTCTTATATGAGCCAGCGCACGACAAAACCTACAATAAGACGTGTGCGCCCAGCGAAGAATCATATCAGCCTGCGCATCCATATAGTCTAACCAGAGACTTGCTGCATGAAGGAGAATTGGGCCATTAGCTATCCTTCGAGCGCACAACGAAGACTGATCAGACTGCGCGGATGCGCAGGCTGATCTGAGTCTTCGTTGGGCGCACATGTCTTATTGTAGGTTTTTTCATGCACTGGCTCATATTGAAACCACCTTTGGGACTGTTCAAAAGTGGTCTTTAAGACCACTTTTGTACAGTCCAAAAGGTGGTCTCTTATTAGGAGACACTAGGTGTATGGAAAACACAACGAAAGAATAACTAAAACCCTTTTAATACGCGTTTAAAAACAGAAATAGTCGGTCTTAATTGCTGCATTTTATACCATCCTACAGACAAAGTGGTACGAGTTGGACCAACCATGCATATAAACCCTATTGGTTTCATTGGGCGGCAGGGATTGAGATGTCATTTCATTTCATTGTTGGGTAAACGTTTGACTTGGGGTTTAACGTCACCATCAACACTATATAGGTCATTTTGGAGACGTTGCTTCCAATTTTGTGGGACTTTTACCCGACATTGAGATGAAATGTCATCTCAAGCCCTGCCGCACAATGAAACCAATAAAGTTAATAAGCATGTACGGGTCCGACTCGCACTGCTTTGCCTGGGCAAGCATAGATTCTCTAAGCGGTTTACCAGTACTCGTGTGCGGGTCGGATTCAGCACTGCGTGGAAGCATCATGCCGCCCATCTATTTCTTCAAGCCCCAATGGGTGGGGCCGTTAATACGCGTTTAAAAAAGAAATAGTTGGGTCTGTGCATAGGGGCTTGAATCATGAAAAAAAAAAATGAAAAAAAAAAAAAAAAAAATTTTTTTTTTTTTTTTTTTTTTTTTTTTTGGTACTATAATAGAGACAAGGGGGGAAACTTCGGCTCAATTTTTTGGGGGGTTACCTCATTTTACCCAGTGTATCTTTTTCGCAAATGCAGATTTTTACCTGCTTATTATGAATAATACAAGTTAAATAAGTCCACTTTGCAAAAATAATCCGCCACTGTCTGCCACTTGCAGGAAACATGCTTTTCTCGCATGGATTAACTCAGCAAAGCAAAATTCGGCATAAACGTGTGACAAAAATTTTCAGGTTTTCATCAATCTCAACCGAACTAGTGATACGGGGGGAACTTTTTTCACTTTCACCCGTTGTCTTTCATTTAACTTTAGCTCGCTTTGCCAATTTGAAGCCAAAAAGATGTACTCGCAGCTCTAAATATAGATTTTTCCAACTTTTGCTTCGCTTTCTCAGTGTTCTGTCAATGATCGGTACAGAAACCCGGGCGCTTGCCATAATCGTCGTGTTTAAAAGGCGGGACGTGCAGGACAGATATAATCCGGAACTTCTGAAACAACGTTCCGGCAGTGGAGTTGTTACTGTTAAAATGAGTGTGATAGCCTTGATTTCTCCTTTAATTTATTTTGTCAATGTAACATATTCTGCTAGGACTACGTATACACGTATTACGCAGCTAAGATAACTGGATGGTGTTTCTACGTATAATGGGCTGTGCTCTGGGAATTTTGTATTGCATCGCTTCCAGTCAGCCGCTGTAACTTTTTTGACACATGCGCAGAAAAGGAAATAAAATGTTTACTAAAAAGCAGAAGACGGCCTTTGATCTGATTAAAAAAACAAGGCCCAACTGGGCCCAACTGCCTTGTTTATGTCCAGGCTGGGACGGGCACAACCCACGTTATCGAGGAGATTGCTAGAGAGCTCCGTATTGAAGGGGAAATGTTTGTCAGTTTCTTGCACAACGGCTATCGTATAAAATCTATGTGTTTTTGGCAGAGTGCTAAAGAACATGTGTACATGACGTTTGTTTGTTTGTTTGATTTGAGGCTTAACGTCCCCGTCAACACTGTAAAGGTCATTTTGGAGACGTTGCTTCCAATTTTTACCCGACATTGAGATGACATGACATCTCAAGCCCTGTCGCCCAATGAAACCAATAGGGTTTATTAGCATGGACGGTCCGCCTCGCACTGCGGTTCTTGGACAGGCTTAGATCCTCTAAGCGGTTTACCAGTACTAGTGGGGGACCAGATTCAGCTCTGCGGTTGAAGCATCATGCAGTCCATATATTTCTTCAAGCCCCTTTGGGCGGGGGCCGCTATGTACACGACATCGTCACCTTATGTTTAAACGCTCGTTCCCGGTACACGGCGACGGTTAGCTAAGCAAAAAAATAAATAAAAATGCAGCAGTGTTAAGCCAAACGGTTCAGAATTTTAGTTAAAAGAGATACGGCTAGAAATAACTTGAAATTGTTTTACAAATTTGAATTCATAGTGGTCGGAAAGACTGACGACTTTAAGCGTGTGTTCTAATATTATTACCTAAATAACAAAGGCTGTTTTGGTGCCAATAGGCCTGTAGGAATTTTCGTTCTTTTTTTTTTTCTTTGTGATAAGTGGAAACCAAGGAAAAAGCGTTTCAACATGTATTTTGTCTAATGTTGGCTGTTCTCTCTCTCTCTCTCTCTCTCTCTCTCTCTCTCTCTCTCTCTCTCTCTCTCTCTCTCTCTCTCTCTCTCTCTCTCTCTCTCAGATATTTGGATTAAATTTGTGGAAGTCTTAAGATTAATTAGAGGGGTATGGAAATATTGTGTACTGTTCATTCCAGAGGTAGAAAGAACGGTGTACAGACATAAACTGCACCAACCTGCAGCCCAAGGATTATAAAACTTTTTTTTAATGCTCAACTGATAGGGTATGGAATTTATCCGGCTCAAAAATAAAAAAATATAATGTAAACACATAGAAAACAGTATGGTTCATACTTCCGTAAACGCATCGAGTCACATGATTTTCAGTGACATCAAGTGACGTCATTCTAAACCATGGTTCTCTACGGGCGTTGGTGAGGTCAACGCTGTTCCTCTCTATGTAGTAAAATGGGTGTAAATGTTTTTTCAGTTTAAAAAGTTTGCCCTATAAGCATTATTTTTCGCCCAGTGATGAGGGGCATAGAATGTTATTATAAAACAATAAACTTAATTTTTCTGCTTTTCATGAAAATATGAACGACAGCGAGTCGCTAACAAAGTTTACATGAACCCCGTTTCGGGGTTCACTTACTTTGCATACAACCCACTGCGTCCGTACTATCATGAACAGCAGAAAAATAATTTTCATTTCTTAAGTGTTTGTTTTCTTTGCCTCATATCGCTGCTCACTCTAGGGTTTATTAGCTATCCCATTATGTCAGTCATTGCAAAACACCCACATTGAGCCCGAGGTAATTTTGTTTTCAAAACCGTCTTCTGTAGCATGTTTTGTTATCCATGCAATTAGGGGAGCAGCTTCTCAGAATGACATGTCCTTATCAACTTTTAATGAAATGGACATTCAATTTGTCATCAAACTGCTGTCAAGTGTCAAAGAAAGCAGGTCATGAAATGTACATGCACTGGTTTTTATTTCATGCGTAGCACTTTACATGTAAACGGATGCTTTAGACACAAATTTTAGCGGCTCACTGGAAAAATTATAACGATATTCTCCAGGAGGTATGAATATTAAAATACTGACATTTTGTTGTGTTACATTGGTGTGAATGTGCTTTATCGCTTATTAATTTCTGTATATTTGTGCAGTTCACAACGCATTCTTTAAAGTTTTCGGACCTGCCCATCGGGGCTTAAAGAAATAGGTGGGCTGCGTGACGCTTCCAAGCAGAGCTGAAACCGACCGCACGCGAGTACTGCTAAACCGCTCAAAGAATCTATGCCTGCCCGGGCAAAGCGGTGCGAGTCAGACCGTTCATGCTTATAAACACTATTGGTTTCATAGGGCGACAGGGCCTGAGAAGTCAATTCATCTCAATGTCGAGTAAAAGTCCCACAAAATGGATTCAACGTCTCCAAATGACCTGTTGATGGGCACTTTTAACATCTAATCAAACAAATAAATTCCTTAAAGTGTTTGGGTGAGAAAAATAATTAATATTGCGGTCGTGGCTTCGGGCTCGTTTTCAGTGAATTAAAGTCTCGTGCTCGACAAAATCCTACATGATACTTAACTAAACTGAAAACTTGCTTGAAAATTCCTTGTTTCGGCCTCAATCCCATCATACATTCTATTACTCAGTTCTTATCTAAGCAGGAAACGGCCCCGCCCATCGGGGCATGAAGAAATGATGCTTCCACGAAGAGCTGAAACCGACCCGCACACGAGTACTGGTAATCCACTTAGAGCATCTAAGCCTGCCCAGGCAAAGCGGTGCGAGTCGGCCCATCCATGTTAATTAAACATATTTGTTCATTGGGCGGCAGGGCTTGAGATGTCATTCATCTTAAGGTCTGGTAAAAGTCCCACAAAATTGGAAGCAACGTCTCTAAAATGACCTTTACAGTGTTGACGGGGACGTTAAACCTCAAATCAAACAAACAAATCTAAGCAGGAAAATTGATGAACTTTTAGTATTTAAAATTAGCGAGCATTGCAAATTTAACGCTCGACTGAATTGAGCATGAATAACGATTTATAACCTTTTAATAGCCTGGTCGAGAAACACTAAGATTGGAATGCCGCTTTACTCAAAAGCACCAAAATTAAATGTCCTATATATTGAAAAAGGCCCCATTTCTCACTTACTTTCCAATACACTCTAGGCTAATACAAGTACTTTTTCAACAGATCTAAGCACTTCACAATCAAACCTTTCATAAAAGGCATCTATTTTAAGGCATTCAAGAGTTCTGCAACGGAAGGCCTGATGTTTTTTTTTTTTTTTTTTTTTTTTTTAACCGGATACTACGGTCTTCGACCACATGTGATTAACAATCGGCTCGATATGAGTGAAATAAACTCGAAAGGACCGTAAAATGATCCCCGCTACACCCCCCCCCCCCCCCCACCTCAAGAACATCAGGTTGATATGCTCTAGCTTATTCTGACCTTCTTTGTTTGCCGTGTTGTGGTGAGTTGTGGTGCCTATTCAGATTAATACAAACTTGCTGAGCAGAAGAATTGAGCAGTGTTTTTTCTTACCCAAGTCCCTACATTAATGGATTTGGCCGAATTCATTAATAGAAGCGTCCACTTCAGAAACTCGCGGATGAGAGAACATGTGTGTGCTGCACTGCAGGGGTTCTGTCCCCTTAAATCACCCAATGGGCCCAACCTAAATAGTGCTTATTGTCATTTACTGGCCATTAGCGCGACCCAGGATCAAAATTTCAAAACATAAAAAGGAATATGTTGCAATTATTATTTTATTATTATTATCATTATTATTTATATTATTATTATTATTATTATTATCATTATTAGGGAACAACTTGTTTCCATGCTGCATCATTTTGAACATTTACGTATTGATGGCATTTTAACAAGCTGGCTGTTGTTTAGCTCACCTGGGCCGAAGGCTCCAGGGGAGCTTATAGTATAGTGGGTCGTCCGTCGTCCGTCGTCCGTCCGTCCACACTTTTGAGCAGCTATATCTCTGCAGCCTGCAGGCTGATCTCAATCATTTCTCATCTGTAGCATGCCTCTGGTGGGGCATTGATGACATTAGCGGTTTTTTTTTTTTTTTCTTTTTTTTTTTTAAATCGCATGAAAACTTTGGTTGCTATGGCAATCACAAGGTCCCATAGACTTACAATGGGAAAATGTTTGTCATCACCGTAGCCCCTCCAGTTTTGATCGTATGTTTCTGAAACATATATATAAGGTGGCTTGGGATTAAACCTCGGATGAGTTCGAAAACCGGCCAAGTCGGCCCATTTATCATAGTGTTACATCCCTTTGATCGCTGAAAATGCCGATTTTTGACCGTGTCATCACCGTAGCCCCTTCAGTTTTGATCGGATCTTTCTGAAACTTTTATGTAATGTGGCTGTGGATCAAATCTCGGATGAGTTCGAATACCGGCCAAGGTAGCCTATTTACTATATAGTTATGTCCCTTTGATGGCTGAAAATGTCGATTTTCGACCTTGTCATCACCGTAGCCCCTTCAGTTTTGATAAGATCTTTCTGAAACTTATATGTAAGGTGACTGGGGATAAAACCTAGGATGAGTTCGAATACCGGCCAAGTTGGCCCATTTATCATAGATTTACGTCCTTGTTATCACCATACCCCTTCAGTTTTGATCGGATTTTTCTGAAACTTATATGTAAGGTGGCTGGGGATAAAATCTTGGATGAGTTCGAAAACAGGCCAAGTCAGCCTATTTATCGTAGAGTTATATCCCTTTGATGGCTGAAAATGTTGATTTTTGACCTTTGTCATCACCGTAGCCCCTTCAGTTTTGATCGGATCTTTCTGAAACTTACATGTAAGGTGGCTGGGAATACAACCTTGGATGAGTTTGAATACTGGCCAAGTCGGCACATTTATCATAGAGTTACCTGCCTTTGATTGCTTAAAAATGCCTATTTTCGACCTTGTTAGCACTGCTGCCCCTTCAGTTTTGATCGGATCTTTATGAAACTTACAAACAAATAAGTCAGGCAGAAAAGTTCGGAGGAGTTTGAAAACTCGTGAGGTTTGCCTATTTGTCACAGAGTAACATCCCCTTGATTGCAGCAGTTAATTGCTTATTTTTGAACTTGTCATCACCATAGCCCCATCAGTTTATATCGGATCTTCTTAGCAAGTCAGGAATAAAAGCTGGGATGCGTTTGAAAACTGGTGAGGTCAGCCTATTTATCATAGTGTTACATTCTACTTGATTTGCAGAAAATGCTTACCCTGTCATCACCATGTCCTTCCATTAATCTTTCCAGTAAAGGCTGGCACTTCCTAAAACTTTGAATCTGTTAGCTCAGGTGAGCGATACAGGGTCCATTTGTTTTATTTCTGTCTACACAAGCATGAGTGAAACTGTTTTGAAAATAACACAAAACGTCCACGATTTCAACAAAAAATACATTTCACATTTTCTGAGTCCGGTAAGGAGATAACTGCGGCTAATCCCTGCCTTCCTAAATTTAGCCACCCACCTAGCTCAGTGCCTCAGATGCTAAAGGTCCCAGGTTTGATCCCCAGCAGCGTGCCAAAATTTCGGCGTCAGAACACGTTCCATTTGTATAATAAATTTTGCAGGTATGAATATCATAACGGTGTATCGTCCTTCGAATCTGAACGTTAACTGGAGACCTCTGTGCAGGGAGAACCATCCCCTGTGCAGGTTAAAGAACCCTACCGTAATTACATGGTGACTGTGTACTCTTTCAGCTCTCAAAACTGGAGTATATGCAGTATACAACGTCTGTGTCCCCTCTTGGGGTTTAGTTGAAAATGGAAGAAAAATAGCGATAATGCTCATTTGTCACTACTGCGAACGGTATAAAAATTAAACAGCACCGGTCGTACCGGTCGTTAGTTCATCGATAGAGCAGCCCGGAATCAGCAGAAAAACCAAGCTTCGCGACGACTGTTTTCTTGATCTTTTACATAAAGTGATGTAAAAGTAATAAAATCTAAATTTAGAGCTGCAAATACATCATTTTGGATTCAAATTGGTCAAGAGAGGTTCATTTGAATGAAAGACATCAGTTGAAAGCGAAAAAAGTTTCCTCCGTAACACTAGTTCGCTTGTGATTGATGAAAACCTGAAAATTTTTGTCACACGTTTATGCCGAATTTTGCTTTGCTGAGTTAATCCATGCGAGAAAAACATGTTTCCTGCAAGTGACAGACAGAGGCGGATTATTGTTGCAAAGTGGACATATTTAACTTGTATAATTCGTAATAAGCAGGTGAAAAACTTCATTTGCGAAAAAGATACACTGGGTAAAATGAGGTAACCCCCCCAAAAATGGTGCCGAAGTTTCCCCCCTTGTCTCTAATATAGTACCAAAAAAAAAAAAAAAAAAAAAAAAAAAAAAAAATTTTTTTTTTTTTTCATTTTTTTTTTTTTTTTTTTTTCATTTTTTTTTTTCATGATTCAAGCCCCTATGGTCTGTGTTGCTGTATTTCACTATATTTATATCAATCTACAGGCAGATTGGTACGAATTGGACCGTTCATACATATAAAAAATAGAAGTGAATGCAATGATCAGAAATCGATACAGTTAAGCCACACCTCTCATCAGAGAAAGAAGCACAAACATTAAGGAACTAGACATTTATGGAAACACCAATAGCGGAAAGCCAAAAGGACAGTTACCGAAACTCCATACTTTTCAGTTATATGGTGTATTCCGTGCTTCCAAAGGATAACCCTTTCATAAAACATATTTAACTGTTAGGGGAATAATGGCAGTCGTAAAAAGTCTTCATGCCCTTCATGATAATGTACTTTACGAGGACTGTTCAAATATGAATGCAAGTAGAACGTTTTCTCATGCACTAATGCGAAAATCACCTGGAAATAAATATCACAGCGTAGAAAAACATTTTACCTATACATTGATACCAAACCTAATAAAATCCGTACACTTAAGGCATGTATATCGTTCGATAAACACTGTCTACTCTTGTCTACTAATACAATACATGGTTAGAAGAAGGTCAGAGTACGCCGTTGAAATACGGTTCTATATTAAGAATCGTTGTATTCTTGGTATACGGTGCAAAGACATTTTTGATGAAATATGTTCGGTTTATGGGCATAATGAAATGTCTTTTCCGACAGTTTTTCTTGAGTGTAAGAAATCCAGCTGTGGGCTAGGCTCAACAGAAGATGCACCACATGATCGTCGGCCGAAAAGAGCAACATCTGCCAAGATGGTTGCTAGAATGAAAGAAATGGTTGCTACCGACGCACGATACACCACTAGGCAAATAGCTAGTATGGTTGACATCTCATTAGGAGCACCCCATACAATTCTGAAACGCGATTTGAAAATGAGAAAGATCTGTGCTAGATGGATTCCCCATCTGTTGACAGATGAGCAGAAAAAGACACGCGTTCAGTGCGCCAAGAAGTTGCTTAAAAAGTTTCCAAATTACAATGCACGGTCTTTCGCTAATGTCGTCACAGGTGACGAGACATGGGTTCACTTTTTTGAGCCAAAACGAAAGATTCAGAAAAAATATGGGCAACAAAGTATTGCAAAAGACCGTGCATTGCAAAGCGGACCATGAGCGTCAAGAAGGTAATGTATGCCATATTCTTTTCAAATCAGGGCCCTGCTATTCAGGTTGCTGTGCCTAAAGGCAAATCTGTAAATGCGAAGTTTTACAAGAATAAAGTTCTTCGAAAATTGAAGAAATATTTCAAAGAACGAAGACCCGCAACTGGTTTGGCCAATGTCAGATTGCTACATGTCAATGCGTCATCGCACAAGGCGTTCACTGTGCAAGACTATCTGAAGCAGGAAAAGGTTGTTGAACTCCCTCACCCCCCGTATTCCCCTGACCTTGCTCCGTGTGACTTTTTTTGTTCCCGCGGCTGAAAAAATACCTTTCTGGTCGAAAATTTGTACAGCGCAAACACCTCGGTTCTGCAATATTCCAGTGCCTTCAAAGTATACCTCGAAAAGACTACCAAAATGCATTCAATGATTGGATCAGAAGACTGAAAGTTTGTACATCTATTAAAGGGGAATACTTTGAGGGGACAAAATAAAATTTTCATCGAAATCTATCACGGAATCATTTTTATGTGCTTAGTTGCATTAATATTTTAACAGTCCTCGTGTATTTTCTTGTCCTTCGGGATCATTGATTCTGTTGTGGAATTTCTAAAATATTTGAGGGTTACTGATGAGGCCTAACTGGCCGAAACTAGCTAGTCTGGCTCAGAAAAAAAACTTGTATACTCCATACTTTTCAGTTTTGTGGTGTCCTTTTTCCAAAGGATAACACTTTTTATCATATGACGATCGCTTCTGAGAGTGTAGTAACGCCATGTAATAAAATCGATATAAACTAGTGGATTAATGCAAGTTAGAAAGATATGTTCCGTAACGTTACATGTAAGGTGTCATTAACGACCTCGCGTATACTAATGGTGGAATATTGGCATTTTCGTTAAAAATCCCGAATAAAATCTGTCTTAAATGTCACATTATAAATAGAATCTTGCATTCGTGTTCAAGTATACATGAATGTAGTAAACTCGACGAGGAAAAGGGATAATATGCTCGGCAAAGCCTGGCATTGTAACCCTTTTCCTCAACTTGTTTAATAAATTCAATAATACATGGACACTCGTGTAAGATCCTCTATAAAAACATGTTTAATCTTTTCATACAGAGTCAGATACCTACACAAGCAGTGACGGTCCAGGTGAGACATCTCATCAGAATCACTTTTGTTGGCCATCTTGTTAATGCTTTTGACCGAACTCTTTTATTTACAAGAGTAACATGGCAGTTTCAAAAGGGATACACTATACATATGTTTATTTCTGATAAAGGAGAGCGAAGTATTGTATCCTTTTCATTACGAAAATACGCCAATACAAATACAGTGTAAATTTTACGGCGGATAAAAACCCAAAGTTTAAGATTAAAAATTGCAATATTTTTCGTATTTCTGCTCAGAACATAGATTGTGGGTACTCGTTAGAACCGCCTCATCGAGGCTATGTTCTAGAGCACAAATAAGAAACATAAGGTTTACCCCTGTAAACCCCATTTTTACTAAATAAATGTGAGGTTCAAGCTGGTCATATTTTTATAGGCGTGTTTTCGTGATAGAATGGTATTTTCCTGACAAACTGAATGTATTTTTCTTCCAAAAGCAAAAATACATTTTTATTATAAATGCTTTATTATACTCTTTATCATTAAGGACAGATTCCATTAACGGCCCCCGCCCGTCGGGGCTTGAAGAAATAGATGGGCTGCATGATGCTTCCACGCAGAGCTGAATCCGACCCGCACACGATCGCGAGTACTGGTAAATCGCTTAGAGGATCAAAGCCTGCCAAGGCAAAGCGGTGCGAGTGTCGGACCGTCCATGCTTATAAACCTTATTGGTTTCATTTGGCGACAGGGTTTGAGATGTCATTTCATCTCAACGTCGGGTAAAAGTCCAACAAAATTGGAAGCAATGTCTCCAAAATGCCCTTTACAGTGTTGACGAGGATCAAACAAACAAATCCATTAATGACTGTTTTAGATACACGGCAAAATTCTAGGCATCCGTAAAATATAACTTGCAATTATAGGGGTGTCAGGTTTGTTTATGTTTGTGGCAAATTTTACAAAACTGAATGCTCTTTACGCAAACAGTGCAGACCCAGGTCAGACGACGCCTTTTGCGGCGTCTGATCTGGGTCTGCACTGTTTGCCAATGTCCTTCCAAAAAGGGCCGCTATAGGCATATATGGGTTAAAATGGCTGTATGTTCTTTATTTCTATTTTCAGATCAGCAGTTGGTTAATGACTTTGACAATTCTTGCTCAGTGTCTTTTGACAGGATACAAACTTTACCGCTGGTTCCTTCAAGAAATTCCCAGAGAGAAAAATAGTTCCCCGCGAAAGAAAAATAGTTCACAAAAAGCAAAGACCAGTTCACCATTGACTAGTGGTAGTGATAATTGTGGATACTTAGATTCGGACGATTCCTCAAACAGGGAAGATGATTTTATTCACCATGACGAAACAGGATCTCTTATAAGAGTTTTTTAACATGACAAAATAGGACCGCCGACTCATACGAAAAGAATATTCACCGCATTAACGACAATAGATGTTATCGGCGATACTCGTACGGATTTTATACGGTAAAATTCCTGTTTTAAGACCGCCTCTGGGACTGTTCAAAAGAGGTCTTTAAGACCACTTTTGAACAGTCTCAAAGGTGGTCTCTGACCATAAGACAGTGTATGCAGAAGAAACAAAGAAAGAATAATTAGTTATTCCTGCCGGGGTCGGCAACATTCTTTCGTGGAGATCGATCATGAAATCTTTTCTACGGCCATTCTCTCCCTTCCGCTGATTCAAGAAGGGCAGTTGTCAGTTCTGGCGAAAGAATGTGCACTGTACTGGTTAACCGCTTACGTATAAGCCTGCCCAGGGAAAGTGTGGATATGTTAACTGACCTGCTCAAAAATGACCTGAAATAGTCAAAGTTTGACTGGGCCGTTAAACTCCAAAACAAACAAACAAACACAAATAAAAGCAAGTTTGGTCTTAATTTTAGGTGGTCTTAATAGCGGAATTATACTGTATATCATCGACCTGGTTGAATGTCATGTTAACAAGTCACGTATAATGAACACTAAATTAAAACCCACTTTAAAAACGGAAAACTATGTATAACAGGGGTAAACCTTATTTTTCTTATATCTGTTGTGTGTATTCGTGAGGACCGCCTCATTTAGGCAGTTGCATCGAGGACACACGTATAAAAATTAGGAGTATAAATAGTAGAAATATCACAGTTGTTCACCAAATGACCATTTTGGAGGCATGAAAGAATGAACTTTGTCACGGACAAAGAGTCCGTGATCTTTGTAATATATTAAATTGTTGCGCATGTGCGTTTGAAAAAAAAAAAAAAAAAAAAAAAGCAGACTCGCGCAGCCTCATAAAATCCGTCACTATTCACACTCAAGTTCATATACAACTTAGGTACGGGTACGTAACGCCGAATCAACGTTCAGATGCATCGCCGTTGAGGCGTTTTTTCTCTTTTCTCTGAATGTTATCCATCCAACGATTTTAGCTCGCCTGAGCCCAAAGCTCAAAGAATGAGCTTATAGTATACCAATGATCCGTTGTCCGTCGTCCGTTAACACTTTCAAACATCTTCTCCTTAGAAACCAATGGGCCAGTTGGAGTCAAATTTCATATGGAACATCTATGCTTCGGGGTAATATAAGTTTATATACATGTAATTGGTCCTAATGGCTGCCATGCCAATATATGGTAAAAACCCTTTAAAAGCTTCTTCTCTAAGACCGTAAGTCAGATGCCCTTGTAACTTGGCAGATAGCGAAAGGGAATATAGCAGTATAAAACTTTTACATAAATGATGATCCTGGGTTGACCTTAACCTATTTTACGGCAAGGTCAAGTTTGGTCCCTGTTGTGATTTTGAATGGGAAAATGGTAAAATAGTGCTTTTTATCCAATACAAGTGTAGTTTATGAAAAGAAAATAGGTCTAATATAAACCCTTATGAACAGCAAAGGTCAAGGTCATTCAATGGCCCAAGCTACAAGGATTGGATGGTCATCAGGATTTCAAACATCTCCTTAAAAGCTACAGAGCCAATTGAAGTAATATTGTACTTAGAATATCGATGTCTCAAGGGAATTAAAGTTTATATAATTGGTCCTGGTCACATGTCCAAGATGGTCACCATGGCCATATAAGGTAAAAACCCTTTAAAAATCTTCTTCTCCAGAACAATAATTCAGATGACCTTGAAACTTGACAGAAAGCAAAAGGAACTCTATCCCAACTTACATTATATAAATGATGACCCTGGGTTGACCTCGACCTAGTGTACGGCAAGGTTAAATTTGGTCCCTAAGCAATTTGAATAGGAAAAAGGTAAAATAGTGTTTTATCCAATACAATTGTAGTTTATGAAAAGATAAAAGGTCTTACGTGATTCTCTGTGAATAGTAATGGTCAAGGTCATCCAGTGACCTTGGCTAACTGTCACAAGGATTGGATGTTCAAACATCTTTTCATTAGAAATACATTACGATATCATACCTGTGCGACATATTGCATTTTTTTCACATCTCCAAAATGACTACTTTTCTGATGAAAATCTGTGATATGCTGCATACATAAGTTGTGGGTACTCGTTAGAACCGCCTCAATGAGGCGGTTTTAACGAGTACCCACAACCTATGTAATGGAGGAGAAATAAGAAAAATAATGTATACCCCCGTAAACCCCAGTTTTCTCTATATAAATTGGGGTTTAGATGGGTCTTCATTTTACGGACTTTTTAACATGATGACAAGGCCATTTGGAATCAGATTTTATATAGAGTTTCCATTCCTCGTGTGAACTAAATTTAATCACATGACCAAAATGATAGCACTGGCCAAATATCGTAAAAACCCTTTGAAAGTCTTATTCTCTACAACCATAGGTCAGATGACCTTGAATCTTGGCAGAAAGCAAGAGGGACATGAGTCATACAAAAATTATATAAACGTTGACCCTGGGTTGACCTTGGCTTATTTGGTCCCACATGCATTTGATTAGGAAACAGGTAAAACAGTTCTTTTATCCAAAACAATTGTATGTATTTGAAAATAACGTAGGTCTTAATTGAACCTCTATGAATGTAAAAGGTCAAGGTCATTCAACGACTTTAGCTTAAGGTCACGAGGATTGAATGGCCATCAGAATTTCAAACATCTTCTCAGAAACCACTGAGTCAATTGGAATTATATTTTATATAGAACATCTATGCATCACATGAATTTTTTCCTGGTGGCCGCCATGCCCACATAAGGTAAAAACATTTAGAATTTCTTTCTTCAGAACCATAAGTCAGATGATCTTGAGACTTGGCAGACAGGAAAAGAGACTTGTATAAATGATGATTCTTGATTGATCTACGTTATGGCAAGGTCAAACTTGTTCCCTTTGGCTTATGAATGAGTGTTACGGACAGCATTACCTCCGTTCCGGTAGATCATATGCATAGCTTCTAGGTTTATAACCACTCTCTGGCAGCTGCGTCAGGGAGTCGAATCCCACCATAGGTGGGGATTTTTTCAGGCTATGCTTCTTTCCTTTGTTACGGCTTTCATGTCGTAAGATGGAGGCTGGTCCGGGATCGGACTTTATATGTTTCGTGCCGAAGTTGGCTTCACGTCATCATATATGATGACTTCCTTGAAGAGGGTTGTGTTACGGAGAGCATTACCTCCCTTCCATTATCTACCTTGGAAGATCATATGCATAGTTTCGAGGTTTATAACCACTCTCTGACAACTGCGTCAGGGAGTCGACTCTTTGGCTCAGCGGTTAGAGCACTGGACTATCACCGGGTTCGAATCCCACCATAGGCGGGGATTTTTTCAGGCTATGCTTCTTTCCTTTGCTACGGCTTTCATGTCGTAAGAATGAGAAAAAGGTGTGACAGGGCATTTATCAAAAACAATTGTAGTTTATAAAATGAAAATAGGTCTTATATAAAGGTGAAAGGCCAAGGTCATGTTTGATTCTGGCATACGGTCACTAGGATTGGATGTCTGTCAATGTTTAGAAATACTTCATCTTCTGAAAATGTTTTGCCAATTTCTATGAAATTTGATGCGCAGCTTTCAGGGAAGTGGGGAACAAAAAGTATGTTTGAATGGCCCAGTTCGCATGACCAAGATGGCTGCAAGAGATTATTTTCTTGCACACCAGATAAGGAAATGCATAGTTTTAGCTTGGGATAGAAATTCTGTTCTAACCCTGGTGTTCTTACCCAAACTCGAATATTCTCGCGTTTTGATAAATGCACTGGTTGAATACGACCTCGTATGCGCCGTCGTTAAGGTTGACGTCACAGCACGTAACGTGACGTCACTACACATTCCTTTAGTGTCCTCACAATATGGCAGACGTCGGTAACCGAAGTGACTGCAGCATTATATATCCACACGCATAAATTGGAGGTATGCAAGAAAAAGAATCCTACATGGATCTGAGAGGTGGATAGAAAAAATCCGTCCCACGGGATCACTGTCCGGCATCACTCGGCAAGCCTCGTGATGCCGGACAGTGACCCTCGGGACGGATTTTTCCATCCACCCCTCACACCCATATAAGATGCTTATATTCTCCAGTACGACTTTGCTACTTGTATCAGTGACTGAGGTGAGAGATCGTTGCCCTTGGACTTGTTTTTTTTATATTTCTGCTCCAGTCATATATTGTAGGCACCGGTTAGATGAATCTAAGGAATAGCTAAAACCTTTGTTTTGGAGCAAAAATGCGGAATCTTACTAAAACACGACTATTCAAATATATTGAAAATATCATCACCAAATATGAAAATTTTCAGATAAAAAATCTGATATGTTTCATATTTCTGCTCATAAGATAGATTGTGGGAACTTTTTAGCACCGCCTCGGTGAGGCAGTTCTAGCGAGGCGTTTCTAACGAGTACCCACTATCTATGTTTTTGAGCAGAAATAAGAAAAAATATTGTATACTCCTGTAAACGCCAGTTTTACTATATAAAAGTGGTGTTTAAGGGGGTCAAAATTATGTTGGCAAGATTTCGTGACAATTATGTATGCGATTTCATCAAGTTAACAAGTCAGTGAAATGAAGACCCCCTTAAACCCCACTTTATATAGAGAAAACTGGGGTTAAAGGTGCATTATAGAGCTATCGGTAAAAAATGCTTCCAAAAATAAAATACATATAGCCGGTATTTTCTTTAAAACAATACAAATGAATGCATTTTATACAAAAATGCGAACAATTATAATGACAGGTAAATGAGTTTGAGAGGGATTCCCTAACTAGGTTTCGAACACTAGTTAGATCTATTTTTAGTTTGTGACAAAAATAGAATCCCCATATATGACGTTATGCGACGTTCATTTTTGGCCTTGTTTGCTTAGGCCATGCCTGAATTGGGAAAAATATGACGCTGAATAACATGCCATAAGTAACTACACTTAGAGACGATACTGTCGCCATGTATGTATAAAGTGACAGATTTATTTTTAGAACAGAAATTCCGAACACATGTTCAGAGCGAAGGGTAAACACGAATGAAAACGACCATTTTCACAAAGTTCTGAAGCTGTATTTGGCTCCAAAAATGTACACATGACAAAGGAGTATAAATTGAAGATAAAAAAAAAAACAGAAAAATAATTTTGAGACCCGGTAGCTCAATAATGCACCTTTAACAGGGGTTTACATTATTTTTCTTATTCCTGCTCCAATACATAGGTTGTGAGTACTCGTTAGAACAGCCTCAATGAGGCGGTTCTAATGAGCACTCACAACCTATGTTTTGAGTGGAAATTAGACAAGTATCACAAACGTTCATCGTAAAATGACCGTTCTGGCAATATGACAGATGCCATTTTAGGACACGGGTGCGTTACTGTAATGTGTGAACCTCATTTTCTCAGCATAAAACGGGGTTATAATAGTATTCATTTTTTTTTGTTTATTTTTTTTTACGGGGGGGGGGGGGGGGGGGGGGGGTTACGGCCCTTTCAAGATTATTTCACTCATACGGAACCGATCGTTAATCAGAGGTGGGCGAAAACCGGAGTACCCGGAGAAAAACCACCTGACCTTCCGTTGCAGAACTTGGCGTCTGACATGTGACCCGAGCCAGGCTCGAACCACAGCGGTGAGAGACCTAATGATTAAGAGTCAGCGCTCTTATCCACCAGGCCACGGAGGCCCGTTTAGTATTCATTTAAGAATACTAGTATTCATTTAGTATTCATTTAAGAATGTAAATATAAAAAATACTTAATTTTTCTGCTTTTCATGAAAGTATGAACGCAGCGGGTCACGTGCAAAGTAAATGAACCCCTGTAAACTTTGCTAGCTACCCACTGCCGTTCATACTTTCATGAAAAGCAGAAAAACTAAGTTTTTTTTTTTATATTTACATTCTTTCCCCACCATTAATGAGCAAAAATTGCATATAGGGCAAATTTGTAAAGCTCATTAACATTTACACGCTGTTTTTTTCTAAAAAGAGCGTAGCAGCGATAACGTCACCAATGCCCGTAGAGAACCATGGTTTAGACTAACGTCACTTGACGTCACGGAAAATCATGTGACCCCATGCGTTCATGGAAGTATGAACTACATTGTTTTCTATAGGTTTAGACTTTACACTTGAAATATAAATATTACAAAATCTTGTTAACGCGACGTCTTTGAATGTTCGCCAAAGATGCGGTCCCTTTTCTAGTTGTAAATTTGTGCAATAAAATTAATCTGTTTTTGGTAGATATGAAAATTATTTTGGTTTTTATTTAAGAAATAATCTCCACGTACCGTGTGTTATCGTGATTAACACACGGTGTTGGAGGGCAGATTGCGAAATATTAATTCACGACGGCGAAGCCGGAGTGAATTAATATTCGCATCTGCCCGACAACACCGTGTGTTAATCACGATAACACACCGGGTGCGTGGAAATTATTTCGATTCTAACATGATGCTAAACTGAAATACAGTAGTAACAAAGCGTTATCTTGGGGACTATTTTGCAGCGGATGTCGACAGAAGGAAATGTTTACATGCAACGTCACGATGACGCCAAATTGCACGCACCACGTTGACGACGTTAATTATCGCATATTTGCAAACGCTGACGTTTCCACTGGGTTCAATGGGAAAAACGTTAACGTCATGTTAGAATATTGTTTTGTTTCCAAAAATCCGGAACCTTATCTGGAACCCTGGCACCTTATCTGGAACCCAGGTACCTGATTGGGTGAGACGGAATGTCGTGTATCTCATTATGAAAATACGCCTATACAAATACATTATAAATTTTACCGCCGAAAAATCAAAATTTTTAAGATGAAAAATTGTGATATTTTTCTTACTTCTGCTAAATATTTTAGAGCAGAAATAAGTAAGAAGTAAACGCCAGTTTTACTATATAAAAGGGGGTTCAAGGGGGTCAAAATTATATAGGCGTGTTTTCGTGATGTATGTCACTTGGGGCACCCAGCTGATCTCGGCTCACAGTTGGGCAAGGCCTACTATCCTTGTAGCAGGTAAGGGAAGAGGGGGTTTGTTGTTATTTCTTTAGTTTCTTCCCTTTCAGACATTTTCTTCCTTCTTCCCTGTCCCTCACTTTCATCATCTCCGCCCATCGGGGCTTGGAGAAATGTTGTGGGCTGCATGATGCTTCCGAGCAGAGCTGAAATCGATCGCACTCATCGTGAAATGAACACCCCACTAAACTCCTCTTTATATAGAGAAAACTTGGGTTGACTGGGGTAAACATTTTTATGTCCCCCGGTAGCGATAGCGGGGACATATTGTTTTTGCCCTGTCTGTTTGTTTGTTGGTTTGTTGGTTTGTACGTGGACAACTTTAACGTTGGTCATAACTTTTGAACGGTTGGAGATAGAGTATTCATATTTGGCATGAACGTTCCTTGTGACAAGAGCTTCACATTCATGCAAAAAAAATAGACCTGTGACCTTGACCTTGTTTTTCTTATTTCTGCTCCAAGACATATGGTGTGGGTACTCGTTAGAACCGTGCGGTGTAAAGAAAAAAAAGTGGACCGTGAAAAAACGAGACACTACCGCCAATGCGCATGCGCACCACATTTGCTCCGCCTACCTTAGATACGTTTTTTATCGGATTGCTATCTGCTTAATTATCGTGTAGTCTGGCAATTACCTCCCCTCGTTCGCTCTGTTAGCGAGCTTTGAGGTGAGTTCTCCTTGTAACAGCATTTGCAGATGTTTCTTTTTTTCTGAGAACAGACACCACCACCAAGTCGCTATCAGTTTTCTTTTAACGATACGTTTTATGCCAACTTGGGGGTCCTCCCAGATCGTGCAGGGGCCATGCTTCAAGTTTAGAAACTACCTCTATTCAGACCATATATATTCTTGTTCTTCGTACTAAGATGTATTCAGTGACACGAACCTGGTGGGTAGGTGAGGTTGGGGGGGGGGGGGGGGGGGCTGGGTGTGGTGGGGCCATGCCCCACACCTCCAATACGTAAAAGGCCCAATATCTCAGAAACCATTGCGCTCCACACCCCTAAACCATATATATTCTTGTTCCTTATGATAAGACACAGTCAGTTCTCCCGGGGTGCGTCGGGGCCAAACCCCATCCCTCCACTTCACAGAAGGCCAAATATCTGAGAAACTGTTCAGAGCCTAAACCATATATATTCATGTTCGTTACAATAAGACGCATTCAGTTCCACCAAAATCGAAGGTGTGTAATTTTACGTAAGTTCGAATATGGGTCATATCAGGTAAAACTAGGTCCAGGTCTTTGATATTTGGTATGAAGCTTCGTCTAGTGGACCTCTACCAAGATTGTTCAAATTATAGTGCTGGGGCCAAAAATGCCCCCGCCCCGGAGCCCTTTGGTTTTACATAGGCTTACATAGGGAAAATCTTTAAAAATCTTCTTCTCTGAAACTGCAAGGCCCAGCTAGGTTTTTGATTTTTGGTTTGAAGCTTCATCTTATGGCCTGCATGGACCTTTATCAAGATTGTTCAAATTATAGCCCTGGGACCAAAAATGCCCCCGCTCCAGGGCCTTTACATAGACTTATATGTGGAAAATCTTGAAAAATCTTCTTCTCTGAAACCACAAGACCTAGGTCTTTGATATTTGGTATGAAGCTTCATCTGGTGGACCTCTACCAAGATTGTTCAAATTATAGCCCTGAGACCAAAAATGCCCCCGCCTCTGGGCCTTTTGGTTTTACATAGACTTATATTGGGAAAATCTTTAAAAATCTTCTTCTGTGAAACCACAAGACCTAGGTCTTGGATATTTCGTGTGAAATTTCATCTAGTGGGCCACTATTAAGATTGTTCAAATTATAGCCCTGGGACCAAAAATGCCCCCACCTCTGGGCTCTTTGGTTTTACATAGACTTATATATGGAAATCTTTAAAAATCTTCTTCTCTGAAACTGCAAAGCCCATGTCTTTGATATTTAGTATGGAGTTTCATCTAGTGTGGACCTCTACCAAGATTGTTCAAATTATAGCCCTCGGACCACAAATACCCCCGCCCCTGGGGCCTTTGGTTTTACATAGACTTATATAGAGATAATCTTTGAAAATCTTCTTCTCTGAAACAGCAAGGTCCAGGTCTTTGATATTTTGTGTGAAGCTTCATCTAGTGGACCTCTATCAAGATTGTTCAAATTATAGCCCTTTGGCCAAAAATGCCCCCACCTCTTGGCTCTTTGGTTTTACATAGACTTATATATGGAAATCTTTAAAAATCTTCTTCTCTGAAACTGCAAAGCCCATGTCTTAGATATTTAGTATGGAGTTTCATCTAGTGTGGACCTTTGCCAAGATTGTTCAAATTATAGCCTTTGTTGATATTTGGTATGAAGCAGCTTCACTCTTTTAGACCTCCCTCAACATTATGCACATTATAGCCCTGGGGTCAATAATAGCCCTCCCCGGGGCCCACCTGTTACTCTATGGATCAGGTGAGCGATCCAGGGCCATCATGGCCCTCTTGTTTTTACTCTAATGAGGCGATTCTTACGAGTACCCATGACCTATGTCTTAGAACAGAAATAAGCAAAATATCTTATACCCCTGTAAACCCCAGTTTTATCTAAATAAAGTGGGGTTTAGAGGATTTTAATTTCACGGATTTGTTAACATGAAGCAAGGTGTTAGAGATATTGTGTTGCCAAGATTATATTCTCAGGGATGATAACTAAAATACCGTGACACCCGGAGTTGTGGTTCTTGCTCTTAACACGCCTTTTTTCCCTAATGTTTTCTTTGTTTGAATAAGTGTTTAACGTCCCCATCAACACTATTTAGGTTATTTTGGAGAGATCGCTTCAATGTTGTGGGACTTTTACCCAACATTGAGATGAAATGACATCTCAAGCCCTGCCGCCTGAACAAGCCAGAAGGGATTATATGCAGGTGGCGTTCCGATTCACAACACTTCGCGTAGTCAGGCTTAGATCCTCTTAGCGGTTTACCAGTAGTCCTGTGCAGTCGGTTTCAGCTATGCGTGCAAGCATGATGAACTCAATCTATTTCTCCAATCCCCGATGGGCGGGGCATAAATCTTCACCTCGTGTTGGTCGGTTGATTTGAGGTTTAACGTCCCTGTCAACACTGTAAAGGTCATTTTGGAGACGTTGCTTCCAATTTTGTGGGACTTTTACCCGACACCTAGATGAAATGACATCTCAAGCCATGTCGCCCAATGAAATCAAAAGGGTTTATAAGCATGGACGGTCCGCCTCGCACCGCGGTTCCTGGACAGGCTTAGATCCTCTAAGCGGTTTACCAGTACTAGTGTGCGGGCCGGATTCAGCTCTGCGTGGAAGCATCATGCAGCCCATATATTTCTTCAAGCCCCTATGGGCGGGGGCCTCTTCATCTCGTGTACAGCTATACCAAGTATTATCAATATATCTCAAAAGACGATCATAAGGTCATATTGTTCTTCTGCCCTCTGTCACGACAAAATTATTACAGTTAACTCAGATAAATCAGATGGACTATTGGATAAAAGCATTAGTGGTTGGAGCAGTTCTGCAACTGAAGGTCAGATGGTTTTCCTACGGGTACCTCACATTTTCGCCAACCCTTGATTAACGATCGGCTCGATATAAGTGAAATAATCTTGAAAGGGACGTAGAACCAAAACCTGAAAAAAATATATTTGATCGAAACTGCCGTGAGTAAAAAGTGAAGCACCCGATCAAACAACATATTTTGCGGCATCGGAACTGTTAGTCTATGGTCTAAATTTGATATGCCAGGCTAATAAATTATATACTGTAGGGTTAATCGGCGTCTGACCTGGCTCCACAACTGTTTGCCAGTCCTGAAAGAAACGCTTAGCTTACGACATTAAAGCGGCGTCTGACCTGGGTCTGTGCCATTTGCCTTAGTCCTAAAGTAGAAACGAAAGGCTAACGCTGGTTAAGCAATGCCTGATCTCGGTCTGCATTATTTGCCTAAGTCTTGAAATGGTTATACTACTCGCCTCATTGACCAGGGTTAGTTGGTTCCATCTCGGGCTTCTCCAGACTTGCGGATATTAAACCGAGGTCCCGTATCATTATGACCTTAGCTGTTGTTAGGACATAATACTCAAACACATACACAACCCATATAAGCTTAGTGTCTCTTAGGATATAGGCAAACAGTGCAGACGTAGCTCAGATGTTCCTTAACCAAATTAAGCGCAGCATATCTGTTTAATGACATAGGCAAACAGTGCAGACCAGATGATGCCCCGTATTTTTACATTGGCAATGGGAAAGAACTGTGTTTTATTATGCAAAAAAAAACACGGTGCGGAAGAGCGTGCCGAGTGACGTCATTAAAAGCTGCAAATTTATGACGCCATACGTAGATTCGTAGACGTGAGACGGTGTACGTCACTGTCTAGATCCGACAACATTTCAAAAGGACATAAATGCATGTGTTACAGTCGATTTTTTTAACAATGGTGAAAATTTGTGAGAATTTGAAGGAAACAACAACATTATTTAAGAGTTTCAGCGTGCTAGACTCGAAATAAATCAGCTCTAGCCATTGATTTGTTGGGTAATAAATCACAGTTTGTCGGTCAATTGTAAGTATAGACAAATCACGCGCGCTACGCGCTCGTGATACGGACCTCTAAACTGTGATTTATTACTCAACAAATCACAGCTAGAGCTTATCTATCACTAGTTGCTAATACAGCCAATGGTTAAATCCGGTAATAAATCACTAGGCGAAAAAACGTGACGTGAAGAGCCGCCGTTTTATGAAGTTTTGCGACGTAATCGATCCTTTCCTTGACGTTAGACCGTGTAACGTCTTTTTCAGTACGTTACACATGCGTTACAGTCAAACATGTCGGCGGGATTTCTTCAAACAGTGGCGGAATGTTGAGAGAATATGAAGGAAACAACAGCATTTTAGTAGACTTTCAGTGTGTTATCAGCTCTATTGTTACGTGCTCGTGATGTGATCTACCATACAACGGACCTCCAAACAGTGATATATTACTCAACAAATCACCACTAGAGCTGGTTTATTCAATCTTAAACCAAATTAGCACATCACCTCTATTTAAGGCCAAAGGGATACAACGCAGATCCTCGCAGACCCGGCTCAGATGTCGGTTAACCCATTTAACCTAACATCTAAAATAAAGGACACTAGGAAACATTGCAGACCCAGATCAGATGCCCCTTAATTCATATGATACCAAAGTCTCTATGTATGCACACTACGAAAACAGTGCAGACCTAGATCAGACGCTCATTAGCCAATGTTCGCCAAGGCCACAGGGAAAATGTGCTACACCACAGAGGTTTCTAGGCGTATATGGGTTAAACCGATGCACATTTACATATCTCCTATAACACAGACAGACTTTCGGATGAGTCTTTAAACCGAGGTCCCGGATGAGTCTTTAAAACCGAGGTCCCGTATCCGTATGACCTTAGTTGTTGGTGGGACGTAAAACTCAAACACTCACCTCACCTATAACAGAGACAGTAGTCATATATCAGTATAGGAATATCTGATCGTGATGTGCACTAGCAAGCGTAGATTGCAGTGTGAGGTTACTAGACCTCCATCAAACGCGGGTCGTTTAGGGTAAGAAATCACGACTTTTGGATGCCAAAATGACAGTTGATGAATATTTGTACTTTGAATTTCTTTTCCACTATTAAAGGTCAAGAATACGTAAATAATGGCACAATTATTGAAGTTCGTTGCGAAAGACGTTATGTCATGACGTTCTGACACTGCAGCGCCACTTTCAAAATGGCGGCGTCAATCGCCGTCCGTCAATGTAAACTTAATGGTATAACTTTGTTTGTTTGATTTGAGGTTTAACGTCCCCGTCGACACTGTGTGGGTCATTTTGAAGACTTGCTTCCAATTATGTGGGACTTTTACCCAACATTGAGATGAAATGACACCTCAAGCCCTGTCGGCCAATCAAACCAATCGGGCGGGCCGACTCGCACCGCTTTGCCTGGGCAGGCTTAGAACCACATCTTCTGCTTTCACGGACTGGTACCTTTTCAACCCTTTTCACGCACATCTTTTTTCATTCCTTTCCTTTGTATTTCTTTATGTCCACTTTTTTCACGGATGTCCACTTTTTTCACGGATTGTTGCCTTATCTAGTTTTCTTTCACGTAAATGTACATTTTTCTTCGTGATTATCCTTTTCATCAAACATCTTCTTCTTTCACGGACTGGTACCTTTTCAATCCTTTTCACGCACATCTTCTTTTTTCATTCCTTTCCTTTGTATTTTTTATGCCCACTTTTTTCACGGATGTCCACTTTTTCCTCGGGTTGTTGCCTTATCTATTTTTCTTTCAGGTCAGTTTACATTTTCCTTCGTGCTTATCCTTATCATGCACATCTTCTTCTTCCACGGACAGGTGCCTTTTCAACCCTTTTCACGCACATCTTCTTTTTTCATTCCTTTTCTTTGTATTTCTTTATGTCCCCTTTTTTCACGAATGTCCACTTTTTACACGGATTGTTGCCTTATCTATTTATCTTTCATGCCAGTGTACATTTCCTTTTCACGCACATCTTCTGCTTTCACGGACTGGTACCTTTTCAACCCTTTTCACGCGCATCTTCTTTTTTTCATTCCTTTTCCTTGTAGAAGCCTCCGTGGTGCAGTGGTTACGCTACTCGCCTTGTAAATCAGGGATCGTAGGATCGATCCCGGGCTTCTCCAGACTTTCGGATGAGTTTTTAAACCGAGGCCCCGTCTCCGTATGACCTTAGCTGTTGGTGGGACGTTAAACTAAAACTCACTCACTCCTTTTCTTTGTATTTCTTTATGTCCACTTTTTTCACGGATGACCACTTTTTTCACGGATTGTTGCCTTATCTATTTTTCTTTCACGTCAGTGTACATTTTTCTTCGTTATTACCCTTATTACGCGCATCTTCTTCTTTCTCGGACTGGTACCTTTTCAACCCTTTTCACGCACATCTTCTTTTTCATTCCTTTATTTTGCATTTCTTTGTGTCCACTTTTTTCACGGATGTCCACTTTTTTCACGGATTGTTGCCTTATCTATTTTTCTTTCACGTCAGTGTACATTTTTCTTCGTGATTATCCTTATCACGCACATCTTCTTTCACGGACAGGTACCTTTTCAACCCTTTTCACGCACATCTTTTTTATCCCTTTTCTTTGTATTTCTTTGTGTCCACTTTTTTCACGGATGTCCACTTTTTTCACGGATTGTTGCCTTATCTGTTTTTGTTTCACGTCAGTTTACATTTTTATTCGTGATTATCCTTATCACGCACATCTTCTTCTTTCACGGACAGGTACCTTTTCAACACTTTTCACGCACATCTTCTTTTTTCATTCCTGTTCTTTGTATTTCTTTATGTCCACATTTTTCACGGATGTCCACTTTTTTACGGATTGTTGCCTTATATATTTTTCTTTCACGTCAGTTTACATTTTTTTCGTGATTAATCTTATCACGCACATCTTCTTCTTTCACGGACAGGTACCTTTTCAACCCTTTTCACGCACATCTTCTTTTTTCATTCCTGGTCTTTGTATTTCTTTATGTCCACTTTTTTCACGGATGTCCACTTTTTTCACGGATTGTTGCATTATCTATTTTTCTTTCACGTCAGTGTACATTTTTCTTCGTGATTGTCCTTATCACGCAAATCTTCTTTCACGGACAGGTACCTTTTCAACCCTTTTCACGCACATCTTCTTTTTTTATTCCTTTTCTTTGTATTTCTTTATGTCCACTTTTTTCACGGATGTCCACTTTTTCCACGGATTGTTGCCTTATCTATTTTTCTTTCACGTCAGTGTACATTTTTCTTCGTGGTTGTCCTTATCACGCACATCTTCTTTCACGGACAGGTACCTTTTCAACCCTTTTCACGCACATCTTCTTTTTTATTCCTTTTCTTTGTATTTCTTTATGTCCACTTTTTTCACGGATGTCCACTTTTTTCACGGATTGTTGCCTTATCTATTTTTCTTTCACGTCAGTTTACATTTTTATTCGTGATTATCCTTATCACGCACATCTTCTTTCACGGACAGGTACCTTTTCAACACGTTTCACGCACATCTTCTTTTTTCATTCCTGTTCTTTGTATTTCTTTATGTCCACTTTTTTCACGGATGTCCACTTTTTCACGGATTGTTGCCTTATCTGTTTTTCTTTCACGTCAGTGTACATTTTTCTTCATGATTATCCTTTTCATTTATTTATTGATTTATGGATATCTATAAATACGGATTAAATAGTAAAACGGCGCCCCATTGTCCTGGGCCTTGCGGTTTCAGAGAAGAAGGTTTTTAAAGATTATCCCTATATAAGCCTATGTTAAACCAAAGGGCCCCGGGGCGGGGGCATTTTTGGCCCCAGCACTATAATTTGAACAATCTTCGAAGGGGTCCTTTAGATGAAGCTTCATACCAAATATCAAATACTTTGGCCTTGTGGTTTCAGAGAAGAAGATTTTTATAGACTTTCCCTATATAAGTCTATGTAAAAACCAAAGGGCCCCGGAGCGGGGGCATTTTTTTGGCCTCAGGGCTATAATTTGAACAATCTTGATAAAGGTCATCAAGACGAAGCTTCATACCAAATAGCAAACACCTTAGCCTACAGTTTTAGACAAGAAGATTTTTAAAAGGTTTTCCATATGTAAGTCTATGTAAAACCAAAGGGCCCAGGGGCGGGGGCATTTTTGGTCCAACGGCTATAATTTGAATACTCTAGGTAGCGGTCCACTAGATGAAGCTTCACACCAAATTGCAAGGACCTGGGCCTTGCGGTTTGGGAAAAGAAGATTTTTAAAGTTTTCATTAAAAATCTATTTTGGCTCCCCTGACCTTGATGTGCAATTATGGATATCCATAATTCGAATTATGGATATCATTAATTCGAATTATGGATATCCATAAATAATTATTGATATCCATAAATCGAATAATGGATAGCCATAAAGAATTATGGATATCTATAAATCGGGAATAAATAGTAAAACGGCGCCCCATAGTTTTGAGGTTTACATGACACTGCTTCCGATTTCGTGGGACTTTTATCCGACATTATCCTTCTTTCTTTTTACCCGACATTTTTTTTTTTTTTTTTTTTCTACTGATACTGCGATCGGTCACATTTGACCATACTCGCAGGTGTACGAGGACTGTTCAAATATGAATGCAACTAAGCACATAAAAATGATTCCGTGATAGATTTCGATGAAAAATTTATTTTGTCCCCTCAAAGTATTCCCCTTTAACAGATATACAAACTTTCAGTCTTCTGATCCAATCATTGAATGCATTTTGGTAGTCTTTTCGAGGTATACTATGCAGGCACTGGAATATTGCAGAACCGGGGTGTTTGCGTTGTACACATTTTCGACCAGAAAGGTATTTTTCAGCCGCGGGAACAAAAAAAAGTCACACGGGGCAAGGTCAGGGGAATACGGGGGGTGAGGGAGTTCAACAACCTTTTCCTGCTCCAGATAGTCTTGCACAATGAACGCCTTGTGCGATGACGCATTGTCATGTAGCAATCTGACATTGGCCAAACCAGTTGTGGGTCTTCGTTCTTTGAAATATTTCTTCAATTTTCGAAGAACTTTATTCTTGTAAAACTTCGCATTTACAGATTTGCCTTTAGGCACAGCAACTTGAATAGCAGGGCCCTGATTTGAAAAAAATATGGCATACATTACCTTCTTGACGCTTATGGTCCGCTTTGCAATGCATGGTCTTTTGCAATACTTTGTTGCCCATATTTTGTTCTGAATCTTTCGTCTTGGCTCAAAAAAGTGAACCCATGTCTCGTCACCTGTGACGACATCAGCGAAAGACCGTGCATTGTAATTTGGAAACTTTTTAAGCAACTTCTTGGCGTACTGAACGCGTGTCTTTTTCTGCTCATCTGTCAACAGATGGGGAATCCATCTGGCACAGATCTTTCTCATTTTCAAATCCCTTTTCAGAATTGTATGAGCTGCTCCTAATGAGATCCAACCATACTAGCTATTTGCCTAGTGGTGTATCGTGCATCGGTAGCAACTATTTCTTTCACTCTAGCAACCATCTTGGCAGATGTTGATCTTTTCGGCCGACGATCATGTGGTGCATCTTCTGTTGAGCCTAGCCCACAGCTGAATTTCTTACACCAACGAAAAACTGTCGGAAAAGACATATCATTATGCCCATAAACCGAACATATTTCATCAAAAATGTCTTTGCACCGTATACCAAGAATACAACGATTCTTAATATAGGACCGTATTTCAACGGCATACTCTGACCTTCTTCCAACCGTGATTTGTATTAGTATACAAGAGTAGACAGTGTTTATCGAACGATATACATGGCTAAAGTGGACGGATTTTAACAGGTTTGGTATCAATGTATAGGTAAAATGTTTTTCTACGCTGTGATATTTATTTCCAGGTGATTTTCGCATTTGTGCATGAGAAAACGTTCTACTTGCATTCATATTTGAACAGTCCTCGTACATTACGTACACTCAAAGAAAAGTTGAGATGAAATGACAAGAACATCACGAAAACACGCCTATATCATTTTGACTCCCTGGAGTGAGTGAGTGAGTGAGTGTTTCAGTTTTACGTCCCACCAACAGCTAAGGTCATACGGAGACGGGACCTCGGTTTAAAGACTCATCCGAAAGTCTGGAGAATCCCGGGATCGATCCTGCGATCCCTGGTTTACAAGGCGAGTAGCGTAACCACTGCACCATGAAGGCTTCTTTTGACTCCCTGAAACTCCACGTTTATAAAGTAAAACTGGGGTTTACTGGGTTAAACCTTATTTTTCTTATTTCTGCTCCAAAATATAGATTGTGGGTACTCGTTAGAACCGCCTCATCGAGGAGGTTCTAACGAGTACCCACAATCTATATTTTTAGCAGAAATAAGCGATGAGGCGGTTCTAACGAGTACCCAAATCTATATTTTGGAGCAGAAATAAGAAAATTATCACAATTTTTCATCTTCAAATTTTCATTTTTTCGGCGATAAATGTTACACCGTATTTGTATAGGCTTGTTTTCGTAATGAAGTGACGGACCGACTCCCACCACTCATCCTGAACATCCTGACCTTCCGAATGGTTAACAGTACGATAACACACCCGTGCGACATAGTGTTTTTTTTTTTTTTTTTTTTTTTTCGCATCTCCAAAATGGCTACTTTTCTGATGAAAATCCGTGATATTTTTCTTACTAATACCGCAAACGTATGTTGTGGGTGCTCGTTAGAACCGCTGTAACGTAAAAAAATGGACCGTGAAAAAAAGGAGACATTTCCACCACTGCGCATGCGCGTTGCTAAGTGGGCGTTAACCGATTGTTTAAGGCGGGGCTTACACGATAAACAAATCAATAGTCACATTTTCAATCCTCCTTGGATGAACTATTGCCCAGCCTGCCAAAAACATCGGACCAACGTCGGGTCGACAGCGATACGACGTATGAACGTCGTTTCGCTCTCAGCCCCATATTGGCCGGCTATTGCGTAATAGCTGGGAAGTATACGATATACCATGCAATGAAAGTTTCACCTCTGTGACTGTTACTGACATTTTGCTCTTGAACAGCAGTTGTCAATTTCTGGCGTAAGAATGTGCAGTGTGCTGGTTAATTGCTAACGTATAAGCATGTCAAGAAAAAAGTGTGGATAGGTAAACTGACCGGCTCAAAATGACCTGAATGGTGTTGACTGGGTCGTTAAACTCCACTACAAACAAAGAAAAAAAATGTTTGTTTTTTTATTATTGAAAATCTATCTCTCCCTCTTTAGTATAACACTTCTGTGAGTATTTCTCTAATCAATCTGGGGGAGGAATTATGATTTTGTTACCTCGAAAATGTGTACAGGTGCCAAAAAAAAATAAATAAATCGATTTATTATAAAAGTAACATTAACAACGAGAAGATCCTGCATATGCCGTAGTATAACGAAACATCCTCACCCTGAATTATGTAGACGAGCTATTGATCAGTACACATGAGAAACCCTAAATTTGCAGCCTGCGTGGAAAAGGAAATAGACATGTAACTTGAAAAGTAGATAAGGCATCAATCCGTGAAAAAAGTGGACATGCGTGAAAAAAGTGGACATAAAGAAATGAAAATTAAAGGAATGAAAAAAGATAATTCGAATTATGGATATCCATAAATTGAACTGAATTAATGATATCCATAAATCGAGTAACTGATATCCATTATTCGATTTATTGATATCCATAAATCGAATTATGGATATCCATTATTCGGCTGATTTATGGATATCCATAAATCAAATTATGGATATCCATAAATCGAATTATGGCTATCAATAAATCGATTTATAGCTATCATTCATTTAGATCGAAATATGGATATCCATAAACCGAATTATGGATATCCTTTATTCGAATTATGGATATCCATTATTCGGCTGATTTATGGATATCCATAAATCGAATTATGGATATCCATAATTCTCCTCTGCAAAGAAACCCTAATGAATAATAATTGCCCCCTTTGCACTCGACTATTCGCGTCAGATTTCCGATTTAGGTGTGTAATAAAAGCCGGGATGGAGGTGGATATAATGTAGGGTAGGCTTAGTGGTGGCCTATGGTGTGGGGGAGATATGTTTTGTTTGATTTGAGGTTTAACGTCCCCGTTGCGTCCAATTATGTTGGGCATTAAGCCTTCATTGAGATTAAATGACATCTTAATCACGCCGGCCTCGGTAGCTCAGTCGGATGCGCGTCTGACTGGTGATCAGGAGGACGCGGGTTCGATACCTGCCGGGGTTGGCAACATTCTTTCGTGGAGATTGATCATGAAATCTTTTCTACGGTCATTCTCTCCCTTCCGCTGATTCAAGAAGGGCAGTTGTCAGTTCCCGGCAAAAGAATGTGCACTGTACTAGTTAACTGCTTCCTAATAAGCCTGCCCAGGAATAGTGTGGATAGGTAAACTGACTGGCTCAAAAATAACCTAATTTAGTGTTGACTGAGCCGTTAAACTCAAATACAAACAAACAAACAAACAAACATCTCAATCCCTGTCGCCCACTGACTCGCACGACTTTGTTTGGACAGGCTTAGACCTTCTAAACGGTTTACCAGTACTCTCAGCTCATGCAGCCAAATCTATTTCTTCAAGCCCCAATGGGCGGGGGCCAGGAGATATATCTGAATCTGCCTGGTAGTCCATACGGTAACAGGACACTTCGGCCCCAAAACCATCTCGGCCCCTAGACACTTCGGCCCCTAGACACCTCGGCCCCAAAACCACCTCGGCCCCACATAAAATTGAAACCCTAGACGGGTCGGCCCCTGGACACCTCGGCCCCTAGACACGTCGGCCCCATATACCTAGACACTTCGGCCCCACTTTGCTTTTCACGGGGCTTCCACTTAAATAGGAGATTGGGTTGGGTGCCCGATGAGTTTTTTTTTTTTTTTTTTTTTTATCTTATTTGCTGATTTGATTATTCCCCAAATATTCGAACCTATAATATATATATTTATTATATATATTACAACGTTACTAAACAGAAAATCTATATGTCCATTTAAGAAGAATGGAAGATACATTTGAAAATTCCCCTCTTTTATTTCAATGTATAATTCTAATTGCATTGCTGCATGCTTTAGAGCAGTCTCTTTTTTCTTTTTTTCTTCTACTTTTCTGCTCTTTTGATCATCTATAGGCTTTTTTATTATCCGAAATAATTCCACACCGCTAAAATACTTTTAAAATTAATTTCAATACGTTATCCTTTAAAGTTACTAATTGGATGGAAATCTGGATTGATCGGTGGATGGGGCCGTAAAACCAAAAAAAAAAAAAAAAAAAAAAAATCATTCCTCGGTTTTGTCAATCATGGTGATGAGGGGGGATAATCTTATATTTGTTAACATATTTATATATTTATTTATTTGTTTATCCGGCCTGGTAGCTAAGTCTGATGCTCGCATGACTGGTGATCAGGAGGACGCGGGTTCTATACCTACTTCTTTCATTGAGCTTGATTATGAAATCTTTTCTTCGGTCATTCTCTCCCTTCTGCTGATTCAAGAAGGGCAGTTGTCACTCTCTGGCGAAAAGAATGTGCACTATGTGTGTATTGGTTAACTGCTTACGTATAAGCCTGCCGTGGTTAAGTGTGGATAGGTAAATTAAATAAATTTATTTATTAGGTAATTATCAGTGTTCAGGTTCGCTGAACTACAACTATCCTCGTAAGTAAACCGATTAATTTTATGTATGCATTCAATTCAAAAACGGCATGAAAAACGGTGCAGATCCGGTTCAGAGGGCGGAAGCAATCTGATCAGGATCTACACTGTTTGCAAAGATAAGGATTATCGTGTTCATCGGGGTAAGGATTAATGAATTTCAGGTTAGTACACTATTTAGCAAAAAGTTTTACAAGAACCATTAATTATTGACTTAAATTAGTAAAGTGTGAAGCTCAGTAAACAACCAGGCGTTACTAATCCCTTTAGTTTACTCCAATAAAGAGATCCTTGATGATAAACAGATCAGTGTTATCAATTTTCACACATTTGATTGTCATTGTAGCTCATAAGACGGACAGTAACGAGTATACTGTTTACTTTATTAATTAATTAATTTATTTATTAATTTATTTATTAGTCACATTTCTGACTACCAGCTACCCAAATTACTTGATACATGTACATATGTACTATATGTATATATTAGTGGCAAACAGTGTAGATCTGGATGTGTACTGTGTGCAAAGTCTTCACTGCTCGTATATTTGTAGGAATTGATCAGTATATTTCCATTGTTATCAAGTTTCACACATTTAGAAATTCCTATTTGATTGTCATTTCAGCTCATATTTAAAGCCGGACAGTAACAAGTATACTGTATAATTTATTTATTTAATTTATTTATGAGTCACAATTCTGACTATCAGACCCTCAAATTGTATTCATTTAAAATTCGAAAACTGAATGACAGTGTAGATCCAGATCAGATGGATCTGGATGTGCACTGAGTGCAAAGTCTTCATGGCCCTATATATTCTTGTAGAAAAGGCTCCTTGACTATCAGTATCAAATATTCACAATTAGAACAACCCGCTAAACCCCACTTTTCGTAATGCTGACTCAAGGTCAACGCCACGATTGAAGGCGGCGGGGGATTAGCTGTCCTTAAGAGTGTAGTCCAAGTTAACCTGAAAATGTCGTGTATGCGTTGTTATATTTATTATAAACGTCTCACTGGTTATTTGTTATTTTTTATACGAAATATAAATTGCAATAAAATAATTTGATCTTATTTCCTAACAACTTAATAGAAGGTTCCGTAAAACCAAAATTATATAACGAAAAGTTGATAAAATTATATTTCTTACTTCTGCTCGAAAACATAGATCTTTGATACTGGTTCAATCGTTCTCAAGGAGATGGCTGCTTATATGAAAGGGATCTAAGAAATGACTAGTTTGCATAACACAGATTAATATTAAACTAGTTGTGATTAAAGGTTGTCACAGACGCATTCTGATCAGGCCTGCACGTTGAGACGGTTCTAACCAGTAGACACAACCTGTATCTCGGAGCAGAAATAAGAATTACGAAAACATGCCCATACAAATGCATTGTAAACTTTACCGCCGTAAAACGAACATTATAAGAGAAAACATTGTGATATTTTTTATTATTTCTGCTCAAATAAGAAAAATAAGGTTTACCCCTGTAAACCCCAATTTTACTATATAACTGGGGTTCACTGATGAGGCCTAATTGGCCGAAACTAGCTAGTCTGGCCCAGAAAATATGTACTCTCCATATTTTCCAGCTCTGTCGTGTATTCCTTGCTTCCAAAGGATAACCCTTTCTAGAACATATTCAAGGGGGTCAAAATTACAAAGGCGTGTCTTCGTGATGTAAATAATGTATGTCCCTATGAGCCCCGTTTTTCCCCATATAAACTGGGGTTTAGCGGGTCTTCATTACACGGGCTTGTTAACATGATGTTTTGTTTGTTAGATTTGACGTTTAAAGCTCCAATCAACACTGTATCGGTCATTTTGGAGACGTTGCCTCCAATTTTGTGGGAATTTTACCCGGCATTGAGACACTCAAGCCCTGCAGCTCAATGAAACCAATAGGGTTTATAAGTATGAACCACTCGCACCACTTTTCCTGGCCAGGCTTAGAACCTCTAAGCGGTTTAACAGTACTCATGTCACAGGCTGTCGGTTTCCTGAAGTTCCGAAGGGCGGGGCCGATTTTAACATGATATATGTGCCCATACCCTAACAGATATCAAAAGTGGGGCCGAGGTGTCTTTGGGGCCGAGATGTCTAGGGGCCGAGGTGACAGTGGGGCCGAGGTGTCTAGGGCCGAGGTGACTAGGGCCGAGGTGTCTAGGGCCGACTTGGTTTTGGGCCGACCTGTCTAGGGGCCGAGGTGGTAGTGGGGCCGAAGTGTCTGGAAATCGTCCATACATCTCAAGTAGAGTATTATATGGATATACTGTGCATTTTTCTCTAGAAAGCATGCACGGATTGCCTGTTTGGATCATTATAATCTTACGTCCGACTTTCAGTGTCCTTAGGTGTGCAGTTCTTATAGAGGTGATTCCAGAGGGACCGGATGCGTTGGCCGGAATTTCCAGATCTTACGGCTGGTTCCGATATTTAAATGCACACATGGCGACCGTTCAGCGTATGCCGTCCGTTGCTTTGGAAGCCTTACGGGCTGAAAAAGCTGCACGGCAGGCTGGCCATCATCTTCCAGCGATGATGAAGACCTTGAAGATTTTGAAGATTTTTTTACAATAAACAATCACGTGTTTTAGGGAGAAATCATTAAACCAAAAAGCTTTCGCGGTCATTTATGAATATCCATAATTCGAATTATGGATATCAATAAATCGATCTGAATTATGGATATCCATTATTCGATTTATGGATATCTATAAATACGGATTAAATAGTAAAACGGCGCCCCATATTGGACTTTGATATTTGGTATGATGCTTCATCTAATGGACCTCTATATAGGATAAATCTTCAAAAATCTTTCTCTGTGAAACCACAAGGCCTAGGTCTTTGATATTTTGTGTGAATTTTCAGCTAGTGGACACCTATCAAGATTGTGCAAATTATAGGCATGGGGCCAAAAATGCCCCCGCCCCGAGACCCTTTGGTTTTACATAGACTTATATATAGGGAAACCTTTAAAAATCTTGTTCTCTGAAACCGCAAGGCCAATTTCTCTGATATTTGGTATGGAGCTTCATCTAGTGGACCTCTACCAATATTGTTCAAATTATAGCCCTGGGGCCACAAATACCCCCGCCCCTTGGGCCTTTGGTTTTACATAGACTTATATAGAGATACTGTTTGAAAATCTTCTTCTCTGAAACAGCAAGGCCCAGGTCTTTGATATTTGGTGTGAAGCTTCATCTAGTGGACCTCTATCATGATTGTTCAAATTATAGCCTTTGTTGATACATTGTGTTTGGTATGACGCTTCACCTTTTTAGACCTCCCAAAACATTATGCACATTATAGCCCTGGGGCCAATCATGGCCCTCATTGGGGCCCACTTGTTACTCTATGGATCAGGTGAGCGATCCAGGGCCATCATGACCCTCTTGTATTATGTGTGTTTCAATTGAAGTTAATAAGGACAGAAAACATATTTACAATTCATCCATAATAATCAGATAATGCTGTGTTTCTGGACTGTAAAAGCTGCATTTTTTTCTAACAAAATTCAATTGAAGGTTGTGGGTTGAAATATTGTCAAAATAATGAAATAACATAAAATCGGATTTATAAGGGCACTGCAAGAGCATGTTCACGCGACGAAAATGAAATTTGATAAAAACTAGCCAATATTGTTTGTAGGAATGTACATAATAATAATAATAATAATAATAATAATAATAATAATAATAATAATATCACAACAACAACTACTACTACTACTACTAGTACTGATAATAATGTTAATAATGAAAACGATGATGAAAAGAATTAAACTACTACTACTTCATGGGCCCCTGCCCATCGGGGTTCGCAGAAATAAAATGTGCTGCATAATGTTTCCAAGCAGAGCTGAAACCGACCACACATGAGTACTGGTAAACCGCTTAAAGGGTCTAAGCTTGCCCAGGCAAAATGGTGCGAGTCGGACAGCCCCTACAAATAAACAGTTTGATTTGTTTGGGCGTCAGGGCTTGAGATGAAATTTCATCTCACTGCGGGATAAAAGCTCCACAAAATTGTGTTGACGGGGATTCAAACAAACTACTACTACTAATTCTGCTACTTATGATAAAGATAATTTAATACTAAAAATAATTATAATAATAATTATACTCTAACTACAACTCTTACTACTAGCCTGCTCAGGCAAAGTGGCGCGAGTCGGACCGTCCATGCATACAGACCCTATTCATGTATTGGTTTCATTGGGCGGCAGGACTTGAAATATCATTTTATCTCAATGTTGGGTAACTCCCACAAAATTGGAAGCAGCGTTTCCAAAATGACATAAATAGTGTTGTCGTCGACGTTAAATCTCATATCAAATATCAACACTACACTTGTTACTACTCCCACTACTTCTACTACCACTGCTACTACAATAATAATAATGATAATAATAATTTCAATAATCCAAACGATGATTATAATAATTAAACTTACTGCTATTTCCACCATTACTTCAACTGCTACTGCTACTTTTAAAACAAGTATTATTATTTTGATTATTATTATTATTATTATTATTATTATTATTATTATTATTATTATTGTAATATATGTGTTGGAAAAATGAATAAATACTTGCTGAATTAACAGTAATAATAATAAATATAAAAAACGTTTTCGTAATGAAGCCCTATTGTTCCAACAGCTCCAAATATTCCTACATTTAGGGGATTAAGTTCTGATTTTATCTTGAACAAGAAAAACGCCAAATGGCATTATGGACTGGTTTTTCATGGTTAACCAAAAGGTAAATCGGGACGCGGACGCCCGGTCGGCCGCCCGTCGCTATTCTAAAGGACGAAATTTTTGCTTGAAAAACCCGTCCAAAAATGCCAATTTTCCACAAAAATGTTGCTCCTTGGCATCACCTTGGAATAAAGGTTAACCAAAAGGTAAACCTGAAATTGAAAAGTTATATATGTTTCCAAAAATGCCAATTTCCCACAAAAATGTTGCTCCTTGGCATCACCTTGAAATAAAGGTGAACCAAAAGGTAAACCTGAAATTGAAAAGTTATATACGTTTCCAAAAATGCCAATTTCCCACACAAACGTTGCTCCTTTGTGGAAATAATGGATTGCATATGAAAGTGAACCCCCCAATTAAACAACAGTCCTAATATGAAAGCAATCCAGTGGATAATAAAGGTAATACATAACTTTGAAAAAAAGGTTAACCAAAAGGTAAACCGGACGCGGACGCCCGGCCAGCCGCCCGCCCGCCCGCCCGCACAGACATCGCTTTTCTAAAGGACGAACTTTTCCCCTGAAAAACCCGTCCCATAAGATTGGAAGCACCGTCTCCAAAATGACCCATAAACATTAATAGTATTGACGGAGACGTTAAACATCAAACATACAAAAACACACAACATTTCTTTATTTTATAGAAGATCGAAAAGGTCCCCTTAAGCCATCTTGGCCACGCTCTGTGATTAACCCTCAGTAGTCAGAACTACCCCTATCTCAAACACTCAAACGCATATTCATGGTCCCAAAGGAATTCGAGTCACTGATGTCCAATTGTACGTGTACATGTTTAAGGAAAGAACTCTCTCTCTCTCTCTCTCTCTCTCTCTCTCTCTCTCTCTCTCTCTCTCTCTCTCTCTCTCTCTCTCTCTCTCTCTCTCTCTCTCTCTCTCCCTCTCTCTCTCTCACACACACAGAAATAGACTTATCTACCCCATAATAAGGGGTCTACTCTACAAGGAAAGAATTTGATCCTCAGGAGCATATTATTACCCAATTCTGATAGGCTCAGATTACAGAAACGCAAACAGGGAGCTAAATAAGTTATCTCCCATATTTAGTTCGGAGGCGCATAGGCCATACCCCTTAATAACGAGCATGCATGATGATTCCAGCATTACACAGGAGAAAGTAGTCAAGGTGTAAAAATATTCAGGTTTGTATTATTATCATTATTATTATTAGAAATGGTTGTAGAAGTACTAGTAGTAGTAGCAGGATAAGGAGGAGGAGGATCTTTTCATTTCATTTTATTTATTTATTTATTTTTCTTTTTTGGTTTTAGTTTTACGGCCCTTTAAAGATTATTTCACTCATTTCTAGCCGATCGATAATTAGAGGTGGGTGAAAAACCGAAGTGCCCGGAGGGAACCCACCTGACCTTCCCTTGCACATGTTTTTTAGGTCAAATTTGAGCCGATCAGTTTACCTATCCACACTTCTCCTGGACATGCTTATACGTAAGGGGTTAACCAGTACAGTGTACATTCTTTCGACAGAAACAGACAACTGTCCTTCTTGAATCAGCGGTAAGGAGAGAATGACCATTGAAAAAAATTCATGATCAATCTCCACGAAAGAATGTCGCCGACCTCGGCAGGTATCGATCCCGCGTCCTCCTGATCACCAGTCAGACGCGCATCCGACTGATCTACCGAGGCTTGCAGTTTGACGTTTACCCGACGCTTTAAGATTAAATCCCTTTAAATGTTTAACGTGAAGTTTTCTCCCTTGAAGCATGGCGAAAAATATATCGGGTTAATTATTTCCCCTTTATTGTAACGCCAACTCGTAGTCGATCCTTGGTCCATTTTATACGAGAAATCGCATAACGGGGCATTGGCAAACAGTGTAGACCCAGATCAGACGCCGCAGAACGGAGTCTGATCAGGGCCTTCACTGTTTGCAAAATGTTCCGCCATTTTCTAGATACATTTCTAAAATTAATCCAACCTAACACCCTAGATTTTGACACGGACTACTGCAATGTATATAAGGCGAAACGTTTTACATACAAATATACAATACAATACAAGAATTCATTCAGTACAATAATATAAGAATCTTACATGGGTGTGAGGGGTGGATGGAAAAATCCGTAACGAGGGTCACTGTCCGGCGACATCACGAGCCTTGCCGAGTGTTGCCGGACAGTGATCCCGAGGGACCGATTTTTCTATCCACCCCTCACACCCATGTAGGAATTTTTTCGTGCATACCTTCCATTTCTGAGCGTGGATTTTTAATACTGCAGTCACCGGTTGCCAACGTCAGCTATATCCTGATGACTCTACAGTGATGTTTAGTGACGTCACGTAAATTACTGTGACGTCAACCTTAACGGCGGCGCATTATATCAAACACGCGAGAATATTCGATTTTGGGTAAGAAACCTAGGGTTAGAACAGAATTTCTATCCCAAGCTAAAACGATGGATTTCCTTATCTGGTGTGCAAGAAATGTTAGTCTAATTGAGAGATATCCGGCCGTTCAACGATTAATTTGTTCTGAACCAACAATTTTTCAAAACACAATGAATGCAATTGGTAATTCTTTCATCGACTTACCGAAACCTTGGCCAAGGTACGGTAGAAATGGGATTGAAGGCAGCCGCGACAAGCAAGACCCTTAGCAGCATGCATTTCCGTAGACTGTGGCCATACTGACCGTATACAGGGGTGAAACTGTGAACAGTTTAGACCGTCTGATACCAGTGCGTATGTTTTTGGTTCGGGGGTTTGGGTGTGTATATTTCAATACATTTTTGTTTCCCATTAGCTTGTACTTAAACGTTTTCATTTTAATCTTATGAAAGCAAAAGCATACGTAAATTGGACCATGGTAGTAGTAAGGGGGTCACTTGGGCGCCATGGACTGCGCATGCGCAGCATTTGTATCACTTCCGGTGAAACGTAAGCGAAACGATGACGAAACTACCCTAAATATCGGACGAGTGTTCGAATGACGTAACTCGCGGTAATTACGCCGTAAGTATCCTAAATGTTGAGGCGAAAGATGTTCCCGCGGATTGGCGCAGTTCGCCGTCCCCGATCAGGTCGGGGGTGATCGGGGTCTACCCCGTTCGCTCGAGCGATCCTATCCCAATATTTAGGGAGATACTACCCGGTATAGTAGCGATGAAATTAAGTCTCTCACCCGCAAAACAATTATCGCCTCGAAAACCGGGAAACAATGGAAGGTGTTGGAAGAGCTCGACTCGATGAACTTCGATTACGAAGAATGGACTGCGTCCCGGGAAAAGAAAGTTTGGTTCGTTCGATTTGGGGTCTAACGTCCCCGTCAACGCCGTATAGATCATTTTGGGGGGGCGTTGCTCCCAGTCGCGCGAGACCTTTACCGGACATATCTACGACATTTGAATCTCGGAGAATCTTTCTCGGCTACGGAATTTATACGGATATCGCGGGGGCGTAGCCAGTATGCATTATGAGAGTGGAGCGTAAAATGAGAAGCAAATGATGATAGGATTTTTGATCAGCTGTAATTACCCTAAAAATTGGGGCATCTGAAGGGAGGTCACCGTAAATATCCTAAAGTTTGATCTCAAGCGATGTAGCAAACGTGTTCTGGTGGAATAGTGGAATGACAAACAGTGCAGACCCTGGTCAGGGTGATCGGGATCTACACCGTTTTTTCTGTCCCAATATTTAGGGTAATACTACCCGGTGCAGTCCTGCGATATTGACAAATCGATTGTCTCCGACACTCAGTGCGAAACGCTTATCGCCTTTAAACTAGAAAACAATGAAACTCGCTGGAAGATAGCGTTTAGAAGGCTGATGTTATCGTTTAAATTTCTAAACACGCTCGCTTCTGAATGGGCTGCAGCTGAGAAAACGCTATGAACATTGCGCTGAAATGACATCTCAATCCCTGCCGTCTAATAAAAACGATAGAGTTTATACGCGTGGCCGGGCCGACTCGCAGCTCTAAGCCCCCGATGGGCGGGGGCGGATCAATCATTTTGCCCCGTTTTCGACATAGAAATATTTTTACCCAAACGAAATAGATTTAATACGTCTAGTGACACCAACCTTGGGGTCCTCAGGGATGCGCCGAGGTCATTCCCCACCCCCCTCCACTTAATAAAAGGCCCAATATCTCGGAAACCATTCAGATCCCCACCCCTAAACCATATATATTCTTGTTCCTTATGATAAGACCCATTCAGTGACATCAACCTGGGAGTCCCCTGGATGCGCCGGGGCCATGCCCCACCCCCTCCATTTCATAAAAGGCCCAATATCTCGTAAACCTTACAGATCCCCGCCCCTAATCCATATATATGCGTGCTTCTTATGATAAGACACATTCATTGACACCAACCTGGGGATCCTCAGAGATGCGCTGGGGCCTTGCCCCACCCCTCCACTTCACAAAAGGCCATATATCTCAGAAACTGTTCAGATCCCCACCCATAAACCATATATATTCTTGTTCCTATTGATAAGACGCATTCAGTAACACCAACCTGGGGTCGTCAGGGATGCGCACAGGTCAGGCCCGACCCCCTCAACTTTATAAAAGGCTCAATATCTCGGAAACCATTCAGATTCCCACCCCTAAACCAAATATATTCTTGTTCCTTTTGATAAGACCCATTCAGTGACATCAACCTGGGAGTCCTCTGGATGCACCGGGGCCATGCCCCACCCCCTCCATTTGATAAAAGGCCCACTATCTCGGAAACCTTACAGATCCCCGCCCATAAACCATATATATGCTTGCTTCTTATGATTAGACACATTCATTGACACCAACCTGGGGGGTCCTCAGAGACGCGCTGGGGCCTTGCCCCACCCCTCCACTTCAAAAAAGGCCATATATTTCAGAAACTGTTCAGATCCCCACCCCTAAACCATATATATTCTTGTTCATTATGATAAGACGCATTCAGTAACACCAACCTGGGGGTTCCCAGGGATATGCTGGGGCCATGCCCCACCCCCTCCATTTCATAATATCACAATATCTCGGAAACCCTACAGATGGCCACCCCTTAACCATATATAGTCTTGTTCCTTATGATAAGACACATTCATTGACACCAACCTGGGAGTCTCCCTGGGCCTTGCCCCACCCCTCCACTTCACATAAGGCCTTATATCTCAGAGAATGTTCTTAGCACCACCCTAAACCATTATATATTCATCTTTCTTATGATAAGACGCATTCAGTGACACCAGCTTGTTAGTCCCCGGGGCACGCCCAGGCCATGCCACACCGCTTTACTTCATTAAAAGCCATATATATCAGAAATAGTTCAGATCCCCACCCCTAAACCATATACTTGTTCCTTATGATAAGACTCGTTCAATCACACCAACCTGGAGGTCTCTTTGTGCTGAGGCAATGTGCCCCGCTCTTCCATTTCATAAAAGGCTTTATATTTCAGAAACCATTCAAATCCCCACCCCATAATCATATATGTTCTTGTTCCTTATTATTAGCACACCTACTATAGCGGGGTCCGCAGGGGCCATTCCTATTTCATAAAAGGGCCTCAAATCTCTGAAACCGGTCAGATTCCCAGCACTGAACCATATATATATACTTGGTCCTTATGATAAGACACATTTAGGGACAACAGTTTGGGCTTTCCTGTGATCAACAGGGCATGCCCCAACCCCTCAACTGTTAAAGAGGCCTTACAGATCCCCACTGCTAAACCATATATATTTTTGTTTCTTATGATAAGACGCATTTAGTGATACCAACCAGGGCTCCATTGGGTCCATGCCCCACCCCCTCTACTTCATAAAAGGCCTAACTGGTAGTAGTAGTAGTAGTAGTAGTAGTAGTAGTAGTAGTAGTAGTAGTAGTAGTAGTAGTAGTAGTAGTAGTACTTTGTTTGTTTGTTTATTTGATTTGGGGTTTAACGTCCCAGTCAACACTATTTAGGTCATTTTGGAGACGTTGCTTCCAAATAGGTGGGACTTTTACCCGCCATTGAGATGAAATGACATCACAATCACTGCCGCCAGATGAAACCAATCAGGTCTTTATGCATAGACGGACCGACTCGCATCCCTTGCCTGGGCAGGCTTAGACCGTCTAAGCGTTTTACCAGTACTCGTGTGTGATCAGTTTCAGCTCCGTGTGGAAGCTCTATTTCTCCAGACTCCGATGGGCTGGGGCTATTATAGTAGTAGTAGTAGTAGTAGTAGTAGTAGTAGTAGTAGTGATGGTAGTTGTAGTAGTAGTAGTGCTGGTGGTGGTGGTTGTAGTAGTAGTAGTAGTAGTAGTAGTAGTAGTGGTGGTGGTTGTGGTGATAGTATAGTTCTTGTTGTCATAATGTTAACGTCCGTGGAATAAACATCCTTGTTAGCCTCACGTATATAAAAGAAAACTCATCAATCTATGTTAACAATGACTACGACGCATACCGATTGGTTGCTATTAAAAACCGACCATTGTATCATGACTGTATCCTGACTGTATCTCCATTGTATCCTGACTGTATCCTGACTGTACCCCCCGCTGTATCCTCACTGTATCCCACTATACCCTGACTTATTGAATGCGTAACACTTATTAAAAGTGTGCTACTGGATTAGGGTCTACACTGTTTTTGCAGAACGTTCAATCATTTTCTCATCCTCTTTACGCACATTTAGACCCCATAACGATAAGCATAGCGTGGCTATACTTAGCTGTTTACTGGAGTTACGTGAATATCTGCGACGTAAAGCTTCTGCGCTTAGTAACATGTTGGATCGGTCGGTTCTTTGTTTTTTTTCGCCGATGTTGTCGTGGTCTGTGGTTGTAGTGGTGGTGACTGTAGTGGTGGGACACCACTACAGCCACCATCACCACCACAGCCACCACCACCCACGTTCACTGGTTATCGGCGAAAAAAACAAAGAACCGACCGATCCAACATGTTACTAAGCGCAGAAGCTTTACGTCGCAGATATTCACGTAACTCCAGTAAACAGCTAAGTATAGCCACGCTATGCTTATCGTTATGGGGTCTAAATGTGCGTAAAGAGGATGAGAAAATGATTGAACGTTCTGCAAAAACAGTGTAGACCCTAATCCAGTAGCACACTTTTAATAAGTGTTACGCATTCAATAAGTCAGGGTATAGTGGGATACAGTGAGGATACAGCGGGGGGTACAGTCAGGATACAGTCAGGATACAATGGAGATACAGTCAGGATACAGTCATGATACAATGGTCGGTTTTTAATAGCAACCAATCGGTATGCGTCGTAGTCATTGTTAACATAGATTGATGAGTTTTCTTTTATATACGTGAGGCTAACAAGGATGTTTATTCCACGGACGTTAACATTATGACAACAAGAACTATACTATCACCACAACCACCACCCCTACTACTACTACTACTACTACTACTACTACTACTACTACAACCACCACCACCAGCACTACTACTACTACAACTACCATCACTACTACTACTACTACTACTACTACTACTACTACTACTACTATAATAGCCCCAGCCCATCGGAGTCTGGAGAAATAGAGCTTCCACACGGAGCTGAAACTGATCACACACGAGTACTGGTAAAACGCTTAGACGGTCTAAGCCTGCCCAGGCAAGGGATGCGAGTCGGTCCGTCTATGCATAAAGACCTGATTGGTTTCATCTGGCGGCAGTGATTGTGATGTCATTTCATCTCAATGGCGGGTAAAAGTCCCACCTATTTGGAAGCAACGTCTCCAAAATGACCTAAATAGTGTTGACTGGGACGTTAAACCCCAAATCAAATAAACAAACAAACAAAGTACTACTACTACTACTACTACTACTACTACTACTACCAGTTAGGCCTTTTATGAAGTAGAGGGGGTGGGGCATGGACCCAATGGAGCCCTGGTTGGTATCACTAAATGCGTCTTATCATAAGAAACAAAAATATATATGGTTTAGCAGTGGGGATCTGTAAGGCCTCTTTAACAGTTGAGGGGTTGGGGCATGCCCTGTTGATCACAGGAAAGCCCAAACTGTTGTCCCTAAATGTGTCTTATCATAAGGACCAAGTATATATATATGGTTCAGTGCTGGGAATCTGACCGGTTTCAGAGATTTGAGGCCCTTTTATGAAATAGGAATGGCCCCTGCGGACCCCGCTATAGTAGGTGTGCTAATAATAAGGAACAAGAACATATATGATTATGGGGTGGGGATTTGAATGGTTTCTGAAATATAAAGCCTTTTATGAAATGGAAGAGCGGGGCACATTGCCTCAGCACAAAGAGACCTCCAGGTTGGTGTGATTGAACGAGTCTTATCATAAGGAACAAGTATATGGTTTAGGGGTGGGGATCTGAACTATTTCTGATATATATGGCTTTTAATGAAGTAAAGCGGTGTGGCATGGCCTGGGCGTGCCCCGGGGACTAACAAGCTGGTGTCACTGAATGCGTCTTATCATAAGAAAGATGAATATATAATGGTTTAGGGTGGTGCTAAGAACATTCTCTGAGATATAAGGCCTTATGTGAAGTGGAGGGGTGGGGCAAGGCCCAGGGAGACTCCCAGGTTGGTGTCAATGAATGTGTCTTATCATAAGGAACAAGACTATATATGGTTAAGGGGTGGCCATCTGTAGGGTTTCCGAGATATTGTGATATTATGAAATGGAGGGGGTGGGGCATGGCCCCAGCATATCCCTGGGAACCCCCAGGTTGGTGTTACTGAATGCGTCTTATCATAATGAACAAGAATATATATGGTTTAGGGGTGGGGATCTGAACAGTTTCTGAAATATATGGCCTTTTTTGAAGTGGAGGGGTGGGGCAAGGCCCCAGCGCGTCTCTGAGGACCCCCCAGGTTGGTGTCAATGAATGTGTCTAATCATAAGAAGCAAGCATATATATGGTTTATGGGCGGGGATCTGTAAGGTTTCCGAGATAGTGGGCCTTTTATCAAATGGAGGGGGTGGGGCATGGCCCCGGTGCATCCAGAGGACTCCCAGGTTGATGTCACTGAATGGGTCTTATCAAAAGGAACAAGAATATATTTGGTTTAGGGGTGGGAATCTGAATGGTTTCCGAGATATTGAGCCTTTTATAAAGTTGAGGGGGTCGGGCCTGACCTGTGCGCATCCCTGACGACCCCAGGTTGGTGTTACTGAATGCGTCTTATCAATAGGAACAAGAATATATATGGTTTATGGGTGGGGATCTGAACAGTTTCTGAGATATATGGCCTTTTGTGAAGTGGAGGGGTGGGGCAAGGCCCCAGCGCATCTCTGAGGATCCCCAGGTTGGTGTCAATGAATGTGTCTTATCATAAGAAGCACGCATATATATGGATTAGGGGCGGGGATCTGTAAGGTTTACGAGATATTGGGCCTTTTATGAAATGGAGGGGGTGGGGCATGGCCCCGGCGCATCCAGGGGACTCCCAGGTTGATGTCACTGAATGGGTCTTATCATAAGGAACAAGAATATATATGGTTTAGGGGTGGGGATCTGAATGGTTTCCGAGATATTGGGCCTTTTATTAAGTGGAGGGGGGTGGGGAATGACCTCGGCGCATCCCTGAGGACCCCAAGGTTGGTGTCACTAGACGTATTAAATCTATTTCGTTTGGGTAAAAATATTTCTATGTCGAAAACGGGGCAAAATGATTGATCCGCCCCCGCCCATCGGGGGCTTAGAGCTGCGAGTCGGCCCGGCCACGCGTATAAACTCTATCGTTTTTATTAGACGGCAGGGATTGAGATGTCATTTCAGCGCAATGTTCATAGCGTTTTCTCAGCTGCAGCCCATTCAGAAGCGAGCGTGTTTAGAAATTTAAACGATAACATCAGCCTTCTAAACGCTATCTTCCAGCGAGTTTCATTGTTTTCTAGTTTAAAGGCGATAAGCGTTTCGCACTGAGTGTCGGAGACAATCGATTTGTCAATATCGCAGGACTGCACCGGGTAGTATTACCCTAAATATTGGGACAGAAAAAACGGTGTAGATCCCGATCACCCTGACCAGGGTCTGCACTGTTTGTCATTCCACTATTCCACCAGAACACGTTTGCTACATCGCTTGAGATCAAACTTTAGGATATTTACGGTGACCTCCCTTCAGATGCCCCAATTTTTAGGGTAATTACAGCTGATCAAAAATCCTATCATCATTTGCTTCTCATTTTACGCTCCACTCTCATAATGCATACTGGCTACGCCCCCGCGATATCCGTATAAATTCCGTAGCCGAGAAAGATTCTCCGAGATTCAAATGTCGTAGATATGTCCGGTAAAGGTCTCGCGCGACTGGGAGCAACGCCCCCCCAAAATGATCTATACGGCGTTGACGGGGACGTTAGACCCCAAATCGAACGAACCAAACTTTCTTTTCCCGGGACGCAGTCCATTCTTCGTAATCGAAGTTCATCGAGTCGAGCTCTTCCAACACCTTCCATTGTTTCCCGGTTTTCGAGGCGATAATTGTTTTGCGGGTGAGAGACTTAATTTCATCGCTACTATACCGGGTAGTATCTCCCTAAATATTGGGATAGGATCGCTCGAGCGAACGGGGTAGACCCCGATCACCCCCGACCTGATCGGGGACGGCGAACTGCGCCAATCCGCGGGAACATCTTTCGCCTCAAAATTTAGGATACTTACGGCGTAATTACCGCGAGTTACGTCATTCGAACACTCGTCCGATATTTAGGGTAGTTTCGTCATCGTTTCGCTTACGTTTCACCGGAAGTGATACAAATGCTGCGCATGCGCAGTCCATGGCGCCCAAGTGACCCCCCTACTACTCATGAAACTGATGTTTATTAAGCCAAACACATTTGGGAATGAGAGGCTGGAAACGAAATTGGAATATAATAGGACGTGATCGTGTCTGCCTTGGATAAATCTTAGTGAGTTCTCGGATTTAGCCAGGATAATAACTGTATGGAAATCATGGACGTACAACTTCAACACTTCTGGCCTCGAACTTCTTACACCCAACTTCCAACTTAATGATGTCTTACTTCTATCCTCTTACTTTCGACTTCATTAACACTTACTACCAGCTTCATTACTTCATTTCATACCTCTAACTTCTAATTTCACCACTTCTGACTTCCAACTTCTGATCATAATTACTTCTCACACCATCTCTTCTTACTTCCATCTTCTGACCCCATCATTTCTTACTTCTAACTTCAACACTTATATCTAACTGCCCGGCCCCCGCCCGTCGGGGCTTGAAGAAATATATGGGCTGCATGATACTTCCACGCAAATCTGAAACCGACCACACACGAGTACTGGTAATCCGCTTAGAGGATCTAAGCCTGCCCAGGTAAAGCAGTGCGAGTCGGACCGTCCATGCTTATAAACCCTATTTGTCTCATTGGGCGACAGGGCTTGAGATGTCATTTCATCTCAATGTCGGGTAAAAGTCCCACAAAATTGGAAGCAACGTCTCCAAAATGACCTTTACAGTGTTGACGGGGACGTTAAACCTCAAATCAAACAAACTTCCATCTTCTTACCCAATCAATTCTTACTTCTAACTTCAACACTTATATCTAACTTCCAACTTCTTACAGAGGACCCGCGTTATAACGACAGTATTTGTTCCCTATTATTGTGCCTTTATGATGAATTTGCCGCTATAAAGAATCCCAGTTAGGAGTATGGTAGCTTATAAAAGGTCTTTTCAAGAAACGAATGTTATCGTCATTTGTTAGAATCGCCTCGATCAGGCGATTCTAACGAATGTCTATAACATTCGTTTCTTGGAGTATTAAATTACACGAAACTTTCATGACTAGGGATTCGATTTGGGCATTACCAACCCGAGGGAAGCCCAAGCCGCTCGGAATCGAGGCTAAACCTTGAGCTAAGAATTCATTCCATTGAAATTGCCGTTATAACGAGTTTTGCCGTTATAACGAATGTCGTTATAACGCGGGTCCTCTGTACTTCCGACTCCCAGCTTCTACTTCCGTCACTTCTTACTTCTGACTCTGTCACTTCTTACTATCGACTCGGTGACTTCTTGCCTGCCTCTTATAACTCCCGACTTCTAACTTCAAAACGCATGATTTCCAGGGGCATGACATCCTTTACGCATACGCACTTGTGTACACATTACAAACGTAAAAACATAGTGTGCGTGTGTGAATTCGGGTTTAACGTCGCTTTCAACAATTTTTCAGCCATATCACGACGGTGTCTGGTTGCGACAGGGAGCTCAGTGCTCACTTTTATAGTGCTGCCTCACTTAAGTGTCATGTCCCAGACACATTACATAATACCACACCCAGTCACATTATCCTGACACTGGGTCGACCAGTCCAAGCTCTACCTCGTAAATCTGAGTGCCAATCGAGGAGCAGCTAGTACCATTTTTAACGACTGGTATGTCGCGGCCCGGGATCGAACCCGTGACCTCCCGTTTCCGTAAAAACATAGACTACGAAGAAGAAGACGAAGTAAAATAAGAAGAAGAAGAAGAAGAAGAAGAATAAGAAGAAGAAGAAGAAGAAGAAGGCAAATTCTATGTGTCTAGGATTTACACAACACTAATTATTAGCTAACATAATTTCCTTCTTTGCAGCGGGGAACACACTTGCAGGAAAAGGAGCAAATTCTTTCCGGTAAGAGTGGTACCCATTTGGTAAACGATATTAAGGGGCGGGATTATTATATCTAGTATTTTCTTCGGTTTGCGTACAAATTATTTTACTGACTTCCTACTTCTAACTCAGAAGTCAGAAGTGTTGGAAGTCGGCAGTGAGAAATCGTAAGTCAGAAATGTGAATTGGTGAAGTTAGAAGTCCCTCCAGGCCCCGAGGTTATCACACTTTTTTCAGGCTCAACTCACTTGAGTATGAAAATTTAACTGCGTTTAAATATTAAAATATAGATAAAATAAGTATATTTTTCTGCTTAGTTGGATAGAAGCTAATATTTATCCTGCTCAGAAATATTAAAATGCCAACAAGTGTTGGCATTTTAATATTTATGGGCAGGACAAACTTCATGCTCAGCTGAGTTTAGCGTGAAAGCAGGACAAACTTAATGCTCAGCTGAGTTTAGTGTGAAAGCAGGGCAAACTTCATGCTCAGCTGAGTTTAGTGTGAAAGCAGGACAAACTTAATGCTCAGCTGAGTTTAGTGTGAAAGCAGGGCAAACTTAATGCTCAGCTGAGTTTAGCGTGAAAGCAGGACAAACTTAATGCTCAGCTGAGTTTAGTGTGAAAGCAGGGCAAACTTCATGCTCAGCTGAGTTTAGTGTGAAAGCAGGACAAACTTAATGCTCAGCTGAGTTTAGCGTGAAAGCAGGACAAACTTAATGCTCAGCTGAGTTTAGCGTGAAAGCAGGACAAACTTCATGCTCAGCTGTGTTTAGTGTGAAAGCAGGACAAACTTAATGCTCAGCTGAGTTTAGTGTGAAAGCAGGGCAAACTTCATGCTCAGCTGAGTTTAGCGTGAAAGCAGGACAAACTTCATGCTCAGCTGAGTTTAGCATGAAACAGTTTTATAACCTTTGGATCCGCAGGGCTTCCATATAATTACAGCATCACGTTTTTGTCATAAATAGAAGGCCTTACCCTTTCATCCTTGGGTTTCAAAAGTGGACCTTTCTGTTATCGCATATTTTGGGTGTTTAGTCAGAATGTATAACATGGTCAGAGATAGTGTAGGTACTGATGAGACGGCTCTCTATTAGCAGACTTTCCCGGATCTTCGCTGCTTGCAAGTTTAATTTGTTTGATTTGAGGTTTAACGTCCGCGTCAACACTATTAAGGTCATTTTGGAGACGTTGCTTCCAAGTTTGTGGGACTTTACACGACATTAAGATGAAATGACATCTCAAGCCGTGCCGCCCAATGAATCCAACAGGGTTTACATGCATGACCGGTCCGACTTTTACCTCTGAACCTGGGCAGGCTTAGACCTTCTTAGCAGTTTACCAGTACTTGTGTGGTCGGTTTCAGCTCTGTGTGGAAGCATCATGCAGCCCTAGCTATTTCTCCATGTCCCAATGAGCGGGGGCCATCTGCTTCCATGTGTATCTCGCACAGGTCAACAGGGTCGAAAAGGGTTAACTAAAATGCACTAAGGCCGAGTGCATACCGTATCCGATCTTATTAGCACACACGGTCAAATAACAAATCGCACACCAATGTGTGTGTGTGTGTGTGTTTTTTTTTTTTTAAGGCCACGTGAGAGTGTAAACTATTGCAGTCAGTTGAAGTTGAACAGTACTAAAAGAAAGACCATTCTATCCATATCAATATTAATTTTATGCCTTTGTGAAGAGGGGAAAATTACTAACTCGTGTTTATTAAAAAAGACATTGCGTTTTAATATAAGTACTTCTTAGGTCAATTTTGGACATGTTCGGTTCAACCAAATCTGTCCAAAATCGGCATAAGAATCATTTAGCTGCACTTAACCCTGCGCTTAAAAAACATCACGAAAACACGCCTTTATAATTTTGACCCCTTAAATCCCACTTTTATAGAGTAAAACTGGGATTTACAGGGGTGTAAGTTATTTTTCTTATTTCTGCTCCTAAACATAGATAGTGGGTACTCAGTGGAACGGTTCTAACGAGCACTTACAATCCATCACGAAAACACACCTACATAATTTTGACCCCCTTGAACCCCATTTTTATAATGTAAAACTGGGGTTTGCAGGGGTAAACCTTATTTTTCTTATTCCTGCTCTAAAATATAGATTTAGAGTACTCATTAGAACAGCCTCGATGAGGCGGTTCTAACGTGTGCCAACACTCTATATTTTCTAATTTCTGCTCTAAAATATAGATTGTGGGTACTCATTAGAACCGCCTCGATGAGGCGGTTCTAACGTGTGCCCACAATCTGTATTTTGAGCAGAAATAAGAAAAATATCATAATTTTTCAGCTTAAACTTTTCCTTTTTCCGGCGATAAAAATTTCAATGTATTTGTATAGGCGTGTTTTCGTAATGTATGTTGAAACAGTTACAATTTGTACCTTATATTTGTCATTTCTGACACCATGTTGGAGGCTATTATTTCACATGGACATGTTTTCCTAATGGGGCATATCAAAACTCTGGGGATAAAAGGATTTAGTTCACATTGTCAAAGTGCTGTCATTAAAAGCTTTCTAACACTTCGTGCTGTTCTGCTTTTAGACAAAGATGACAGAAAAAGCGCCACTACGCAGACGACAGAAAGCCAAACCAGATGAAATATGTCTGCCTGTAATCCATCTTGGCACAACACTTAAGAAAGAGAACCATGGCGTCGCTAATATCTGGTCATATTCCACAGTACAGGAACCTCTTGTCAAAGATCAAGATTCCGGACAAAGAGCAGTTTTGGAATCTCCAAAGTATAAAAATATATATGAACTGAGTAAGGAAAACCAAGTCAACGTACCACTTCACAAGGGATATTGGAAAATTCCAGGACTTGCGAACAATCTCCTTGGCGGTCCCTCGAAAGATTTTCTTTCTACAAAACATTTCAAGGATAAGGGAATATACGAAGCAAGTTTCAGGAAGTGGTACAATTCTGTAATTCATGATAACACTGTGGGTTTACCACCGATACAAACGTCAACAAAAGCGCGGGAAAAAGTTTCTGATTCCACGACACTGGCAGAAAAAAACTACATTTCAAAACAACTACACAGTTCTAGGCCTTTGAAACGGTTTGCTAGAGACGAATTACACGTACCAAATATGTTTTCTAATTGTCTGGGATGTCGCTATTGTCGGCGTAATTATACAAATGAAATTTTTACCGAGAACTATTTAAGTCGGAATAATAAATCACCGTTGTGCTGCAAATCGCCGGAAAAGCCTAAAAACAGTTTAGGGATACATCACTGTGACGTACTTGGTGAAAGATACTGCAAGAACTGTATTGAAGAACGCAATAAACGTTTCTCGAAACGTTTTGTGGAAGGTATTATATCATCGTCTGATATAAACTACACACATTATAAGCCACCCGCTTTCAGTAAAAACAAGTTAGCCTAAAGTCATTGGTGTTCTTCATATGGGCATGCATAGGACGAGGGACATGACTTCTTCCATAAAGATACACCAAGATCTCTACTACATTACTACGAACAGAAGATTCTGGCGAGACTGCGTTTATCATATGGCGATATAATCCTCAAAACCCTGTTAGTCGCGAGGGATTCGACTGACTGGTTTATCGACTGACCATTCACCTTGGCCGATATCAGTACCTGGACAAAACCAACCGATAAAATGCACTAAAATGAATGCAACCACTATATATAAATTATGACTTTTTTGTTCTTTTAAAATGGCATAACGGCCCCCGCCCATATGGGCTTGAAGAAATAGATGGGCTGCATGTTGCTAACACGCATAGCTGAAACCAACCACACTAGAGTACTGGTAAACCGCTTAGAGGATCTAAGCCTACCCAGGCAAAGGGGTGTGAGTCGGTCCGTTCATGCTTATAAATCCTATTGGTTTCATTGGGCGACAGGGCTTGAGATGTCATTTCATCTCAATGTCTGGTTAAAGTCTCACAAAATTGGAAGCAACCTCTCCAAAGTGACATATACGGTGTTGACGGGGACGTTAAACCTCAAATCAAACAAACAAAATGACATAAAATTACAAGTGTTTTGCTTCCCGGGCGTTTCAGATTTTCAATGGTATCATTCTTTTCAATGGTATCATTCTATCTAAATATATGGCAGTGTTGCAAAATGTATAGACTTGTATTTTTATACCATTATTTCGAATAATTAGTAATTATACGCCTACACGTTTTTCACAAGTATCTTTTATATCCACTACATTCCAGACTTTACACTGATGTAATTTTCATAAAAATCCTCGTCTGCATAGGCATCAGGGGACAGTGTCGGATTTGAGGGTTTTTCAAAATATTATAGTAGGAGGGTCAATAATGGCATGGTTGCTCATATAAATTGTGATATGTGGATATGTTTTGCCAATGTGGGCTTATTTGCTGAGTATCTGAACTTTTATGAAATGGAATACGAAACTAACACGCCAGCTGTCTGGATGCTGTGCAAGTTCAAGGTGCAGCGGCATATCTGAATTCACGAAGGTAGCTTTGGCACTAAAAAGTGGCTGTTTTTCAAAGAGGATTCCTGTAGAAGTTTACTGGCTGTGGTATACTTTTCTGTCTGTTTCCTTGCATGTGACTGAGTGTACATGACATTTCAACAGGTGCCAAGTACTGGTGATTTGGGAGTAAATTCACAGCATCCGTCAAAGTGAGGTGGAGTCATGCTTTTTTGTATGTAAAAAATGGTGGGTGGGGTAAGTGAAATGATGCTGCTGTCAGCCTATGCAAACAGAGAAGTGTTTCTTTGGTATTCTATTTTGATTTCATGCATGTGTGGAGCATTTTGAAACCAAAACGGAAGTTATCGCTTTCTCCAGGAGTTGTCGATAACGATTCAAAAACTTGGTGTGGCGCGGACAAAAACGTGCTGCGATTAGCTGTCCCCTGATGCCATAAAAAGCCACCCGCTATTAGCCTACTGACCGTGGCCTTCTTCATATGGACATGCGCTGTCAAAACTAATAGGACGAGGCGCATCACTTCTTCCATGAAGCCTCTAATTACTGCGAACAGAAAAAGACTCTTGCGCAGGCTCGCCTGCGCTTTTGCTGGACGCCTATTCGATAGGTTCCTTTTTGCATGAGCTAGCTGAGATATCGCATTTTACCCTTTTGGTACCAAATGGAATCTTCCTCCTTGTATACATAACAGAAGTCCATTTCAAAATTTAGGGGGTGTCAGGTTGTGCTTTCTTCAAAATCTACTTGGAAATTGGCTGAATGTTTTGCAAACAGTGTAGGCTTGATCAGACGCCGTGTTCTGCGGCGTCTGATCTGGGCCTGCATTGTTTGCCAACTACCGGTTTTTGGGCTTCTGGTACAAAATGGGTTAATTAATGCTCTTCAGTGGGTGTGCTTAGATAACCAGTCGGGCTTATCTCATGATTTTGGCTCCCGCCCATCGGGGATTGGAGAAACAGATTTGGCTGCAAGATGCTTCCAAGCAGAGCTGAAACCGACCGCACACGAGTACTGGTAAACAGTTAAGGTCAAAACCTGCCAAGGCGAGTCGGACTGTCTATGCATATAAACCCTATTTGTTTTATTGGGCGGCAGGGATTGAGATCACGGTCATCTCATCTTAACATCGGGTAAAATTCCCCCAGCATTGGAAGCAACGTCTCCAAAATGACCTAAATAGTATGGACGGGGACGTTAAACTCCAATCAAAGCTACATCAACCCATATATGCCTCGCTCCCATTTTTGGGACAATGGCAAACAGTGTAGACCCAGATCAGACGCCGCGTACGCGGCGTCTGATATGAGTCTACACTGCTTAGAGTACATACATTTTTGTAAAACTTACTACAAACAAAACAAAACCTAGCATCCCTATAATTGGACATGGACCACTCCAAACTTATTAGGTGGAAGATTCCATTGTCATACATGGGTTAAGGTCTCCTCTATATTATGTCTGCGAACAGCAAAGGCTCTGGCGAGACCGCACTTATGCGCAGACCCGTCTGATCCCTTGCTGGTCTGGCTATGCGTTAAAGTACCCTTTTATCGTGAGCTGGTCGAGATCCCTTGTTACCGTAAAAATCCTAAAAATTGGGACACCTTGAGGACTTGCTGTAATTCTCCTAAAATTTTAACAAATTGGTTTCATGGTCAAGCAAGGAGTCCAAAATGTTCAGATGGAATGGCAAACAGTGTAGACCCTGATCATACTGCTCCTTCAGATCTAAGTCTGCACTGTCTGTCCCAATACTTAGGATCATTACGGTACGTTGAGAAGTCCTCGAAATAAATGAACTGATAGACCCCACTTTATATAAAGAAAGATTTATACTTATCATTGAAAACAACATTGTTTTTCCTTATTTTTGCTCTAAATTACATTGTGGATGTAGTTGAGAACGACCTCGATGGGGTGTTTTTATGTGCACCCGAAGTCTGTATTTGCAGCAGAAATAAGATAAAACACCTATTATTTTTTCTTCGCAAAAGAATGTAATTTTTAGCATGGCGCGATATAGAGTCCGGTTTACCGTCCGTTCGTCAAGCCGTCAACATTTTCGACCACCCTAGCTTTAACCTTAATGTAAGACTCCGCATTTCTGGAGAAGTATCAGAGCTTTAGTAAAGATACTTGGTACAAACTTGCATCTAGGAATTGCAACCCCAATGCAAACATCCATATCTGACCCTGGTTCACTGACTTTGTGAATCATTGCGCCCACCGTGACTTTCACCCTAGTATAAGAGTACTTTTCTCCAGGACTATTTTTTTATTTTGTTTTTCGGCCCTTTCAAGATTATTTCACTCATATCGAGCCGATCGTTAATCAGAGATGGGTGAAAACCGGAGTACCAATTCTCGAGGACTATAACTGTTTCATTAATGATGCTTGGTACAAACTTGCATCTAGGAATGGCAACTTCAATGCGATTTGTTTATATCTCATCTTGACCTACATTTCAAGGTTCACTGATTTTGTAAAATAGTGCGACCACCCCAACTTTCACTCTGTGTAAGAGTTCATTTTTCGGGAACTGTAAGAGTTTCATTGATACTTGGTACAAGCTTGCATCTAGGAGTGACAACTTTTTTGCAGGCATCCATCTTTGACATCGACCTAGACTTCATGGACGATGTCTTCGATCGATCAATTGATTGATTGATTGATTGATTTGTATATAACAGCACATCAACACAAAGAAAGAATAACCACAGTCTGTTAAATAGAAAGCACATTTGTCTTAATTTTAGGTGGGCTTAATAGCGACATTTCACTGTATTTGCATAAAATACTGGAATTCAACCCACTGTATGCTAGTGGACTCTTCCATTGCTGTATGCTGGACAAGTAGATTTGTCATACAAACGGTGTCAGACGTATTTGTTTCGTTTCATTCAATTTTTGACGGAAAATTCTGCTAGCAAATAGTGCAGGCCCTGATCAGACGCCGCGTTCTGCGGCGTCTGATCTGGGCATGCATTGTTTGCCAAGGTACCACTTTAGGGGTTTCCCGCATGCAGTTCAGGACTATTTTCCCAGCCTACCCTCAAAGACAATCGATCCACCAGTGCATTGAAAGTTCTGATTAACATTTCTCTAAAAGTGAGTAATTTCTCCAGTTTTGTCCACAAACGTAGGCATTGAAAGTTCTTTGTTCTCTCCATTGACTTTGTTCTCTTTTGTCTTGTGGGAAATCGTGTCTACCTCCTGTCCATCAAATGCTAGGTTCACGCTATAAATGGCATTCTTTTCCCTCATGTATTCCTCGCTGGAAGGGAAATTGAAACATTTAACTTTAGCAAAAATGGTTTTTGCTACAAGGGCCCAGTTGCTCTTAACGAGCTCGTTAGTTTATACTAATTTATTTTTGTTCGATTGCGATGAAAGCTTCGCTCTCGAACACTCATTCCAGGTGTTTTCACGCGCGCGAGAGGGTGAGGCAGTGGCTTCTACACCACTGCTACCCATTTACACTTGGGTGGAGTGGGGCAGTGTCATTACGTTTCTTGCTCAAGGACACACCTCGATACCGGTGGCCGGATTCGAACGCACAACCTCTCGATCATAAGTCGAACGCGTTAGAGGCTGACAGCTGGTTAGTGTAAAGCTATTTTTGTTTGTTTTACGGCCCTTTTCAAGATTATTTCACTCATATCTAGCTGATTGTTAATCCGAGACTGGGCGAAAACCGGAGTACCCGGAGAAAAACCACCTGACCTTCCGCTGCAGAACTTGCGTCGCACATGTGATCCAAGCCAGGCTCGAACCACACCGGTGATTAAGAGTCAGCGCTCTTATCCACTAGGGCACTGAAACCCGTCAGTGTAAAACTACATGTATAAATTTTATAGCAAGTACAATATGTAATCATCTGGGGCCAGTTGTTTGAAGCACCATTAGCTTAAGTCGTTAGTTGTCAAACTGTAAACTGTTCTAGTAAGTACACTATCTGATGTGGTGTAATGTTTGCTGAAAAAATGTGAGCAGCTTTTGCATTTGCAAAAGCTGCTCATATTTTTTCAGCAAAAATACTAGCCTATTTGGGTTATCTTATTGATCAAAGTTTTAACGATACGTTAACTAAGGCCGTTGTTAGTTTTGAACAAATGGCATCCGGTATTTTTGTTGGAAAAATGTGTCATTGTAAAAGCTACTCACATTTTTTTTTTCAACAAAAAATAGTATACCTGCCATATTTAATGATCAAACGTTTAACGATACGTTAACTAACGACATAGTTAGCTTTAAAAAACTGACCCCAGGTAATACTCCTGCTTAGCGCAAAGGGGCTGGGTGGGAGGTGGGCTTGGGGTGGGGTGTGTGGGGTGGGGTGTGTGTGTGTTTGGGGGGGGGGGTGAATCGCTTTACTTAAGAAAGAAAAATATGGTCTCTAACATTAGTTTTTCTACCGCAAATAAAGGGATTAAAGCCCATATGGCTGGCATACGTCTTGAACAGTCAGATTTAGAAACATGAAAAACTCACTTGTATACTAAGCAAGCACCTTGTCAATGAAGCACGTTTCGAAAATCAAATATTTTCTTGACACAGGATGGACTGTGCATAAAAAGAGCCACATCTTAAGAAGGCAGATAAGATATAAATAAGCCTGCTCAGCTGCATAGACTTGAATCGCTTTACTTGAGAAAGAAAAATATGGTCTCTACGGAAGCCTGTATGTGGCATTATGTTATGTGTATTTGTTTGTTTGATTTGAGGTTTAACGTCCCCGTCAACACTGTATAGGTCATTTTGGAAACGCTGCTTCCAATTTTGTGGGACTTTTACCCGACATTGAGATGAAATGACATCTCAAGCCCTGACGACAAATGAAACCAATAGGGTTTATGAGCATGGACGGTCCGACTCGCACCCCTTTCCCTGTGCAGGCTTAGATCCTCCAAGCGGTTTACAAGTACTCGTGTGCGGTCGGTTTCAGCTCTGCATGGAAGCATCATGCAGCCCATCTACTTCTTCAAGCCCCGATTGGTGGGGGCCACCTAGATGGTGGTAATGGTTTAATAAAACAATATTTAAATTTGAAATGATAAAAATGCTTACGTTCCAAACTTTTCTCCATCTTCAATGGTTTCCGGCAAGTGTTTGTTAAGTGTCTCTGGAAGAAACATTGACAGGAGTCCAGATATGACGGACAGGGAGCCAAATATTATCAGCGGAAGTGCTTTGCCGAAGTGTCCGCCGACCAGTCGATCCTGTTAAAAAACATTCGAGTATTCAAATTAGCCTACTGATTTTTGTTTGTTTGATTTGAGGTTTAACGTCCCCGTCAACACTGTAAAGGTCATTTTGGAGACGTTGCTTCCAATTTTGTGGAGCTTTTACCCGACATTGAGATGAAATGACCTCTCAAGCCCTGTCGCCCAATAAAACCTATAGGGTTTATTAGCATGGACGGTCCGCCTCGCACCGCGGTTCCTGGACAGGCTTAGATCCTCTAAGCGGTTTACCAGTACTAGTGTGCGGGCCGATTCAGCTCTGCGTGGAAGCATCATGCAGCCCATATATTTCTTCAAGCCCCTATGGGCGGGGACCGTTATTATTATTATTAGCCTACTGAGCATCACACGAGGCTCTACCGAGCATACGTTTGTTTTTTTTTTTTTGTTTTGTATCCGAAACGAGCGTGTGATTTCCTAATCAATGTATCAGCACTATAGTTTTAGAAATTTGAATGTGAAACAATCTGCTTATCTACAGAGCCAATCATTTTCCATGGCATGCATCATGGGCGCACGAAAACACCAAATTGCACATAATTAAATAGCTCTTGGAAAACATGATGCCTATATAATTTTGACGCCTTAAGTCCCACTTTTATATAGTAAAAATACGGTTTACAGGCGTGTACATTATTTTATCATACATTTAGTACAAAAATACTTAGTTTTTTAATATGCGATACGAACGTGACACCAATGCACTTATCACGCTTGGCACGTGCTGCCATATCGCATGGGCTTTATCATAACCCAAAAATCCATATCACAACCCTTTATCACACCCCTAAGCCTTTATCATACCTCTGACGTCACCCTATTCGGAACACGCGGCGTTCTTCCTTTTAAGGCATTTCGCATTTGTTGTTCAGGACGCCATTTGCAATTTTTTTCGTCTGTTCGAACTGTTTGGCAAAAAAAAAAAAAAAACAACAATAAAAACAAAACAAAACAAAACAAAAAAAAAAAAAAAACATGGCACGGCGCAGCGAATACGAGAGGAAAATGGGCGAAAGAACGATGCAGGGGATTGCTGACAGACTTTTGGATCTGGATCATATTTACGAGCAAAACAATTCTAGTGATTCGGTGAACAATAGAAACGTGAATGCAGCGACGAACGATGTCTGCGAGATTGACACAGCTGAATTTGTTAAAAGTGAAATGTATGATAAATAGATTATGATATGGCATTTTTCATATCATACCCCGTATCAGCCCTCGACCCATATCAGCCCTCGGGCCTTCGGCCCTCGGGCTGATATGAGAGTCTCGGGCTGATATGGGGTATGATATGAAAAATGCCATATGATAATCTCTATTTATCTTATTTGTGTTTAAAATCATAGACTGTTGATACTCGTTGTGGGTTGGTGGGGGTGAATATAATCAAATAGCTGAAAAAAGTAAATGCACTGAAAATATGGCTAGCGTATTATCTGGTTCGGCCCTCAGGCTGATATGGGAGTCTCGGGCTGATATGGCGTAGGATATGAAAAATGCCATACGATAATCTCTATTTATCTTATTTGTGTTTAAAAACATAGACTGTTGATACTCGTTGTGGGAAATAGCGGAAAAAAGTAAATGCACTGAAAATATGGCTAGCGTATTATCTGGTTCAAATGGATCGGCCATCCTGTACATGTAATATGATTTTTATATGGCTCATTGTCTTGTTGACCCACCTGTACCAATAATGATTTTGGGGAGCCAAGCTTTTTTGAGAATCACAGATCACAGATCACAGAGAATCATTAAAATCACAAGTCACAGACTTTAAATTATTTCAATCACAAATAAGAAGGAAGTGAGCTGGGTCATCATAGGTCACAGACAATACATCTGTTACAAGTCGCAGACTTATTTCCAACATTTTCACAAATCACAGACTTTAATATAACCCATTCACAAGTCATAGAAATAAGTCTTGAAAACCTCTTCTTAACCCCCCCCCCCCCCCCCCACACACACACACACACATCCTTGATCACATTTCAGTGAAATGAATATTCAGACTGTCATCAAACTGCTGTCAAATGTCAAGGAAAGAAAGTCAAGAAATGTGCATGAAATAATGTTTGTCAGAAATCAACAACTGTTTTTCCTTTTGAATTTACCACCACATGTAAAGGTATATATTGAAAATGGATTTAAAGTAGTTCGCTGAAAATTTTTAATCAGCTTTCTTTTGCAGGTAAGAATGAGAAAAGTTCAACTTTTTTGCTCTGTTACATTTGTGTAAAGGGGTCATTTTGCATATTGACTTTCTGCGTTCTTGGGAGCAGTTTAGTGAGCTTCGCTTCTTTTTTTACCATTTATAGCACATTCTTTAAAGCAGATGGATGAGAAAAATAATCAATAATGTGGTTGAGACCTCGACAAGGAAATCTCAGGCTCGTTTTCAGTTTAAGTCTCATGCTCGGCGAAGCCTCGCATGAGACTTAAATAACTGAAAACTTGCCTGAGATTTCCTTGTCTCAGTCTCAACCCCATATATACTCAAAGAAAGAAATGGTATAGATTTTGTTAAGAAGTGTTATAGATATTTATTAGAATCGCCTCACAGAGGCGATTCTTACAAATGTCTACAATATTTCTTTCTTGGAGTAATGAAGTAGAGAAGGCCCGTTATTATCTATCATGCTCTTAACTGGGATTCTTATGACGACAAATTCTTTATAAAGGCAGCACAATAATAGGGATATAAAGAGGCGTCACTGTACATACCAAATCAGCAATATAAGGCGCTATCATTCCACCAATCCTTGCCATACAGGAACTTGAACCCATCCCAGCATTCCGTACTACTGTCGGAAACAGCTCCGCTGAATATTGGTACACCATGGAAAACCCAGCGGCGGCCCCCATTTTTCCTATCATTGCAAAGATCGTCGTCAGCCATTGCAGTTCTGCACAGAAAATACATTTAAATTTCAGATAAATTGTCCACGTAGGAAAGTAAACTTTGCAAGAAGTTAGAACTGGGCCCGTCCGAAAAAGGGCTTACTCGAAAGTCGACAATGAAATTTATTTTCCTTAAAGTATATCTCTACTCTGGGTATGTGTTTGGATTCTACCAGCATCGAAGAACTGCTTTTAGTTCCCTTCCCTTTTTATCCTAAACAAGTTAAGTGGTCTGTCATCACAGAGTAGTTTATGTTCTTGTCTTTTTGGGATCAATGATTCCATTTTACAATTTTGGAACATATTTTAGGGCCACTGATGAAGCCTAACTGGCCGAAACTAGCTAGTCTGGCCCAACAAAACTTGTACACTCCATACTTTTCAGTTCTGTGTCCAAAGGATATCCCTTTGAAAAAGCATATCTATTTCCGAATTACCACGGATTTGCTTGTGCGTGAAGCCACCGTGAAAACCAGACTTTTGGATGAGTCTTTAAACATCCAGTCTCCATATGTCATATGTTTTTGATGGGATATAAAACTCAAATACACCCACCCTCGTTGTGTATACATGTATTTAATAAAAAAAAAGTTTGTATACTATGCATCATGACATGTAGCTTGACAAAACTATTAAATGTTGTTTTCTTATTCAATCATAAACAGTATTTTTACGTTAACATACATGTATGCAGCCAAGAGTACCTTTTCCTTGTTTGTTTGTTTAGAGCTTCATGGCCCAGTCCATCCTATTTAGGTCATATCGAGCCAGTCAGTTTACCTAAGCACACTTTTCCTTGGCAGACTTATACGTAAGCAATTAGCCAGTATAGAGTGTCTATTCTTTCGTCAGGTGTTTTTTTTTGTTTTTTTGGTTTAGGTTTTACGGCCCTTTCAAGATTATTTCACTCATATCGAGCCGATCGTTAATCATAGGTGGGCGAAAACCGGAGTACCCGGAGAAAAACCACCTGACCTTCCGTTGCAGAACTTGGCGTCTCACACGTGACCCGAGCGAGGCTCGAACCCACGGCGGTGGGAGACCTAATGACTAAGAGTCAGCGCTCTTATCCATTAGGCCACGGAGGCCCGTTTTCGTCAGGTGTTGTCAACTGAATTTCTGGAATCCCCGGAAGGATATAATGATCATAAAAGAATGTTACCGATCGGATGGGTTTCGAACCCGCGACTTCCCTATCACCACTCAGACGCTACCGAGACAAGCAGTTTACTCTTTACTGCATATGGGAATACATAGGGACTTTTAAAGTGTCGCCATCTAGTGATACACGACAGATAGTAACTCATTTCGATTCCACATCGAGTAAAGTTAAGCTATTTGTCTCGTAAACGAGGGGTTATAAGTCCTTAAAGTCCGCGGGAAACACACGTGATGTACTACTGCTGAATGGTAAAGTTAATGAGGGTCGCGCATAATTGACTCTGACGTAATCAGGTTCGAATTTTTACCTCAAAATGATTTTTGTTTCTATTTAGTTTTCAAAGTGTTTTCTGAGGTTTTTGTAACATTTAATAACCATTGCAATGTGCATTTTGTTATAAATTATTTTGCGACTTCATAGACTACTTTCCGGTCTAGTCCGCATGGCTGGAAGCACAGGAAAATAGACGGATAAGCAGACTAACCCTGTATTTTTCCAGCTACTGGTTTGTTTCCTCCGATTGCAGCCCATCAGCTGTCCATGGCAAATCTGAACTCTCTTTAACGCACGATATTTACTTTATTTTTCCATTGGTGTCAAAAATATAGCCTCGAAGAGTCTATCAGTTCACATATTCCACGGCCATACTTTGTCAACACAAACAAAACAATGAATCAATAGTGACGTTTACTTTAGTTTGCGTAAATCACAGTTTGGAGGTCAGTTGTAAAGTAGACAAATCACAAGCGCATAGCGCGCGTGATTTGTCTACTTACAACTGACCGACAAACTGTGATTTATTACTCAACAAATCACAGACAAGAGCTGATCTATTTCGATTCTAACACGCTGAAAATCGGCAATAATGTTGTTGTTTCCTTCAAAATCTCACAACCTTTCGCCATTGTTATAAGAAATCCCGCTAATATTATCGACTGAAACACATGCATTTATATCCTTTTCTTACGTTTTCGATGCGAGAAAATGACGTTACACCGTCTAACGTCAAGGAAATCGACTAGTGACGTCATAAATTGGGAATTTTAATGACGTCACTCGTCACGCTCTTCCGAGCTGTGATTTGTTGCAGAATAAAACACAGTTATTTTCCATTGCCTATATAGGCGCTCTGTGTTAGAATTACTGTTAAGCCATCTCAGTGAACAAATAGCCCGTGCCAGCACCCATAATTAGGATCTTGCACTCAACAGGTGTAGGCCTACTGGTAAACTGCTTAGAGGATCTAAGCCTGCCCAGGCAAAGCGGTGCGAGTCGGCCTGTCCATGTTAATAAACTCTATTGGTTCAATTGGCTGCGGGGTTTTAGTTGACATTTCATCTTAAGGTCGGGTAAATGTCCCACAAAATCGGAAGCGACGTCTCCAAAATGACCTTTACAGTGTTGACGGGACGTTAAACCTCAAATCAAACAAACAGTAATCAAGCATAAGCAAAAGGGTGTACAAGAAAAAATCCCTTTGATCTGTTTCGAATATAAAGATGATGGTTTAGGTTGTGCCACACGGAGCCTTTGTATGCCCACACATCCACCATCATAACAGATTTTTGTCAATGTACCGGCTCCAGCCAATCGAGCTGCATGATGCTTTCACGCAGAGCTGAAACCGACCGCACGTGAGAACTAGTAAACCGCTTAGAGGGTCTAAACCTGCCCAGGAAAATGGGTCCGAGTCGGACCGTCCATGCATATAAACCCTATTGGTTTCGTTGATCGGCAGGGCCCGAGATGTCATTTTAACGTCAACATAATATTGGTCATTTTGGAGAGGTTACTTCCCAATTTGTGGGTCTTTTTACCCGACATTGAGATGAAACCTGACAGCCAGTGAAACCAATCTATATGTTTATAAGGACCGTCCGTCTTGCACCACTTACCTGAGCAGGGCGGTCTACTCGTACTCATGAGTGATTGGGTTAGTATCATGCAGCACAATCTTTTTCTTCAAGGCCAGTTCGGGGCTCTCATGCATTGTAGAGACTAAATATATGAGAAGTTTTTGGGCGACGCCTTTGAAGTGGTGTAGCACACTGAAGTGATTCAGCTATGATTACACCCCCCCCCCCTACCCCCCCCCCCCCACACACACACACCCCAGAACAGAACTCGCATGACAAGACATAAAGCACAATGATGAAATGCATTAGGCTGAGAAAAGAGCCTTGAGGAACACCGACCTTCAATTCGAATTCTTCAATGGAACCAACACAAAAACGCATACGGCTCCGCGAATTAGCATACACCCACTGGACCATTCGAACATTCCACTCATCCACTTCAAATTTTCTCTGTGCCTCCCAGATGACTTTCCGAGACACTCAACCAAATGCCTTCTCAAGGTCCACGAAAGCCACTATGTGGGAATGCAACTGCCATTTTGGCTTTCTGCTGGTGATGTTTCCATTACGGTCTAGTTATTCATGTTCGTGGTTCTTTCCCTTTGGTGTGTCTGATCGGAGGTGTTGGGTAATTGCATCGATTCCAGGTCATTGCCATCACTTCTATCCACTTTCGGAAAGTAAAAGGATAACTTATCTCACCTCCCTTTCACAATTTGCATAAACAGGCAATAGATAATTAAATAGCGTTTCCGGTCAATATGGCATGAAAAAAAAAAAAACTTGTCAAAATTATAGAAAAAAAATAATTAGTAGTGTTTCTACGTTCCCTATAACGTTGGCAGGAACTTAAATGGGAAAAAGGAAATTTTTATATGTTTTTGCATCAGCTTATTGTATTTTTTTTTTTTTTTTTTTTTTTTTTATCAATTTCAACCCATTTCATTAGGGGGTGGGGTAATAAATTGTCAAAAAAGAAAGCTAAAAATGTATAATAATGTTTCCCAGGTATATTAATAACATACATCTGACATTGTTTGAACGTCTGCGACAATGTTAATGGCTTCATATCTTTTAAACATAATGTGGCTATATCAGAACATGCATTTTTGGCCAGAAAAATCCATTTTTCACACCATAAAACTTATAAATGAAATTGTGTTTCAATTCTAATGAAATACTTTGATTCATATCACATTAACGAAGCAAAAGTATGTGCAATAATAAAGGTATAATCCTTGTTCTTGTCATTTAAACAATGTCTTAATGCTTTTTTAGCCATTTTTATTGGGGGTGGGGTAATTTTTTCTTCAATATTTCTCTCAGATGCCTGGTGACATGGTCAAATTTTACGCCTATTTCGTGTATCTAATATTATTACACAATATATGTGAAAATAAGAAAAATCTAAAGACGAAAAATGCATTCTTTTTTCAAATATAGCGAAAATTGCATCTCAAAACAGCAAAACATGCAGAAAAAGACATTTGTAAATAGGAGTTTCGACAAAAATCTGTGAAAGAGTTTGTCTTTCACACATATGTACGCAAACATGACATTATCCTGCATTGTGTTTTTTTAAACAAACTTGGAAATATTGTTTTAAACAATTGTTATCGACAATTTGTCAATGACTGGGGTAATTATTGAAACATTCGATAAATTCGAAAACAGTACCCATCTTTAAGGCTAAAAAGCTCGAAAAAAAAAAGCCTGGTGTGCCTATATTTTTATACTGGCAAACGAGTGGAGAGATTTCAATCTACAAAATATCAGCAAATAAAAAAAATCTAAAGAGAAAAGAATTACTCCCCACCCTCCTTAAGCTATTTGTCTCGTAAACGAGGGGTTATAAGTCCTTAAAGTCCGCGAGAAGCATCTGTGGCGTACTGCTGCTTAATGGTAAAGTTTAGCATTGTGTCTCGTAAACGAGAGGCTATAAGCCCTTAAAGTCCACGAGAAGCACCCGTGGTGTACTGCTGAACCTATTCGTCTCGTAAACGAGGGTTATAAGTCCTTAAAGCGAAGGGATTTTTCTTAAGGGGAGGTAATTATTTCAAAATGGTTAGTCTCGCTTTCTAGCAGAAGCGGTTCTAGCGAGCACACCGGTTTATGCTTTGAACACATCCACAGTCTAAGTTCTGAACAAAACATAAGATAGGCACCACTTTTTAACCTTATTCACTCTCCGGACTTATTCAGCACAAAAAATGGTGATGTTTTTTTTTTCTATTTTTTCCTAGAAAACAGGATTTGATATCGCATGCAAATTGTCAGATTGCATGAGGTTTCAAATCCTTCTTAGAAAAATAAGAAAATATTTCAATAAGTCGTCTGCTGAAAAATACCTTGCATGAAGAACGTTAAAAAGACATATCATTTCTTGTGCCATGACAGATAGCACTATCTCCAACTTGTGTTCGTGTTACCCTATTGCTCAAGCTAAAACTGAAGCCCAATTCGCTATGCTCACCTTTGCCACCATAGATGATCGTGAAAATAGTTGATACAAGTGCAAGACCACCGATCAACATGCTCCCTGCTTGAAGGGGTTTGCGTCCTATTCTGTCCAACAAGAGTACTATAATGAGGTTTGCTGGGATATCCATGAACCCTTGTATGAAGAAGTTCAGAAACATGTTTCCTGCGAGGTCCCCACTGTTTAACGCAAGTCCGTAATACGCCATACACACAACTATCCTGAAACGCATTGACATGCAATTAACTGTAATGATCTTAAGTGTTGGACACAGACTTAGTCAAACAGTGAAGATCAAGATCAGACTGCTCATGAAGGAGCAGTCTGATCAGGGTCTACACTGTTTCGAATTTCGTCTGCACCTTTTGGACTCCTTGTTGGATAATTAATTGATGATCGATTAGATTAGATTAAGGCAAGTCCTAAAGGTATCCCATTTTTTAAGGATTTTTACGGTTGTGAGAACACATGTGCGCTTAGGACGCAAAATGGGACAAAACGGTGTACTTAGGAGCCACAGGAACCAGAAAATGTGTTTCAATATTTTATTCAAGGTCTAAGATAAGGAAATTTTTCCAGCCTTCACTCAGAGACGACTGACCCAGTGCTATTATTATGTAGAATCTGATACCTTACTTCCCATTAGGTCTGCTTACCCTCACCGTTGTGGGCTCAGGCACCACTCCAGTCACGTGCAAAACGCCACGTTCTGCCATGTACTGTTTATTATCATTTTTTCGAGTACTCCAGCTTTTGCCTACCTCTGTTTAACAATTTATTCGAAATAAGAGGAATAATCTTGAAAAAGTCGTAAAACAAAAAACAATGTCTTTATTAACCCTCAGTGGCCAGCCTAAAACAAATTCTCGTGGTCTAAAAGGTGTTCGATTGTTTTTTCAGTTACCATAGTAATCAAAGGTGGCGAGTGATTAGACTAGCTGCTTGTCTGATTTTTTTTGTGTTAAATATATATTTAACCCTTTCTTGCCATGGCTAGTCTATATAGATATCCTAGCTCTGTGTTATAAACTGGTAGACACTTATAGACTAGCTACAAAGTATACCTGGCAATCCGGACTTTTTTATTATTATTATATTTCTAAGCCTTGGACATGGCTAGTGAGTGATGTACCACTAAAGACAAAGGAATCAAACAGAAAGATCCAAAAGTTGTATCCCTTTTAATCTTTACCACTTTCTGGGGTTGATTCAGCTTATTTTTTCCCCTTTTTGCCACAGATAACGGGCATGTGGGACAGTTATTATCCACTGAATTACCTCCCGATAGCTCGGTTGATAGAGTGTCCGCTCCGGGGAACGGGAGGTCACGGGTTCGATCCCGGGCCGCGACATACCAAAGTCGTTAAGAATGGTACTAGCTGCTCCTCGCTTGGCACTCAGATTTACGGGGTAGAGCTAGGACTGGTCGACCCGGTGTCAGGATAATGTGACTGGGTTTGGTATCATGGAATGTGTCTGGGACATCATACTTCAATGAGACAGCACTATAAAAGTGAGCATTGAGCTCCCTGTCGCAACCAGACACCGTCGGGATATGACTGAAAAATTGTTGAAAGCGACGTTAAACCCGAATTCACACACACACACACACACACACACACACACACACACACACACACACACACACACACACACACACACACACACACACACACACACACACACACACACACACACACCTGTCATGTTGAACTTTTTCCTTCATTCGCCGGAAATTACCGAGTTGAATATCGATTTCCGTAGGAAATCGGCAGTTAAAGTTACCTGTATATTTTGAGGGTTTTTTATATTAAAATTATGAAGGAAAAAAATCTTAACTCCTCGTATCTTATTTATCCTTAATACTAGAAAAAAGTCACTGTTATCCTAATGTAAGAAAATTATTCAGTTTTTATTTGGTGCATTTCAAAGTGATGAATAGTTAATTCTTATTGCTTCCATCTGCAATTTAATGTCATGCCTATATGCTCCATAGACGGCAATGTATTTTAAAAAAAAAACGTTCGCATTTCCATGTTTGGTTGCCAATATTAAATAGAAATGATTTGTTTGGAATTAAGTCACTGTTATATAGTGTTAGACTGTTGTTCAAAGTTTACGATGATATAAAGTTTTTTTCTACTGAAAAATGATAAATTGCTTCCCCGAGAGCTTAAAAATCGTTTATAAGCTGTTTTTCAGTACTGCAGTTCATGATGCGAAAATCGCTAAGTCCACTTTATATGTACCAGAAATCGTATCAAACCTGTAAAGCTTTTAGTAATAAACAACATGCGGATAATGTACTTGATACAGTGGTTATATTTCTCAGATTTCTTTATTTTATTTTGTCTCAGTTTTGTTACATTTATGTTTTCATTCATTATGTATGGGTGGCAAATATGTCAAAAAGGACAAAAATTGTCGAAATCATTAACTGTGAAATGGCGATTAAATGGCGATTAAAACCACCATGAAAAGTTAATTGGCAGTCTGAAGCCACTGATTGATTTTGTTTGTTTGTTTTTATTGGAGTTTAACGGCCCAATCAACACTATTTAGGTCAGTTTTGAGCCGGTCAGTTTACCTGTCCACGCTTTTCCTGAGCAAGCTTATACGTAAGCGGTTAACCAGTACAGTGCACATTCGCCTCATCGAGGGGGTTCAAACGAGCACCAACAATCTATGTTTTGTGCAGAACAAAACACTGTTTGCTATTCTGTTAATTTCTGTTAATGAGTTTCAACTCTGTCTGTCCGCACAGTTACTTTGCAAACAGTGTAGAGCATGGTGCGACTGCTCAGGATGAGCCGTCTTTTCTCCAGATCTACACTGTTTGCCATTCGGTTGATGACTTTGACTAAACCACCGTCAATAAAAATGGAATTGTCTAAATTCACATTACGAAATCACGCCTATACTGACAAATTTTACCACAAACAAAAAAAAATAAATGAAAATGTTTTGATAGAAAATTCTGCTATTTTTCATACTTCTGTTCCAAAAATAGATTATAGGAACTCGTCAGAGCCGCCTCGGTGAGGCAGTTCTAACGAGTATCCACAATCTGTGTTTTGATCAAAAATAAGAAAAAATAATGTATACTACTGTAAATCCCAGTTTTACTGTATAAAACTTATTTATCTTCACTGCAGCTGATTTAAGGTTTTAGAGTAACAGTCAAATAAATAATGTATACCCCTATAAATGCCAGTTGTTCTATATAAAAGTGGGGTACACGTGGGTCAGAATTATATAGGTGCGTTATCGTGATGACGAAGTTAACAAACGTGCTTTAATTTAACAATGAGTTGGCGCGTGCCCGTCGTCCCCCACTATGTGTTACACTTTAAAGTGTCAATCATGTGTAACCCTTAAAGTGCCAATCATAATATTGAAGATAACAATTTGATTAATTAAATCAATTAAATAAATAAATAAATAAATAAATAAAGTAACAGTCTCATCATTGTTCACTTTTTGTGATTGATTTGATAGACAATTTTGTGGTGTCTTGATTTATGTACAGTTTTATTAACTCTTAAAGTGTAAATCATAACTAGTGCAGATGATATTTTCCAGGTTTTGTGTTGATTAATTTCGAAAACACGTCTATTAAAAAATATTGAAAATTTTACCACCAAAAAATGAAAGTATTCAGATAAAAAAAATGCTACTTTTCGTATTTCTTCTGGAAACATAAATTGATGGAATCGTTAGTTCCACCTCAGCAAGGCGGTTCTTACGACAAACAACAATACATGTTTCAGCAGAAATAAGAAAAATAATGATTCATATTTTACTACATAAAAGTGGGAAATATGGGGTGTTTATGTGATGTGATCATAAAACTATTGCAGCCCATTCACATATTAATTGCATGCCTCATTTTAATAAATAAATAAATAAATAGAAAACATTTTTCGAAATTGTGTTAAAATTGTTTAGGACAAACATTACAGCCGATTCAAATATGAGTGAAATGCCCTTTATAATAAATAAATAAATACATAAATAAATAGGCTTATCTGTGTTTACACATTATGTAACTTTTATGACGTCCTTTCAATTATTCAGGGAATATCTTATAGTTCCAAGTTTATTTGTACTCTCAGGTTTACATGGTAAACAACAAGAGAATCAAGAAGAAACATAATTATGCATGTGTGCATATGGCGGTAGCACTTGTACAGGGATATGTTTAATATGTTCCGTACACATTAGGCTTTATTTGCAATCAAATAAAATTTGATTCGTGGGGAGATCGACTGCACCGTGGCAATAGCATATTCTCAGTGCAAATAATAATTTTTTCGGTATTATCGGACAGATAAGCAATTGTTTAAAAATATGACCAATCCAAAAGAGTTGATATAAATATAAATAGTTTGTTTTTATACTCTATATACCTGTACAACTGCTAGCTACAGTATCTTTTCAATGACTCGAACTCCGATGGCTCGACCACCACAGATGAGTCGAACCCGTTCCCAGGCCCCCACGGGATCTCTCCAAATACGAAGAAAGGGAAGACTGTCCTCCTATATCTTGCAAGTGTATGGTGTGTAAACTCACCAGAAACGCTTCTAATGAGCACACATAACATACATCCATGTCATAGAACACCGAAAAGGTATCCCCAGTTACCTCCAATATACCCTAGTACAACATCAAGTGTATTCCTCCGTGGCCCGAACCGTCACGAACAAATATTTGTGGTCCAAAAAGGGGGCTCGAGCCATCGAAATTCGACTGTTTATTTTTTGTGGCAAATAGTGTATTTACATAATAAGTGTGACAAGTAATGACATTTTAGATAAAAACCTTTGGTCCTTCATAATGCTGTTAACAACGATAATGGTGACCACATTCTTTACTACACTCAGGTTAGCACTGCTAGTATATAATTCAAAACCCAGCGGGCACCCAGCGTATATCCAACGTCGTATGAACCTCGATGCAACGTCGAGACGTTGAATAGACGTTGACACGGCGTTGCTCTGGTCAAACCACCCATACAGAAGCCAGTATGGCAAACAGTGCAGGCCAAGATCAGACACCACTGAACGCGGCGTCTGGTCAGGGCCTACACTATTTGTTAAAAAAAAAAAAAAAAAAAACATCTTCCATTCATAATCCGCACAATATACTGTATATCGGTGTAGTGTTAACTCTTAAGGTGTCAATCATGACTTGGGAAGACAACATTTTTCAAAATGTGTTTACCTATAAGTTACTTTTTATGGCGTCCTTTTAATTATTCAGGAAATATCTTATACAATATACTGTATATCGGTGTAACGTTAACTCTTAAGGTGTCAATTATGACTGCGGCAGACCATCACGAAAATTTGACCACCTATAACCCCACTTTCATATAGTAAAACTTGGGTTTGCAGGGGTATACATTTCTTCTTAAAAGCATAGATTGTGGGTACTCGTTAGAACCGCCTCGCCGAGGCGGTTCTAACGAGTATCCACAATCTATGTCTTGAGCATAAATAAGAAAAATATCATTTTTTTTTTTCATCTGAAAATTTTCATTTTTGGTGGTAAAATTTACAATGTATATGTATAGACGTGTTTTCGTCATGGCTCAAAATTGGTTTTAATGTAAGAACTTTCTCATCTGAGTTCATCTGGGCTCCCGCCCATAGGGGCTTGAAGAAATATATGGGCTGCTTGATGCTTCCACGCAGAGCTGAATCCGGCCCGCACAATAGTACTGGTAAACCGCTTAGAGGATCTAAGCATGCATGTCCAGGAACCACGGTGCGAGGCGGATGCTAATAAACCCTATTGGTTTCATTTGGCGACAGGGCTTGAGATTTCAATTCATCTCAATGTCGGGTAAAAGTCCCACAAAATTGTAAGCAATGTCTCCAAAATGACCTTTACCGTGTTGACGGGGACGTTTAACCTCAAATCAAACAAACAAACAAAATCTGAGTTCATCTTGATCGAGTCTTATAGGCGTGTGTTCGTGATTGGCTAGATTCTTCTTCTTCTTCTTCTTCTTCTTCTTCTTCTTCTTCTTCAAGTAGTCCCGGAAGGCACGCGGCGTCGGAGTGGCGTCGTATCGGCGCCGACGCGATGTGGTGACGCGTCGACGTTGATATGACGTCGTTTTGACGTTGCGAGCCAACCGGGATGTAAATGTTTTAACAAATCCAAACCGGCTACATATTTAAGCTTGTACCTAAAGCCTCATTCTTGGCTTCGACCCAGTGATGGTGCCCTACTTCCCCTAATGATGATGAGGGCGAAGGACGGGCAACCATTATTATACAGTGTTATGATAAAGGCGTTATTTAGAGAAAAAAAAAACAAAAAAAAACGCAATTCTATGTTTAATAATAATGAATGATCCGTTGTGCACGCAATGCTTATACATACTATTACTGCTATAACCACTATATTAATGTTATAACAACTACTTTACTACTACTACTACTAATACTAATACTACTACTATTACTACTACTATTACTTACTACTACTACTACTACTACTACTATCAATACTGATGCTTTTCCCCACCCACTTTATCTGTCCACTCCTGTTATAAAGATTCCTCAGCACATTTTGGCATCTATACACTACGCCATGTATGTTTGAAAATGTTTGTTACTTGTCTCATGTTGCCACCATGTGTGGCCTGAGTGAAAATAAAGTTATGTTGAGATGAGTTGAGCTAACAATATTTTTCATGGCGTTATTTATTTTAAATAAATAGATAAAATAAATGCATAAAAAGATCGGAGTCAAGAGATTTCACGTATCATATTTGACCTTAATCCTTATTTAAAATCACTGGACAAGAGACTGACAAGAGATATAGACCCAATATTCTACATGTCATAAAAATAAATAAATAAATAAATAATAATAAAAAACACTACTACTACTACTACTACTACTACTACTACTACTACTAATATAATAATAATATTGATAATTATTATTATTATTTTTTTTTTTTTTTGATTAAGCAATTCTACATAATGTAGCTCTTCAATATGTTAAATATGTTCGTTCATACTAGATGGCTCGAAATGAAAAGGCATGGTTGTTACTTCAAGAAGTTCTTTTTCACATTTAGATAGCCTTAATTTGAGCACTAGCGCTCCTTTGAATACCTAGTATACAGGTAGATCTAAGTGTCATATCTGCAGATATATGATTACTGATTCCCTGAGGTCAGCGACTAGAGAAAAAATATTGGCTATTCTGTACCTTGATCCCAGTGGTGTACAGGGAGATAACTCAAATATCTCGCCCAGATAGGTTTCAACGGAAATTCACGACTTATTCCGATCGCCGCCTGTGAAGGAAAAAGTTCGGTATGGTCCGATTTAAGTTACGCGACAAACTATAGGAACATGTTTCTATGACATAAATGTTTGCATTATTAGGCTAGATAGCGAAAATGTGGTTTAAGATTATGAAAATTCAATATTAAACCGTTAATTTGAATATAGTTATATATATATTTATTTCATCGGATTAAAACTGGTCAATTTTAGAATAAAAATGGGATCCTATGTCTAATGTACTTCAATAGTATATTAATAGCAAAAATACGCGAGAGTAGCTAATTTTAAATTGTAGTAATTAAAACATCCATTATGCAATGAAAAATGTGACTTGGAATTTAAGTAGAGAATTTTTTTTTTCTTTCCTCCAATGTCAAATTTCAGAAAATCAAATAAAAACAAACATACCGAACTTTTTCCTTCACAGGCGGCGATCGGAATAAGTCGTGAATTTCCGTTGAAACCTATCTGGGCGAGATATTTGAGTTATCTCCCTGTACACCACTGGGATCAAGGTACAGAATAGCCAATATTTTTTCTCTAGTCGCTGACCTCAGGGAATCAGTAATCATATATCTGCAGATATGACACTTAGATCTACCTGTATACTAGGTATTCAAAGGAGCGCTAGTGCTCAAATTAAGGCTATCTAAATGTGAAAAAGAACTTCTTGAAGTAACAACCATGCCTTTTCATTTCGAGCCATCTAGTATGAACGAACATATTTAACATATTGAAGAGCTACATTATGTAGAATTGCTTAATCAAAAAAAAAAAAAAATAATAATAATAATTATCAATATTATTATTATTATTATTATTATTAGTAGTAGTAGTAGTAGTAGTGTTTTTTATTATTATTTATTTATTTATTTATTTTTATGACATGTAGAATATTGGGTCTATATCTCTTGTCAGTCTCTTGTCCAGTGATTTTAAATAAGGATTAAGGTCAAATATGATACGTGAAATCTCTTGACTCCGATCTTTTTATGCATTTATTTTATCTATTTATTTAAAATAAATAACGCCATGAAAAATATTGTTAGCTCAACTCATCTCAACATAACTTTATTTTCACTCAGGCCACACATGGTGGCAACATGAGACAAGTAACAAACATTTTCAAACATACATGGCGTAGTGTATAGATGCCAAAATGTGCTGAGGAATCTTTATAACAGGAGTGGACAGATAAAGTGGGTGGGGAAAAGCATCAGTATTGATAGTAGTAGTAGTAGTAGTAGTAGTAAGTAATAGTAGTAGTAATAGTAGTAGTATTAGTATTAGTAGTAGTAGTAGTAAAGTAGTTGTTATAACATTAATATAGTGGTTATAGCAGTAATAGTATGTATAAGCATTGCGTGCACAACGGATCATTCATTATTATTAAACATAGAATTGCGTTTTTTTTTGTTTTTTTTTTTTCTCTAAATAACGCCTTTATCATAACACTGTATAATAATGGTTGCCCGTCCTTCGCCCTCATCATCATTAGGGGAAGTAGGGCACCATCACTGGGTCGAAGCCAAGAATGAGGCTTTAGGTACAAGCTTAAATATGTAGCCGGTTTGGATTTGTTAAAACATTTACATCCCGGTTGGCTCGCAACGTCAAAACGACGTCATATCAACGTCGACGCGTCACCACATCGCGTCGGCGCCGATACGACGCCACTCCGACGCCGCGTGCCTTCCGGGACTACTTGAAGAAGAAGAAGAAGAAGAAGAAGAAGAAGAAGAAGAAGAAGAAGAAGAATAATCTAGCCAATCACGAACACACGCCTATAAGACTCGATCAAGATGAACTCAGATTTTGTTTGTTTGTTTGATTTGAGGTTAAACGTCCCCGTCAACACGGTAAAGGTCATTTTGGAGACATTGCTTACAATTTTGTGGGACTTTTACCCGACATTGAGATGAATTGAAATCTCAAGCCCTGTCGCCAAATGAAACCAATAGGGTTTATTAGCATCCGCCTCGCACCGTGGTTCCTGGACATGCATGCTTAGATCCTCTAAGCGGTTTACCAGTACTATTGTGCGGGCCGGATTCAGCTCTGCGTGGAAGCATCAAGCAGCCCATATATTTCTTCAAGCCCCTATGGGCGGGAGCCCAGATGAACTCAGATGAGAAAGTTCTTACATTAAAACCAATTTTGAGCCATGACGAAAACACGTCTATACATATACATTGTAAATTTTACCACCAAAAATGAAAATTTTCAGATGAAAAAAAAAAATGATATTTTTCTTATTTATGCTCAAGACATAGATTGTGGATACTCGTTAGAACCGCCTCGGCGAGGCGGTTCTAACGAGTACCCACAATCTATGCTTTTAAGAAGAAATGTATACCCCTGCAAACCCAAGTTTTACTATATGAAAGTGGGGTTATAGGTGGTCAAATTTTCGTGATGGTCTGCCGCAGTCATAATTGACACCTTAAGAGTTAACGTTACACCGATATAAGATATTTCCTGAATAATTAAAAGGACGCCATAAAAAGTAACTTATAGGTAAACACATTTTGAAAAATGTTGTCTTCCCAAGTCATGATTGACACCTTAAGAGTTAACACTACACCGATATACAGTATATTGTGCGGATTATGAATGGAAGATGTTTTTTTTTTTTTTTTTTTTTTTTAACAAATAGTGTAGGCCCTGACCAGACGCCGCGTTCAGTGGTGTCTGATCTTGGCCTGCACTGTTTGCCATACTGGCTTCTGTATGGGTGGTTTGACCAGAGCAACGCCGTGTCAACGTCTATTCAACGTCTCGACGTTGCATCGAGGTTCATACGACGTTGGATATACGCTGGGTGCCCGCTGGGTTTTGAATTATATACTAGCAGTGCTAACCTGAGTGTAGTAAAGAATGTGGTCACCATTATCGTTGTTAACAGCATTATGAAGGACCAAAGGTTTTTATCTAAAATGTCATTACTTGTCACACTTATTATGTAAATACACTATTTGCCACAAAAAATAAACAGTCGAATTTCGATGGCTCGAGCCCCCTTTTTGGACCACAAATATTTGTTCGTGACGGTTCGGGCCACGGAGGAATACACTTGATGTTGTACTAGGGTATATTGGAGGTAACTGGGGATACCTTTTCGGTGTTCTATGACATGGATGTATGTTATGTGTGCTCATTAGAAGCGTTTCTGGTGAGTTTACACACCATACACTTGCAAGATATAGGAGGACAGTCTTCCCTTTCTTCGTATTTGGAGAGATCCCGTGGGGGCCTGGGAACGGGTTCGACTCATCTGTGGTGGTCGAGCCATCGGAGTTCGAGTCATTGAAAAGATACTGTAGCTAGCAGTTGTACAGGTATATAGAGTATAAAAACAAACTATTTATATTTATATCAACTCTTTTGGATTGGTCATATTTTTAAACAATTGCTTATCTGTCCGATAATACCGAAAAAATTATTATTTGCACTGAGAATATGCTATTGCCACGGTGCAGTCGATCTCCCCACGAATCAAATTTTATTTGATTGCAAATAAAGCCTAATGTGTACGGAACATATTAAACATATCCCTGTACAAGTGCTACCGCCATATGCACACATGCATAATTATGTTTCTTCTTGATTCTCTTGTTGTTTACCATGTAAACCTGAGAGTACAAATAAACTTGGAACTATAAGATATTCCCTGAATAATTGAAAGGACGTCATAAAAGTTACATAATGTGTAAACACAGATAAGCCTATTTATTTATGTATTTATTTATTTATTATAAAGGGCATTTCACTCATATTTGAATCGGCTGTAATGTTTGTCCTAAACAATTTTAACACAATTTCGAAAAATGTTTTCTATTTATTTATTTATTTATTAAAATGAGGCATGCAATTAATATGTGAATGGGCTGCAATAGTTTTATGATCACATCACATAAACACCCCATATTTCCCACTTTTATGTAGTAAAATATGAATCATTATTTTTCTTATTTCTGCTGAAACATGTATTGTTGTTTGTCGTAAGAACCGCCTTGCTGAGGTGGAACTAACGATTCCATCAATTTATGTTTCCAGAAGAAATACGAAAAGTAGCATTTTTTTTATCTGAATACTTTCATTTTTTGGTGGTAAAATTTTCAATATTTTTTAATAGACGTGTTTTCGAAATTAATCAACACAAAACCTGGAAAATATCATCTGCACTAGTTATGATTTACACTTTAAGAGTTAATAAAACTGTACATAAATCAAGACACCACAAAATTGTCTATCAAATCAATCACAAAAAGTGAACAATGATGAGACTGTTACTTTATTTATTTATTTATTTATTTATTTAATTGATTTAATTAATCAAATTGTTATCTTCAATATTATGATTGGCACTTTAAGGGTTACACATGATTGACACTTTAAAGTGTAACACATAGTGGGGGACGACGGGCACGCGCCAACTCATTGTTAAATTAAAGCACGTTTGTTAACTTCGTCATCACGATAACACACCTATATAATTCTGACCCACGTGTACCCCACTTTTATATAGAACAACTGGCATTTATAGGGGTATACATTATTTATTTGACTGTTACTCTAAAACCTTAAATCAGCTGCAGTGAAGATAAATAAGTTTTATACAGTAAAACTGGGATTTACAGTAGTATACATTATTTTTTCTTATTTTTGATCAAAACACAGATTGTGGATACTCGTTAGAACTGCCTCACCGAGGCGGCTCTGACGAGTTCCTATAATCTATTTTTGGAACAGAAGTATGAAAAATAGCAGAATTTTCTATCAAAACATTTTCATTTATTTTTTTTTGTTTGTGGTAAAATTTGTCAGTATAGGCGTGATTTCGTAATGTGAATTTAGACAATTCCATTTTTATTGACGGTGGTTTAGTCAAAGTCATCAACCGAATGGCAAACAGTGTAGATCTGGAGAAAAGACGGCTCATCCTGAGCAGTCGCACCATGCTCTACACTGTTTGCAAAGTAACTGTGCGGACAGACAGAGTTGAAACTCATTAACAGAAATTAACAGAATAGCAAACAGTGTTTTGTTCTGCACAAAACATAGATTGTTGGTGCTCGTTTGAACCCCCTCGATGAGGCGAATGTGCACTGTACTGGTTAACCGCTTACGTATAAGCTTGCTCAGGAAAAGCGTGGACAGGTAAACTGACCGGCTCAAAACTGACCTAAATAGTGTTGATTGGGCCGTTAAACTCCAATAAAAACAAACAAACAAAATCAATCAGTGGCTTCAGACTGCCAATTAACTTTTCATGGTGGTTTTAATCGCCATTTAATCGCCATTTCACAGTTAATGATTTCGACAATTTTTGTCCTTTTTGACATATTTGCCACCCATACATAATGAATGAAAACATAAATGTAACAAAACTGAGACAAAATAAAATAAAGAAATCTGAGAAATATAACCACTGTATCAAGTACATTATCCGCATGTTGTTTATTACTAAAAGCTTTACAGGTTTGATACGATTTCTGGTACATATAAAGTGGACTTAGCGATTTTCGCATCATGAACTGCAGTACTGAAAAACAGCTTATAAACGATTTTTAAGCTCTCGGGGAAGCAATTTATCATTTTTCAGTAGAAAAAAACTTTATATCATCGTAAACTTTGAACAACAGTCTAACACTATATAACAGTGACTTAATTCCAAACAAATCATTTCTATTTAATATTGGCAACCAAACATGGAAATGCGAACGTTTTTTTTTTTAAATACATTGCCGTCTATGGAGCATATAGGCATGACATTAAATTGCAGATGGAAGCAATAAGAATTAACTATTCATCACTTTGAAATGCACCAAATAAAAACTGAATAATTTTCTTACATTAGGATAACAGTGACTTTTTTCTAGTATTAAGGATAAATAAGATACGAGGAGTTAAGATTTTTTTCCTTCATAATTTTAATATAAAAAACCCTCAAAATATACAGGTAACTTTAACTGCCGATTTCCTACGGAAATCGATATTCAACTCGGTAATTTCCGGCGAATGAAGGAAAAAGTTCAACATGTTGGGTCATTTTAAGGCTGTTTTAATTTTTTCGGGATTTTCTGGAAAAACTGTCAGTACAGGTTAGTTCCCTTGACATGGGACAAGATGATCCAAATTGTCCCGTATTTTTTTGCACATCAAATTGACAATTTGCATGAAATGTCAAATCATGTTTCCTGGGAAAAATTAGAAAAAAATATTTAAGAAATGTCGTCTGCTGAAAAAATATACCCAGAATGCAGAGCGTTAAATGGGCGGGATGATGCGGTAACCATGGCAAATACGAATTCGTTCTTGAATCCCTAGCAAACGCTTCCCCTTATTTCAGATTACAGTATTTGCAGGGTAATTTAGGGAGGGTTTCCTTATTTTATCTTGGAAAGGAATGTTGATTGTACTCATTAGAATCGCCTCAGTGAGGCAATTCTAATAACTACACACAACATCCCTTTATATATTTTGAAGGACACCGAAAAGGTTTTCTTATGCCTAATTGACCGGCCGCAACGATTATTTCTCAGATGATCGAACTATGGTCAGACTTATTTATTGTTTTGTGTTTAACGACACATCAACCCTTGTGGGTCATTTTGTGTCGTCTCCCAGTGAAGGGGGGAAAAGAGATAGAATAGATAGTAGAGATGAAAGTGAGGGACAGAGGAGAAAAAGGAAAATTAATGGAAGAGTAGAAAGAGAAGAAATAACAACATTTCCTGCTGTAAGGACAGCAAGCCTTGTCCAACTGTAAGCCAATATCAGTTAGATGCCCAAGTGACGCAAGATAAACGTCACCTTTGCCTCACCCAACCTCCCCCGAACTTTGGTCAGTATCGTACAAAACTTTCATAGTCCCAAAGGTATTCGAGCTTCTGAAGTTCAACCTTGCATTGCTTTTGACTGGTTCCGGTCTATTTCTATTTCGGTGATTAGTCTTACCAGTTGAAGTATAGTATGGAAGTCCGGATGGCCAATGTCTTGGAAGAAAACAAGTGCCACACTCTACCCACAGGAATGGTCTCTTGTTGGTTTCGGAATACTTTGTCGAAGAACCTGTCCGGAAGTTTAACTTTGTTGATCCTAGCAGCCGTAGTTATAATCTTTTCTGAATCTTCAAGTCTCCCTTGGCTGTATAACCATCTTGGTGACTCGGGGTATATTCTATATATAGACAATTAGGCGTAAACAAGAAAAGAAAGTACCATATCAAGTGACTCGAATGTGATTGCATTGTAGCCTACCATTTCGGAAAGAAAAATGCAATGGTATCTCATTATTAAATAAAATAGAAGCAAAGGCAATGATCAGGAATCGATACAGTCAACCCACAGCTCCCATCAGAGACAACAAAGGGAAAGAAACACAGACATGAAACAACTAGACCCTAATGGAAACATCCATAGCGGAAAGCCAAAAGGACAGTTACTTTCCCACAAAATGGCCAATTGGCCATCCAAAACAAAATGATGAAAACATCTTGTAAGTATCTCATTATTAAAGTCGTATAGTTATAAACTTATAGCTAGAATTACATGGACACTGAATTTGCAGTATCAAATGCCGGTTGTTCCATTTTTTTCTATTTTGTTGAATTCCATAGATTGAATATCTAAATTGACGTGAAAACCGGTGTTGAATTTAACAATGTATATTTTACAGAGTTTAATTCCACCATGAGTGATTAGTGAGCACAGCCTTAGCAAAATTATAAACCGACAAGTACAATCAGCAAAAAACTGGTCTACTTAATACTTTGCACCCTTCTTTGCAACATCAAGAACAACACATTATACTTATTATTATTATTATTATTAACATTTGTTGTCATTTTTATTATTGTTATTGATAAATGTTCTTTCCAACAAACAATATTAGCTAGTGTTTATCCACATTATTTTCATTACATTAATAATAATTCTAATAATAATAGCTGAGGTAGTGGTAGTAGTACAGTGATAGTAGTAATAGTAGTGATAGTAGTAGTAGTAGTAGTAGTAGTAGTAGTAGTAGTAGTTGTAGTAGTAGTAGTAGTAGTAGTAGTAGTAGTAGTAGTAGAAGTAGTAGTAGTAGTAGTAAGAAATAATTATTATTACCATCGTCTTGATGATGATGATGATGATGATGATGATGATGATGATGATCATTAATATTTTAATTATTATTATAATTGTACTGAGTTGTAGTAGTGAGAGTAGCAGTAAGAGTATAATTATTGTCATCGCTTTTATTTTTAAGATTATTATTTTCGTTATTATAAGTAGTATCATCAGTAGTAGTTGTTTGTTTGTTTGTATTGAGATTTTATGTTCCCGAGAACATTATTAAGGTCATTTTAGAGACTTTGCTTCCAATTTGTGAGACTTTAACCCGACATTGAGATGAAATGGCATCTCAAGCCCTGCCGCCCAAACAAACCAAAAGGGTTTATATATAGGGACGGCCCGACTCACATCACTTTGCCTTGGCAGGCTAAGACCTCTTAAGCGGTTTACTTGTACTCATGTGCAGTCATTTTCAGGTCTGCGTGGAAGCATCATGCAGCCCAATTTATTTCTTCAAGCCCCTATCGGTGGGGCCCAATGATAGTGGCAGAAGTGGAAAAAGTAGTAACAGTATAATTATTGTCATCGTTTTATTATTTTAATTATCATCGGGAGGAGTAGTACTAAAAGTAGCATGAGGAATGTAGTTATATTATTATTATTATTATTTTTATCCAATTTTATTTTCATCACATTAACATGCTCATGTAATACCCTTATGTTAAGAAAATAATTATAAAGGTTTACATTTCAACCCGCAATTTCGTTAGAGAGATTTACACAACATAATTATAAGTGAATAGCAAATTGTTTCCAGTCCTTTATAACTTAACTGTTATAAGCTTCATTTGACACAAATAACTAAAATATTACAATAAACATAATAAAACGATATCTTGTAGACAGCTATATATTTGTCTTTGAGACTAAAGTGCTACATCTTTTAAGTTAGCATATTGTATTGCTTTTCTCCAAAGTCAGGGTACAGTACAATGTACATGTTGTCAAATTTGAAACAGAACTTAATTCCCATTCAAAACGCCAATGGTACTGAGCCCACGATGTTCCTTACGCACCCTCAAAATATCCGTCAAATGATCTTTTAATATTGTATCCAAAATAATCATGCCCATTTTTTTTTTTTTTTTCACAGAGTGTCTATGGGACAACTTTTAATTGCTGCCAATAAATGTGACAAACAAATCCTTTTCTCTTACTGAACTGCAAGGAAAATACACATTCCAATTAATAGATCATGTAAGTACGAAAGAGCATTAGGGCCACTTTAACTTTTATTTTTTTGACTCGTATCTCGAAATTTCGACTTAGTATCTCGAATTTTCGACTTATTATCTCGAAATTTCGACTTACTATCTCGAAATTTCGACTTAGTAACTCGAAATTTCGACTTAGTAACTCGAAATTTCGACTTAATATCTCGAAATTTCGACATAATAACTCGAAATTTCGACTTATTAACTCGAAATTTCGACTTAGTATCTCGAAATTTCGACTTAGTATCTCGAAATTTCGACTTATTAACTCGAAATTTCGACTTAGTATCTCGAAATTTCGACTTAATAACTCGAAATTTCGACTTAGTATCTCGAAATTTCGACTTACGAGATATTAAGTCCTATACACACAGTTAATGTTAAACACCCCCGTTTCATTATACCCCAGCTTTGAAAACAAGTTTACATCAAGCAGATTATGCAAATTATGTGATAACATTGTGAGACATGGTCATTATCGGCTTACTTGTATCGTGTAAACGCCAATGACCTTTCTCAGTGTATTTTTTCACATGTTCTTTCATTCTTCTTTCTCTCTATAATGGCCAATGTTAATTTCATCAAATATTTCTCAAGAACTATAAAACTAGAGGCCCAAAACATATGTATCATGTAAGAGTCAGAGGGTTTTCTGTCTCATCAGGACGTCGCGCATTCAATCCCGTTTCAGGCCCCCGCCCATCGGGGCTGGAATAAATGGATAGGCTGCATAGTGCCTCAACGCAGAGCTGAAATCCGACCGCACACGAGTACTGGTAAATCGCTTAGAGGAGGTAAAGCCGTGCGAGTCGGACCGTCCATGCTTATAAACCCTATTGGTTTCATTTGGCAACAGGGCTTGAGATGTCACTTCATCACAATGCCGGGTAAAAGTCCCACAAAATTGGAAGCAACGTCTCCAAAATGTCCTTAACAGTGTTGACGGGGACGTTAAACCTCAAATCAAACAAACAGTGCGACAGGGCTTGAGAAGTCATTTCATCACAACGTTGGGTAAAAGTCGCACAAAAGAGGAAGCAACGTCTTCAAAATGACCTATACAGTGTTGACGGGGACGTTAAACCTCAAATCAAACAAATTCAACCCCGTTTCAGTAAAATAAAAGCGAATTAAGTCATATTTGACAGTTTTTTCGGTATCAAACTTTCTCATCGTGTGCTGTAAAAATCATGTATAGATCAAAGCACTGACAGCACTGGTGGGTCGATTGTCTTCGAGTGTGGATTTGAACATGTTTCGTTTATCCTTTAAATTCCTATACTATAAGCAAAATGTGTAGATTCTGATCAGACGCCACACTTGGGTCGATTAATTATCAATTGACTAAAAGTTACTAACTACAGAAGCTTTCCGCCTTCTATTGACCTCGTGACTATCACTGACCATGTTCAAAATCCAGGTCGAGCTATTTATAGCAGCGCTATAGTCTTTCCTTGTGACGTCAGTGCCCCATGTAGACTGGGCCGGGGAACATGGACATTGCAAACAGTGTAGACCCTGATCAGACGCCGCAGAAGAGAGCTTCATTAAATAACCGGTACGTTCATGGTGTAGATGGTCAGCGATAGTCACGTGGACAATAGCAGGCGAGAAGCTTCTGTAGGTTGTTACTTTGGGTCGAATGAAAAAATCGACCCAAAAGATGGTAAACTATACAATACGAACACCGTGACTAACTTAACAAAGCAACAACCGGACAGAAAATGCGGTATCAGAATACGTTGCGTGTTCAAGATGTATCATTTTGACAGAGCAGCAGATTCCTAGACCCTTCGTTTCATCCCATCGGTCAGACGTCGAAATTGATGGCTGGTCAGCTCTAGCCACGCGTGTGTGTGGTGGGGGGGGGGGGGGGGGCGTGGGTGTGTTCAATGTTCTGTATTCGACGCCCAATAATCTCCCAAATATTTTCCAGGGGATTCAAATCCGGGCTTCTAGCTAGCCAAGCCAATGTCTCAATTCCATAACGGCGGGGTCTAGCACACAGGTCCAGTGGCAAATGATTCGTTCTGTAAATGAGGCATGACTTCTGGCGCTAAACATGCAAAAATATCAAAACTCCATATTAAAACCGTGATAATGAAGTTGTGGAAAGTTATTTATGACATCTGAGGTCTTCTTTCAACTCTGAGTTAACCATAACAAGATTCCTGTTATGGCTAATCCCTATTCAGAGTTGAATGCACAGCGCAGATCACAGAGTCAGTTTGGAGCCAATATGAAGAAATTAAAGTTAGTCGATATTTCGAGTTAGTATGTCGAAATTTCGAGATAGTAAGTCGAAATTTCGAGTTATTAAGTCGAAATTTCGAGATAATAAGTCGAAAATTCGAGATATTAAGTCGAAATTTCGGGTTACTAAGTCGAAATTTCGAGATATTAAGTCGAAATTTCGAGTTAATAAGTCGAAATTTCGAGATAATAAGTCGAAATTTCGAGATATTAAGTCGAAATTTCGAGTTATTAAGTCGAAATTTCGAGAAACTAAGTCGAAATTTCGAGATATTAAGTCGAAATTTCGAGTTATTAAGTCGAAATTTCGAGATAATAAGTCGAAAATTCGAGATATTAAGTCGAAATTTCGAGTTATTAAGTCGAAAATTCGAGATACTAAGTCGAAATTTCGAGATACGAGTCAAAAAAATAAAAGTTAAAGTGGCCCTAATGCTCTTTCGTATGTAAGCAACTCGTGTTAGAATTAATGTGTAGAGGTATTGAAGAATAGTATTAGTGAACTTAAAGATTTAGGTAAGCAAAAGCTCTAGTCACAAAAAAAAAAATTGAGGTAGGAGAAACTTTTTTTTTAATATTTTATTTTTCTCCCGAAAAAAAAAAAAACATGGTCGGGCGTGTATTTTCTTTGTGTTTTTGTTTTTGTCCATCTTTTTGCGGCGTCTGGTCTGGGATCTACACTGTTAGCGAATTGTTAAGCCATTTTCTAAATAAATTTTGAAGAAAACACAACCTGACACTCACTACTGTTGAAATGGTTCTGGTATATATAAGGAGGAAGATTCCATTCGGTACAGTGAGGTACATATTAATCATCAAAAATCTTTAATGTAGTGAAACTTCAATGGGTCGAACACCAATAATACGTTTACCATTGTTAATTCAAACCTAAAAATCTATCATATCGTAAAAATCCTAAAATATTCGGACACCTTGAGAACTGACTGTAATTCCCCTAAAATTTTAGCAGGTTTGTTTGGTGTTTTTTTTTTTTTTTTTTCATTGATGTTTCCATTGGGGTCGAGTTGTTTCATGTTTGTATTTCCTTCCCTTTGGTATATCTGCTGTGGGTTAATTGTATGGTTTCCTGATCATTGCCTGCACTTCTATTTTGCATTGAGAACGAGCAAGGAGTCCGAAACATAGTGACAGAATAGGAACCGGTGAAGACCCTGAGCAGGCTACACCTTCAGGGGCAATCTGATCAGGGTCTACACTGTTTGCTTAGGTCTGTCTGTCCTAATACTTAGGATCACTACGGTACCTAAGAGTTTTGCCGGGAGTGGGGCATCTAATATTATCTTGAAAAAAAATATGTTGTGTGTACTCATTAGAATTGCCTCAATGAGGCAATTCTAATGAGTACACACAAAATATCTAAATTTTGTTATTGAAGATAGAAGTTTTATACCCATTTCATCCTGATCAGATGCTATAATTATACCTCAGTGGCTCAAACTATCACTATCTCAAACAAGGTTTCATTGAAGTTCCAACGTTCTTATTTTCTTGCTTTTCTTTACGAAAAATCGCCTATTCAAATATATTGAAAATTTTAACACACACACACACACATACAATTTTTAGAGAAAAATTCTGATTGTTTTCATATTTTTCGTTTCTGCGAGGCGGTTCTAACAAGTACCCACAATCTATGTTTTTGAACAGAAACAAAGAAAATAATATTACCCAAATTTACTATCTAAAACTGGGGTTAAAGGGCCCGGGTCAAAATTGTGAAATTAAATGTACCAGAAAGGAATTTGTGTTAGACCTGTTCGATTACCACATATTTTGTTATTGGCGTGATTTTAGCTGGGCCGCACAAAATGCAAAACACAGGCTGATCATAGTCTTAGCTGGTCGTAGTGGCCTTCCATAGTTTCACAGCAAAAACAGAATACTCCAGTGAAACCGTCATATGACGGTCAGTATCTTTGCCGGTCTTTTTGAATGTTTTATCTTGTTCGGCTCATATACAGCACTCTTGACCCCGCCCATGGTGGAGAAATGTTTGTTTGAATTTGGGTTTAACGTCCCCGTCAGCATTATTTAGGTCATTTTGGAGATGTTGCTTTCAATTTTGTGAGACTTTTACCCGACATTTAGATGAAATGACATCTCAATCCCTGCCGCCCAAACTTACCAAAAGAGTTAACATGTAGGGACGGTCCGACTCGCACCACTTTGCCTGGACAAACGACCCCTAAGCGGTTTACCATTAATCATGTGCGGCCGGTTTCAGCTCTGCGTGGAAGCATTATGCAGCCCAATCTATTTCTTCAAGCGCGAATGAGTGGAGAAATAGATTTGCTTGATAACAACAGGATGTAATGCATTATGATTAGGATCCATCAGAAAATGCATTGGTACATTGGCCATTATTAAAAAAGTGGTGCTCATAAAAGTTGCATGAAAGCAAATCTTTATTTCTTATAATTAAAGCGATATTTTGCGTTAGAGACTATGGACTACCGCCCATCGGGGCTGGGAGAAGCAGATGTGCTGCATGATGCTTCCTCGCAGTGCTGAATCCGACCGCACATGAGTACTGGTTAACCGCTTAGAGGGTCTAAGCCTGCTCAGGCAACATCAAGTGCCTTCCCCCTACATATGACCGTCCCTACATATAAACATTTTGGTAAATGTTTGAACGGCATCTCAAGTCCCATAAAATTGGAAGCAACGACTCCAAATAGTGCTAAGGGGAACGTAAATCATCTATTCAAACAAATTCTTCAAAGAATAAAGACCACTGTCTCGCATTCGCATTTTAGGGTGTGGTTAGGTAAACTGACAGAAATAGTGTTGACTTAGCCGTAAAACTCCAAAACAAACAGACAAACAAAACTTACTTCCAATATAACATGAAAAAGATCCCAGGAGCAGCACAAACTATTTGTAGCGTGACCCAATCCCGAATTCCGAATCCAAGGCCGGCTAGGATGAGGTTACCGAAGGTCCAGAAGAACCCGCCAATTTGTCCGGCAAATCGTCGCTTCGAAGGTCCGGTGAATTCCATACCTAGTTCAACATGAGGCAATGGATGGAATCGCTCAACTGAGTTCACAGTTTAACTAGGTATGGTTACAGAACATTTCATTTGTCTGAAGTTTATCGCATGAAAAATACATTATTTGGTCGGGTGCAAACTGTACTTTGCGAGCGATCCAATGTCTTCATAGATCATAAAAATCAAGGACCAGTTGATTGAAGCCTCGTTAACCTAACGTACTTGTTAGTGGTTAAACTTTAACTGTTCCCAAATACTTTTGTATTTTTGTTGGAAAAATGCAATAGCTTTTTGTTTTTGCTCACATTTTTTTTCAGCAAAAATACTAGCGGTTTTGCCAAATTAAATGACTAAAGTTTTACGATACACCCGTGGACACAAATCTGTTCAAACTTTAATGAGCCTCGTTTCATCTTGATTTGAAACATCATTCAAAATATCTTAACATCATGGCAACCAACTGCCAACCAGGAATAAATTCAAAACTCATAGTCACGGGTGTACATTTCATTAGTGATTCCATCACTTTCCGATCAAAATACATCTCAAATGTCAATCAGACCTAAAAATGGAAAAAGTTCTTGTGAAAATGAGGCCAATCATGTATATTGCTTGATCCAGTTATATAATTCTATAACGAACAACATTTGCTTGTCAAACCAGCTTGATGCAAAGAGATTAATTGAAAGGTACTTCATAGGAAGGAGTTTGAACAGATTTGTGCACAGGGGACTGTAGCGTCTTTTTTTAGATTTTAGGGGCCTAGTATATCTATAAAAATATTAGGCCACTAAAATCTAAAAGATAAAAAAGACGTTACAGGCACCTGTGGATTTGTGTCCATAGGTGTATGTTAACTTTCAACACCATTTGTTTAAAACAACTGAGCCCTGATATATGGCGAACATTTGCACTGGTTTGGAGCGTACAGTACATTTAACCCAGATATTCCGATCTGTATAGTGGACAGATCCTTGTCTTTTGTTATGACCTTGAAGGTGTATGTGCGTGGTCTGTCTTCTATATTTGTATATTTATTTTTTGGACATAAATAACTTGGTAAGTGTTTTCTATTTATTTTGTTTTCCATGCTGACCATCTTTGGGCACGACAAGATGTCGTTTGCTATACTCTGAATCTATTTTTCAGCTGCAAATCACTAGTGTTTGCAAGAATCACACCTCACCTGATACAAGAAAATCGACCAATTGAAACCTTTGGTCGAAAGAAAAATATCTTTTAAGACAGTTTTAAGATAGAGTAATAATCTATAATGAGTTATACTAAAAATAAGTGCCTCTAGAAATCCATACGAAATCACACGAAGAGCAAGACTGACCATCCCAAAAAAATTCTGACTGTATGTTATGTCTCATATTTACTGTATAGCATGTCTTAAGATACTTTGTTTTGACTGTATGGGATGTCGCTATTAATGTGTGTAAGTTATTCAAAGATACATTGCAATATTTGTCTATGTAATAAGATGATAATGCTTAAACAATACCAAAGCTACGTTAAAATATTAATCACCTATAAATTCCCGAAATCTTGGAGAAATTGCATGTGCTGTGTGTATTCATTGAACATTTAGAACACTATAGACTAGAGGTCTTAAACACTCGGTCAAAGGAGCCAGCCTTCGAGGACTGTCTTCAGGTACGAAATATTTAACAAATGAGTCGCATCGTCACTCGTCTCCCTTCATCCACAGAACGCATAGCATATACTCTGATCAGACTGCACAGAAATGCAAAACGACCTGAGTGATATGATTAGTTACGGGCTATTTGTTCAATATATATACATTTATACAAAGAAATGAAGAGCTGCGGACCAGTCTGTGAAAGATAGTTTCCTTTTCATTCCTCGACCGAATAGATTCGGGGGATATAGCGATCGGCTTGGCGTCCGGTCGTCCGTCCCGGCGAAGACGCAATCTTGTGATGGCCATAACTCAAATACCCTTCGAGATATATTGATGATATTTGGCACACTGGTAAACAGTTTTGAGAAGGCCTGTCTTGGGCAAGAACCATGTTTTTAAGTTATCTCCCCTTCCAATAAAATAGAATTAATATCTTGTGATCTCTACAACTCCAATACCCTTCAAGATATATTGATGATACTTGATAAAATTGTAAACAAAGTTGAGACGGTGTGCAATGGGCAATAACAACAACCCTTGGTGCCATGGTTTTTGAGTTATTTCCCCTTCGAAAAAAAATAGAATGACTATCTTGTGATCGCCATAACTCCAATACCTTTCGAGATATATTGATTAAACTTGGCACAATTTTTAACAAGGTTACAGCAGCAGGTCATGCACAAGAACGACAACTCTTGGTGGCATGTCATTTGAATTATCTCCTCTTCCAATAAAATAGAATGGATATCTTGTGATCGCCAAAACTCAAATACCCTTCGAGATATATTGATGAAACTTGGCACAATTGTTCACAAGGTTGAAGCAGCATGTCATGCGCAAGAACCACAACTATTGGTGCAATGGCATTTGAATTATTTCTCCTTCCAATTTCCAATAAAATAGAATGACTACCTTGTGATCGCCATATCTCCCATACTCTTAGAAACATCTTGATAGTACTTGTTACAGTTGTACATGGGGTTAAGCAGGCGTGTCATGTGCAAGAACCACAGCTCTTGGTGACGTGGCATTTCAATTATCTCCTTTCCAATAAAAATAGGATGACTATCTTTTGAGCGCCATATCTCCAATATTCTTCTAGACCTGTTGATAGTACTTGGTACAGTTGTACATGAGGTTAAGCAGACGTGCCATGTGCAAGACCGCGACTCTTGGTGTTCTGGTTTTTGAGTTACCTTTCCTGACAAAATAACATTGTGATGGCCATAACTCCAAAACCCTATGAGGTATATTGATGATACTTGGCATAATTGTTCACAAGGTTGAGACGGCATGTCATTCACAAGAACCACAACTCTGGGTGTCATGGATATTATTGTAGTTGAGTTATCTACCCTTCTAATAAAATTGTATGACTGTCTTGTGATCGCCATATCTTCAACAGTCTTCGAGACATGTTGATTTTTCAAGTTAAGCAAGCCTGTCACGCGCAAGAACCACGACTCTGGGTGCACTGGTTTTTGAAGTACCTCCCCTGACAAAATAATCTTGTGATGGCCATAGCTCAGAAACCCTTTGAGATATACGGATAATACTTGGCAAGGTTGAGACATGGTTGCCATGCACAGGAACCACAACTCTAGGTGCGATGGTATTTGAGTTATATCCCCTTCTAATAACATCGCATTACTATCTTGTGATCGCCATATCTTTGATAGTCTTTGAGACATAATGATGGGACTTGGTACAGTTAGTTATACGTGAGGCTAAGCAGGTGTGTCATGTGTGAAAATCATGACTCTTGGAGTCTGGGTGCACTTTTGTTTTTTTTTTAGTTATTTCCCCAAACAATATAATCTTGTGATGACCATAACTTGGATACCCTGTGAGATATATTGATGGTATTTGGCACAGTGTTTGACAAGGTTGAAACAGTGTGTCATGCCAAAGAACCCAGCAATCGGGTCCACCACGAACGACTAATTCATCACGTCTGAAATGAGTGAAAGAAACAAAATGGGACTATTTACGAAACGAAAACTGATCTATGCGCCCAGCAAAGACTAAGCTCAGTCTGAGCATCTGCCCAGTCTGATTAGTGTCTTCATTGCCCGTGTGAAAAAAACTCGAGGAGTAAGCTACCCATCAAGCGCACAGCGAAGAATCTGATCAGACTGGGTGGATGCGCAAGCTGATCTGAATCTTCGTTGGGCGCAGACATTTTGTCATGTTTTGTGTTTCATCTGAGACAGTATGAAGAACTCGATGAAGAAAGTGTGAATATGCCAAGTTTCCACATTTCAGAAACAAAATAGCTTACGTTTTTAAATGTTGTCCTACGAAAATATCGAAATCGCTCTATAGTATTATCAGGACACACAATATAGTATGATCGGAACACGACATACAGTTCTGAGAAATCAGTTTTGCGACATGCGATACAAACCAGTTTTTGACCCATCTATCCTTTTCTTTGACAATAATTCCCCTTATATGGCAAGATGTTTAGAAATATTAATAAAAGCTGACCCGAAATAGATCATAAAATATTTGAAATGCAATTACAGTCGTTTCATGTAAGGTTGGTGGCAAAGTTTGATTAAATTGTACCGCTGCAGGGTTTGAAATCGAAAGTAGGATAATGATTTTCTGAAAACAATGTGAAAATAAACGAAATCAAAGCAATAAACAGAAATCAAGGTAGCATGTCGAAAAGACTTGGTCTCATGATTAATAATATCAAAACACAAAAATAAACATTCTGAAACATACCCGACATATCGGAACGAGGATCTGTCCACTATACAGATCGGAACATCCGGGTTAAGTCTACTGTACGCTCCCAACCAGTGATTTGGTCGCGTGCAGACTTTACTTTGCTAGCGAGACAATGTTTTTCGTCGCTCGATAAAGAACATAAAGAGCAGAACCAGCGAACAAGCGAACTTAGATTTATGTTTTTTTTTTCTTTTTCTTTTTTCTTTTTTCTTTTTTTGCTTTTTTTTTCAATTTACATTTCCTTCTATCCTTATTTTCATCAAAAGTCTGGTATGAAAGCTGAAATTTAGACAGGACAGTAATTATGCGCATTCTTCTACTTGTTTGTTTGTTTGTATTGCAGTTTAACGGCCCAGTCAACACTATTTAGGTCATTTTTGAGCCGGTCTGTTTACCTATCAACACTTTCCTGGCTTATACGTAAGCGGTTAACCAGTACAGTGCATATTCTTTCGCCAGAAACTGACAACTGCCCTTCTTGAATCAGTGGAAGGGAGAGAATGACCGTAGAAAAGATTTCATGATCAATCTCCACGAAAGAATGTTGCCGACCTCGGCGGGAGTCGAACCCGCGTCCTCCTGATCACCAGTCAGACGCGCATCCGACTGAGCCAACGAGGCCAGCCCATTCTTTTACTTACAGTTTTGTTTGATTTGGGGTTTAACGTCTCTGCCAACACTGTAAAGGTCATTTTTGAGACGTTGCTTTTTTGTGGGATTTTTACCCGACAATGAGATGAAATGACCTCTCAAGCCCTGTCGCTCAATGAAACCAATAGGGTTAATAAGCATGGACGGTCCGACTCAAGCGCACCGCTTTGCCTGGGCAGGCTTAGATCCTCTAAGCGGTTTACCAGTACTCGTGTGCGGGTCGGATTTGTTTCAGATAAAGAGGGTTACTCATAGTACCCACAGTGCCCGGTCAGTGGGTCAAAGGGGAATGAGGGGATATCTTTCCGATTTTTATACAAAATGGATATGTTGTGTCTACTCATTAGAATCGCCTCATCGAGGCGATTCTAATGAGTATACACATCGGGACTTGAAGAAATAAATTGGTCTGCATGGTGCTTCCACGCAGAGCTGAAACCGGCCGCACATGAGTACTGGTAAACTGCTTAGGGGTCTAAGCTTGCGCAGGCAAAGTGATGCGAGTCGTCCCGTCCCTACATAATTTACACTTTTGGTTTGTTTGGGCGGCAGGGATTGAGATGTCATTTCTTCCCAAAATTGAAAGAAACGTATCCAAAATGGCCTAAATAGTGTTGACGGGGACGTTAAACCTCAAATTAATCAATCAATTAATGAGTACACACAACAAACATTTTCGTGATTAAGTAAGAAATCAAATCACTGAGAGTACTGGTGGGTCGATTGTCTCTGAGTGTAGGTTGGGAAAATGGGCCTGAACGCGTACTTAGACTATTTCTGTAAGCAAACCTTGTAGACCCTGATCAGACGCCGTGGTTTTCGGCGTCTGACCCTTAAATGCCTGTACTGTAAAGTGTAAAAAGTGTAGACTCTGATCAGACGCTGCGTTTTGCCGCGTTCTGTGGCGTCTGATCTGGGTTCTACACTGTTTGCCAAGCCCAACCAATGATTCCAGCCCAGATTCTACCTCGCTGCGATAAAATTCTATGGATTTCCTACAAATCAGTGATAGTCACGTGGACTCCAGCACTAATAGAGGTTTTGTCCTTGTAACTTTGGGTCGATTACAATCGACCCAACAGTCTGCAGCATTGGGAAGAATTTCCCACAGGGACTGAAGAATAAGTTCTACTCACCTGTAGTCAACGAGTCATCAGTGTTCGAGACAGCCAAGCTTTACTGTTTCAGTACGGCATAATGTCATGTTTGTTTTGTTTGATTTGAGGTTTAACGTCCCCGTCAACACTGTATAGTTTATTTTGGAGACGTTGCTTCCAATTTTGTGGGACTTTTACCCGACATTGAGATAAAATGACATCACAAGCCCTGTCGCCCGATGAAATCAATAGGGTTATAAGCATGGACGGTTCGACTCGCACCGCTTTGCCTGGGCAGGAAAGGGTTTACCAGTACTCGTGTGCGGTCGGTTTCAGCTCTGGTAGGAGGCATCATGCAGCCGCAATGGGCAGGGACTGGCATAATGTAATGTTTGTATGCATTATAATGTATTCATTACGTGTCTTTATTAACCCATTGCATACTAGTGGACTCTTCCATTGCTATATACTGGACATGTTCATTTGTCATATAAGGGCTATTTTTGAAGGAAAATTCTGTTAGCAAATAGTGCAGGCCCTGATCAGACGCTCGTTCTGCGGCGTCTGATCTGGGCCTACACTATTTGTCAAGGTACCCTTTTTGGGGTTTCCCGCATGCAATGGGTTAAATTACCATATCAATCCGCTACGCAGTAGTATATGCATTTTTGTTTCATAAAATATAGAAGCTTTGACTCGTGACCATGGTGTGCGTATGGGCTCGGCGAAGTTTCAAATCAGTCTGCATACCATCCCATTTATCAGACATTCTTCACCGTCCGTATGAAGAAACTTTGGGTGAAGGGGCGTCCATAAAGTGCACAACGAAGACTCTGATCAGACTGCGCCGAGGCGCAGGCTGATCCGAGTCTTCAGCTGGGCCCACGTGCCCTAAGAACGCTTTACGCTTGACACTACCTAATTAAAATGCATCTTGAGTTATTTCTTTTGCATGACCCGATTTTTGTAGCAAGTGAAACCACGTTGCTTATTAATTGACTTAATAGTATTTCATTGTTTTAACTTATTTAACATAAGATAACAAGCAAATGGGTGTAATTATAAGTGGTACCGTACCAATCTACATCGGCCACTAATGACGTCACAATTACTTTAGGTAGTTTTTCTCCGGACACTCCTATTTTCACCCACCTCACATTGACAAACAGCGCAGATCAGAACGCGGCGGCTGATCTGGGTCCACACTGTTTGCTTAAAGTACATAAATTAACTCTGATGAACGACGGTGACAAATAAGTGAAATAATCTTGAAAGAACCCTAAAAAAGCATTACCCATTACAAAGCCAGGCATGAAATTGCCGACGGAAAAGAACCCGACAGCAAATATGAGCAACACGTATACAGGGTAGCTTGGAGTCCAGGCAATACATAACGCTGATACGAGGTAAAATATACTGGAAACACATAGCGTCGTCTTCCGGCCAAATCTGAAAAAAAAAAAAAAAAAAAAAAAAACATTTCGATAGCGCTAGAGGATCTTACATGAGTACTCATGTATTAATATATGAGCACGAATGCAAGATTCTATTTATCATATGACATTTAAAACGCATTTTATTCTCGAATATTTACATTTCCAGTGTTAAGTCTAATGTAAACCTATAGAAAACAGTGTAGTTCATACTTCCATGAACGCATCGAATCACATGATTTTCAGTGACGTCATTCTAAACCATGGCTCTCCACGGCCGTTGGTGACGTCAACGCTATTCCGCTCTTTGTAGAAAAACAGCGTGTAAATATTTTTCAGCTTTAAAAGTTTGCTCTATATGCATTTTTTCGCCCATTGATTAGGGGCAAATACTGTAAATATAAAAAATAAACTTAATTTTTCTGCTTTTCATAAAGAAAGTATGAACGACAGTGGGTCGCTAGCGAAGTTTACATGAACCCCTTCGGGGTTTCATTTACTTTGCACGCGACCCACAGCGTTTATATTTCCATGAACAGCAGAAAAATAATTTTCATTTCTTAATTGTTTTACAAAAAGTCAATTCATTAGAATTTTTATAGAGAAAAACAGATTTCTCCCCGATCTTTCAAAGACTTTGTCGCAATATTTAATCACATGTTTTTTGGTGGCAGACAAACATGAAGTTAGTAATTTGGAGAGTTCAGTGGAGGAACAAGAGCTTGAATTTGCAATGAACCGTGCTTTGTATGGTCTTTTATGAAGTTAAGGTAACCGATATAAAGTAGGAAGCTTGTGTTGGCCTTCTGTAGCACATACAGCAAACTTGGTGGCTGAATGACAGATGTGGCCATCAACTAAAGCCCACTCTATAGCCAAAGGCTGCAATTCATAGGCCTAAGTACCACAAAGTTCTTGCTGATGAGTGTTAACATAGTGGAATAGTGGAGCCGTCAAACAACGACCACATTGTTAGCAGCCTTATCAGCTGGAGCCGAAACAAAATTCTAATGAAATTCTTGAATACCTAGTTTAAGTTGACGTAAAGTCGCCTTAGGTTTAGAAGGTAATAAGTTCGTATTTTGAGAATAGAAAGAAATGCGTTTGTAACCCTGTTCCTTTGCTTCCTTGATGCTTTTAACCTCGTCATTTGAATGTTTTACAATTTGGCCGTTTTGATGTTGTTATTTTTTATTTTTTTTTTCCTTTTTTCCATCGAATAAAATTTTGACAAAAAATAAAAAGCAGTCATTACCTGTCTGACATCATGCCGGTGACCAGCGACCCAGCCAAAAGACCACCAAAGAGCACCATCTGACCATTCGACTTCATTACGGCCCTGTCACAGACCATATTTAGCTAGAAAACAAAAAGTAAAAGGGTTGGCAACAATATACGAGCCTGAGAGAGAGAGAGAGAGAGAGAGAGAGAGAGAGAGAGAGAGAGAGAGAGAGAGAGAGAGAGAGAGAGAACAGACAGACAGAGAGAGAGAGAGAGAGAGAGAGAGAGAGAGAGAGAGAGAGAGAGAGAGAGAGAGAGAGAATTATATTGATGTAATATTGATGGTTCCTATCAGCATCTCTTTTATCGCCTCGCTACCCATTAATGCAGGCGTCACACTGTCCCGAAATTGACACCAGATTGAAACACGATAAAGGAAATGTTCTAATTCGGCTCTGATCGTGAAAACATCGGGCCATTCGTGAGGACATCTTAAGCCATCGTATGATCGCCGGTGGATTTTCTGAGGCTTCGGCAGCAACTTCGTGAGCGGCGGCAAAATCTTTGGCATGCCAAAAAATTGCCGGACGACCTTGCGAAGGTTCATTTTCGTGTTGAATTTGTTTGTCCATCTTGCCCTTCGTAAGGCCATCGTGAGGGCATCTTGTCAAATCGTGTCATCTTCGTCTTTTCTCCTTGTGATCATCGGTGCTCTCGGGCATTTTACGCCTCACGAAGATAATACGAGGGAAACAAGAAGTCGTCCGATTGTCTTAGGAAGGCAATACGACTACGTGAAACCCTCGCAATGACGTCGTGTAGCCATTGTATTATAATACGATGACATTGAGATTGGACCACGGTGTCGACGAAGACAGCTGAATTTGAGAACCTCAAGCGATACCCATGTGTCATGGTAACGTATACATATAAAAGGCCAACCTCAGAGCATCTTCCTCAGTCAGTTCTGATGAGCAACTCTGCAGAGCATAGGCTTGTGTGACTCCCAAAGCTTCAGTCATAATTATTCACAATTTCGTTCCTGCAGAATGGCATACTTTGATGATGAGACAATCAGGAAAAACAAGGCAGCAGCATTGCTTCTTTTGATGCACCTTAGAGAACAAGATGAGCAGATCTTACTGTCCTATAAACCAAGTCTCTCTGAAAAGGTGGTCTTCTCTTTGGGTGGCATTTCAAATTGGATTTAAGTTGAATCAAATTTAAGAGAGTTGAAATGTACTGTGTACTCTCCGATCATCAAATGAATTTCAAACGGTCGGCAGAAGGTTTTATAACATCGGGAGGTCACGTGTCGTCTTCGGGACCTAGTTCGAACGCATCGTACTCTCAATACGACGTCGTGAAGCCGTCGTGTGGCCTTCGTTTGGCCTGCGGGTAAACTTCGTAATAAAAAAACACATCTTCGTGTTGCCTTCGTGTGTGGTTCGGATGCCATCGTGTGACCTTCTGCATGCATCGTACTAGCTTCGGCTAGAGATTGGCTGTTGACCATGTTCGGAGCAATCTTCGCGCGAAATTCAAAATTCCATATTCGTATGTCCACCTGGTGTCATTTTTGGGACAGTGTGACGCCTGCATAAAAACTGTATTGTACTGCGGTAAAACTTCTTAACGCTCTGCAGGCTGGGTACTTTTTCAACATAGATTTTGAAATACGTTTTTTCTGTATGTTTCCCAGAAAACAGGCTTTGACATTTCATGCAAATTGGAGACAAGCGGGCCTCCGTGGTTTCATGGGTAAGAGCGCTGTCTGTTAGCCACTAGCTCTCTCGCCGCTGTGGTTCGAGCCTAGCTCGGGCCACTTGTTTTGTTTTTGTTATGTTTGTTTGGGAGTTTAACGGCCCAGTCAACACTATTTAAGGCAATTTTTGAGCGTATCCACACTTTTCCTGGGCAAGCTATTACGTAAGCAGTTAACCAGTACAGTGCACATTCTTTCGCCAGAAACTGACAACTGCCCTTCTGGAATTAGCGGACAGGAGAGAATGACCGTAGACAATCTCCATGAAAGAATCGTGTCACATGTGAGACGCCAAGTTCTGCAACGGAAGGTCGGGTGGTTTTTCTCAGGATACTCCGGTTTTCGCCCGCCTCTGATTAATGATCGGCTCGATATGCTAAATAATCTTGAAAGGGCCGTGAGACCAAACCCGCCCCCACCCCCCAAAAATGGAGAAATTAGTCCTGTTTAAAAGAGAAAACTAATAAAAACAACAAGTCCGTTAAAAGAACACCCCATAAACCCCACTTTCTTAATTCTGCTCCAATATATATGTTGTGGGTACTCGTTAGAACCGCCTCAATGAGGCGGTTCTAACGAACACCCACAACCTATGTTTGCAGTATAAATAAGAAAAATATCATGGATTTTCATCAGAAAAGAAGCCATTTTGGAGTTGTGAAAACTGCACTATGCCGCATGGGTGTGTCATCATAATGACCACAACTGGTGGTGAGGGAATGTGCGGCGGCTGAACAAATTCTCCCTGAACTTCGTCATAGTGTAGATTACACATTCTTGTTCTTTTTTATCATTGATTCTAGTGCGGATTTTCGGAAATATTCAGTCAGTGCATCACGTGAAAAAGTCCGTGACATGAACACCCCCTTATACCCCACTTTGTATAGAGAAAACTGGGGTTTACGGGGGTAGAAATTATTTTTCTTATTTTTACTCCAATACATAGGTTGTGGGTACTCGTTAGAACCGCCTGAATGAGGTGGTTATAATGGGCACCCACAACCTATGCTTGCATACATAGGTTGTGGGTACTCGTTAGAACCGCCTCAATGAGGCGGTTCTAATGAGCACCCACAACCTATGTTTGCAGTATAAATAAGAAAGATATCATGGATTTTCATCCGAAAAGTGGCCATTTTAGAGATGTGACAAAATGCACTATGTCGCACGGGTGATGAGGCCTAATGAGTCTGAACCAGACAGACATGTGCACTTTTAGTTTAGTTTATACTAATTTATATTAGTTCGATTGCGATGAAAGCTTTAAGCTTATTGAATAGCTCTCGAACACTCATTCCGGGTGTTTTCACGCGCGCGCGAGAGAGAGGCAGTGGCTTTTACACCACTGCTACCCATTTACACCTGGGTGGAGTGGGGCAGTGTCATTACGTGACTTGCCCAAGGACACACCTCGATACCGGTGGCGGATTCGAACGCACAACCTCCCGATCATGAGTGGAACGCGCTAACCACTGCGCTATCGAGGCTGACATGTGCACTTTTGTGGTCCTTGCTCCCAAATGATAATTTTTTTCATAGAATATGAAAATGCTTATTACAAATATAAGTGCTCTCTGCCGTTAATTTTATTTGTTATTATGTTTGAAAATTCCAGTATCTAATGCAAACTGTGTAGATCTTGATAATAGACTGTAAAGTACTTACTCTTTGGAAATTTTCGCGGCGAAAGAAAGGAAAAAAGGTCATTTTTGATTTTTATTTACACACTATTCCATGTTTAAGTAATCACATATAGTTCTAAGGAGGGAGATCATCTGATCAACGCGTAATGGAAACCCTCAAAACACCACTTTGTTTGACTTGAGGTTTAACGTCCTCGTCAACACTGTATAGGTCATTTTGGAGACGTTGCTTCCAATTTTGTGGGACTTTTACCCGACATTGAGACGAAATGACATCTCAAGTCCTGTCGCCCAATTTAAGCATGGGCGGTCCGACTCGCTACGCTTTGCCTGGGCAGGCTTAGATCCTCTAAGCGGTTTACCAGTACTCGTGTACGGTCGGTTTCAGCTCTGCGTGGAAGCATCATGCAACCCATCTATTTCTTCAAGCCCCGATGGGCGGGGACCTACTTAATATATATATATATAAAAAATATATTTTCAAGCGGTTGACCAGTACAGTGCACATTCTTTCACTGCCCTTCTTCAATCAGCGGGAGGGAGCGAACGAACGAAAAAGAATTTCTGATCAATTTCGCGTAATAACCGTTCTTATTTTAGCTCTTAAACATAGGTCATGTGAACTCGTTAGAACAGCCTCACTGAGGGTTTATGTTTGAGGTTAAAGAGAAAAATATTATGACTTCATATAAGAATCAATTTTCAGAGCTATGAAAGACAGTTTTTCTCACCTTGGCGTCTTTTTTTTTTAACCCATAAAATGCCAATCACGACAATTGTCGTCTGCTTTGTTGTCTGCTGGTTACTGTAAAACTCATTCTTGCAAACAGTGTGGACACAGATCAGACTGCTGCTTCAGGAGCAGTCTGATCTGGGTTCACACTGTTTGCCTGTATGCCAAAAAAAATATTTTTAAAAAGTTTGCAAGAAGATTCAGCAGCCGGCATAAGCAGACGACATTTTCAGATGTAGTCTTTTTTTCTCTCGGCGTCTTAAGGGGTAATTACAACATACCTCTGCAGCAAGAGTAGAAGAAAATATCGATTCATCGTAGACCCATCGATCACAAGTCACAATCGATCTGTTGGAGATTATCGGCGAACCGACTGAGTGGTCGATATCGTAGACATGACACTTATCATACACCTCGTCGTCTTCATTTTTCTGTGCCGGTGGAATTGTCTGATTGATGAGAAGTTGGTGAAACTCGCTCTGTACGAGGTATGTATCATTGTCGAGTCCTGGTATGGCACATCTGAATAAAATTCCTCCCAAAATAGCATTAATAACATACAAACGTGTTTAGTTATCGTTTATGATCTTGGAACAGCATTTAAGTCGGCGAATTGTGATATATGTACATACACTACACCCATTTATCCTCTTAACTCTTAGCCTGCTGAATATTCAATTTAGCCACACCCTTTTCTGATTTTGAACCAATCAGATTACTTGATGTAATTGTTTCCAACAAATTCATCAACTGAATAGTGTGAAACCGTGTTGATCCTGATCAGATGGCTTCTGAAGAAGCCATCTGATCTGGATCTTCACTGTTTGCAAATATAGGGGTTGTCGTGAACAGTAGGATAAGGGTTAATACAGATTGTTGGTGCTTCTTAGAACCGCATCAGGGCGGTTCAAACGAGTACCCACGGTAAAAATAATGTACACACTTGTCTGTGTAGAATTCCCCCAAAATAACATTAACAAAGGAGTAATTTTATAATGCTATTGATCAAGTAATAGTGTCAACACTGTTTAGGCCATTTTAGCTATCGTTACGTTAGTCATTAAGCAGTTCGCCAGAAAATGACAACTGCCCTTCTTGAATCAGCGCAAGGGAGAAAATGACCGCAGAAAAGATTTCATTATGAATCTCCACAATTGATTTTGATTGATTTGAGGTTGAGTGTAGGACAAAATCCCCCCCCCCCCCGGACAAAATCCTTCCCACTCATTTTTGTATAGGTGGACAAAATCCCTCCCATGTTTTTTGCAAGGTGGACAAAATCCCTCCCACTACTTTTTACAAGGTGGACAAAATCCCTCCCATGTTTTTTGCAACTAGGACATAATCCCTCCCGCACATTTTTACAAGGTGGACAAAATCCCTCCCATGCTTTTTGCAAGGAGGACAAAATCCCTTCTAAAAATGTTCCAACTGGGACAAAATATATGTATGTCTACCAAGAACATATAAATTTGCCTAGTCTGATATGAGTCTTCACAATCCACCTGAAGAAAGTGAAGACCCTGATCAGACTGGGAATGTGTCCATGCTAATCTGAATTTTGGCTGGATTCAAAGACAAATTATTGGTTTTGTCAAACAGTGGTCTGTATATGTATATGTGTTAAGAAAATATGACAAAATGTGTGCTATTACCAAAACATGAAAATCCCAAAGACAACAGCAAAAATAGCTAACTCTTGTACATATTGCTGATGACTTTTATTTATTATGGTTTCTGATTAATTTGTGCTTATTTTCTTATTTATTCTTTTATGATCATTTCTTGTTATTAGTGCCTTATCCATTCATGCTAAATATGTTTGTTTTTTAAATGTGCTAAAAAGCAATTGTCTAATTGAGCGCTATTAGTGTCAGTCATTTTTTTCTAATTGCCTAATTACTGTTCACCGTTAACTCAATTATCTTTATATTCTTTCTATACTTAAATGGTTATCATTGCTGTTGGACACAAACAATTATTTAATAAATAATGTTTGTTTGAATGCCTGATTAAAATGTTGACAAAGACTTGGTCTTTCTGTTGTAATTGTAAAAATTGAGCCTATGCATAATATTTCCTACTTTATCATGTGTGCCTGTTAAAAAGGGTAAATGCCCATGAATTGTGGCTGTGCGGTCTTTAAGAATTTTTCACTTGAAGAACTTGCTATTGTAGGAAATGTTCAATGCAAGAAAGAGGATCCAACAAGCAAGTATTGGTGCAATTTGTGTCTTGAGGAAGATGCTAAAATAGATAGCCAACTGATGTCAGCCGGGAGGGGTTTTGTCCTAGTTGCAAAATTTACAGGAGGGATTTTATCCACCTTGTAAAAAAGAGTGGGAGGGATTATGTCCTAGTTGCAAAAAACACGGGATTTTGTCCACCTTGTAAAAATTAAGGGGAGGGATTATGTCCTAGTTGCAAAAAACATGGGAGGGATTTTGTCCACCTATACAAAAATGAGCGGGAGGGATTTTGTCCGGGGGGATTTTGTCTGGCACTCAACCTAAAATCATTGAGGTTTAACGTCCCCGTCAACCCTGTAAAGGTCATTTTGGAGACGTTGCTTCCAATTTTGTGGGACTTTTACCCGGCATTGAGATGAAATGACATCTCAAGCCCTGTCGCCCAATGAAACCAATAGGATTAGCATGGACGGTCCGTCTTGCGCCGCAATTCCTGGACAGGCTTAGATCCTCTATGCGGGACCAGTACTAGTGTGCGGGCAGGATTCAGCTCTGCGTGTAAGCATCATGCAGCCCATATATTTATTCAATCCCCTATGGGCGGGAATCTCCACGAAAGAATGTTGCAGACCAACCCCGGCAGGTGACCAGTCAGACGCGCATCCGACAGAGCTACCGAGGCCATCACGAAGCTCGAGTCACTCTAGCGGATGATACCTCATCAAATGGGGCGCGCCACACAAAAATAGGTCTGAACATGTGCGACCAGCCTCGCGAAAGACTTCCTCGGTCTGTCCAGTCTTCGCTGTCCGTCTATTGACATACCTGTTGATATAATGCATCTCTGTGTCGACTCCGATTGATTTGATAAGCAGTCAGAATTTAATCTTCGCTGGGCGCACATGCATTAGGATCCTTTCTCGCTTGGCCCGCCCCAACATGACTTAACGCTCTGCATGCTGGGTATTTGGATTTATTTTTCATCTCCCGACCGAATAGGATCGGGGGATATGGCGATCAACCTGGCGTCCGTCCGTCTATCCGCCGGCGTGGTATGCGCAAGAACCACAAGTCTGGGTGCCATGGTTTTTTTAGTTAGCTCACCTTCCAATAAAATAGAAACACTATCTCCCCTGACAATATAACCTTGTGATGGCCATAAGTCCAATACCCTTTGAGATATATTGAAGGAACTTGGTACAAGGTATAGAAGGCATGTCATGCGCAAGAACCACAACTCTTGGTGTTGTGGTATTTGAGTTATCTCCCCTTCCAATATAACAGCATGACCAGCTTGTGATCACCGTATCTCCAATACCCTTTGAGACATATTGATGATACTTGGTACATACGTACATCAGGTATAGCAGGCGTGTCGTGCGCAAGAACCACAATTTTGAGTACCCAGGTTTTTTAGTTATCTTCCCCGACAGTATAAGCTTGTGGTGGCCATAACTCCGATATCTCTGTGATATATTGCTGGTACTTGCCACAATTGTATATACAGTTCATGTGCAAGAACCGCAACTCAGTATACCCATACTGTGTGCATCTTCATTATGTTAAGTGTCAATAAACATTACATATTATACAAAATATACTGTGGGCTTACCAGTGTATTTTATTTCTGGTGCACTTTCTCTTTGTGAACAATCTTCTGAATGCCCAATTGGCTTTTGGTCGGGGATTTGCCGTCTCTTCTGATGTTTTTTTTTTTTTTTGCTAAAGCAGACGATATTGTGAAATATTTTATGCACCCCCCCCTCCCACCCACCAGAATCTTTGATTCGGGGGGCATATAGTATTTGCCCTCACAAAAACTTTACCTTGATAATAACTTCAAAAGTGTTTGATATAGCCCCATGAAACTTCACACACTTATGCACCATCACAAGGGCTACATTCTGACCGAGGGCCATAACTCTGTTGTCAATTTTGGCTAAATTATCTCCCCTTGAAATATGTCTGTGTGTTTGTCTGTCCGTCACAAAAACTTTAACTTTAACCTGGATCATAACTTCAAAAGTGTTTGACCTAGCCCCATGAAACTTCACACACTTATTCACCATCACAAGGGCTACATTCTGACCAAGGGCCATAACTCTGTTGTCATTTTGGCTGAATTATCTCCCCTCGATTTTTTTTAAACTTTAACATTGGCCATAACTTTCGATTAATAAGTGATAGGGCTTTCATATTTCACATGTGCATTCCTTGTCACAAGACCTTTCTAGTGATACCATAATTTTTGACCTCGTGACCTTGACCTACTTTTTAAAAACTTTAACATTGGCCATAACTTTCGAATGGTAAGTGGTAGGGCGTTCATATTTCTCATGCGCATTCCTTGTCAGAGACCTTTCTAGTGGTACCATAATTTTTGACCTCGTGACCTTGACCTTGATGTTTAACCGTACTTTTTAAAAACTTTAACATAGTCCATAACTTTCGATTGGTAAGTGATAGGGCTTTCATATTTCACATGTGAATTTTTTTTTCACAAGACCTTTTCAGTGATACCATAATTTTTGATCTGGTGACATTGAACTTGACGTTTGACATACTTTTATAAAACCTTAACATTCGCCATAACTTTCGATTGGCTTTCATATTTCACATGTGCATTCTATGTCACAAGACCTTTCCAACGATCCCATAATTTTTTACCTAGTGACCTTGACCTACTTTTTTAAGATTGCTTAGTGATACTACTTTCATATTTATCATGCGCTGTCCGGGGGCATCAGTGTTTCACAAACACATCTTGTTCTTTCTATTTTTCCATTTAAGAGGCCATGAAAAACGCATCTGAAGATGTGTTCTATTTATGTCGTCTGTTTCAAATCCTTGTAAACTTTTCAAACCTATTTGTTTTGCAAACAGTGTGAACCCTGATCTGTCTGCTCCTACAGGAGCAGTCTGACCTGGGCCAAACTGTTTGCAACACTGTTTTTTTTTAAAGTAACCAACAGATAACAAAGCAGACGACAATTGTTTTTTTTTATTTTTTGGTTTTACGGCCATTTCAAGATTATTTCACTCATATCGAGCCGATCGTTAATCATAGGTGGGCGAATTCCGGAGTACCCGGAGAAAAAACATCTGACCTTCCGTTGCAGAACTCGACGTCTCACATGTGACCCGAGACAGGCTCGAACCACGGCGGTGAGAGACCTAATGATTAAGAGTCAGCGTGGCTCTTACCCACTAGGCCACGGAGGCCCGTAGACGACAATTCTTAACCGATTTAGTACCGGAAACCCCAAAACGGGTACTAGGGCAAACAGTGTAGGCCCAGATCAGACGCCGCAGAACGCGGCGTCTGATCAGGGCCTACACTGTTTGCGAAAAGTTAAGCCATTTCACAAATAAATTTTGAAGAAAACACAACCTGACACCCCTAAATTTTGAAATGGACTCCTGCTATATATAAAGTGGAAGATTCCATTTGGTACAAAACGGGTTAAGGTGCAAAATAGGTCTCTTTCACTGGCATCCGAATTCGAAATCTTTGAAGAAGAAAATCATACCTGTGTTTCGGGATGGACAGAGTAAAGAACGAGCTGATGAACAACAGTCCCGCATAAAATGACGTAAATGCTCCGAGAACTAGAACGTATTTCTGATACCGCCCAAGACTGCCTATTTCTTGATAAACTAAATCAAAATTCATATTTCCAGTCGAACTGCGCACAGCGAGCTCGTTTTCTGTTATTAATTAGTAGAAACGTACGCGTCGTACATTTACGTTAATTATATACTTATTTAACGTTGCGAAACGTAAAAAGCTGGCGTTAAATTAGAGAATGTATAGGGACGTTATATATGGATGAAAAAATATCTCTCATTCATATTCATCTGCAGACAAATATGCAACAACATGCGCACAGCAAATGATCAGATCATCCCGCGCATTTGGGCAGGCTTATCTGAGTCTTCACCGTGCGCAATATCAGTAACTGTTAATCCAAGGCTTTTCGCGCTGACGGAACAGTTGCGAACGGGTGTGTATTCTGAGTAAATACGCAAGCTAATTTGTGTCTATGTTGTGCGAAAATGCCCCAAAACGCATTTTCGCTTTTTCGCAGCCCAAATATGATAATGGAAATTGTTTTGTTTGTTGACATTTAAATTGGAAGAGATATAAAACATGCGCAGTCATAAGGAGGCAGAAGTGTGTGGCTCGACATGAGCCAAGAAAAGGTATAAGCGCATAGTTTGCGCACATGTTCACAGTGATGTCAGAAAACAACATAAAGACGCTTTTAGTACACACGCCCATACATCGCACACCGTAGACACATCAAAGCGCAGTCTGATCAGGGTCTACATTTGGCGCATGTCGAAGATACAGTTTCGTGTGTAGCGGCCCTTTTGAGCAACACAGGAGGCAACAACCTTTGTTTACCCTTTCAGCCCTATGGGCATACTAAATACCTATGCACAAAGTCGCCCGGATGCGCACCTGAGTTGAAATAGATTGAGCTGCATGGTACCTCCGCAAAGAGCTAAAACCGACCGAACTTGAGTACTGGTTAGTAGCTTAGGTCTAAGCCTGCCCAGGAAAAGTGGTGCGAGTCGGACCGCATTTTAAACCACGGCGGTTTCTTCGGGCGGTAGGACTTGGGATGTCATTTCATCTCAGTGTCATGTAAAAGTCCCACAAAATCGGAAGCAACCTCTCCAAAATGACGTAAATAGTTTTGACGGGGACGTAAAACCTCAACACACAGACATACAAAATAAATAAAGTGCAATTCCGCTATTAAGACCGACAAATTATAATTTTAAAAACATATTTAGAAGGTTTCAGTTACATTTTCTTTGTGTTTTCTACATCCAGTTTGCTCTAGTGGGAGACCACATTTGGGACTGTTCAAAAGTGGTCTTAAAGACCACTTTTGAACAGTCCCAAAGGTGGTCTTAATATAGGAGTGTTACTGCAAATAAATAAATAAAAAATAACGGCCCAGTGTGATATCGAGCAGGTCAGTTTGCTTCTAACCACTTCAAACCACATTCTTTCGTCAGGAATTTTTGAATTAGCGGAGGGGAGAGCATATGTTCAATAAAAGGGTTATTCTTTGGAAGCAAAGCATAAACCGCAGAACCGAAAAACAGAGTGCACAAGGGCCAGACTAGCTGATTGGTGATCGGGAGATCGCGGGTTCAGCAACATTATTTCGTGGAGATTGGTCATGAATGTTTTCTATAGTCATTTGATCACGAAATATTTTCTACGGTCATTCTCTTCTTTCCGCTGATTCAAGAAGGGCAGTTGTTATTTTCTGGCAGAAGAATGTGCACTGTACTGGTTGGGTAACCACTTTATGTGTAATATGTTCTAGAAAGGGTTATCCTTCGGAAGCAAGGAATACACCAAAGAACCGTAAAATATGGAGTCTACATGTTTTCTGGGCCAGACTAGCTAGTTTCGGCCATTTAGGCCTCATCAGTGACCCTCAAATATTTTCAAAATTCCCCAATGGAATCAATGATCCCAAAGGACAAGAAAATATAAACTGCACTATGATGTAGGGCATGGAGACTTCTTACGGCCGCCACACATTCACTGACAATAGCTGTAGTGACGTTAAATATGTTCTAGAAAGGGTAGCCTGCCAAGGAGAATATTGACCGACTCAATATCATATTACGAAAACACACCCGTGCGACATAGTGCATTTTTTCACATCTCCAAAATAGCTACTTTTCTGAAAAAAAATCTGTGATATTTTTGTTATTTTTACTTCAAACATAGGTTGTAGGTGCTCGTTAGAACCGCCTCATTGAGGCGGTTCTAACGAGTACCCACAACCTATATTTTGGGGCAGAAATAAGAGAAATAATGAATACCCCCGTAAACCCCAGTTTTCTCTATATAAAGTGGGGTTTAAGGGGTGTTCATTTCACGGACTTGTTCACGTGATGACCTAAATAGTAATGACTGTGGCAAACGTCAATCGCGCATCGGACGGAGCTACCGAGACTCGACCAAATAATGCTGACTGGGGCGTTAAAAACTAAAACAACGGCCCCGCCCATCTGGGCTTGAAGAAATAGATGGGCTGCATGATGCTTCCACGCAGAGCTGAAACCTACCCATACACGAGTACTGGCAAACCGCTTAGTGGATTTAAGCCTGCGCAGGCAAAGTGGTGCGAGTCGGACCGTCCATGCTTATAAGCCTTATTATTTTCATTTGGCGACAGGGATTGAAATGTCATTTCATCTCAATGTCGGGTAAAAGTCCCACATAATTGGAAGCAACGTCTCCACAATGACCTTTAAAGTATTGACGGGGACGTTAAACCACAAATCAAACAAACAATAAACTAAAACAAACAAACAAAGCATGTGTCAGCACGACGTAGCACGACCCTCTACGACGTGTCTACAGGTTACCACTTACTTGTATTGAAACGCCTTTTTGCAACAACAACAACAAAAACTTTAATTTCGACGAAACTTTAATTTTGACGGAAGGTCACGTCTGAAAAACTCAGGGGTGTAAAATTTACGTCAACGTATCTGGTTGGCGTTAATTTCCGTGAGCCGAGCCATGTGAAAATCCATCTTAGGACTGGCGGTTCTAACGCGTACCCACAATCTATATTTTAGTGCAGAAATAAGAACAAGTGGGCCATGATGGTCCTGTATCGCTCACCTGATCCATAGGGTAACAAGCGGGCCCCTGGGAGAGCCAATATTGGCCATGCACTATAATTTGAATAATCTTGGTAGTGGTCTAAAAGGTGAAGCTTCATACCAATTATCAAACACTGGAACCGTCTGGTTTCAGACAAGAAGATTTTTAAAGGTTTTCCTTATATGAGTCTATAAAAACCTGCGGGACGCGGGGCGGGGCCATTTTTGGCCCCAGGGCTATAATTTGAACAATCTTGGCAGAAATCCACAAGACGAAGCTTCATACCAAATGTCATATACCTTGGCCATCTGGTTTCAGTCAGGTTTTCATTGCCTTCACTTCTGTTTCCCAATATAAGTCTATGCTAATCAAGTGGGCCCCGGGCTGGGCCCATTTTTGGCCCCTGGGCTATAATTTGAACAATTTTGGTAGAGGTCCACTACATGAAGCTTCCTACCAAATATCAAAGACCTTGGCCGTTTGGTTTCAGACAAGAACATTTTCAGTGGTTTTCCCTATATAAGTCTATGTAAAACCAGTGGGCACCGGGGTGGGCCTATTTTTGGCCACAGGGCTATAATTTGAACAATCTTGGTAGATGTCTTTCAGACAAAGCTTCATACCAAATATCAAAGAACTGCGCCTTCTGGTTTCAGACAATAAGATTTATAAAGATTTTCCCAATATAAGACAATATAAAACTAAAGGGTCCCATGATGGGGGGCATTTTTGACCCTAGGGCTATAATTTGAACAATCTTGACAGAGGTCCTTTAGCTGAAGCTTCACACCAAATATCAAAGATCTGGGTCTTGCAGTTTCAGAGAAGAAGATTTTCCTTATATAAGTCTATGTGAAACCAAAGGGCCCCAGGGAAAGGCATTTTTGACCCTAGGGCTATAATTTGAACAATTTTGATAGAGGTCCACTAGTTGAAGCTTCACAACAAATATGAAAGACCTGGGCCTTGCGGTTTCAGAGAAGATTTTTTTTAGATTTCCCTATATAAGCCAATGTAAAACCAAAAGGCCACGGGGTAGGGGGGCATTATTGGCCCAAGAGCTATAATTTGTACAATCTTGATAGAGGTCCACTAGCTGAACCTTCACAACAAATATCAAAGACCTTGGCTTTCTGTTTCGGAGAAGAATATTTTTTTAAAGATTTTCCCTAGATAAGCCTATGTAAAATCAAAGTGCCCCCGAGTTGGGGGGGGGGGGGGCATTTTTCACCCTTGGGCTACAATTTGAACAATCTTGATATAGGTCCACTAGATGAAGCTTCACACCAAATATCAAAGACCTGGGCCTTGCGGTTTCAGAGAAGATTTTTAAAGATTTTCTCTATATAAGCCTATGTGAAACCAAAGGGCCCGGGGCGGGGGCATGTTTTGGCTCCAGGGCTATAATTCGAACAATCTTGGTAGAGGATCACAAGATGAAGCTTCATACCAAATATCAAAGACCTGGGCCTTGTGGTTTCAGAGAAGAAGATTTTTAAAGAGTTTCCCTATATAAGCCTATGAAATACCAAAGGGCCCTATGGCGGGGGAGGGGGCAATTTTGGCTCCAGGGCTATAATTTAAACAATCTTGATAAAGGTCCACTAGCTGAAGCTTCACACCATGGGCCTTGTGCTTTCAGTGAAGTTTTTTGAATATTTTCTCTTTATAAGCCTATGTAAAACGAAAGGGCCCGGGGGGGGGGTATTTTTGGCCCCAGTGCTATAATTTGAACAATCTTGATAGAGGTCCACTAGATGAAGCTTCACACCAAATATCAAAGACCTGGGCCTCGTGGTTTCAGAGAAAAAAGATTTTTTAAAAAGTTTCCCTATATAAGCCTATGTAAAACCAAAGGGCCCGGGCGGGGGCATTTTTGGCCCCAGGGCTATAATTTCAACAATCTTGATAGAGGTCCACTAGATGAAGCTTCACACCAAATATCAAAGACCTGGGCCTTGAGGTTTCAGAGAAGAAGATTTTTAAAGATTTTCCCTATATAAGCCTATGTAAGGGGTTGGGGCATTTTTGGCCCCAGGACTTTAATTTGAACAATCTTGACAGAGGTCCACTAGATGAAGCTTCATACCAAATATCAAAGACCTAGGCCAAGCGGTTTCAGAGAAGAAGATTTTTAAATTTTCAGTTAAAAAATCTATTTTAGCTCCAGTGACCTAGATGTGCAACGGACCGGAACCATTTGAACAACGCATGTGAAGGATCAGTCCTGTGAAGTTTGTTCAAAATCCGATGAGTGGTTTAGGAGGAGATGTCGTTTGAAGAAAAGGTTTACGCACGCACACACAACGGACGACGGACAAAAAGTGATCCCAAAAGCTCACCTCGTCACTACGTTACAGGTGAACTAAAAATATCAAAATTTTCTTCTGAAATGTTCGTTTTTATTTATTTATTTACTTATTTAATTTTTTTTATTTTATTTTTATTTTTTGGTAAAATTTACGATGTATTTGTATAGGCGTGTTTTCGTAATGGAATCTGAGTGTTATGCTGCTACTTTCCACATAACTATTAGAGTACGAAATCCAGTTAAGGGTTTTTTATAGATGCGATATTCTTGCTCCTGTGACGTCAGAAAATGCGTAAAAAGGGTTGGTTATTTGTAAAATCTGGACTGGGCTCGTGTACTGGAACATACGGAAACAGTGTAGACCAATGTCAGACGCCGCAAAACGCTGTGTCTGATCAGTGTATACACTGTTTGCTTAATATATTGGCTCCGTCCATCGGTGCTTAGAGGAATAAAGTTGGGCCGAATGATGCTACCATGCAGAGCTGAAACCGACTGCACAGGAGTAACCGCTAAGGAGGTCTAAGCCTGCTCAGACTAAGTGGTGTGAATCGGACCAACCCTGCATATAAACCCTATTCGTTTCATTGGGTGGTAGAGATTAAGATGTCTTTTCATCTCAATGTCGGGTAAAAGTCACCCAAAATTGGAAGCAACGTCTCCAAAATTACCTGAATAGTATTGATGGGGACGTAAAATCCCAAACCAAACAAACTGGAATTTAAGGGTTTCTGTTCATGACTATTTTCTCTACCTACACTCAGAGACAATCGATCTGCCAGTGTTGTCAATACTTTGATGTTCTTGTTCTTAACAGATCGAATACCTCGGAAGTTGTCCTCATGGATACAGGGGTTAGCGCGCTCAGTGAACCGTTCGTTACACTGCTTTGTCAGAACACAGCCATGAGAAAGCTTTAGGTCAACAATAATCCACAGTTAGGACTGATCAGACTGCGAGGATCTGAATATGTGTCCAAAGATGTGTTCACATACTATTCGCTCCAAAATTTAGATTAGAGGCGATTCTAATGTGTACACACAACATACCTTTAATAAGGTGATTCTAATGTTTACACACAACACATCTTTATTGAGGCAATTCTGTGTACAAACATACCTTTAATGAGGCGATTCTAATGTGTACACACAACATACCTTTGATAAGGCAATTTTAATGTGTACACACAACATACCTTTAATGAGGCGATTCTAATGTGTACACACAACATACCTTTAATGAGGCGATTTTAATGTGTACACACAACATACCTTTATTTAGGCGACTCTAATGTGTACGCATAACATACCTTTAATGAGGCGATTCTTGTGTACGCATAACATACCTTTAATGAGGCGATTCTTATGTGTACGCATAACATACCTTTAATGAGGCGATTTTAATGTGTACACACAACATACCTTTGTTTCAATCAACATCATGACCCCCGCCCATAGGGGCTTGAAGAAATATATGGGCTGCATGATGCTTCCACGCAGAGCTGAATCCGGCCCGCACACTAGTACTGGTAAACCGCTTAGAGGATCTAAGCCTGTCCAGGAACCGCGGTGCGAGGCTGACTGTCCATGCTAATAAACCCTATTGGTTTCATTGGGTGACAGGGCTTGAGATTTCATTTCATCTCAATGTCGGGTAAAAGTCCCACAAAATTGGAAGCAACGCCTCCAAAATGACCTTTACAGTGTTGAGGGGGACGTTAAACCACAAATCAACCAACCAACCAATCAGTCAACATCAAAAAAGATATCCTTGAGTCAAGTCCATTACACCTCTTGACAGGCGCTATGATTAACCAACCCTATGAAGTTCCAACTACTCCTTTCTAGGAAGAAATGTTCATTATTCCAAGGGAATTCGAGTACATTTAATTGAAGTTTTGACTGTACATCCCCCGCAGTCTGATCAGCAACTCAGTGTTTGCTGCTTAGATAGGACACATTACGCAAACACGCCTATACAAATACATTGCCACCTTTATCGCCGAAAAAATGAAAATTTTATGATGAAAAATTGTGGTATTTTTCTTATTTCTGCTTTTAGAAGCCTCCGAGGTGCAGTGGTAACGCTACTGGCCTTGTAAACCAGGGATCGCAGGATTGATCCCAGGCTTCTCCAGACTTTCGGATGAGTCTTTAAACTGAGGCCCCGTCTCCGTATGACCGAAGCTGTTGGTGGGAAGTAAAACTCGAACACTCACTCTTATTTCTGCTCAAAAAATAGATTGTGGGCACTCGTTAGAACCGCCTCATCGAGGCGGTTCTAGCGAGTACCCACAATCTATATTTTAGAGCAGAAATAAGAAAAATAAAGTTTACCCCTGTAAACCCCAGTTTTACAATATAAAAGTGGGGTTCAAGGGGGTCAAAATTATATAGGCGTGTTTTCGTGATGAAAACCACTAGTTTCTATTTCTAAAATTTGTTAGTCTGTGCAACTGAGCAGGCATGTTTGTTTGTATCTTGCCGAAGGCACTTAAGGGGTATGGGAACACCTAGCAGAATTTTCCACCATTTTTCAAAGGGAGATAACGTCCGGGACTTCCTGTTCACTTTTCAATAAGCCCTGTTCCACTGTGAAAGGGGTCATCTCTTAAAGGCAAGAATTTGCTCCTGTGGATTTTTGACGGAAAATTCTGTTAGCAAATAGTGCAGGCCCTGATCAGACGCTGCTTTCTGTGACATCTGAACTCAGGGTTCGACATTAACCCAGGACCCATGGACATTGTCTAGTGAAAAGCTGGTAAGGTCTAGTAGGGTCTGTGGCTGGCTGGTCCGAATGGTCCAGTTGAAAATCTGCTACAACATTCATTAAAATCCATGTTTTTGACTGTTTTCAATTTGTTGTAGTAGTTTACTATCTATGTAAATAATAGAAAATAATCTGATGACTGTTGAACTATTAGATCCTTTAGTATGATATGATTTACATAATTTCTTTGGTCCAGTTGAACTTAGATCAGGTCCAGTGCATCCCACGAGTTACAGGACCACCTAGTCTAGTTATTTGAAAAGTTAATGTTGAACCCTGGAACTAGGCCTGCACTGTTTGCTTAGATTCCCCTTCTGAGTTTCCCGCCTACAATGGGTTAAGGTGGTTCTAATGAGTACCTACTACGAGGAGTGTTCAAATATGAATGCAAGTAGAACGTTTTCTCATGCACTAATGCGAAAATCACCTGGAAATAAATATCACAGCGTAGAAAAACATTTTACATATACATTGACACCAAACCTGTTAAAATCCGTCCACTTTAGCCATGTATATCGTTCGATAAAACCTGTCTACTCTTGTATACTAGTACAAAACATGGTTGGAAGAAGGTCAGAGTACGCCGTTGAAATACGGTCCTATATTAAGAATCGTTGTATTCTTGGTATACGGTGCAAAGACATTTTTGATGAAATATGTTCGGTTTATGGGCATAATGAAATGTCTTTTCCGACAGTTTTTCGTTGGTGTAAGAAATTCAGCTGTGGGCTAGGCTCAACAGAAGATGCACCACATGATCGTCGGCCGAAAAGAGCAACATCTGCCAAGATGGTTGCTAGAGTGAAAGAAATAGTTGCAACCGATGCACGATACACCACTAGGCAAATAGCTAGTACGGTATGCATCTCATTAGGAGCAGTCCATAAATTTCTGAAACGGGATTTGAAAATGAGAAAGATCTGTGCTAGATGGATTCCCCATCTGTTGACAGATGAGCAGAAAAAGACACGCGTTCAGTGCGCCAAGAAGTTGCTTAAAAAGTTTCCAAATTACAATGCACGGTCTTTCGCTAATGTCGTCACAGGTGACAAGACATGAGTTCACTTTTTTGAGCCAAAACTAAAGATTCAGAACAAAATATGGGCAACAAAGTATTTCAAAAGACCATGCATTGCAAAGTGGACCATGAGCGTCAAGAAAGTAATGTATGCCATATTCTTTTCAAATCAGGGCCCTGCTATTCAGGTTGCTGTGCTTAAAGGCAAATCTGTAAATGCGAAGTTTTACAAGAATAAAGTTCTTCGACAATTGAAGAAATATTTCAAAGAAGGAAGACCCGCAACTGGTTTGGCCAATGTCAGATTGCTACATGACAATGCGTCATCGCACAAGGCGTTCATTGTGCAAGACTATCTGAAGCAGGAAACGGTTGTTGAACTCCCTCCCCCACCCACGTATTCCCCTGACCTTGCCCGTGTGACTTTATTTTGTTCCCACGGCTGAAAAAATATCTTTCTGGTCGAAAATTTGTACAGCGCAAACACCTCGGTTCTGCAATATTCCAGTGCCTTCATAGGATACCTCGAAAAGACTACCAAAATGCATTCAATGATTGGATCAGAAGACTGAAAGTTTGTATATCTGTTAAAGGGGAATACTTTGAGGGGACAAAATAAATTTTTCATCGAAATCTATCACGGAATCATTTTTATGTGCTTAGTTGCATTCATATTTGAACAGTCCTCGTATCAATGTTTAGAACAGAAATAAGGGAAAAACAAGAGGCCCAAGAGGGCCTGTCGCTCCACCGGCTAACTTCAGACAATTGTCATATTTATTACACTAACCAATTGTATACTAGTGGACTCTTCTATTGCTATATGTTGGACCAGTCCATTTGTCATATAAGGGGTGTCAGGCCTATTTTTTTTATTTTTGATGGAAAATTCTGTTAGCAAATAGTGCAGGCCCTGATCAGACATGGTGTTCTGTGGGGTCTGATCTGGGCCAGCACTGTTTGCCAAGGTACCCATTTAGGGTTTTCCCGCATGCAATGGGTAAAAAGAAAACAAGTGATCCACCCAAGGAATGTCCATTCTATATTTTTTGGACCCCAGAGCCATGGTTGGCAGGATTTATGTGAGTGACCATTTGGCATTGCTCCGTTCTAAATATCTAAAGCTCTGGGCCTTATGGTTTCAGAGAAGACTTTTTTTAAGTTTTTCCTATTATAAGTCTATGGGAACTAATATGCCTCTGGGCGTGACCAATTTTTTACCCCAGGGGCATTGTTGGCAGGATTTATTTGAGTGACCACTTGACGTTGCTGCATACTTAATATCTAAGCTCTGGGCACTGATGGTTTCAGAGAAGATTTTTGTCAGTTTTTCCCAGTTTAAGTCTATGGGAGCTTATGGGCCTCAGGGTGTGGCCAATTTGGACCCCAGGGGCATAGTTGGCAGGATTTATGCAGTTGAATACTTCAAGTTGCTACATACTAAGCTCTTGGCCTTATGGTTTCAGAGGAGAAAAGTTTCAAGATTTTGTCATTAGTAGTCTATGGGAGCTACTAAGCACCGGGGTGTTACCAATTTGGACTCAAGAGTCATAGTTCGCAGGACTTAGTAGGTGACCACATAACTTTGCTACATACTACAGTTCAACCTGTATTAAGCAAGTGCCTAAGGGATAGTCAAAATATGCTTGCTTAAGACAGGTTCTTGCTTAATACAGGTGAAATTTAACACATCTGCCTTTCTTGGGAACTGAATGCCTGCTTGCTTAAGACAGGTTGCTTGCTTAATAGAGGTGGCCACTAAGACAGGTTTTACTGTAAATGTCTTAGCTTTAGGCTTTATGGTTTCATAGAAGAAGTTTTTCCGTTTATTGGTCTATGGAAGCTAATGAGCCAAAGGTGGTGGCCATGGCGGCCATATTTTTTGTCTGATCAAAATTTCTTCAATGAATCTGACAATGGTAGACACAAGGAACATTCATGAAAATTAAGAACGAAATCCATTTAGCGGTTTTGGAGGAGAAGATTAAAAAAAAAAAGAAAAGATCCCTTTATGAGTCTATGGAAGCTAATTAGCCAATGGGCGTGTCCATGGCGGCCATGTTTTTTGTCTGATCAAAATTGCTTCAAGGAATCTGACAGAGGTCCACCCAAGGAACATTCATGCAAAGTAAGAATGAAATCCATTACGTTGAGCGGTTTTGGAGGAGAAGGTTTTTAAAACTTTTCCCCATATAAGTCTTTGAAAGCTAATGAGCCAAGGGGCATGGCCATGGCAGTCATTTGGGGCATGGCCATGGTGGCCATGTTTTTTGTCTGATCCGAATTTCTTCAAGGAATCTGACAGAGGTCCACCCAAGGAACATTCATGCAAAATAAGAATAAAATCCATTGAGTGGTTTTGGAGGAGAAGATTTTTAAATATTTTTTTTTGGTTTCGATGCCATTTTGTTCTGCATGTAACAAAATTCTTTGAAGGAATTCAGAAGAGGACTATGTGAGAAACATTCCTGTGAAGTTTGGTTACAATCGACCAAGTAGTTAAGAAGGAAATGTTTAAAGAAAAAAGTTAACGCACGGATGCACAACCGCACAGACGCACAACAGACACAGGGCCATAACTTATAACATAAGACCCGCCGGTCTTTGTCCAGTGGAGCTAAAAAATGAACAGATTTATGTTTTTATTTCTTTATTTATTTATTTTTTCCTTTCCTCCATCGGATTCGGTATGCCTCCCTTTTCAACTAAGCCATTTTAACCCTCAGGGATCTGGAGAACTGTTGACACTGTAGTATAATTAGGTCTAATAAATCAATCTCCCTCAGTATTTTGAATTTATTTTGAAACATCAAGTCGTATAAATAGAGTTTGTGTTGAAAACATCAGTTCTATCACCAGTGTGATGGGCAAGTGAAATTTCTGATGTTTTGAATTTTAGAATGACAATTTGTAGGTGGACCTCTATAGATATGTGATAGTCAGCAAAATTGGAGGAGATTAATTCAGATACAGGAAGGTACTTTTAAATAAATAAATAAATAAATAAACAAGAACTTTTGAAGAAGAGAAACATTACACTACATGTTATATAGTGAAAATAAACCCCACCCACTGCAGCCATGTTTTTTGTCGGATCAAATTTTCTTCAAGGAATCTGACAGAGGTCCACCCAAGGAACATGCATGCCAAATAACTATGAAATAAAACAAGAACTTTTGCAGAAAATATTTTCAGCATTACACTATATGTTATATAGTGAAAATAAGCCTCGCCCATGGTGGCCATGTTTTTTTGTAAGATCAAATTTTTTTCAAGGAATCTGACAACAGTCCACCCAAGGACAATTCATGCAAATTACAATGAAATCCCACAAGTACTTTTGCAGAAGAAGATTTTTTAGCATTACATTATATGTTAAATAGTGAAAATAAGCCCCGCCCATGGCGGCCATGTTTTTTGTCGGATCAAAATTTCTTCAAGGAATCTAAAAGAGGTCCACCCAAGGAACATTCATGCAAAATAAAAACAAGGCATCGCATGCGATACAAATCCCCTCGCACTAGACAACTTCGTGTGTGGAAAACACTGAAATGGCAAAAGTCCAACTTGCTTGAGATATTATCATATGCAACATTTGTGTAAAGTTTGTTTAAAAATCCTCCAATAAATGTACACTCTAGAGTGATGACGTTTCTCTAAAAATAGCCATAGTGACCTTGACTTGAGGCCATGACCACGAAAGTAGATCTTGCTCAAGATATTATCATAAGCATCTTTTGTGTGAAGTTATATTAAAATCTGTTAATAAATGTAGACGGTAGAGCGATGACAAAGTTTTTCTAAAGATAGCCACAGTGACCTTGACTTTGAGGTCATGACCTTGAAAGTCGAAGTAAGTCGAGATATTATCATAAGAAACATTTGTGTGAAGTTCTATTACAATCCATCATTAAATGTAGGTCCTAGAGCGATGACAAAGTTTTTCTAAAAATAGCCACAGTGACCTTGACCTTGAAAGTCTAAATAGCTCGAGATATTGTCATAAGGAACATTTGTGTGAAGTTATATTGAAATTGGTGAAAAAATGTAAGCACTAGAGCAATGACAAAGTTTTTCTAAAAATCGCCACAGGGACCTTGACTTTGAAAGTCAAACTCGCTTGAGGTATTGTCATAAGGAACATTTATGTGAAGTTATATTGAAATGGGTGAAGAAATGTAAGCGCTAGAGCCATGACAAAGTTTTTCTAAAAATAGCCACAGTGACCTTGACCTTGAAAGTGGAACTCACTTGAGATATTGTTATAAGGAACATTTGTGTGAAGTAATATTGAAATTGGTGAAAAAAATGTAAGCGCTAGAGCAATGACAAAGTTTTTCTAAAAATAGCCACAGTGACCTTGACCTTGAAAGTCGAACTCGTTCGAGGTATTGTCATAAGCAACATTTGTGTGAAGTTATATTGAAATCAGTGAAGAAATGTAGGCGCTAGAGCGATGACAAAGTTTTCTAAAAATAGCCATAGTGACCTTGACCTTGAAAGTCAAAATGGCGAGATATTGTCATAAGGAACATTTGTGTGAAGTTATATTGAAATCGATGAAGAAATGCAAGCGCTAGAGGGATGACGAAGTTTTTCTAAAAATAGACAAAGTGACCTTGACCTTGAAAGTGGAACTCACTAGAGATATTGTCATAAGGAACATTTGTATGAAGTTATATTGAAATTGGTGAAGAAATGTAAGCGCTAGAGCGATGACAAAGTTTTTCTAAAAAATAGCCACAGTGACCTTGACCTTGAGGTCTTGACCTTGATAGTCAAACCCGCTTGAGATATTGTCATAAGGAACATTTGTGTGAAGTTATATTGAAATCAGTGAAGAAATATAGGCGATAGAGCGATGACAAAGTTTTTTCTAAAAAAAGCCACAGTGACCTTGACCTTGAGGCCATGAGTTGGAAAGTCGAACTCGCTGGAGATATTTTTATAAGGAACATTTGTGTGAAGTTATATTGAAATTGGTGAAGAAATGTAGGCGCTAGAGCGATGAAAAAGTTTTCTACAAATAGCCACAGTGACCTTGACCTTGAGGTCATGACCTTGAAAGTCAAAATCGCCTAAGATATTGTCATAAGGAACATTTGTGTGAAGTTATATTGAAATCAGTGAAGAAATGTAGGAGCTAGAGCGATGACAAAGTTTTTCTAAAAATAGCCACTGTTTCCTTGACCTTGAAGCCATGACCTTGAAAGTGGAACTCGCTCGAGATATTTTTTATAAGGATCATTTGTTTGAAGTTATATTGAAATTGGGGGAGAAATGTAGGCACTAGAGCCATGACAAAGTTTTTCAAAAAATAGCCAGAGTGACCTTGACCTTGAGGTCATGACCTTGAAAGTCGATCTTGTTCCAGATATTGTCGTAAGGAATGTTCATGTGAAGTTATATTAAAATTGGTCAAGAAATGTAGGCGCTAGAGCGATGACAAAAGTACGTACGTACGTGGCGCTAGAGCGATGACAACAGTACGTACGTACCTGGCGCTAGAGCGGTGACAAAAGTACGTACGTACGTATGTACGGGACAAATGCTATATCCCCCCTCACAACTATGTTGTGCGAGGGGATAATGAAATCCAACAGGTGGGTTTGTAGGAGAAGATTTTTAAAGATTTTTATTTTTTGTGTGGTTTTGTTGCCATGGCAACCAGAGTTCTGGGTGTAACAAAATTCTTTGAAGGAATTTAGAAGAGGACTAAGTAAGGAACATTCCTGTGAAGTTTGGTTATTTGTTTGTTTGATTTGAGGTTTTACGTCCCCGTCAACACTGTAAAGGTCATTTTGGAGACGTTGCTTCCAATTTTGTGGGACTTTTACCCGACATTGAGATGAAATGACATCTCAAGCCCTGTCGCTCAATAAAACCAATAAGGTTTATTAGCATGGACGGTCTGCCTTGCACCGCGGTTCCTGGACAGGCTTAGATCCTCTAAGCGGTTTACCAGTGCTAGTGTGCGGGCCGGATTCAGCTCTGCGTGGAAGCATCATGCAGCCCATATATTTCTTCAAGCCCCTATGGGCGGGGGCGCTGAAGTTTGGTTACAATTGGCCCAGTAGTTTAGGAGGAGAAGATGTTTTAGCATTACACTATATGTTAAATAGGGAAAATAAGCCCCACCCATGGCGGCCATGTTTTTTGGCGGATCAAAATTTCTTCAAGGAATCTGAAAGAGGTCCACCCAAGGAACATTCATGCAAAATAAAAATGAAATCCAACAGGTGGTTTTGGAGGAGAAGATTTTTAAAGATTTTTAATATTTTGTGTTGTTTTGTTGCCATGGCAACCAGAGTTCTGGGTGTAACAAAATTCTTTGAAGGAATTTAGAAGAGGACTAAGTAAGGAACATTCCTGTGAAGTTTGGTTACAATGGGCCCAATAGTTTAGGAGGAGAAGATGTTTTAGCATTACACTATATGTTAAATAGGGAAAATAAGCCCCGCCGATGGCGGCCATGTTTTTTGTCGGATCAAAATTTCTTCAAGGAATCTGAAACAGGTCCACCCAAGGAACATTCATGCAAAATAAAAATGAAATCCAACAGGTGGTTTTGGAGGAGAAGATTTTTAATGTTTTGTGGTTTTGTTGCCATGGCAACCAAAGTTCTGGGTGTAACAAAATTTTTTGAAGGAATTTAGAAGAGGACTATGTAAGGAACATTCCTGTGAAGTTTGGTTACAATTGGCCCAGTAGTTTAGGAGGAGAAGATGTTTAAAGAAAAAGTTAACGCACGGACGCACTACGGACACAGGGCCATGACAATAGCCCCGCTGGCCTTTGGCGAGTGGAGCTAATAACAAATTATCATCAGAAGAATGACCCTGTCTGTCACTTAGACGCATTATTGTAATCTAGGTATAGGTAGACAGTGAGAGGAGTTATCGATGAGTTTTGTTTTGAGTTTAATGCCCTAGTCAACACTATTTAGATCATACCAAGCCAGTAAATTAACCTCAACACACTTTTCCTGGACAGGCTTATATGTAAGGCTGGCACGATTAATTGGATAATCGATTACTCGATCGATAAATTCCACAAAATGATTATCATTACTGATTTATTTGTAATTGATTATTATGTACAATTTACTACCAAAAGTTGTGTCTAAAATAACTCGACTTGCAAACAGTGCAGACCCTGATGAGGTGCTGCATTCTGCAGCATCTCATCTAGGTCTACACTTTGCTCAGGTCTGTCTATTTATATGACATATTGTAAAGTTCAACATATGGCAGGAGTTATGCTAAGACAGAAAGCCAGACAGGGAAACTTATGACCAAATCTTCAGTGATTACTAATCGATTATCGATCACAATGGCAGGACTGATAATCAGTTATCTTTTCACTTCCGATTAGCCAGCCCTCTGTATATGTAAGCATTTAACCAATACAGTCCACATTCTTTTGCCAGAATCTGACAACTGCCCTTCTTGAATCAGCCATAGAGAGAATGATCATAAAAAAGATTTCATGATCAATTCCACTGAAAGAATATTCCCTTGGGCATATCAAGCCCCATGACCCAATCACCATTCAGACATGCATCCAACTGAGCTACAGAGGCCAGCTCTCCATGTGGTGTAAACATAAACCTGGCTATACACCACAACCTCTTTATAACACTATTAATGGGGTCCAAAGCAGAAAATGTGTTAGTTAAAGAACCGTGTTATCTCCAAACAAAAATGTGTAGATTATATAGAACAAGAATTCTGCAGGCGGCGGCGGCGTCGCACCTGCTAGGGGCAAAAGTCACAGGAGCCACATTCAGAACATTGTTATTAAATAAGTAAATTTCATTCTTAGCAGTTGGTAGTTGATGTAAAATGTGTCAAAGTCACTGGACCAAAAAATATAGGCCATGGTCACCAGGTCAAGGTATGTGCCAAATCAGTACATCGAGGAGAAGCACTATGCAAGGCTTGGTGGCTGTAGGCCTTTTATTTTAGGACATATAGAACATTGACGTTAAATGTGTTAAAGTCACTAGAGTGCATAATATGGTTCAAGTTTACCAGGTCAAAGTACTCGCAGAGTCAGTATATGTAAGAGAAGCACCATGCAAGGTTTGGTGGTTGTAGGCCTTATAGTTAAGAAGATATGGCATGTCAACCTAAAATGTGTAAAGTCAATGGAGTACGATAAATAGGTCAAGGTCACCAAATCACGGTACATGCACAGTCAGTACATCTAGAAGCAGCATTATGCAAGATTTGATGGTTGTATGCCTATTATTTGCATAGATCTGGAACTTCAATGTAAAATGTGTCAAAGTCGCTGGAGCATAAAATATAGGTCACGGTCACCAGGTTAAGGTACCTGCAGAGTCAATACATCTAGGAGAAGCATTATACAAGATTTGATGGTTGTGAGCCTTTTATTTGAGGAGATCTGGAACTTCGACGTCAAAGTCTGTGGAGAGTAGAATATAGGTGAAGGTCACCATGTCAATGTACCTGCAGAGTCAGTACCGGTACATCTAGGAGAAGCACTATTCAAGATTTTATGGTTGTAGGCCTTTTATTTGACAAGATCTGGAACATCAACTTAATTTGTGTCAAAGTCACTGGAGCGTAAAATATAGGTCAAGGTCACCGGGTCAAGGTGCTTGCCTAGTCAGGAGCTTAGGATGAAGTTTCATGGAAGGTTTGATGATTGTTTAGTCCTATAGTTGATTACAATACAAACTTCGACGTAGTGTCAAACTTCAACGTAACGGTCAAAGTCACTGGAGCACAAAATATAGGTCAAAGTCACCAGGTCAAGGTGCCTACGAAGTCAGAAGGTCAGGAAGATGCTTCATGTAAGGTCTGATGGTAGCTGAAGCTTGGAGTTGATTTAACTTCAACGTAAATGTTAACAGACGGACGGACGAATGGACGCAAAATATAGGTCAAAGTCACCAGGTGAAGTTGCTTACAAAGTGAAGAGGTCAGGGTGATGTTTCCTGTAAGGTTTGATGGTAGCTGAGGTTTGTAGTTGACTTAAACAAAAACTTTGACGTAAATGTCGAACTTCAACGTAATGGTCAAAGTCACTGGAGCGCAAAATATAGGTCAAAGTCACCAGGTCAAGGTGCTTACAAAAAGAGAAGGTCTATGAGATGTTTCATGTAAGGTTTGATGGTAGCTGAGGTTCGTAAAATAAAAACTTTGATGTAAATGTCGAACTTCGACGTAAATGTAGAACTTCGACGTAATGGTCAAAGTCACTGGAGCGCAAAATATAGGTCAAAGTCACCAGGTCAAGGTGCTTACAAAGTGAGAAGGTCTACGAGATGTTTCATGTACGGTTTGATGGTAGCTGAGGTTCGTAAAATAAAAACTTTGACGCAACTGTCGAACTTCGACGTAAATGTCGAACTTCGACTTAAATGTTAACAGACGGACGGACGGACGGACGAACGAACGGATGCACAGACGGAAAATCGGACACCTATGTCGCACCCTGCTACAAGCAGGTGCGACAAAAGTGACCATTTATGGTCATTTTTTTATATTATCTACACATTTTTGGATCCAACCTGAAACCTTGTTATATCCAAACAGTGTTATAATGAACCATCTTATAAAGAGGTTGTGGTGTATTCGGAATGTATAAAAAATATGAAAAAGAGCATCAAATTATTATTTATTATACTTTAACAATTCATAGCCACATTTGACTGTATCAATAAAACAATGTTGCATAACAAATCACACAGGACCAGCGTTATAACGGCATTGGTTATAATGGCAAACTCATTATAACAACAATTTCGATGGAATGAATTCTTAGCTCAGGCTTAGCCTCGATTCTGAGCGACGTGGGATTCCCTCGGGTTAGAAATGCCCATACTGAATCCATAGTCATGACAGATTCTTGTAATTTAATACTCCAAGAAACAAATGTTATAGATATTTGTTAGAATCGCCTCATCGAGGCGATTCTAACAAATGTCTATAACATTTGTTTCTTGAAGTAATGATGTAGAAAAGACCTTTTATAACCTATCATTCTCCCAACTGGGATTCTTTATAATGGCAAATTCATTAGTCATTATAACGGCACAATAATAGGGAACAAATACTGTCGTTTTAAGGCAGGTTCTCTGTATACTAAAAACTAGAAATGGTGTTTGTAAACGACTATGCCCCCAACAATACGCCAAAATTTTCAAAGGGCCATAATTGAAGAACAAGATTTCATCCAAATTGTTTTCAAAATTTATTCAAAAGTTAACCCTTGTCCTGCTGAGCCTGGATGGGTCTTATCTTTGAAACAATGTAGATCCTGATCAGATGGCTTCTGAAGAAGCCATCTGATCAGGATCTTCATTGTTTGCCATCCAGTTAATGATTTTTTTTTTCAATAATTTTCATCAAGTAATCTGACTGGCTGATAATCAGTAGTGGGTGTGACATATTTAAATATTCAGCAGGACAAGGGTTAATCAGGTTAACTTCTTTCAATCCATTCAACTTTCAAGGCTCTATCTAGCTTCAATAGTTTTTGAGATTTTGCTGACAAGATTAAATGATTTCATCCAAATTTTTTCAAAGGGCAATAACTCAGGAAAGGAGCATAATCTGGATGAGAAAAAAGTTTGTGTCAACTTTTTTTTTTATGAGGAATCCCTATATGGAATTTCAAAATCCTTGCACACATAATTCTCAAATTATGTGATGCATCACAAAGCATGCAATGTTGTTGTTTATTTGAGGTTTAGCGTACCTGTCAACACAGTGAAGGTCATTTAAGAGACGTTGCTTCCAATTTTGTGGGACTTTTACCGACACTGAGATGAAATGACATCTCAACCCCTGTCGCCCAATGAAACCAACAAGGTTTATAAGCATGGACGGTCTGATTTGCACCGCTTTGCCTGGTCAGGCTTAGATCCTCTAAGCAGGTTACCACTACTCATGTGCAGTCGGTTTAAGCTCTGCATGGAAGCATCATGCAGCCCATCTATTCCTTCAAGCCCCGATGGGCGGGGGCCGCATGCAATGTACAAATGCCCAAAATTAAAATGGACAACTTCTCATGAAGCATTTTTCAGAATTCAGTCAAAAGTTAATAGGTCATCTACTGATCAGTAGCAATCCACTTCTAAACTTTCAAGGCCCTAGCTTAAATAGTTCTTGAGATATTTTGCTGACAAGAGTTCATCCAAATTGTTTCAAAGGGCAATAACTCAGGAGAGGGGCACAATCCAGTTGAGAAAAGAAATTGTGTCAACTATTGTTTCACGATTCTATATATGAAATTTTCTAAACCTTACCATACATGGTTCCAAATTTGTGCTATGCATCATGAAGCATACACTGTACAAATGCCCAAAGTTACGAAGGGCCATAACTGATGAAGTACATTACGATGACACACCCGTAATGGCTATTTCATTTATGAAAATCTGTGATATTTTTCTTAACAATATTGCAAACATAGGTTGTGGGTGCTCGTTAGAACCACCTCATTGAGGCGGTTCTATCGAGTACCAACAACCTATGTCTTGGAGCAAAATAAGAAAAATAATGTATACCTCCGTAAACCCCAGTTTTCTCTATATAAAGTGGGTATAGGGTGGGTCTTCATTTCACAGACTTGTTCACATGATGTATGTTTTGGAATTCAGTCAAAAGTTAATCAGGTCATCTCCTCATCACCATCTATCTATTCACTGACTTTCAAGGCTCTCGCTCCAATAGTTTTGGAGATATTTTGCTGACAAGATTTTATCTTTTTTTTTTCAAAGGGCCATAAATCTTGAAAGGGGCATAATCCAGATGCCCCAAGATACAAGACACCTTCACCTCGAGCAAACACCCTGAAACAATTGTGTTATATCCAAACAAAAATGTACAGATTATATAAAACATCACCATTAATAGGCATTTTTCTATATAATCTATACATTTTTGTTTTATTTGTTTGTTTTGGGGTTTAACGGCCCAGTCAACACTGTTTTAGGTCATTTTTGAGCTGGTCAGTTTACCTATTCACACTTTTCCTGGACAAGCTTATACGTAAGCGGTTAACCAGTACAGTGCACATTCTCTCGCCAGAAACTGACAACTGCCCTTCTTGAATTTTCAGATTTCTCATACTAAATGGATTAATGCAGAACTAAGAAAATTTTCTCAAATAACCCCCGCTGCTGCACTGAGCAATCACATTCCTAGTTCTAAGTGTTTTCAGGAAAAATTCATTTTTTTTTAGCGATGAAACAATGCAGTGCACCCTTACTCATTCAGACTGCTTTCAATCTTTGCTGCCTGTACCTTCCAAGTTGTATTATGCTAAAGGCTCATGATACAGGCCAAGACTCCACTCAGCTTGTGCAAATGCACAAGCAGATCAGAGTCTTTGCTGGCAGCCTAGTTCTTCTTGTATGTTTTTTAAATTTGGTTTTACAACTGTTTCAAGATCCAAAATTTTGAGTGTTTTGGAGGGTATAACATAATACCCCGGCGCAAAAGAGTGGCAGGGCATTAGAAATAGAGAATACCAGGTTCATGTCTTTTGATATCAAGTTTATCAGGCAAGGCTTCGGGAACGCATGTAGAATCGCGAGGCTTGCGTTCTCGAAGCCGAGGCTGATAAACTTGATATCAAATGATACGAATCTGGTATTCTATTTATAAGTATATCCCCTTGTACACTCTTAGATTAGCGATTTACGATCAGTTATTCATGGTCCTCAGTGCGTCCCAGCATTCAGGCGGTCAATATATTTAGTATCAGCTGTCCATATTTTTCCTATGATATTTTTTTTTCAAGTAATTTTTTGTAACAATAACATTTTTGTCATTTTGCCAGTAGTCCGGTTCATTCATAAAATTGCAATGTCACGTTGTCGTGATAAAGCTCACTTGTCCTGAGATAGCATATCTTTATCAGTCAATGCGTTATAATGCAATATATATAGGGGATAAATGATATAGACCATTTATCTATAATCTGTTCATCTTTGGGATCCAGCTTTGAATGGTGTTATATCCAAAACCATGATATTGTGAATTGTTAGCCTAATCCCAACAATTGTGGTCTGTTTTGTTGCCTGCTGGTTACTTTAAATAAAAGTCATTGTTGCATACAGTGTGGTCCCAGATCAGACTACAGTCTGATCAGGATCCTTACTGTTTGCCTGTATGTTTAAGTCTGTTTTAAAAGTTTGCAAGAAGAGCAGCAGACAACATAGACAGACAACATTTTCAAATTTTTCATGACATCTTAAGTGTTTATAAAGAGGCTGTGGTGAATCTCAACAGCTGTCATATGTTGAGGTTTAATTAGACAAACTGGTGGGCATTCCCTACCAGTACAGGCATGGGATCATTGCACATTCCCTAGTGTATATTTTGAGACACCCTCCAGGTTTAAACTGGTGCCGTCTCAGACAACCAGCACAATCCATGGTGTAGGTTTTAAGACTGGTCCTATAATCACCCACCAGGTTATTTTCTTCTGAAATAAGCTGGTGCTGTCTCACACAACCAACACAATCCCTGCTGTACATTTCGAGACTGGTTCTATAATCACCCTCCAGGTCATTTTATTCTGAAATAAACTGGTGCTGTCTCACACAACCAGCAAAATCAATGGTGTAGGTTTTGAGACTGGTTCTACAATCACCCTCCAGGTTATTTTCTTCTGAAGTAAGCTGGTGCTGTTATATACAACCAGTCTGTATCCCTGAAGTATATTTTGAGACCCCTTCAGCTTTTTTTTTTTTCTGAAAGAAGCTGGCACTCTACCATTCAACCAGTCTGCATCCCTGGTATATATTCTGAGACTGGTTCCCTAATCACCCTCCAGGTTTTTTTCTTCGGAAATAAGCTGGTGCCGTCTCATACAACCAGTCTGCATCCACAACACACAGATCTCTGAAATAAATATACAGGTGATGAGACTGATGACACAGTACAAATGAATCAAAATTAACCAATTTAATTCAATGCATGTTTTCTTTTATGGGTGCATTTTTTATTTTGCTTATTTGCATCTATTTAACCCATTATATGTGGGAAAACCCCAAAACTGTCAGTGGCCCCATCAGACACAGCAGAACACGGCATCTGGTCAGGGGTTCCGCAGCATATAAACAGGGCCTGCACTGTATCACTGTTTGCAGACAGTTCCACCATTCTCTAACCCATTTTGTACCAAATGGAATCTTCCTCCTTATATATGGCAGGAGTCCATTTCAAAATTTAGGGGTGACAGGTTATGTTATCCTTAAAATCTATTCAGAAAATAGCTGAACTTTTTGCAAATAGTGTAGGCCCTGATCAGATGCCACGTTCTGCGGCTTCTGATCTGGTCCTGCACTGTTTGCCAGGGTACCCGTTTTGGGGTTACAAAATGGGCTAACCTCATAATAACTATACCTAACATGGCTAAATTTCAAAATGGACTCCTGTTGTAACTAAGAGGAAATATTCCATTCAGTATAAAATGGGTCTTGCCGGCTTCGGCAGCTCAGTCGGATGCGCGTCTGATTGGTGATCAGGAGGACACAGGTTTGATTCCTGCCGGGGTCGGCAACATTCTTTTAGCGGAGGTTGAACATATCTTTTCTATGGTCATTCTCTCCATTCCGCTGATTCAAGAAGGGCAGTTGTCAGCTTCTGGCAAAAGAATGTGCACTGTACTGGTTAACCGCTTACGTATAAGCCTGCCCAGGAAAAGTGTGGACAGGTAAATTGACCGGCTCAAAAATGACCTAAATAGTGTTGACTGGGCTGATAAACTCCAATACAAACAAACAAAACAAAATGGGTCAACAGCAATCTTTCAATAACCCATAAGATGCCATAACCCATAAGATGTCAATCACAAAAATGATCCTCTGCTTGTCATCTGCTGGTAACTTTAAAACTCATTTTTGCTGAAATTCTGGACCCAGATCAGACTGCTCCTCTGCCTGTTTGCAAATTTTTTTTTTTTTTTGGTTTGGGTTTTACGGCCCTTTCAAGATTATTTCACTCATATCGAGCCGATCGTTAATCAGAGGTGGGCGAAAACCGGAGTACCCGGAGAAAAACCACCTGACCTTCCGTTGCAGAACTTGGCGTCTCACACGTGGCCGCTTGTTTGCAAATACATTTTTGTAAAATTTGCATGAATATGTAGCAGACGACATGACCAGACAACATATTCATGGCCACTTAACCCTTAAGATGCCGAGAAAAACTAGCGAAAAAGTCGTCTCCTTATGTCGTCTGCTGAATCTTAAAAAAATATTTTTACATACAGGTAAACAGTGTGGGCCCAGATCAGACTGCTCCTCTAATCAGACTGCTCCTAGAGGAGCAGTCTGACAGATCTTTGTTCGCAAAAAAAAAAAAAAAAAAAATTGCCTTTTAAAGTAACCAACGGACAACAAAGAAGATGACAATTGTCGTGATTGGCATTTTATGGGTTAAGGGTTAAATTTACTCTTCGTAATTTCAGCCATCCCATTAGAAAAAGGCCGTGCAACTTAAGGTTTAAAATAACTCTTTGCCATCATATGAGAAAAAGGCCCTCTGCAGTCTCGTATTGTTCTTCACAGGCTTATTGGCAGCCAACTAAGGAGCCATGACACATGACATATTGCAGGAAGCCAGCTCCTGGTACCCTGTACCCATTGTGAGAGTGAGTGTGTGAGTTTTACGTCCCATCAACAACTAAGGTCATACGGAGACGGGACCTCGGTTTAAAGACCCATCCGAATGTCTAGAGAAGCCCAGGATCGATCCTGCGAACCGTGGTTTACAAGGCTAGTAGTGTAATCACTGCACCACGGAGGCTTCTAAGAGTACATGTGAACCCCAAAACAGTGCATGCCCAGATGAGACACAGTAGAAGTGGAATCTGATCACAGCCTTAAATGTTTGCTGCAGAAAGTCATCCTGACACCCCTAAATTTTGAAATGGACCCTACTACATATAAATAGGAAGATTATACTCCGTTCAAAAATGGTTTAACACTTAAAATGCCAATCACAATGATTGTCTTCTGCTTTGCTGTCTGCTGTGAGTAAGCATCTGCTGCTTACTTTTAAAGACATTCCTGGAAACAGTGTGGACCCAGATCAGACTGTTTTCATTGCTCTTAAAGGAACCCATTTTTGATTTTTATTTGCCTTCACTGCAGCTGGTGTTGTGCCGTGTGGCGGCCGTAAAACGTCTCCCCTTACATCAACCATAGTGCAGTTTATATTTTACTTTTGGTCCTTTGAGATCAGCGTGAATATTCTGAGAAATCAGAAATAATTTATTGGTTTAAACTCATATTCTAGACAGGTTTTTAATTTTTTGGACCCCATTTTGATTTATATCAGTCTATGAATCGACTGCCTATTCGAAATTCGCAAAATCTCAGTAGATTTCCTCTGGCTTTCTTTGCCGGATCCTTACAGGGTCACTGATGAGGCTTTATTAGCCGAAACTACGTAGTATGACCCATCTTCTTTCTAATGAATGTTTGCATTGCTCTTAAAGGAACTCATTTTTGATTTTTATTTTCCTCTAGGAGCAGTATGATCAGGGTCCACACTGTTTGCCTGTTTGGGTAAATCTGTTTGAAAAGTTTGCAAGAAGATTCAGCAGACAACAAGAACAGGAAATATTTTAAGATGCAGATTTCTAGGCAGCTGAGGGATGAATGTTTTTTCAGTTTGGTTTTACACCCTTTTTTTGATTATTTCACTTACACTGGGTCAACTGTTACAGAGTTTGCCGAAAACACGAGAACATGGGGAAAAACATTTCAACTTCCATTGCAGTTCTTGGCGTCTCTCATGGGAAGTAACATGGGTGAAGGCTGATTGGCTGTTTTGGGGTTTAATGACACATTGACCCTTGTGGATCATTTTGTGTCTTCTCCAAGGGAAAGGTAGAAAAGAAATAGAATAGTAGGAAGAGTGGATGAAAGTGAAGCTCAGGGGAAAGAGGGAAATAAATGGAAGTGTCAGGCCTCATATTTTTCAAGCATTTGCAGGATTTCAGGCTTTTAGTGCTTGATTTTTTTTTATTTCAGACTTTTAGATTTTATTTTTTCCTATATTTCTGTCTAAACCTTTTTACCCTTATCCTGTTGAAAAAAACACACACCCATTTCTGACTATTCACCAACCAAATTTCTTGATACATGTATAATGTATTTGTTCAATTCACAGACTGCATTACAAACAGTGTAGATCCTGATCAGATGGCCATCAGATCTGGATCTACAACAGTGTAGATCCTAATCAGATGGCTTCTTCACTGTTTGCAAAGCTTTTGTTTGTTTGATTTGAGGTTTAACATCCCCGTCAACACTGCAAAGGTCATTTTGGAGACGTTGCTTCCAATTTTGTGGGACTTTTACCCGACATTGAGATGAAATGACATCTCAAGCCCTGTCACCCAATGAAACCAATAGGGCTTATAAGCATGGACGGTCCGACTCGCACCGCTTTGCCTGGGCAGGCTTGATCCTCTAAGCGGATTACCAGTACTCGTGTGCGGGTAGGATTCAGCTCTGTGTGGAAGCATCATGCAGCCCATCTATTTCTTCAAGCCCCAATTGGCGGGGGGCGTCATTACAAACAATGTAGATCCTGATCAGATGGCTTCTTCAGAAGCCATCTGATCTGGATCTACACTGTTTGCAATGCTAATGGTTGTCGTGGTCAGCAGGAGAAGGGTTAAAGCTGCAAAATCGGGCATGGAAAAACTGGATCAGTACGAGACCTGAAGTGTAGAAACAATGCTTTGAACACCAGTCGCCAGCAGAAGATTACCTCATATAGCAGTTTGTAGTCTGTACCAACTCGTTGTAGATTACGTAAGCAGGTTTACAATGGAACAGCGCCGATGACGGATGAATTGTGATCGGTTTTCTTGATGACAGCTGCAAATACAGGGTACAATCATTGCTTTAGGTAAGAAAGAGTCATCCGATAACTGAGGGATAATTTTCCCCGATTTCATGTTAGGAACTTTTATGGCAATGATCTGAAGGATTGGGACAGATAGGCCTAAGCAAACAGTGCAGACCAAGATCAGACTGCTCCTTCAGGAGCAGTCTGATCAGGGTCTACAGTGTTTGCCATTCCGTTAGCACCTCTGAACCCCTTGCTGGATCATGAAACAAATTTGTTAAAATTTCAAGAGAATTACAGCCAGTCCTAAAGGTGTCCAAATTCTTATGACTTTTACAAGGCTGTGAGTACTTGTTAGAATTGCCTTAGAAAAACAGAAAATTCTTCTTTATGGTTTCTCTTCTCTTGGAAATTTCTTTTGCATCAAGATGCAACACAGAGCATTGCAGAGGAAGTTTGATGTCATACCATAACAAAACTGGTGCATTGGTCTTAAAACTGACTGCCATCCATTAATCCATAAAATGCCAATCACGACCATTCTCGTCTGCTTTGCTTTATTTGTTTGATCTGGGGTTTAATGTCCCCGTCAACACTGTATAGGTCATTTTGGAGACATTGCTTCCAACTTTGTTGGACTTTTACCCGACACTGAGATGAAATGACATCTCAAGCCCTGTCGCCCAATGAAACCAATAGGGTTTATAAGCATGGACGGACCGACTCACACCACTTTGCCATGGCAGGCTTAGATCCTCCAAGCGGTTTACCAGTACTTGTGTGCGGTCGGATTAAGCTCTGCGTGGAAGAATCATGCAGCCCATCTATTTCTTCAAACCCCGATGGGCGGGGGCCGACGTCCTCTGCTTTGCCGTCTGCCGGTTACCTTAAAAGTAACTTTTTGCAAACAGTGTGGACTCAGATCAGAGCAGTCTGATCTGGGCTAACACTGTCTGCCTTTATACAAAAATATTTTTAAAAAGTTTGGAAAAAAAAAAATTCAGCAGACGACATAAGCAGACAACATTTTCAGATGTAGATTTTCTCTGTGTCTAAAGGGTCAGCTGCATTACTTGCTCAAAGTTTATTGCATGGTTGTCATCAATTATGGTATTTTTCGATATTTGTTGGTTAGATTTGAGGTTTAATGTCCCCATCAACACTTAAGGTCATTTTGGAGACATTGCTTCCAATTTTGTGGGACTTTAACTGACATTCAGATGAAATAACATCTCAATTCCTGCTGCTCAATTAAACATTTTTTTCGATATAATCTATACAATTTTTGTAATCCATATTAAACTTTGATATATCCTGTCCCATGTTACAAAAAACAGTGTTGCATGGCCCCGGCTCAACCCGGGGGCCACTCTAGTTGGCATCTATAAATGCATCTTATCATAAGGAACAAGAAAATATATGGTGTAGGAGGGGGATCTGAACAGTTTCTCAGATATTAGGCCCTTTTCTAATGCGGAGGTGGTGAGGCAAGGCCCCAGTGCACCCAAATATAATGTCGCTCTCACACAACCTTATCATAACTGTAAGGAAGCCATGCACCAAATTTGGTTGTATTCTGGCCAGTGGTTAAGGAGATAGTGTGACTGACAGACAGACAGATGGATGGAGGCATTCACAATATCCCCTAAAACTTTTTTTAAAAGCATGTGGATAAAAATATGAACAATACAAAAAGCAAGAGTTGTCACAGATCGTGCCATTAAGTTAGTAACCAATGTTGGTCATATGATTTTTATGATGTGACATTATTCACTAAAAAACAGTGATGTTACACACCACAACCTCTTTATAACAATATTAATGGGGTCCAAAGCAGAAACCGTGTTAGTTCGACAACCGTGTTATATCCAAACAAAAATGTATAGATTATATTGAAAAATGACCATTTATGGTCATTTTTCTATCTAATCTTTACATTTTTTGGATCCATCTTTGTTTTTGTTTGTTTGATTTGAGGTTTTAAGTCCCCGTCAACACTGTATAGGTCATTTTTGAGACGTCGTTTCCAATTTTGTGGGACTTTTACCCGACACTGAGATGAAATGACATCTCAAGCCCTGTCGCCCAATGAAAGCAATAGGGTTTATAAGCATGGACGGTCCGACACACACTGCTCTGCCTGGGCAGTCTTAGATCCTCTAATTAGTTTACCAGTACTTGTGTGCGATTGAGATCTATCTTGAAACCGAGTTATATCCAAAACCGCGTTATAACAAACAGTGTTATAATGAAGTTGTGGTGTATTATAAAAGTTACTCACTGATATGTATTCTCCCTCTCTCTGTAACTCAGCAGCATTCATGAAGAAACCGCAAGTCAAACATTTCCTGCAAGTCAGACAGAAATCCTAGTAAACTTTTCTCTGCTGTAATCATATGCCTATACAACAAGACGGCCATGATGGCCCTGGATCACTCGCCTGATCCAGAGAGTAACAAGTGGGCCCCTGGGTGGGCCATTTTTGACCTCAGGGCTATAATGTGCATAATGTTGAGGGAGGTCTAAAAAGGTGAAGCTTCATACCAAATATGAACAAAGGCTATAATTTGAACAATCTTGGCAAAGGTCCACTAGATGAAGCTACACACCAAATATCAAAGATCTGGGCCTTGCGGTTTCAGAGAAGAAGATTTTTTTTTAAAGATATTTCCTACATAAGCCTATGTCATTTTTTTTAAAGATATTTCCTACATAAGCCTATGTCATTGTAAACAAAATTCTGAACTGGCCGCCATGTTGGTTTGCCCCTTGTATTTGAAGAGTTTTTATGGAGTTTATATGGAGATTTGGGGTGTTTTTGTCAAAATTTGCTGTCAGAATCGTAAGTTATGCAAGAACAACGATCATCCATGGTTATTTCAATGCATTAACATTTTCCGGATCCCTCGGAAGATATCTGAACATTCGGCCTGGCGGTCTCATGTTCAAACAGCTTCCTCGGGACCCCACGAATGTTAATGCATGAAAAACCATGGTTGACCCCTATATTCTTGCATAAATATCTATGCGCATGGTTGATCCCTATATTACATGTATTTCCATACTGATGCATGTACAAAATGCAAAATAACATAGAACAGTCGGAAGCTTGTAAGCTTTGTTGTTCTTCTCCAATCAGATTAACCAAGATATTCAAGAATGTTGTGTTCAATACTTGGAGTTTGTTTCTTGGAGAAATTTAGATAAACAAAAGGGCCAAGATGGCCCTGGATTGCTCACCAGATCCATACCCTATGAAATGGTAGGTAATATGTTAAGGTGGAGCTATTAAAATCCATCAATAAATGTAGGGGCTGGAGTGAGGACAAAGTTTTTCTAAAACCACAAGAACCTTGACCTTGATTCCAACATCCTGAAAGTCTGATTTGCTTGAGATATTATCATACTGAACATTTGTGTTAAGTTATATTAAAATTCATCAACAAATGAAGGCACTAGAGCCATAACAAAGTTTTCCTAAAAATAGCTACATTGACCTTGACCTTGAGCACAGCACCCTGAAAGTTGATCTTATCTGAAATGTATGCACTGACAATGATTTTTCGAAAAATAGCCACAGTGACCTTGAACTTGAGCCTAGGAACCTGAATGTCAAACTGGCTTAAGATGTTAGCATAACCAACATTTGTGTGAAGATATATTAAAATCCATCAAAAGATGTAGGCGCTAGAGTGACAACAAAGTTTTTTTTTCTAAAAATAGCCAGTAACCGTGACCTTGAGCCCAGGACCCTGAAAGTCAAACTCACTTCAAATATTATCATATCCAACATTTCTGTGAAGTTATATTTAAAATTCATCAAAATTGTAGGTGCTTGAGTGATGACTATGTATGTAGTATGTGTGCACATATGTGCACAAGTACGTACATACTCGCGTACATTCTTGCGTACAGAACAAATGGCTATATCCTCACGCCACTTGGTTGTGCAAGGGGATGACAAGTTTGATGATGACTAGACCAAGAGTGTTCACATGGCTATTCTATGATGTGGCCTAATGATCTACTTTTTGACCCGACATGACCTATATTTAAACATGACCAAGATAGTGTCAATATGAATATTCTGAGAAAGTTTGATGATGGTTGGACCAAAACTGTGGCCCCTAGAGTGTTTACGTCTTTTTTATGATTTGACCTACTGACCTACTTTTTGACCTGACATGACCCGTACTTACAATTTACAGAGATATTGTGAGCAATATAATTCTGAGCAATTTTGATGATAATTGAACCAAAACTGTGGCCTCTAGAGTGTTCACAAGCTTTTTCTACAATTTGACCTACTGACCTACCTTCTGACCCAACATGACCAATATTCGAACTTGATTAAGATATTGTCAAGATGATCTTTCTGAGCAAGTTTGATGATGATTGGGCCAAAACTGTGGTCTCTAGAGTGGTCAAAAGATTTTTCTATGATTTGACCTACTGACCTACCGTAAAAATTCGGCTATAAGACGAGGATTTTTCCCTCCAAAATGAGCCCCCAAAAATGACCCCGTCTTATAGCCGAGGTCATGGACTGCAGGCTTTTTTCTGGCAATGTCCGGCGAAGACCAGACATACGGAAAAAGCTGATCGGTGATTTTTGAATTGATATAAATCGCCGCCAACAAACCACCGCTATAATTTTTCTGCACGCGATCGGTAAATGACGTCATCCTACGCCATTATCCCCACACATTTTTAATGTCATTGCATGTATCTCTCATAAAAAAAATGTTTGGAACCGGTAAAAAATATTTTCCCGATTGCTAAGCGGCTGTGAATAGAGGTGGATAGAAAACCAGTGCTTTGCACAGCTCCCGAATTATCCCCAGAAGCTCCGTGTCAATAACCAACAACAGCGTTCGACTTTTCCAGCCAACGTCTGCTATTTGGCGCCAAAACACTACCATTCATGAGATCGTAGAATAGTCCTATTTTATAATGTAAACATCTACCGTTAGCTGTAGCTAATAGTCTGAGGAGCAATTAAATCATTATCACATTGATTGTGGATTAAATTTTATGACTGGAGGATAAACGCAACTTAGAGACATAACTTGACCATATTTTCACACCTTATCGACACGCACCGCAGGGTGGCAATTATACGACAGGGATTAACAATAGTGTCATACTTGAACCGTAATAAATACACAGACGGTTTGTCTCTGAATTGACAGCGATTTACTTACTGGTCTAGTTTTACCGTATTTAAGGACTCAAAAAGACTGGCAGTTGTATACGATTTTTTTTTTTTTTGCACTTGTCCCGACCGAGAGTTATACGGTCAAAGTGCACCTGCCGGTCTTGTCCCGGATGGCCGGGAAATGGATTTGTCAGCCCCTGTCGTCTATTAAATAGAAGTCTGTGTAGCCTTAGCCAGCAAGGCATGTACCGGGCCGACAGCGATACGACGTATCAGCCCGACTTTTGCCGCTATTTTGTGCTAGCTGGGGCGTTGGCTCTGAAACTGAATAGCTAGGTGTTGTGTTCCCCGATGAAAAAAAATGTTCAGTTACTTATAAAAAAGCTGCAACAAATATTTCTAAATTTTGTGGATGGAAATGAATTTCCCCCCTTTCTTAACGCTTAATAGACTTACCTATTCAGATTCAATAAGCGTTGTCTCTCTTTGTAACTCTTACAAACGAAGACACAGAATGTCAACAGACATAAACAAGCGGCCAAACAAGCCATGTAAGGGGTAAGTAGAGGGGTTTTCTGACGAAAAAAAGGCCGATTTCTCACATCTAAATGGCATCTGGCGATAGCAGATAGGCCCCGACAGATATGGCAAAAATTTGACCCGTCTTATAAAAGCGTATAAGCAAAATCCCAACTTAGAAAAACTGAAAAAGGGGTCCCGTCTTATAGCCGAATCGCCTTACAGCCGAATTTTTACGGTACCTTCTGACCCAACATGACCAATATTTGAACTTGATTGAGATATTGTCAAGATGATCATTCTGAGCAAGTTTGATGATGATTGGACCAAAACTGTGGCCTCTAGAGTGTTCACAAGGTTTTTCTATAATTTGACCTACTGACCTATTTTTTGACCCGACATGACCCATATTCAAACTTTATTGAGATATTGTCAAGATAATCACTCTGACAAAATTTAATGATGTTCGGATTAAAACTGTGGCCTCTAGAGTGTTCACAAGGTTTTTCTATGATTTGACCTACTGACCTACTTTTTGACCCAACATGACCCATATTTAAACTTAACCCAGATATTGTCATGATGATCATTCTGAGCAAGTTTGATGATGATTGGACCAAAATTGTGTCCTCTAGAATGTCCACGGGTTTTTCTATGATTTGACTTACTGACCTACTTTCTGACATGTCCAAAATTCTGTGACCTAGATATTGTCATGATGATCATTTTGAGCAAAATTGATGATGTTTGGACCAAAACTGTCGCCTATAGAGTGTTCACAGAAAGGTTTACGCACACATGACACACAATGCCGCCGGACATCTCAGTCACAAAAGCTCACCATGACCTTCGGTCAGGTGAGCTAAAAGGCTATTGGTTATTATAAAGTGCTGTGGTGCAGTGACAAAGCATCAGATTTGAGATCGAGAGGTAGACAGTTAGTTCCCCACGGGCGCCACTTGTTGTTTCGTTGAGCAAGAGACTTTATCCACATTACTTAGTACTGGTTTCTACCCAGAAAGAGGGAGAAAATAGGGCCGCATGGAAGATTAGTTCTAGTTTACTAAATGTGTTACCCTTTATAAATAAGTCTATGTAAAATGTGGGCCCCACCTCAGGGCCATTTTTGGCCCCAAGACTATAATCTGAACAATTTGTGTAGGGGTCCACTAGATGAAGCTTCCTACCAAATATCAAAGACCTGAGACTTCTGGTTTCAGACAAGAAGATTTTTTAAGGTTTTCCCTGTATGTCTATGTAAAACATGTGGGCCCCACGGGGCCCGACCATTTTTGACCCCAATGCTATAATTTGAATGATCTTGGTAGAGGTCTACTAGATGAAGCCTCATACCAAATATTAAAGACCTGGGCCTCTGGTTTCAGACAAGCAGATCTTTAAAAACTTTCCCTGTATATGACTATGTAAAACTGGAGGGCGCCGGGGCCTGACCATTTTGGGCCCCAAGACTATAATTTGATCAATCTTGGTAGAGGTCCACTAGATGAAGCTTTATACCTTGGTCTTGTCATTTCATATGTGTCTTTTTAAGGTTTTCCTTAAGTCCATTTTTGGCCCCAAGGCTATAATTTGAACAATCTTGGTAGAGGCTGATAACCCTTTTATAGAACATTACTAGATGAAGCTTCATACCAAATATTAAAGACCTGGGCCTTCTGGTTTCAGACAAGAAGATTTTTAACAGCTTTCCCTACATATGACTATGTAAAACATGTGGGCCTTGGGGCCCAGCCATTATGGACCACAAGATTATTATTTTAATAATCTTGGTAGAGTCCACTAGATGAAGCTTTATACCAAATATTGAAGACCTGGGCCTTTTGGTTTCACACAAGACAATTTTTAAATGTTTTCCCTATATAAGTCCATTTTTCGCCACAAGGCTTTAATTTGAACAAACTTGGTAGAGGTCCAGTAGATGAACCTTCATACTAAATATCAAAGACCTGGGCCTCCTGGTTTCAGAGAAGAAGATTTTTGTAAGCTTTTCTGTATATAAGCCTATGTAAAACATTTGGGCCCCAGGGCGGGGCAATTTTTGGCCCCAAGACTATAATTTGAACAATCTGGATAGAGGACCACATTTGGTCCCAAGGCTGTAGTTTGAACAATCTTGATGATGAAGCTTCATACCAAATATCAAAGGCCTGGGCCTTGCGGTTTCAGAGAAGAAGATTTGTTTAAGTTTTCAGTTAAAAAATCTATTTTAAGCCCCTGTTACCTAGATGTGCAATAGACTGGAACCATTTGAACACCTTTGAAAGAGAACCAACCAAGGATCATTCCTGTGAAGTTTGGTCAAAGTCTGATCAGTGGTTTAGGAGGAGATGTGGTTTGAAGAAATTGTTAATGAACGAACGCACAAACACACACTGATGATGAATGACAGACAAAATGTGATCACAAAAGCTCACCTTGTCACTGTGTGTCATCTTCAGGTCATGGGAACAATAACTGGAAAGTTCCATCAAAATCCCTTGACAACTGTAGGAGGACTTGCGGAGACAAGAACTTCTATTGATAAAACACCTAAAACTGACAAAGGGCCATAACTCTTGTAAAAAAACAGTCAAGCATGACCTTGATAATATATGATCATCTTCAGGTCATGGGAACAATAACTGGAAAGATTCATCAAAATCCCATGAAAACTGTAGGCGGAGATGTGTAGACAAGTTGTGTCTACGGACGGATGGGCGGATAGAAGTATAGGATGGACGAACACATTACTATAGTTTCTTTTGACTAACGTTGTGGACAAAATTTATGGTCATTTTTCTATGCAATCTCTGCATTTTTGGGATTCATCTTTAAACCATATCAGATTCAAAAGTGTTACAATGAAAAGTGATGCATGAAATTTATGTGTATATAATTCCTTACCTTCTTTTTCTGATTTTTTTTTCACTTAAATGCCTACCTTTACCTTTAATCAGAGGGTGGACAAAAACCACAGAGTATAGGCAAAAAACATCTGACAGACCTCCTAATACTTGACTGTGTTGGGGATAAATGACACATCAATTCAAGAGGGCCTTTTTGTGTTGTCTCCCAGAGGAAGGGAGAAATGAGACAGTAGAGGAGATAAAAAGAGATGGACGGTTGTAGAAAAGGAAAATGACAGAATGTGCAGAAACAAGAAATAATGACATCGCCTCACCTGCTGCAAGGACAGCAGGCCATGTCTGTCTTTTACCCATAAAGTGCCAATCACGACATGTTGTCTGCTGGTACTTTAAAAGTCATTGTTGCAAACTGTGTGGACCCAGGTCAGACTGCTCCTATAGGAGCAGTCTGATCTGGGCCACACTGTTTGCCTGTATGCAAACATATTTTTAAAAGTCATTGTTGCAAACTGTGTGGACCAAGATCAGACTGCTCCTGTAGGAGCAGTCAGATCTGGGTCCACTCTGTTTGCCTGTATGCAAAAATATTTTTAAAAAGTTTGCAAGAAAATTCAGCAGACGACATTTTCAGATCTAGTTTTTCTCGGCATCTTAACCGTTAAGTCAATAACAGTGTTGGCTGCCTTCATGGCATATGATTCACAACACCTTTACCTCACCCAAACACTCCTAACTGAGTGGGTACTATCCTACCTGAGTTTGATAGTATCCTGTCCACAAGACTGTAAGGGAAGTTCCTGTTGCACACAGATCTCTCTCAACTGTCTACGTACATCTAGCACCTGCTTCATGTTACGCATGTGTATGTAGTTCTCTTGGCACCATTGCTGTCAAGAAACAATAATTCTGCCAAAGACTATGTCGCGCCTGTGGGGGCACAAAGTCACTGAACCATGACATCTAGGCCAAGGTCAAACATAGATGCTTGCATAAAAGTTGCCATTCTTAAATGCAAGCTTGTACAAAGTATCATTAATGAAGCCCTAATAATTCTTGAGAAATGGACCATTGGGGTGAACGCTAGTGGGGATGCAATATTTGACAAAGTAGAAGTAAAACAAAGATCAGGAATCGATAAAATTAACTTACTCCACCCACCAAAGACACCAAAGGGAAAGAAACACAAACATTAAGCGACCTGACCACAATGGAAACCGAAACAAAGTCAGTGAAGCACAAAATGTAGGTCAAGGTCAAATATGGATGCTTGCACTTAAGTTTCCATCTAAAGATACAAGTTTGTACCAAGCATCATTAATGAAGCTCTTACAGTTCTTGAGAAATTAACTTGACCATTTGGGTGAACGCTAGGGTGGTTGCAATATTTTACAAAGTCAGTGAACCATAAAATGTAGGTCAAGTCAGATATAGATGCTTACCCTCAGGTACAAGTTTGTACCCAGTATTATTAATGAAACTCTTATAGTTCTTGAGAAATTAACTTGACCATTTGGGTGAACGCTAGGGTGGTCACAATATTTTACAAAGTCTGTGAACCATGGGAAATGTATGTCAAGGTCAAATATGGTTGCTTGCAGTTAAGTTGCCATCCCCAGATACAAGTTTGTACCAAGTATCATTAATGAAGCTCTTATTGTTCTTGAGAAATTAACTTGACCATTAGGGTGAACGCTAGGGTGGTCGCAATATTTCATGAAGTCAGTGAACCATGGAATGTAGGTCAAGGTCAACTACGGATGCTTGCATTTAAGTTTCCATCCCCAGATACAAGTTTGTACCAAGTATCATTAATAAAGCTCTTATAGTTCTTGAGAAATAAACTTAACCATTAGGGTGAGCGCTAGGGTGGTTGCAATATTTAACAAAGATAGTGAACCATAAAATGTTGGTCAAGGTCAACTACGGATGCTTGCATTTAAGTTTCCATCTCCAGATACAAGTTTGTACCAAGTATCATTAACAAGAGGGCCCTGAGGGCCCTGAATCGCTCACCTGAGAATCAGTGTCTCTAGTACATTCTTGGCCCAAGGGCTATACTAGGTGAAGCTTCATACCAAATATCAAAGACGTGAGCCTTGTGGTTTCAGAGACAAAGATTTTTAAATATTTTCCCTATATAAGCCTATGAAAAACTGAAAGGCCCTGGGGATGGGGGCATTTTTGGCCCCAGGGCTATAATTTGAACAATCTTGGTAGAGGTCCACTAGGTGAAGCTTCACACCAAATATCAAAGACCTGGGCCTTGCGGTTTCAGAGAAGAAGATTTTTAAAGATTTTCCCTGTATAAGCCTATGTAAACCAAAGGCCCCCGGGGCGGGGGCATTTTTGGCCCCAGGGCTATAATTTGAACAATCTTGGTAGAGGTCCACTAGGTGAAGCTTCACACCAAATATCAAAGACCTGGGCCTTGCGGTTTCAGAGAAGAAGATTTTTAAAGATTTTCCCTATATAAGCCTATGTAAACCAAAGGCCCCCGGGGCGGGGGCATTTTTGGCCCCAGGGCTATAATTTGAACAATCTTGGTAGAGATCCACTAAGTGAGGCTTCATTCCAAATATCAAAGACCTGGGCCTTGTGGTTTCAGAGAGGGGGGGGGGGGGCGCATTTTTAGCACCAGGGCTATAATTTGAACAATCTTGGTAGACGTCCACTAGATGAAGCTTCAAAACCAAATATCAAAGATCTGAGCCTTGCGGTTTCAGAGAAGAAGATTTTTAAAGATTTTCCCTGTATAAGCCTATGTAAAACCGAAGGCCCCCGGTACGGGGGCATTTATGGCCCAAGGGCCATAATTTGAACAATCTTGGTAGAGGTCCACTAGATGAAGCTTCATACCTTATATGGAAGACCTTGGCCCCTTTCGGTTTCAGAGAAGAAGATTTTCCCTGTATAAGCCTATGTAAAACCAAAGGGCCCCGGGGCGGGGTCATTTTTGGCCCTAGAGCTATAATTTGAACAATCTTGGTAGAGGTCCTCTAGATGAAGCTTCACACCAAATATCAAAAACCTGGGCCTTGTGGTGTCAGAGAAGCAGACTTTTAAAGATTTTCCCTATATAAGCCTATGTAAATCCAAAGGCCCCTGGGGCGGGGCAATTTTTGGCCCTAGGGCTATAATTTGAACAATCTTGGTAGAGGTCCACAAGATGAAGCTTCACACCAAATATCAAAGATCTGAGCCTTGCGGTTTCAGAGAAGAAGATTTTTTCAAGATTTTCCCTGTATAAGCCTATGTAAAACCAAAGGCCGCCAGGGCGGGGGCATTTTTGGCCCCAGGGCTATAATTTTAACACTCTTGGTAGAGATCCACTAGGTGAGGCTTCACACCAAATATCAAAGACCTGGGCCTTGTGGTTTCAGTGAAAAGGATTTTTAAAGATTTTTCCTATATAAGCCTAAGTAAACACAAAGGCCCCCGGGGCGGGGGCATTTCTGGCCAAAGGGCCATAAATTGAACAATCTTGGTAGAGGTCCACTAGATGAAGCTTCATACCAAATATCAAAGACCTGGGCCTTTTGGTTTCAGAGACGAAGATTTTTAAAGATTTTCCCTGCATAAGCCTTTGTAAAACCAAAGGCCCCCGGGGCGGGGGCATTTTTGGCCCTAAGGGCTATAGTTTTAATAATCTTGGTAGAGGTCAACTAGGTGAAGCTTCACACCAAATATCAAAGACCTGGGCCTTGTGGTTTCAGAGAAGAAGATTTTTATATATTTTTCCTATATAAGCCTATGTAAACCCAAAGGCCCCCGGGGCGGGGGCATTTTTGGCCCCAGGGCTATAATTTGAACAGTCTTGGTAGAGATCCACTAAGTGAGGCTTCATTCCAAATATCAAAGACCTTGGCCTTGTGGTTTCAGAGAGGGGGGGGGCGCATTTTTAGCGTCAGGGCTATAATTTGAACAATCTTGGTAGACGTCCACTAGATGAAGCTTCAAAACCAAATATCAAAGATCTGAGCCTTGTGGTTTCAGAGAAGAAGATTTTTAAAGATTTTCCCTGTATAAGCCTATGTAAAACCGAAGGCCCCCGGTACGGGGGCATTTATGGCCCAAGGGCCATAATTTGAACAATCTTGGTAGAGGTCCACTAGATGAAGCTTCATACCAAATATGGAAGACCTTGGCCTTTCGGTTTCAGAGAAGAAGATTTTCCCTGTATAAGCCTATGTAAAACCAAAGGGCCCCGGGGCGGGGCAATTTTTGGCCCTAGGGCTATAATTTGAACAATCTTGGTAGAGGTCCACAAGATGAAGCTTCACACCAATTATCAAAGATCTGAGCCTTGCGGTTTCAGAGAAGAAGATTTTTTCAAGATTTTCTCTGTATAAGCCTATGTAAAAACAAAGGCCGCCGGGGCGGGGGCATTTTTGGCCCCAGGGCTATAATTTAAACACTCTTGGTAGAGATCCACTAGGTGAGGCTTCACACCAAATATCAAAGACCTGGGCCTTGTGGTTTCAGAGAAGAAGATTTTTAAAGATTTTTCCTATATAAGCCTATGTAAACACAAAGGCCCCCGGGGCGGGGGCATTTCTGGCCAAAGGGCCATAATTTGAACAATCTTGGTAGAGGTCCACTAGATGAAGCTTCATACCAAATATCAAAGACCTGGGCCTTTTGGTTTCAGAGAAGAAGATTTTTAAAGATTTTCCCTGTATAAGCCTTTGTAAAACCAAAGGCCCCAGGGGCCGGGGCATTTTTGGCCCTTAGGGCTATAGTTTGAACAATCTTGGTAGAGGTCCACTAGGTGAAGCTTCACACCAAATATCAAAGACCTGGGCCTTGTGGTTTCAGAGAAGAAGATTTTTATAGATTTTTCCTATATAAGCCTATGTAAACCTAAAGGCCCCCGGGGCGGGGGCATTTCTGGCCCAAGGGCCATAATTTGAACAATCTTGGTAGAGGTCCACTAGATGAAGCTTCATACCAAATACCAAAGACCTGGGCCTTTCAGTTTCAGAGAAGAAGATTTTTAAAGATTTTCCCTGTATAAGCCTTTGTAAAACCAAAGGCCCCCGGGGCGGGGGCATTTTTGGCCCTAGGGCTATAATTTGAACAATCTTGGTAGAGATCCACTAGGTGAAACTTCACACCAAATATCAAAGACCTGGGCCTTATGGTTTCAGAGAAAAGATTTTTAAGATTTTCCCTATTATAAGCCTATGTAAACCAAAAGGCCCCCGGGGCGGGGGCATTTCTGGCCCAAGGGCCATAATTTGAACGATCTTGGTAGAGGTCCACTAGATGAAGCTTCATACCAAATATCAAAGAACTGGGCCTTGTGGTTTCAGAGAAGAAGATTTTTAAAGTTTTCATTTTAAAAATCTATTTTTAGCTCCTGTGACCTAGATGTGCAATGGACCGGAAACATTCGAACAACTATGAAAGGGGGCCACCTAAGGATCACTCCTGTGAAGTTTGGTTAAAATCCAATCAGTGGTTTAGGAGGAGATGTCATTTGAAGAAAAAGTTTACGCACGCACACACGCACACACACACGATGGACGACGGACAAAAAGTGATCCCAAAAGCTCACCTCTTCACTACGTGACAGGCGAGCTAATAAAGCTCTTATAGTTCTTGAGAAATAAACTTTACCATTAGGGTGAAAGCTAGGGTGGTCGCAAATGTTGACGCCTTGACAAAGGGATGGACGAGAACGAATGGACGAATGAACAGATGGAAAACCGGATGCCAATATCATGCCATGCTAATAGCAGGCACGACAAAAATAATTTTGGGAAAAAATGAAAACGATTCTCACAGCATAGATACAGAAAACAAGACAAGGGTTGATGCAATAGTTCACAAAGTCTGTGAACCATGAAATATAGGTCAAGGTCAAATACAGATGCTTGCATTACCGTAATGATCCGGCTATAAGACGGGTTTTACCGCCAGAATACCCCCTAATTTTTACACCCGTCTTATAACCGAGATCTCGGGCATCCTTGAAATTTTCGGCAAAGAATGGAGGGAAAAATCACGTGCGGTAAGTACATGTGTATACCTGTTGCGTAACTATGGGTCTGTGAAGTGATGAGCGGGAGCGTGATTCCAAATAAATAATAATAAACATCGGTAAAAGGAACCAAAAAATCTTGAAGAACAGTTACAATTCAAGCCTAAAGGTTTTTATCATAATTGGATTAATTACCATGCATTTTCAATGGATACATTCCCCTGAAGGTGCCCTGGAACATAATAAGCATGCGCGAATTTTCATTGGTTTATGATAATGAGTTCATAAATATTAATGAGGCAAAAGTTTCAGTCCATTTGCATAAGAAAATAAGTTGATGATGCCTTACGTTTTTTTTATTATTTTTATTATATTTTTCCATAAATGTCCAATGCAGCAAAATAAATCTCCGGTCAAACATTATGGATGCACAGGCTATTCTGTCTCTTCCTATATCACTCTTGATTAGCAATGGCCTGTTTTTTTTTAATCTATTTAATCTCGTTTGTAAACACCCCAATTATCCAATAACACCTGCAGAGGTAATCACCTTATTAACTGTCCGATAATGTTTACACACTTCAGCAGTTCAACACAGGTGTAAATCTTCTGACGGTCAACCGCATAGGTATTTTACTGCGGTAAATACTAAAATGGTCTGGCGACGAAATATTTCTAAAGGAAAATTGTCTTGTCAGGAGATTGGGGCCGTCGGGCGGAAGACCGGGCTCAACATCATGTTATCCCGATGAAATTGGGAGATATCAAATGTATGCCGACGCACATGTATTAAACTGTAGAAAATGCCAGTTACACATAGTTGCTTCCCTTAATTACCTGTCAATCATTTTACTTACCTTCCTTCATTGGTTTATGATAACGAGTTCATGAATATTAATGAGGCGAAAGTTGTGATGTTAATAAACTCAAATTTCACACACAAAAAATAAGTGATTACAGTTTCTAGATAAGAAAATTTATTCAGGGACTTGCTAGGTACCTAAAACTATCTGTTTATCATTGAAGTTGGTCTAATATAAATTTTATTTTAGTAAAGTCGTCATTGTCTTTAGATTTTGCCACCGCAAAACACTGAGCGAAAGTGATCAACCAAAAATGACCTAAAATAGTACTGACTGGGCCGTTAAAACTCCAAAACAAACAAACAAACGCTAAACCAAACATAAAATTTCAAAATAGACCAAGGGAGTGATGGCATCAAAGTTACTGAAGGGGTGGGGGCATCAATGTTACTGCAACATCGATGCAAGTGTCAAATGAATTTGCCTTAGAGTTTAGAACATACAGGCATCTATAAACTTTGTCATAAAACTTTAACCAAATGTAAAATTTCTAAGTCCTAGACCTTGAGGTCTTGGTCACCGTGGGTGGGGAAAATCTTTGGACTAGTATGCAACATTGATGCAAGTATCAACTGAATTTGTCTTAGAGTTTAGAACATACAGGCATCTATAAACTTTGTCATACAACTTTAACCAAATGTAAAATGTCTAAGTCAGTGACCTTGACCTCAAGGTTATTATGGGGAGGGGAGACATGCATCAATGAAATCTTTAAACCAGTGTGTAACTTGACTGTAAGAATCAACTAAATCTATCAAAGGGTTCAGAAAATACAATCTCTTAGTGTAACTTCACTGTAAGAATCAACTAAATCTAATAAAGGGTTCAGAAGATACAATTTCTTAGAAACTTTGACGCAAAACTTTAACCAAAATGTTAACAGATGGACGGATGGACGAACGGCATGATGAAAACTATATACCCCCATAGCATTCTTCATATGCTCATATGCCGGGGGTATAAAACAGAGGACATTTTCAGATGCAGTTTTTCGTGGCATCTTAAGGTTAAGAGGAGGCAACTCTGTTAATAATATTTTGTCACTTTATCAGCAGTGTGCAAGTGCAATGCATATTCTTTTGCGAGTACAATCAAACTTCGACAACTCGAATAACTCTGGGACCATGAAATTTGTTCTAGGTAAGGATAGTTCAAATTTTTGAAGATCAATGTGACAAGTAAAAAAACATAATAGAAATACAGTTGAACAATAGCTCGAACACCTTTGGGACCATGAAAATGCGTTCAAGACATTGGTAGTTCAAGCCACTGAGGGTTACTGCTAGGAGGTATAATGGAGATAATTTTTTGACTTCTTTTTGGTGGTCTGTAGTATAAATGCATGCTGTGTGCAGTCATTAGAATCACCTCATTGAGGCAATTCTAATGAGTACACACAACATACATTTGCATGATAAAAGACGAAAATATACTTAGCTTTCTCTTACTATTTCTTATGTAGAGAAATCCCCTAGGGACTCAAGAACGGGTTTGACACAGCCATGGTAAACGAGCCATCGGTGTTCGAGCCATCGAAGTTCACTTCCATCTTTTATAAAATAAAGGAATGTTGTGTTCTCATTAGAATCACCTCATTGATTCTAATGAGTACACACAGAATACTTTTTCAAGATAATATAAGGAGTAAACTTCATGAATTATCATATACCGATTCTGGAGTTTTGAGAAGAAATCTACTAGGACTCCAGAAGTTCCACTGTTTTTGACAACTGTTTGTTTGTTTGTATTGGGAGTTTAATGGCCCAGTCAACACTATTAAGGTATACATTCAAGCCGGTCAAGTTACCTATCCACACTTTGCCTGGGCAGGCTTATACTTAAGCAATTAACCAGTGTACATTCAAATGTTACTAACTTTGTGTACTGTAATGATCCTAAGTATTAGGACAGACAGACCTAAGCAAACAGTGCAGACCCAGATCAGACTGCTCCTGAAGGAGCAGTCTGATCAGGGTCTACACTGTTTGCCATCTGCACCTTTTGGACTCTTTGCTAGATCATGAAATAAATCTATTAAAATTTCAGAAGAATTACAGTAAGTCTATAAGTTGTCCGAATTTTTAGGGTTTTTACGGTACATACCTTATTTCCACTGACGCTCTTGTAGGCCTTGTAAATATTGAGCAAACTGATGTGATCCCCTTCACTGGACATAAACTTCTCTCTGGCTGCTACAGCCTCTTCTCTCTGAATAAGGTATAATGAAGAAATAGATCAGCTCTAGCAGTGATTTATTGAGTGATATATCACTGGTTGGAGGTCAGCTTTAAAGTAGCGTGAGTGATTTTTCTACTTACAATTGACCAACAAACATGTTATGAGTTTAAATAAGAAAAATATGACAAATTTTCATCAGAAAAGTTGCCATTTTAGGGATATTAAAAAATGTATTATGTCTCACGGGTGCATTATTGTTATGGCTTATTCAAGTGTTCAGAGCAAAATTCTAACACACTGTGCCTATATAGCCAATGGAAAGGAACTGTGATTTATTCTGCGATAAATCACTGAGAAGAATACCATGACACATAAAGACACCGTTTTATAACGACATTTCAAATTTTTTATGAAGTCAGACGGTGAACTGTTTTCTTGTATCAAAATTATTACAAAAGGACATCAATGTGTGTGGTACAGTCAATAATACTTTGGCCCCCGGCCATCGGGGCTTGAAGAAATTTATGGGCTGCATGATGCTTCTACGCAGAGCTGAATCCAACCCGCACACGAGTACTGGTAAACCACTTAGAGGATCTAAGCCTGCCCAGGCAAAGCAGTGCGCATGAGTCGGACCGCCCATGCTTATTAACTTTATTGGTTTTATTTGGCGACAGGGTTTGAGATGTCATTTCATCTCAATGTCTGGTAAAAGTCTCACAAAATTGGAAGCAATGTCTCCAAAATGACCTTTACAGTGTTGACGGAGACATTTAACCTCAAATCAAACAAAACAAACAGTCAATAATATTGATGGGATTTCTTCCAACAATGTAAGGTTGGGAGAATTTGAAGGAAACAACAAACTTATGCACATATTCACTTTGGCGTAAGGCATCACTGATAGAGTTAGATAGTTGTAGTAGCATTGATTTTCACTTTTGCTTGGGGTTGTTGGCACCAGATAGTGTTGCGACGTTATGATGTCGGGAATCCGACGTCATGACGTCGTGATAACGTTTGGCATAACAAATACATAATAAATGTCGGAAAAAAGACATTGAAGAACATGCAGTAGTTGAAAGAACAATTCCTTGATAAAGACTGTCAAAAGCCGAAACGTCAAAGATGGTGGAGAAGTAATGCGAAAAATAAACGTGCCAAAAACTGTTTGTGCGTTAAAGATATTAACAAACTTATGGTTGATCTTTCGTGTTAGAATCAAAATACATGTAGATCAGTTCTAATGTGTGATTTGTCGGGTAAAAAATCACAGTTTGTCGGTCAGTTTTATTTAGACAAATCACTCATGCTATGTGCTCATTATTTGATCATACTTTACAACTAACCTCAAAACTGTGATTTATTACTCAACAAATCACTGCTACAGATGATCTTTTTCTTAATTCAAAAGAGTATCACAAAATTAAAATTGATTTAAACTGGATTTTTTTCAGGCATGTCGGCATTTGTAGCCATTTGTGTGAATGTTTTGTGGAGGGTTGTGTGGGGAGGAGGTGGAGTAATATGCTTTTTTGAGAACATTTTACTTATTTGTGGAGCCTTATTAACCCTTCTCTTGCTGTTCACGACAACCTCTATCTTTGCAAACAGTGTAGATCCAGATCAGATGGCTTCTGAAGAAGCCATCTGATCAGGATCTACACTGTTTGGCATTCAGTTTATGAATTTGTAGCAATAAATTACATAAAGTAATTTGATTGGCTGATAGACAGAAATGGGTGTGGCTTAAATGAATATTCAGCAAGATAAGGGTTAAGTCTTTCAATTGAGCAATGAAGGGAGAAAACGACTCTTATGCCAAATGAAATAGTCTAGCAATGTGAATCTGCTACCTCAAAACTGTGATTTATTACTCAACAAATCACAGCTACAGCTGATCTCTTTCTTAATTCAAAAGAGTATCACAAAATCAAAATTGATTTAAACTGGATTTTTTTTCAGGCATGTTGGCATTTGTAGCCATTTGTGTGAATGTTTTGTGGAGGGTTGTGGGGGGAGGAGGTGGAGTGGAAGGCTTTTTTTTAAGAACTTTTTACTTATTTGTGGAGCCTTATTAACCCTTCTCTTGCTGAATATTCAGTTTAGCCACACCCATTTCTGACTCTGAACCAATCAGATTAACTGATGTAATTTATTCCTACAAATTCATAAACTGAATGTCAAACAGTGAAGATCCTGATCAGATGGCTTCTTCAGAAGCCATCTGATCTGGATCTACACTGTTTGCAAAGACAGGGGTTGTCGTGAGCAGCAAGATAAGGGTTAAGTCTTTCAATTGAGCAATACATGGAGGAAACGACTCTTATGCCAAATGAACTAGTCTAGCAATGTGTAAGTTACTGATGTGGTACCTTGTTCTGTGGTGTGAAGAGGACAGAATCCACCGACAACAGGGACACAATACTCAAAATTTCTTCTCTGAAAAAAAACAAAACAACAACAATATATACAGAGGACACTCGTTATAATGACAATATTTGTTCCCTAACAGTTTGCCTAAAAAGAATTTGCCATTATAAAGAATCCAAGTGTGTGTGTGTGTGTGTGTGTGTGAATTCGGGTTTAACGTCGCTTTCAACAATTTTTCAGTCATATCATGACGGTGTCTGGTTGCGACAGGGAGCTCAATGCTCACTTTTATAGTGCTGCCTCACGGAAGTACCATGTCCCAGACACATTACATGATACCACACCCAGTCACATTATCCTGACACTGGGTCGACCAGTCCTAGCTCTACCCCGTAAATCTGAGTGACAAGCGAGGAGCAGCTAGTACCATTCTTAACGACTTTGGTATGTCGCGACCCGGGATTGAACCCGTGACCTCCCGTTCCAAGGAAAAGAATCCCAGTGAGAGTGGTAGATAATTGAGGGCCTTTTTTCCCTTAATAACACCATGAAACCAATGTTGAGGACATTTGATAGAACTGTGGCGATTCTAACAAATATTTGTTTCTTGAAGTATAAAATACAAAATTTTAAATATCTTTTGAGTACCCTTATTATAATGTCTCATCTTGAGCTAAGGATTCCTGCCACTGAAACTTTTGTTATAATGACTTTTGTCATTAAATGTAATGTCGGTATAATAGTTATTCTGATTCTTGACGGGGAACATGGGATCATATTCCAGTAACTCAAAGATGGCGGACTTCGCAATTCAGCGAAGGCAAGCGCGAGAGGATAATATATTTTTGCTCACAGGGTATATGGAAAATAATTGCCCTTGTGCTGTCCAATCAAAAGCCTGGAAATTTCTATGCAGTATAACACTGAGGGTTGATTTTACAGTGAGACTACAACAGCTCAAACACTGACAGCTGGTTTACCATGATAAATTCAAAATCATTCTAAGCCCTATCCTGCTTTCCAAGACAATCCCTTCCTTTGCAAACAGTGTAGATCCAGATCAGACGGCTTCTGCAGAAGCCATCTGAGTGATCAGGACCTACACTGTTTGACATTCAGTTTGAGAATTTGTAGGGATAAATAACATAATGTAATCTGATTGGATCAAAGTCTGAAATGGGTATGGCTAAATTAATTATTCAAAGGTGAAGTCCCTAGGAAATTCTTCCCACAGATATTCAAATATTTAGGGTATTTAGGAATGCTTTTCTTGTTTTATCTTGAAAAGGCATCTTGTGTGTACTCATTAGAATCTCCTCGATGAGGCGATTCTAGTGAGCACACACAATATACCATTATTTCATAGAAGATCAAAATACTATCCTCATAATGGTAACATAATTAATCCGCAGCAGTCCAATCTAACCCTATCCTAAACAAATTTCCATCGTCACAAAGGGGTTCCCACTATTGAAGCTTGACTGCACACTAAATGGAATTGTATATTGCATGCATAATGCAGAATGCCACAATTTCTCAATGAATTAAAAATTATAATCACTTCTGGCCTAGGAAGATTTCATTCCTCTAAGGAAACATTTCCCTGTTGCCAGTCCTACTTTTCAAATACGCGTTGTTTTGACGTCATGTCAACGGCGTCTCAGAAGATGTAAACAACGTTTACATTCACAATGTATGATGTTTGACTTGGAGGCAGCGTTGAAATAAAGATTACATGGACATAACCACTGAATGAGGCATAAGTTTGGTTACTGTACTGTCGCATTTTTATAGCGGGCCTCGGTAGCTCAGTCGGATGCGTATCTCACTGATGATCAGGAGGATGCGGGTTCGATACCTGCCAGGGCCGGCATCATTCTTTCGTTGAGATTGATCAGGAAATCTTTTCTACGGTCATTCTTTCCCTTCCGCTGATTCAAGAAGGGCAGCTGTCAGTTTCTGGCGAAAGAATGTGCACTGTACTGGTTAACCGCTTACGTATAAGCCTGACCAGGAAAAGTATTGATAGGTAAACTGAGCGGCTCAAAAATGACCAAAATAGTGTTGACTGGACCATTAAACTCCAATACAAACAAACAAACTGTCGCATTTTTAATTATTCAGCAGAATAAGGGTTAAGCTGTTGACCAGTATAGTGTCCTTTCTTTCACCAGATACTGACAACTACGCTTCTTTAATCAGAGGAAGGGAGTGCATGACTGTAGAAGAGATTTCATGATTGATGTCCACAATAGAATGTTGCCAGTCTAGGGAAGGAATTCTACAGAAACTACTGCCTGCTTTCTGTTCTTATCAGGCAAAACACACTGGTCATACATATATGACAACAAGAATTTTACACTGGTGACCACATCTATGTTTGTTTGATTTGAGGTTTAACGTCCCCGTCAACACTGTAAAGGTCATTTTGGAGACATTGCTTCTAATTTTGTGGGGCTTTTACCCGACATTGAGATGAAATGACATCTCAAGCCCTGCCGCCCAATGAAACCAATAGGGTTTATAAGCATGGACGTTTCAAGTCGCACCGCTTTGCCTGGGCAGGCTTAGATTCTCTAAGCGGTTTACCAGTACTTGTGTGCGGGTCGGTTTCAGCTCTGCCTAGAAGCATCATGCAGCCCATCTATTTCTTCAAGCATCCATGCGTATGGGCCAGACCACATCTATGAAATATATGCAAAGAGCCGAATCTTTTTCATATACAAATAAACTTCCAATGGCTCAACCTTTTTCCAGAAACTGACAACTGCCCTTCTTGATTCAGCAGAAGGGAGAGAATGACCACAGAAAATATTTCACAATCAATTTCAACTTGTCTAACATATAGCAATGGAAGAGTCCATTAGTATACAATGGGTAAAGCTATTGCTTTTCAAAAGCATATTTAAAAGGTTTGATCTGATCTTTCTTTTGTGTTTACTACTCATAGGATCCCTCTAGTAAGAGATCACCTTTGGCACTGTTCAAAAGTGGCCTTTAAGGCCACTTTTGAACAGTTCCAAAGGTGGTCTTAATATAGAAATTTTACTGTACTCACAAGCACTGAAAGTCCTTTGCTGCCAGTATGACCTTTGACATCCTGGGTTCAAGGGGAAATGCTGCCATTTGTTTTCCTAGACCAGTTAACTGAAAAAGGAAACAGTAGGGGTATGTTTGATGTTGATATTTCATTTACAGAGAACCCTCGTAATAATGACAGTTTTTGTTCCCTTACACATTATGACCGGCCCCGATAGCTCAGTTGGTAGAGTGTCAGCTCCGGGGAACCGGAGGTCACGGGTTCGATCCCGGGCCGCGACATACCAAAGTCGTTAAAAATGGTACTAGCTGCTCCTCGCTTGGGCGGCTTGGCACTCAGATTTACGGGGTAGAGCTAGGACTGGTCGACACAGTGTCAGGATAATGTGACTGGGTGTGGTATCATGTAATGTGTCTGGGACATGATACTTCAGTGAGGCAGCACTATAAAAGTGAGCATTGAGCTCCCTGTCGCAACCAGACACCCTCGTGATATGACTGAAAAATTGTTGAAAGCGACGTTAAACCCGAATTCACACACACACACACACTTACGCATTATGGTTGTTAAGAATTTTCTACTATTAAGAATCTCAGTAAGGAGAAGAATAATAGGTAACAAAGGGCCTTTTCCTCTCAATTACTCCAAGACACAAATGTTGTGGATATTTGTTAGCGTCGCCTCGTTGAGGCGATGCTAACAAATATCCACAACATTTGTTTTTTGGTGTAGTATATATAATATTCTTTAACCCTTTTTGTACCAAATGGAATCTTCCTCCTTCTATAAAGCAGGAGTCCATTTCAAAATTTAGGGGTGACAGGTGTTTTTTCTTCAAAATTTATTTGGAAAATGGCTGAACGTTTTACAAACAGTGTAGACTCTGATCAGTTGCCACATTCTGCATTGTCTGATCGGGGCCGACACTGTTTGACAGGGTACCCGTTTTGGGGTTTCAGGTACAAAATGAGTTAATATCTCCATAAGCCCCTCCCATCTTGGCCTAATGATTCATTCCATTGAAATGTAACATGTTTTGTTGTTATATAAAATGTTGGTATAAAAAGGGTGATCTGTACATAAGGTATTCATTCATCTAGGGTGGGTGTAAACTCAAGTAAAAAGCAGTAACTCAAGGAAAAACCACCAGAAGTTTCAAGAGACTGAGTGAGTGAGTGTGTTTCAGTTTTACATCACACCAACAACTAAGATCATACGGAGATGGGACCTCCGTTTAAAGACTCATCCGAAAGTCTGGAGAAGCCCGGGATCGATCCTGCCATCCCTGGTTTATCGGTTGGGTATTATAACCACTGCACCACAGAGTCTTCACAAGAGACTGACCTTGGTTTTTTCAAATCACAGTTACATAATTCCCATTCTACATCATTATGGCCATTTCAAGCGATTTGATTGGTTGAAATAAAAGTTTTATACTTCCATAAATTCCTTGAGCAAGAATCTCAGAACTACTTCACACAGACACAGGCAGTAATATAAGAAGCCATCTGATCAGGATCTGCACTGTTTGTCAATATGTTTGCAAATTCGAATGTAACCATCACGTGAACAAGTCCGTGAAATTAAGACCCCACTAAACCCCATTTTATATAAAGAAAACTGGGGTTTACGGGGAATAACATTAATTTCCTTAGTTCTGCTCCAAGACATAGGCTGTGGGTACTCGTTAGAACCGCCTCAATGAGGCGGTTCTAACATTGAGGCGGTTCTAACGAGCATCCAAACCTATGTTTGGAGTATGAATAAGAAAAATATCACAAATCTTTTTCAGAAAAAGATGCCTTTTTCAAGGTTTCAGAAATTTACTATATCCCACGGATGTGTTATCCTAATGATTAAATCAAGTATTTTGATTGGTTGATAGTCAGAAATGGGTGTGGTGAAGTTTATTTATTCAGCAGGATAAGGGTTAAAGTATACATGATTGAACAAGGTGAGACTTGGCCTAAACAGACATTGGACAACCCTGATTTTGTTTACATATACACCACAACCTTGTTAAAACATGGGTTCAGTTTACACGGTTATGATATATCACGGTTTCAAGATGGATTCCAAAAATGTGTAGATTACATAGAAAAATGACCATAAAATATCCTAACAAGAGCACCGCAAGCGGGTGCCAACGCTCGTCTGCAGTTTCTTTTAGAAAACAAAAGTTCTAAGTCAAATCAAATTGCAAGATGGAGTTATAAAACTTGTAGGGAATGTAGCTCTTGTGATGGTGAGTATGTGTATGAAGTTTCATGAAGGTAGGCCAAATACTTTTGGAAATATGGTCAAGGTTAAGTTTAAAAATTTAAAAAAAAACGGAGAGAAAAGGGGAGATAATTCAATCAAATTGCAAGATGGAGTTATAAAACTTGTAGGGAATGTAGCTCTTGTGATGGTGAGTATGTGTATAAAGTTTCATGAAGGTAGGCCAAATACTTTTGGAAATATGGTCAAGGTTAAGTTTTTTGGTTAATTTTTCGAAAAATAGGTCAAAGTTCAAAGGTCAAGGTCACAGGTCAAAAAGCGTGGTATGACTGAAAAGGTCTTGTCCCAAGGAACATTCATGTGAAGTTGGAAGGCTCTGTTGTGAATAGTATTGAAATAAGAGACAAAAACAATTTAAAAAAAACGGAGAGAAAAGGGGAGATAATTCAATCAAATTGCAAGATGGAGTTATAAAACTTGTAGGGAATGTAGCTCTTGTGATGGTGAGTATGTGTATGAAGTTTCATGAAGGTAGGCCAAATACTTTTGGAAATATGGTCAAGGTTAAGGTTTTCGGTTAAATTTTCGAAAAATAGGTCAAAGTTCAAAGGTCAAGGTCACAGATCAAAAAGTGTGGTATCACTGAAAAGGTCTCGTCCCAAGGAACATTCATGTGAAGTTTGAAGGCTCTGTTGTGAATAGTATTAAAATGAGAGCAAAAAATGTGTTTCAGAAAAAAATTGGAAAGGGGAGATAATTCAGCCAAAATCAACAATGTTGTTATGGTCCTTGGTCAAAATGTAGCTCTTGTGATGATGAGTGTGTGTATGAAGTTTCATGAGGCTAGGTCTAATACTTTTTAAGTTATAGCCAAGGTTAAGTTTTTTTGGAACGACGCAGGACGACAACGCAGACGCCGGAGTGATGACAATAGCTCGAAAGTTTTTTTTCAAAAAACAGACGAGCTAAAAATGTGTAGACTTTGGACAACTCTTGACTTTCTTTACATATACATCACAACCTTGTTATAAAATGGTTCATTAAAACATGGTTTGGATATAATACGGTTTCAAGGTGGATCCCAAAAATGTTTAGATTAGAAAGAAAAAACGACCATAAATGATCCAAAAATTGAGTAGATTGTATAGAAAAAATGTGTAGATTATATAGAAAAATGACCATAAATGGTCATTTTTTTATATAATCTACACATTTCATATAACAGGGTTGTTTAACTAACAGGGTTTCTGCTTTTGGACCCCTACAATAGTGTTATATGGCCCTCCCTGAAAAAATAGATTGGCTGCATGATGCTTCCACGCAGAGCTGAAACCGACCCGCACACGAGTACTGGTAAACCGCTTAATGGATCTAAGCCTGCCCAGGCAAAGTAGTGCAGGTTGGACCGTCCATGCTTATAAACTTATTGGTTTCATTGGGCGGCAGGGCTTGAGATGTCATTTCATCTCAACGTTGGGTAAAAGTCCCACAAAATTGGAAGCAATGTCTCCAAAATGACCATTACAGTGTTGACGGGGACATTAAACCTCATATCAAACAAACAAAACAATAGTGTTATAAAGAGCTTGGGGTGTATCTTCAGCTCCACTTACATTTACAGCATCATGATGTTCTATAGCACCTAGCAACTTCAGCTGATCCATGGCACTGATTATTGCCTGAAAAAACAAAATCCGAAAAACATAACTCAAAAGTTTGTTTACAATTGTCCCAACTCATTGGGGCCTGGAGAAATAGAGTGGGCTGCATGATGCTTCCACACAAAACTGAAACCGACTGCACATATGTACTGGTAAACTGCTGAGAAGGTCTGAGCCTGCCCAGGCAAAGTGGTGTGAGTCGGACCATCCTATTTGTTTGCTTGGGCGGAAGGGTTTGAGAAGTCATTTCACCACAATGTCGTGTAAAAGTCCAACAAAATAGGAAACAACATCTCCAAAATGACCTAAATATTGTTGACAGTGACGTCAAACCTCAAAACAAGCAATTGGCTTTAAGGGGAACAGGTACAACTGATACTTTACATATAAAAATGCATCTATTCTACTTAGTTTGCCAGCCCCATTGAGAGAAATCTGTCTTTAAAGTTTGTGACCAGGATAAAGTTATTCAAAACTAACACATCGTTCTGTTATCAGCCAAGCTTAGCAGAAAGGAAATGAAACCGAAAAAGCAAAAAGTCTTTTAAAAAAATTAAAGAAATTTATAAACAAAATGTTTTAAATATAACAAACAAAAGTGATCTTATCTCTGATTTAAATATCTTTAAAATTCTGGGGCCAGTTGTTCAAAGCATCGTTAGCTTAATGAGCTCGTTAGTGGTCATATTGTTAACTCTTCTAGCAAGTACAATATCGAAAATTTTGGTATTTTTGCTGAAAAAATGTGAGCAGCTTTTGCATCTGCAAAAGCTGCTTACATTTTCTCAGCAAAAATTTCAGCTTATTTGCCATATTTAATGATCAAAGTTTTAACAATATGTTAACTAACAGCATCGTTAGATTTGAACAACTGGCCCATATTGTCTTATCCCCTAGTATGAGCACTAAGTCCAAAACGAATAATAATCGTTAAGTAATCTAACAAAGAATTAAGGACAAAATTTTCTTAAAACACCCAAACTGAAACAAAGAAAAATATTTTTTTTAATATAGACCCAGGGAAGTTTCTAGAACCCTTTGGAAAGAAATTTGCTGATATGCTAAAATAATGTGATCTAGAATATCTGGGTTATTCCTTAATCCCTTTTCTTGTAAACTAAATATTTACCAACTATTATTATTCTAGATCCTTCCCTCTGCATAATTTGGTAAACAATGTGAAAATTAGGGAAAAAAATAACATTATTGTTAAAACTTGTATTTAGTTATTGTTCCTACAAGAGCTGTTAACATTTTGACAATTTACGAACTTGTTTAGCTAATGATGCATTGAACAACTCGTCCCAGGTGAGACAAAAAACCAGCCTCTATGCCACAGAGTTCAGCAAAATAGAAGTGAAGACAATGATAGATAACAAAGCTTGATATTTTAGTTATAGATAGAACCAAACCCTATTGTACTATCCAAGCACGTGTGGTAAAAAGTCTCAAATACGAAGTCTGTACAAATTCGGATGCCTTTAGGACTTGCTGTAATTCTCCTAAAGACCCCTTTATGACTTGCTGTAATTCTCCTTAAGGTTTAACAAATTTGTTTCTCTCTCCAACAAGGAGTCCTAGAGGTGCAGATGGAATGGCAAACATTGTAGACCCTGATGGAGCAGTCTGATCTGGGTGTGCACTGTTTGCTCAGGCCTATCTGTCCCAATACTAAGGATCATTACAGTAGCCGGAATACGATCTTCACATCTGATCTGGATCTACACGGTTTGCAAAGATAGGGGCTGTCGTGTTTAGCAGGATAAGGGTTGATGCATATACCTTGGCAATGTAGTAATAATTAAATGTTCATCAGCCTGGCTGATCAGGGGGCTGCGGGTTGATCCCTGCTAGGTGCAGCAAAAGTCGTTCCTGAAGAATGATTATGAAATATTTTCTACCTTCATTCTCTCCCATCCACTGATTCAAGAAGGGCAGTTGTCAGTTGTGCATTATTCCTATGAATGACTTGTGTATAAGCCTGCCCAGGAGAAGTATAGTGATTTGTTTGATTTGAGGTATAACGTCCATGTCAACACTGTATAGGTCATTTTGGATACGTTCCTTCCAATTTTGTGGGACTTTTACCCGACATTGGGATGAAATGACATCTCAAGCCCTGTCACCCAATGAAACCAATAGGGTTTATAAGCATGGAGGGGCCAACTCTCACCACTTTGCCAGGGCAGGCTTGTATCCTCTAAGTGGTTTACCAGCACTTGTGTGTGGTCGGTTTCAGCTCTGCATGGAAGCATCATGCAGCCCATCTATTTCTTCAAGTCCCGATGGGTGGGGGCGGAGACGTGTAGTGAGGTAAACTGGCAAGCTCAACATGACTTTTATAGTGTTGACTTGATCATTAAACACAGAAGACTGATTTATTGTTTTGGATTTAATGACACGTCAACCTTTGTGGGTCATTTTGTGTCGTCTCCCAGAAAAAGAGATAGAAGAGGAGATGAAAGTGAGGAAGAGAAGAGAAAGACGAAAATGAACGGAAGTGTAGAAACAGAAGAGATAATAAAATTCCCCCTCAACCCTTATCTGCTGCAAGGACAGCAGGCCTTGTCCAACAGTAAGCCAAAGGAGCATGATAGCTCAGTGGTTAGTGCACTTGCCTCTGATGCTAGAGGTCCTGGGTCAATCCTTGGCAGCGGCAATAAAATTTCGGTGTCCGAACAAGCATCATTTGCAGGGATGAATGTCATAAAGTACACCGTCCTTCGGATCGGGAAGATAACTGGAGGCCCCGTGTGCAGGGAGAACCAACCCCTGTGCAGGTTAAAGAACCCTAGCGTAATTACATGATTACTGTACAGGCTTTCATCCTGCAAAACCTGGAGTGTATGTAATGTACACCTTCGAAAAATGGTCAGATGTGACCGATCACTGTACCAGTAGAAAGAAAGAATCATCCCCCCACTCCCTCCAATTAAACACCAAAACAGGCCCAGTCTTACCTCTGTTGAAGGTTTGTCCATGAAGTCGAAGTCTACAATATCAGAAATACCCATAGCCAATAACTGTAAAACCACACTCGCAAGATTACACCTAGAAGAAATCAACAATCTTGTTACTAACCCATATCTGCCTAGCATTCCAAACATTGGCCCAGTGCTAAAAATGAACTTTTTCTGCAAGTAGCAACTACTTGCTTCCTGGTCTGAAAGTACAGTAAAATTCTGCTATTAAGACCACCTAAAATTAAGACTAAATCTGGTTTTAAATGCTTATTGAGAAGGTTTCAGTTATTCTTTCCTTGTGTTTACTGCACCCATTGTCTACTAATAACGAACCCCCTTTGGGACTGTTCAAAAGTGGTCTTAAAGACCACTTTTGAACAGTCCCAAAGGTGGTCTTAATAAAGGAATAATTTTACTATAGGTAGCTAAAGGCACCTACTTGGCAGCAAACAGTGTTGTTCCAGTATAAGTTTTCCTTGTCATAGTTTAACCCTTCAAGCCCTAAGCATGTTTAGCAGATGGTTTTCCAAGTATTTAGTTTTATTTTTCAGCAAAACTAATGCTTAACATTACATGTGAATTGTCTGCCAGGTAATGCAGACAATTCAAATAATATGTCAAGCTTTTATTTTTGCTGAAAAATAATGAAAATAAAAAAGAATACCATCTGTTCAAGAATTTTCTGCAGTATCTGAAAGGTTAATAACCAAAACTTAATCAAATCTGCGGTATGTTGTAATGATATATTGTATCAAGTTTGACTAGAATTAATCAATTCGTTAATGAGATAAGAGTGCAGACAAGCCATTTTTGGCCCCAAAATGACTGTTTTTGAAAGGATGTGACCTTAAAAATGAGGTCAAGGGCATCATAGCCTTTTGACTCTTTTCCCCTATCCTAATAATGTAACTATGCAAGTTAAGTCAAAATCCATCCATAGGTTCAGGAGATCTAGTGCTTCAAACAGGCTACGCCGACGCCGACGCAAACGGGAGCCACACCAAAAACAATATGTCCCCCTCCCCTCCGGTGGGGGGACATAAATATGTTTTAAATGTCATATGATAAATAGAATCTTGCATTCCTGCTCATGTATTGATGAATTTATTAAACTTGTTAAGGAAAAGGGATAAAATGCTGGGCAAAGCCTCACATTTTATCCCTTTTCCTCAACTATAATAAATTCAATAATATATGAACGCTCATGTAAACTCCCCTTTATTGTGTTCTGCTGCATTTCTGCCATTATCCTGCAGCATGTCAATCCAGTAGCAGGCAGTTTAACACATTGCGTGCGGGAAACCCCTAAAGGGGTACCTTGGCAAACAGTGCAGGCCCAGATCAGCTGCCGCAGAACGCGGCATCTGATCAGAGCTTGCACTATTTGTAAACAGAATTTTCCGTCAAAACTAGAAAAAAAAACGGAAATATAAGCCTAGCACCCCTTATATGACAAATGGACTTGTCCACATATCTGTGATAATTTTTTTAACTGTATGAGTGTAAAGAATATATAGGGAAATTCTCAGTTCAAATGTCAGAGGGCGACTCCAAAATTTTACAAAAATTTATCATAAATTGGGCAAAAATTAGCATCAAAATGAGGGAGCGTCCATCCTGATGAGTGTGGTATCACAGGTATGCAACATATAGCAATGGAAGAGTCCACTAGTATACAGAGGGATAATAGAGCATAAAATAACCTGTGGATAACCCCTGTAAAACGAGGTCTGCCTTAGAATCAATAAACCAAGGTGATTATTTTCTAAATACAGTCCAAATTCAATGGCTCGATCACCTTTGGAACCATGATAATCTGTTCGAGACCGGGGTAGTTTGAGTCACTGAGAGTTACTGCTAAGAGGCAAATGGGGAATAATTTTGGGACTTCTTTTTGGTGTTCTATTACATAAATGTATCCTGTGTATACTCATTAGAATCGCCTCACAGAGGCGATTCTAATCAGTACACACGGCATACATTTGAGATACTCATTAGAATCGCCTCATATAGGCGATTCTAATCAGTACACACAGCATACATTGACAAAAACCTCCTAAAATATCCCTCACTATTTCTGATATAGAGGAATTCCTATAGGGACTTAAGAACCTATTCCACTCAACCATGGTGAATGAGCCATAGGTGTTCAAGCCACTGAAGTTCAACTGCATGTTTCGAGTACATTTTTTTTTTTTTTTTGGTTTGGGTTTTACGGCCCTTTCAAGATTATTTCACTCATATCGAGCCGATCGTTAATCAGAGGTGGGCGAAAACCGGAGTACCCGGAGAAAAACCACCTGACCTTCCGTTGCAGAACTTGGCGTCTCACACGTGGCCCGAGCGAGGCTCGAACCTACGGCGGTGAGAGACCTAATGACTAAGAGTCAGCGCTCTTATCCACTAGGCCACGGAGGCCCGTTGTTTCGAGTACATGTGGAGAAGCAAATCATAGAGGCAATTACATCATGTACTCTATCAAAATCAGAAAAATGATCACTCTGGAGAACGGACATCCTTCTACTGGGGGTTTTCCATATCCTACCTCTGAATCTCAGGCACTGTGTTTAGTCTCAGGGCTTCAAACTGTTCTTCGGTATACAATCTATAGCAAGTGCCCGGGGCTTCTCTTCCTGATCGTCCAGACCTCTGCAAGGCCTGGGCTTTTGAGATATGTACAACCTTCATAAGGTCAAGGCCACTGCGGGAGTTGTGTATTCTGTAATAGACAAATACCTGTACAGTTACTCAATTACAAGCTCTAAACTGCCAAAACAGGTACAAATTTGAGAAACATGGGCTTGATTTTAGCAAATTCCCGGCAAATGAAAATAATACTGGGCTCGATGTACAGTTGAACCTGCAGGGGCGACCACCTGTCTTAAGTGATTTCCTGTCTTGAACGACCGTCATGCAATCCTCCTCGAGCGATTTTCAATGTTAAATTACCTGTCCTGAGCACCCACCTGCCCAACGTGACCAACGACCACTAACACTTGTCCAAATTGTGAAATTTCCCTGCCTTGTGTGACCAAATAAGTTAACTGTGACACTGGAGGATCAACTGGTGCCCCAATACCAATAATTATCTCTCTTCATAATGTCTTTGAAAACCAAAATTATGACACTGATTATGACAAGTGCGGGGATTAAAATTAATTGTTTGCCAAATATAATCAATACATGCACTGATTGACGCTAATTGGATTGTTTGGTCATAATGCGTGATGCAACTGAGCGTTTGAATAGGCGTGAAAAAATACCGCCAGAATTACGGTCGTCTCGGGAAACTATCATTGCGACTTGAATCAGGGGCTAAGCAAACTACCACCATGACTTTAATTGGCATATCGGCAAACTACCAACACGCCTTGAACATATTCATGTAATCTGTTTTTTTTTAATTGTTTCATTTTAAAACACCTTTTTTTCCAAAATCTTTTGAATTCATAGTTTTCTCATTATCATACATTTAAATTAATATTCAGTTGTTTTTTTTTATTTTAGTTTTTTAATTCATCTTAAAATAACCTTTTAGAAGCAACGCTTTTCTGCAGATAAATGCATATATTTCAATAATGATCTCATAAATTGCATAGTGTGATTTAAAGGAAAAAAAAAAACATCTTCATTTATTCTCCTTGCCTTAAGGGACCACCTGTATTGAGAGACCACTTTTTGTTCTTGCCAAAGGTGGTCTATCAAGACAGGCTTGACTGTACTAATTCTTCAAGGCCAGACCAGAAACTTTCAGGCAGCTGTTTATGCTAATTCCATCTACATCAGGTTAACAAGTCTGTGCAATGAACATCCCTCTAAACCCCACTTTATATAGGAAAAAGTGGGGTTTACGGGGGTGTTCACTATTTTACTTATTTTTGCTCAAAATTATAGATTGTGGGTACTCGTTAGAACCGCCTCAAGGCCTTTCTCAGTCAGTTACATTTCTTATTCAGCTTAAACCATTCCTGAGCCAGTTTCCTGTACTAGCTTAACTTCAACCAATCCGGAGTCAATTTCAAGTGCTCAAACAATTCCTGGGCCAATTTCATGTACGAGGGTAGGCTGAAAAGTTCTGAGCCTGACCAAGAAGCAGGCATCGAACAGCCATGAAATTTTCTATTCATTACATCCAAACCTTTATTACTTGATTTGACTCAAATGAGTTCAAGTTTACCTGCAATAACGTAGAAATTCTAGACTTTAAAAATTGATACTAGCATGTTTTTGAGAAAATGGACAAAATCTGGCATTGTGGTGTCATCAAATACCTCCATAAAAAGGGGTTAGCTCCTAAGGACATTCATGCCGATATGGTTGCTACATAAGGGGATGATGCCCCTTCGTATGCAATCGTGCAAAGGTGGGCAGCAAATTTCAAGATGGGCAAGGACAGCCTTGAAGATGATGACCGATGTGGAAGACCCATCAGCCAAGTGCACAGGGCCGTGATGGATGACAGGCTTTTAACTGTGAATCAGTTAGCTAACACTGTTGGCATCTCTCGTGAACTAGTACAGAACATTCTACACAGTGAATTAGGAATGTCAAAGGTTTCCGCCAGATGGATGCCACGGCTTTTGAAGCTTGACCAAAAGTTGACCATACTGAACCTGTCACAAGCCAACTTGGCTATTTTTGAAGCAGACCAAGATGGTTTTCTTGGCCGATTTGTCACTCAGAATGAGTATTGGGTTCATCACTTTGAGCCAGAGACCAAAAGACAATCCATGCAATGGAACACCCTGGCTCACCCCCTCCAAAGAAGGCAAAGGTCGTCTCCTCTGCAGGGAAGGTGATGGCATCAGTGTTCTGGGATGCCATGAGTATAACATTTACAGATTACCTTCAAAAGGGCAGAACAATTAATGGGGAGTATTATGCAGATCTGCTAAAACAATTGCGAAAAGCAACTAAGGCTAAACGACCCAGAAACTTGACAAAAGGGGTCTTGTTCCATCAGGACAATGAGCCTGCTCATAAATCGGTTGTCGCAATGGCTGCTGTGCATGACTGTGGCTTCACACTTGTCGATCACCCTCCGTATTCACCTGATCTAGCGCCATCAGATTATTTCCTGTTTCCAAACATGAAAAAGCACTTGGCTGGGCAGCATTATCGGTCAGACGAGGAGGTGATAGCTGCTGTGGAGGAGTTTTTCAGGGACCAAGATGAGACCTATACCACTGGGATCCAAAGACTCTAGCATCGCTGGAGGAAATGTGTGTACATGAAGGGATACTATGTTGAAAAGTAAGGCACTTTCAGCATGGACAAACCATTGGATCTTGGTAAGGCTCAGAACTTTTCAGCCTACCCTCGTATATACTTCGCTTTCACAATTCCTGAGCTAGTTTCCTGTACTTTCTGAGCTTTAACTGTTTCTGAGTCAATTTTCTCTACTTATTTAATAGCTTTTACCAATTTCTCTGCCAGTTTCCAGTACATACTCAGCTTTACCCATTTCTCAGCCAGTTTCCTGTGCATACTTAGCTTTACCCATTTCTCAGCCTGTTTCCAGTACAGACTTAGCTTTAGCCTTTACTCAGCCAGTTTCCTGTACATACGTAGATTTACCAATTTCTCAGCCAGTTTCCAGTACATACTTAGCTTTACCCAATTCTCAGCCAGTTTCCAGTACATACTTGGCTTTACCCATTTCTCAGCCAGTTTCCTGTGCACACTTAGCTTTACCCATTTCTCAGCCAGTTTCCTGTGCACACTTAGCTTTACCCATTTCTCAGCCAGTTTCCTGTGCACACTTAGCTTTACCCATTTCTCAGCCAGTTTCCTGTGCACACTTAGCTTTACCCATTTCTCAGCCAGTTTCCAGTACATACTTAGCTTTACCCATTTCTCAGCCAGTTTCTAGTACATACTTAGCTTTACCCATTGCTCAACGGGTTTCCTGATCTTATTCAGCTTATAACATGCCTGATCCAGTTTCCTGTACTTATTCAGCTTTCACTATTCCTGTCAGTTACACTTCATATTCAGCTTAAACCATTCCTGAGCCAGTTTCCTGTACTAGCTTAGCTTCAACCATTCCTGAATCAATTTCCAGTACTTACTCAGATTTTTACAACTCCTGGGCCAATTTCATGTACTCACTTAGCTTTCACAATTCTTGAGCCAGTTTCCTGTGCTTACCTAGCTTTAACTATTTCTGAGTCGATTTCCTCTACTTAATTAGCTTTTACCATTCCTGAGCTAGTTTCTCACACTTACTTAGCTTTAACTATTTTCTGTACCTACTAAAGCTTTACCCATTTCTTAGCAGCTAGTTACATGTTCTTGTTCAGCTTAAACCATTCCTGAGCGAGGTTCCTGTACTAGCTTAGCTTTAACCATTCTTGAGTCAATTTTTTTAAGAACTCAAACAATTCCTGGGCCAATTTCATGTACCGTAAAAATTCGGCTATAAGGCGATTCGGCTATAAGACGGGACCCCTTTTTCAGTTTTTCTAAGGTGGGATTTTGCTTATACTCTTTTATAAGACGGGTCAAATTTTTGCCATATCTGTCGGGGCCTATCTGCTACCGCCAGATGCTGTTTAGAAATGAGAAATCGGACTTTTTTCGTCAGAAAACCCCTCTACTTACCCCACACGATCCCGGCTGCCCGGGAAAAGACCGAAATCGCGCCGGGCAGGTGCACTTTTACCTTATGACGCCCGGTCGGACAAGTGCAAAAAAAAAAAATCGTCTACAACTCAGTCTGTACGGTAAAACTAGACCAGTAAGTAAATCGCAATACATGTAATTGCTGCACTGTCAATTCAGAGACAAACCATCTGTGTATTTATTACGGTTCAAGTATGACACTATTGTTAAAGGCATTTATTCTGTAACAGTAAAACACACTGTGTGTCCATAATTGTTTTATTGCCCCCTGTGATATACTGACTATAGCAGATCAAAGGCGGCCCTTAATAGGGTGATAAGTAGCTCTTGTTGAATCCCCTGACTGAGACACTTAAAGGGAAAATCAATAATGTACACCAGTCAACAGTAAGTAATTTATTGATTTTCCCCAAGGCAGCCTCTTACCTGTTGAAGACAGAGGACTTCTCTCCAGTGAGCACTGAGGGCTACATAATATTATGTAATGAAATGATAGTCCTCAATAATCAAGAATAAATGCCTTTAATCCCTGTCATATAATTGCCACCCTGCGGTGCGTGTCGATAAGGTGTGAAAATATGGTCAAGTTATGTCTCTAATTTACGTTTATCCTTCAATCATAAAATTTAATCCGCAATCAATGTGGAAATGATTTAATCGCTCGCCAGACAATTAGCTACATCTAACGGTAGATATTTGCCTAATAAAAACGGACTTTTCTATGATCTAATGAATGGTTATGTTTTGGCGGGAAAAGTGGAACGCTATTGTTGTTTATTGACACGGAGCTTCTGGGGATAATTCGGGAGCTTTGCAAAGTGCTGGTTTTCTATTCACAACCGTTTAGCTATCCAGAAAATATATTTTAACAGTTCCAAACATTTTTTTATGAAAGAGATACACGCAATGACATTAAACACGTGTTGGGGTACTGGCGTCGGATGACGTCATTTACCGATCACGTGCAGAAAAATGGTAGCGGTGGTTTGTGGGCGGCGATTTATATCAATTAAAAAATCACCGATCGGCGTTTTCCGTATGTCTGGTCTTCATCGGACATTGCCGAAAAAAAGCCTGTAGCCCATGACCTCGGCTATAAGACGGGGTCATTTTTTTGGGCTCATTTTGGAGGGAAAAATCCTCGTCTTATAGCCGAATTTTTACGGTACATATTTATCTTTCACAATTCCAGAGCCAGTTTCCTGTACTTACTTAGCTTTAAGGGTTTCTGAGTCAATTTCCTCTACTTACTTAATAGCTTTTACCATTTCCGTTTCCTGTACATACTTAGCTTTAACCATTTCTCAGCCAGATTCCTGTACATACTTAGCTTTAGCCTTTACTCAGCCAGTTTCCTGTACATATTTAGCTTTACCAATTTCTCAGCAAGTTTCCTGTACATACTTAGCTTTACCAATTGCTCAGCCAGTTTCCAGTACATACTTAGCTTTACCCATTTCTCAGCCAGTTTCCAGTACATACTTAGCTTCAGCCTTCACTCAGCCAGTTTCCTGTACATACTTAGTTTTACCCATTTCTCAGCCAGTTTCCTGTACATACTTAGCTTTACCCATTTCTCAGCCCGTTTCCTGTACATACTTAGCTTTAGCCTTTACTCAGCCGGTTTCCTGTGCATACTTAGCTTTACCCATTGCTAAACCAGTTTCCAGTACATACTTAGCTTTACCCATTTCTCAGCCAGTTCCAGTGCATACTTAGCTTTACCCATTGCTCAGCCAGTTTCCTGTGCATACTTAGCTTTAGCCTTTATTCAGCCAGTTTCCAGTACATACTTAGCTTTACCCATTGCTCAACGAGTTTCCAGTACATACTTAGCTTTAGCCATTTCTCAGCCAGTTTCCAGTACATACTGAGCTTTACCCATTGCTAAACGAGTTTCCAGTACATACTTAGCTTTACCCATTTCTCAGCCAGTTCCAGTGCATACTTAGCTTTACCAATTGCTCAGCCAGTTTCCTGTACATACTTAGCTTTAGCCTTTATTCAGCCAGTTTCCAGTACATACTTAGCTTTACCCATTGCTCAATGAGTTTCCAGTACATACTTAGCTTTACCCATTTCTCAGCCAGTTTCCAGTACATACTTAGCTTTACCCATTGCTAAACGAGTTTCCAGTACATACTTAGCTTTACCCATTTCTCAGCCAGTTTCCTGTACATACTTAGCTTTAGCCTTTATTCAGCCAGTTTCCAGTACATACTTAGCTTTACCCATTGCTCAACGAGTTTCCAGTACATACTTAGCTTTACCCATTTCTCAGCCAGTTTCCAGTACATACTTAGCTTTACCCATTGCTAAACGAGTTTCCAGTACATACTTAGCTTTACCCATTTCTCAGCCAGTTTCCTGTACATACTTAGCTTTAGCCTTTATTCAGCCAGTTTCCAGTACATACTTAGCTTTACCCATTGCTCAACGAGTTTCCAGTACATACTTAGCTTTACCCATTTCTCAGCCAGTTTCCAGTACATACTTAGCTTTACCCATTGCTAAACGAGTTTCCAGTACATACTTAGCTTTACCCATTTCTCAGCCAGTTTCCTGTACATACTTAGCTTTAGCCTTTATTCAGCCAGTTTCCAGTACATACTTAGCTTTACCCATTGCTCAACGAGTTTCCAGTACATACTTAGCTTTACCCATTTCTCAGCCAGTTTCCAGTACATACTTAGCTTTACCCATTGCTCAACCAGTTTCCTGTACATACTTAGCTTTACCCATTGCTCAATGAGTTTCCTGTTCTTATTCAGCTTATAACATTCCTGATCCAGTTTCCTGCACTTATTCAGCTTTTCCGATTGCTGTGCCAGTTGCCTTTACTTACTTAGCTTTAACCATTCCTGAGTCTATCACATGTCTGATACCACTAATGGTAATAGAGGTTTCTGCTATATTTGTTGCGACTACAACTTTTCTACAATTCTGAAAAAAAAAAATAATAAATAAATAAAAACCACAACTTCTATATAACACTGTTGTTTGAATCGAAAGCGGAAAACATGTAAGTCAAATATCCAAACAAAAATGTATCAATTACGTAAAAGCTTAACATTTTTGGTTTCCATTTAGTTTTAGTTTGAGTCAATACCATTTAGGTCATATTGACCCAGTCAGTTTCTACTGGAAGTTCTGTTAACCAATATACCATAATGATCCTAAGTATTGGGACAGAAAGGCTACAGCAAACAGTGTAGATCCTGAAGGAGCAGTCTGATCAGAGTCTACACTGTTTGCCATTCCGTCTGAACCTTCTGGTCTCCTTGCTGGACGATGAAACAAATTTAAAATTTTAGGAGAATTACAGCAAGTCCTTAAGGAGTCCGAATTTTTAGGATTTTTACAGTAGTGCACATTCCTTCCGAACATGCCAATCACAACAATTGTTGTCTGCTTTGGTCATCTGCTGGTAACTTTAAAAGACATTTTTACAAAACAGTGTAGACCCAGATCAGACTGCTCCTCTAGGAGCAGTCTGATCTGGGTCCACACTGTTTGCCTGTATGCAAAAGTATTTTTAAAAAGTTTGCAAGAAGATTCAGGAGACGACTTAAGCAGACGACAATTTCAGATGTTTTTCTCTCGGCAGCTTAACGGCTAAAAGTCCTGCTGAACAAAAATACATCCTACCTTTGCAAACAGTGTAGATCATGATCAGATAGATTCTGAAGACCCCATCTGATCAGGAGCTACACTGCCACTAATATTGTACTTTTGAATGAATACATTTTATCCATTAATTTGATTGGTTGATAGTAAATGAGTGTGGCAAATTAATTTATTCAGCAGGACAAGAGTTAATTATCAATGTCCATAACAGAATGTTGCCAAACCTGGCAGGGATCAGACCTGTGGCCTCTGGATCACCAGTGGTCAGGATGCACCTGAATGAGTCACTGAGGCCAGCCTATACATTTTAGGGAACCATCTTTAAACTGTGTTACCTCAAAAACTGAGTTATTATGAACAGTGTTATAATATTCATTTATAAGTTACCCCCTATGTATTATATTGCATTGTAACACATTGATCTGATAAAGATATGCTATCTCAGGACAAGTGAACTTTATCATGTCAACGTGACATTGCACTTTTATGAATGCAGCGGACTACCAGAAAAAAATGGCTACAATGTTATTCTTACTGGAAAAATTGGAAAAATTACATCCAAAAAATCAAAAGAAAAATAACGGTCAGCTGATAGTAAATATACTGACCATTATATTATGCACAGGAATGTTGGGACGCACTGAGGACAATCGATAACTGAACATAAATTGCCAATTTAAAGTGTTCACAAGGGGATAAACTGATAAATAGAATACCAAGTTTGTGTCTTTTTGATATCAGATTTATCAAGCTCAACTTCGAGAACACATGTAGAATTCTACAAGTGTTCTTGAAGCCTTGCCTGATAAATTTGATATCATAAGACACAAAACTGGTATTCTCTATTTATGGCCCTTGTGTGAGGGGAATATGACGATTTGTTCAACCGATCAGGTAATATTGCCCATGAGTGAAAACATCATCATATTCCCCTCACACAAGGGCAACAAATGATTTATTATATCGGATTCTGACTTCCTAGAGACTCGAATGATAAAATTTGATTTATCCGATTGTGCATTTGTACTTTTGAGCAGCACTTATACGTTTGGGCAGTGACCTCAGAGGGGAGTATTGCAGAGGAATATGATAATTTACTGCCCTGTGCATGGCATGCTCTTGTCCCAGTAGGCTATACAAAGTGTGTTTGGCCATGTGCTCACAAACGAAGACTGGAATCAGTCTTCATGTGCTTTTGCCCATGTGCTACACTATGTGTGTTTGGTCATGTGCTCTCAAATGTGCACTGGAATCAGTCTTCATGTGTTACACCCATGTGCTACACAATATGTGTTTGGCTATGTGCTCTCAAATGTACCCTGGGATCAGTCTTATGTGGATTTGCCCATGTGCTAAACAATGTGTTTGGCCATGTGTTCTCAAATGTACACTGGGATTAGTCTTCATATGTGTTTGCCCATGTGCTACACAATGTGTGTTTAGAGGTGTGCTCTCAAATGAAGACTGGGATTAGGCTTCATGTGTGTCTGCCCATGTGCTACACAATGTGTATTTGGCCATGTGCTCTCAAATGTACACTGGGATCAGTCTTTAAATTTGTTTGCCCATGTGCTACACAATGTGTGTTTGGCAGTGTGCTCTCAAATGTACACTGGGGTCAGTCTTCATATGTGTTTGCCCATGTGCTACACAATGTGTGTTTGGCGGTGTGCTCTCAAATGAAGGCTGGAATTAGTCTTCATGTGTGTTTGCCCATGTGCTACACAATGTGCGTTTTGCAGTGTGCTCTCAAATGAAGGCTGGGATTAATCTTCAAGTGTGTTTGCCCATGTGCTACTCAATGTGTGTTTGGTGGTGTGCTCTCAAATGAAGGCTGGGATTAGTCTTCATGTGTGTTTGCCCATGTGCTACACAATGTGTGTTTGGTGGTGTGCTCTCAAATGAAGGCTGGGATTAGTCTTCATGTGCAATGGCCCATGTGCTACACAATGTGCATTTGGACATGTGCTCTCAAACTGGGATCAGTCTTCATGTGTTTTTACCCATGTGCTACACAATGTGTGTTTGGCAGTGTGTTCTCAAATGAAGGCTGGGATTAGTCTTCATGTACATTTGCTCATGTGCTACACAATGTGTGTTAGGCCATGTGCTCTCATTGAAGACTCACATCAACCTGAGAAACAGATGTTAACATTTCCACCGTCATTGCTTATATTACAGTACAAACCTGTGGTGTAGGCTGAAAGACCCTGAGCTGAGTTTGGGACGGAAGAGCTGCATAGAGGGGACAAACTATAAGGCTTGGAAAATCAGTTGTGAGCTGTTTAGAAATGTCTCTTATTGACTTAACAGCTGATTCTATTTCCTCCTGGCCCGTCAAGAATATCAATATGTCTTCTCTGAAACAAGAGGGAAAACAAACAAAATAGAGCAAGTAATAGAGGATCTTACATGAGTGTTCATGTATTATTGAATTTATTAAACTCTTTGAAGAAAAGGAGCATTTTATCCCTTTTCTTCAAAGAGTTTAATATGAGCACAAATGCAAGATTCTATTTATCATATGACATTTAAAAATGCATTTTATTCACGATTTTTTAACAAAAATATCATTATTCCGCCATCAGTAAACACGACGTCATTAAGGACGTCACATGTAAGATTATGGGGCGTTTCTAACTAATTTGCATATTTAATCCACTAGTGGATTATCAAATTTATTACATCACGTTATTACATTCTCAGACGCGACGTCATATGATAAAATAAAATATAGCAAGGTCAATTTCGTTTTAAGTCCATGCTATAAACCCCTAGTAAACATCACTTAACCAGAAAAACAAGTTTCTGGGCCCAGATGTTCAAAGCATTGCTAGCTTAACGAGCTTGTTAGCAATTTTTTTTTCAGCAAAAATATTAGCATTTTTGCAATATGATTTGTTAACTAACTATATCTTTAGTTTTGAACAACTGACCCCAGATTGCCCTCTTCTGCAGTGGGTAACAAAGACTGAAATGTAGTTTTGCCTTTTCTTGCCCAGGTGAGAAAGTTTGTCAACAGTGCTGGAAAAGTCAGTCTCACCCTTAGGGTGAAACATCTCATGTTTGGCTTGTCCAAGGGGTTCGCTTAAACTTTGCCAGTGACCCTATGATGTCCATACTTCAATGGATGTTAAATAAATCCCATCTATTACTTATATTTAAGGGCTGAAGAAGAAACAAGGAAAGAATTGCACAAAGTAATTCTATTAACAGTGGAAGGGGGTCATCATCCAATCAAACTGTAGAGATCAATGTTTTATTTTGACGTCACTTAAAGAAAATCATGTGACGTCGTGAGAGTTAATGTAATCATTGAAAAATAAACAACATTATGTTTCAATAGTTTAGCATTCATAATTTCGTATTGGCCAAGTTACAGGTCCTTGGTCAGCTGTATTAGCCTCGGCCTTCGACCTCGGGCCAATACAGCAGACCTCAGACCTGTAACTGGGCCAATACAAAATTATTTGAATAACTAGAAATGGTGTTTGTAAAACACAATGCCCCCAACCTTTGCTTGTCCTTAGATGGCAAAATATTCAACAAATATTGTTAAAGACTCAAAAACATACAACAAGAATTCCCCCGAAGGCTATGTCGCGCCTGTGGAGGCGCAAAGTCACCAAACCATGAAATCTAGGTCAAGGTCAAACATGGATGCCTGCATAAAAATTTCACTCCTAGTTCCAAGCATGTACCAAGTATCATCAATGAAACTCTTAACGAGAATTCTATGTTTTTTAATTAAAGGGGAAATAATTCAAGAAGGGGAGATAATTTGGACAAGAAAAAAAATACGGGTCAACTATTTTTTCATGAGGAACTCATATATGAAATTTCAAAACACTAGCATACACGGTTCTGAAGATATGCTATGCACCAGAAAGCAACACAATTGAGTAGCAAAAAATTACATAGGGCCATAACTCTAACAAAATTTTATCGAATTGGTTGAAAATTTAATCAGGTAGTCTCCTCCTTAGTCCCAATCACTATACCAAATATCAAGGCTGTAGCTCAAATACTTTTTGAGATATCTTGCTAACGAGAATTCTATGTTATTTAATTAAAGGGGAAATAATTCAAGAAGGGGAGATAATTTGGACAAGAAAAAAAATACGGGTCAACTATTTTTTCATGAGGAACCCATATATGAAATTTCAAAACACTAGCATACACGGTTCTAAAGATATGCTATGCACCAGAAAGCAACACAATTGAGTGGCAAAAAATTACAAAGGGCCATAACTCTAACAAAATTTTATAGAATTGGTTGAAAATTTAATCAGGTAATCTCCTCCTTAGTCCCAATCACTATACCAAATATCAAGGCTGTAGCTCAAATACTTTTTGAGATATCTTGCTAACGAGAATTCTATGTTATTTAATTAAAGGGGAAATAATTCAAGAAGGGGAGATAATTTGGACAAGAAAAAAAATACGGGTCAACTATTTTTTCATGAGGAACCCATATATGAAATTTCAAAACACTAGCATACACGGTTCTAAAGATATGCTATGCACAAGAAAGCGTGACGTACGAACGGACTAACGGACGAACGGACGGACAAACCAGAAGCAATATGCCCCCCAACTTTTTTAAAGTTGGGGGCATAACAACTTTTTTAAAGTTGGGGGCATAACTAGACAAAGTGCCCAGTGGGGCACGTATACCCCCGGCCAGGGCCATCGCCTCAGCTGAAACAAGAACTACAAAGGGAAATAACTCTAAAAGGCCTGACCCCTTGGCCCTTATTTTCTTTCCCACAATACAAGTAGTCATACTGATCATGTGTGCAAAATTTCAAGTTTCTATGTGAAGCAGAACCTGAGATATCTTTGACACAAAATAATTGTTTACGGACAGACAGACAGACAGACAGACAGAAAAGACAAAAACTATATACCCCCATTGCATTCTTCGTATGCCGGGGGTATAACTAGTCATACTGATCATGTTTGCAAAATTTCAAGTTTCTATGTACAGTAGTTATTGAGAAATCTTTGACACAAAATAAAAATATACACTATTAAACAGCAAGAACTACAAAGGGAAATAACTCTAAAAGGCTTGACCCCTTGGCCCTTATTTTCTTTCCCACAATACAACTAGTCATACTGATCATGTTTGCAAAATTTCAAGTTTCTATGTACAGTAGTTATTGAGAAATCTTTGACACAAAATAAAAATATACACTATTAAACAGCAAGAACTACAAAGGGAAATAACTCTAAAAGGCCTGACCCCTTGGCCCTTATTTTCTTTCCCACAATACAACTAGTCATACTGATCATGTGTGCAAAATTTCAAGTTTCTATGTACAGTAGTTATTGAGAAATCTTTGACACAAAATAAAAATATACACTATTAAACAGCAAGAACTACAAAGGGAAATAACTCTAAAAGGCCTGACCCCTTGGCCCTTATTTTCTTTCCCACAATACAAGTAGTCATACTGATCATGTGTGCAAAATTTCAAGTTTCTATGTGAAGCAGTTCCTGAGATATCTTTGACACAAAATAATTGTTTACGGACAGACAGACGGAAAAGACAAAAGCTATATACCCCCATGGCATACGCCGGGGGTATAATGACAATTTTATTAATTGAAGCAATTAAAAACATGATTTATGATTTTTGAATATTGGTTGACCTGGTGTAATACAGGATAATCAATCAATATTATAATATTATTAATAAAATAATTCCGTATTGGCCCAGTTACAGGTCCCAGGACTGCTGTATTGGCCGGAGGTCGAAGGCTGTAGGCAGTCTGATCAGGGTCTGCACCATTTGCCATTCTGTCCGCACCTTTTTGACTCATTGCTGGATCATGAAACCAATTTGTTAATAACATTATGTTATTAATCAAGTAATTTCGTATTGGCCCAGGTAGAGGTCCGAGGTCTGCTGCAGTGGCCCCGAGGCAGAAGGCCGAGGGCCAATGCAGCTGACCGAGGACCTGCAGCTTGGTCAATGCGAAATTACTTGATTAATGAAAAAAAATTTAATTGACACAATTAAAAAAACATGATTATTGATTTTTTTACCTCACTTGACCTCAGTTAATATTGGTTGACCTAGTGTTAATATGGATGACCTCTTAACAATACACAAAATAATTTAGGAGAATTAAGTGTCCAAATTTTTATAATTTTTAGGGCATGTGATGACTACTGTATACTGATATTACCGTAAAAAAAAAAAACAAATTTGGACACCATGAGGAGTTGCTATAATTCTCCTAAATTTTAACAAATTTCTTTCATGATCCAGGAAGGAGTCCAAAAACTGCAGAGGGAATGGCTAACAGTGTAGACCCTGATCAGACTGCTCCTTCAGGAGCAGTCTGTCCTGGGTCTGCACTGTTTACTTAGGCCTGTCTGTCCAAATATTTAGGATCATTACGGTAGTTCAACTTAGACTGGGCTGCAAAGTGCTTCCACACAGAGCTGAAACCAACCACACAATGAGTAGTGATAAACGGCTTTAACAGTCAAAACACGGCCAAGCAAATTGGTTAGAGTCGCTCCATCCATGAGTTTAAGCCCTATTGGTTCCATTGGGCGGCAGGGAGACGTGGGGTGGCTTGAGATGTCATTTTGTCTCAATGTCTGGTAGAAGTCCCACTAACTTGGAAGTAATGCCTCCAACTGATCTTAATAGTGTTGACCAGGATGTTAAACCTCAATTCAACCAACCGACAAAAGATCTGTGAAACCAGCAAAGAATCAGGTCAGCTTGCACATCCACAAAGTACGACAAGGAACTTTTGTCAATCTCTCTTAGGGCAATCCAGCTGGAGACTTTGATCAGACTACACAGGTACATAGGATCATATGCCTAGTTCTGAGCTGGGCTTGCACATTTTGCCAATGTCTCATTTTGGTGGTTTCTTTTCTAAAAATGGATAACCCTTGACCCGCTGAGGAAACTTCACCTTAAAATGATTTTGTCGTCTGCTGAATTTTCTTGCAAACCTTTTAAACATATTTCTTCATACAGGCAAACAGTGTGGACCCTGATCAGACTGCTCCTAGAGGAGCAGTCTGATCTAGGCTCACACTGTTTCCAACAATGACTTTTACAGTAACCAGCAGATGACAAAGCAGACGACATAGCAGACGACAATTATTTTGACTGATATTTTATTAGTTAAACAAGCGTCTGTCATACTTACTGAGGTGGCAACTCTCTATGTATCTGAAATAGCGTCACTAACGAAGAATACAAGTAATCGGATTGCTCATCATTTGTAAACAGCTCCTGAAAAATATTAAAGATAGAATTTTTAGAAGACATCTGAATTCATCAGCGCCCAGTTTATCAAAGAGCAGTTAACTTGCTGAACTTGTAGTGGTCTAAATGTTAAAGTTTTATCACCATATATTTTTTTTTGCCACAAAACGGCATTTTTTTTAATTATTTTTCAGGGAAAATAGGGCTTGTCATTACAAGGTGCTGATAAGGAGGAGAAATGAGGATAATTAAGGACAAAAATATATTGTGGGTATCTGTTAAGAGTTGCCTCAACGAAGTAATTCTCACAAGTCCTGTAATGATCCTAAGTATTGGGACAGACAGGCCAAAGTAAACACTGCAGACCCTAATCAGACTGCTCCTGAAGGAGCAGTCTGATCAGGGTCTACACTGTTTAACATTCCATCTGCACTTTTTGGACTCCTTGTTTGATCCGGAAACAAATTTGTTAAAATTTTAGGAGAATTAATGCAAGTCTGAAAGGTGTCCGCATTGTTAGGATTATAAGAGTACCCACAACAAGAAATTTTAACAGTACCCACAAGAAGAAGTAAGAAAATTATCTCCCAAATATCCCTATTTTGTCTAATTACCGTGAGCTGTGTGGATAAATTATATCCAAATGTTACATTAACCCACAGGAGTGTGTTAACCAATTGGAAGGGATAAATGAATCTTACATGAATGAGTTTTTGTTTGTTTGATTAGAGGTTTAACGTCCCCGTCAACACTGTAAAGGCCATTTTGGAGATGTTGCTTCCAATTTTGTGGGACTTTTACCCCATACTGAGATGCAATGACATCTCAGGCCCTGCCCCTCAATGAAACAAATAGGGTTTATAAGCATGGACGGTCCAACTTGCACCACTTTGCCTGGGCAGGCTTAGATCCTCTAAGCGGTTTACCAGTACTGTGTGGGTCAGTTTCAGCTCTGCTTGGAGTGTGTGTGTGTGTGAATTCTGGTTTAACGTCGCTTTCAACAATTTTTCAGTCATATCAAGACCGTGTCTGTTTGCGACAGGGAGCTCAATGCTCACTTTTATAGTGCTGCCTCACTGAAGTATCATATTTCAGACACATTACATGATACCACACCCAGTCACATTATCCTGTACCTGGGTTGACCAGTCCTAGCTCTACCCCGTAAATCTGAGTGAACAAGCGAGTAGCAGCTAGTACCATTTTGAACGACTTTGGTATGTCGCGGCCGGGGATCGAACCCGTGACCTCCCGTTCCCTGGAGCAGACACTCTAGCTCTGCATGGAAGCATCATGCAACCCATCTATTTCTTCAAGTCCCGATTAGCGGGGGCCGCTTACATGAATGAGAGGGGTGGATAGTAAAATACATCCTGAGGGTCACTGTCTGACATCATGAGGCCTTCGGATGTAGAATTGTGATCAGAAGAGTCTAATTTTTCCTATCTTCTCCTCACAAGCTTGACAGATTTTTTTCTTGCATACCTTTCAGTTTGAGAGTGGATTATTAATAAGAAAGTAAATTTGTTTGCTGATGACTGCTTTTTTTATGAAATTACTGAGATGTTTAGTTGTGTTACATCCACTGATTATAACCTTAAAGATGACTTACTTGACACCGTAACCCATAATATGCCAATCAGAATGATTGCTGTCTGCTTCTCCATCTGCCGGTTACCTTAAAGTAATCTTTAAGGCTTTTGCAAACAGTGTGGAGCCAGATCAGACTGCTCCTTAGGAGCAGTCTGATCTGGGCCCACAATGTTTGCCTGTATGCGAAAATATTTTTTAAAAGTTTGCAAAAAATCAGCAGACGACAAGCAGACAACATTTTCAGATGTAGTTTTTCTTGGTGTCTTAATGGTTAAACAACAAAGGCATGTCAAAACAAATTCACAATTTATATCTTAAATATGTTCTATGAAAGGGTTATATTTTAGAAGCAAGGAATACACAACAGAACTGAAAATAATGGAGTGTACAGTTTTTTCTGGGCCAGGCTAGCTAGTTTCTGCCAATTAGGCCTCATCAGTGACCCTCAAATATTTTCAAAATTCTACAATGGAATCAACAATCCCAAAGGTCAAAGCAATATAAACTATACTACCATGTAGGATAGGGAGACTTTTTACAGCCGCCACACATTCCCTTAGCACCAGCTGTAGTGATGACAAATATTTCTTTGAAAGGGTTATCCTTTGGAAGCAAGGATCCAAATTCCTATTCCATGTTAAAATTCAGAATTACCTTTTCTGATCTGTGTGCAAGAATACAATAATATTATATGGGTGTGAGGGGTGGATGGAAAAATCCGTCCCGAGGGTTACCGTCCGGCAACACAAGGCTTGCAGAGTGATGCCGGACTGTGATCCCAAGGGACAGATTTTACTATCCACCCCTCACACTGATGTAGGATTCTTTTTCTTGCATACTCATACCTTCCATTTCTGAGCACAGATTTTTAATGCTACAGTCACTTGGGTTCCGACGTCCGCCATATTTTGATGACACTACAGTGATGTTTAGTGACGCCACGTAACATGCTGTGATGTCAATCTTAACGATGGCCCAGATGAGGTCGCATTCAACCAGTGCATACCAAACACAAGAGAATATTCGATTTATACACTGTCCCTGGGTAAGAAAACTAGGGTCAGAACAGAATTTCTATCCCAAGCTAAAACCACAGATATCTTTATCTGGTGTGCAAGACTGAGTTTTCTTACCCTGATAGGAAATTGTCTTCCTTCTATGTAAAGGACTGGAGCATTGTTGAAGTAATGCGAGAAATGATCCACATCCATTGTAGCAGACATCACAATTATCTGTTAGAAATCAGAAACATAAGCAAAGGTTAGGCTTGCTGTACAGAATGATTTTATAGCGATGGACCCGAAATTATTGCAGTGAAACTTCGAAAACCCGAACATTGATAGCTTGTTTACCATGGTTAATTCGAGCTCGATCTTTAGACCCTAGAGAATACATCTAATACCTCCAGATACCCATAGAGTTGGATATTTTAGGGAGGTTTTCCTGCTTTGATCTGTAAAAGCTTTGTTGTGGGTACTCATTAGAATTGCCTCATTTAAAAGGTTTGTTGTTGGTACTCGTTAGAATGAGGTGATTCTAATGAGTACACACGGCATACCTTTATCAATATGCCTGAGTGTGTGATAATGCCATGCAATAAATTACATAATCCTGTAGCAGATTAAATATGCAAATTAGTAAGAATCACCCCTTAACGTTACATGTACGACGTCATTAACGAGGTCATGTTTACTTTATGATGGAATATTGATATTTTGTCAACAAATCATATATAAAATGTGTTTTTAATGTCATATGATAAATAGAATCTTGCATCTGTGCTCATGATCAATAATACATGAACACTAATTTAAGCTCCTCTTTTTATTTAAGGGGAATGGGAACACCTTCAGGGGAGGCAACTCCTGCAAAAGTTTTTTTTGTCTCCCATGTCAATAGGGGTCAACTCTTAAAGGAAAGCATTTGCTCCTGAGGAGCAAATTCTTTCCTTTAAGTGTAGACCCCCTTTTCATTGGGACAGATCTTATAGAAAAGCGAACAGGAAGTCCCAAAAGTTGTCGCCCTTTGAAAAATGGCGGAAAAATGTGCCAGGTGTTCTCATTCCCCTTAATAGAAAATTGTAAAGATATTAAGTGATCCCCATCATGCTTTATGTCCTGAAACTATAATTAACCCATATTTTGCTGAATATTCATTTAAGCCACACCCATTTCTGTCTATCAACCAATCAAATTACTTGTTGTAATTTATTGCTACAAATTCATAAACTGAATGCCAAACAGTGTAGATCCTGATCAGATGGCTTCTTCAGAAGCCATCTGGTCTGGATCTACACTGTTTGCAAAGATAGGGATTGTTGTGAACAGCAAGATAAGGATTAAACTTCTGTAGTTTAAACCACATGTACTACTATTTCAAACAAATTTTCATACTCCCAAAGGTGTTCAAGTTATCAAAATTTGACTGTACAGTCCAACCTGTATTAAGCAAGCACCTAAAGGATAATCAAAAAATGCTTGCTTAAGACAGGTGCTTGCTTAACACAGGTGAATTTTAATGCATTTTCCATTTTCTGGAACTGAATGCCTGCTTGCTTAAGACAGGTTGCTTGCTTAATAGAGGTGGCCACTAAGACAGGTTTGACTATATATCAATCCAAAGCAACAGATAAGGTATGCATTTTTTGATAATGGAAGGAAAGTTTTTGTCAATTCTCCATAAAAACCTATGTTGTGGGTATTCATTAGAACTGCCTCATTGAGGCGGTTCTAATGAGTACCCACAACATGGGTTTATACGGAGAAATAAGGAAAACTATCCTTCAGTTTTCACAAAATACTTACCTTAGCTGTTGCTATATCAATCACAGTTAAGCAGCTAATGCCCGTGTGACTATCACTAACCGCACAAACAGCAAATGTATCAAATCCAGGTAACCGTTATTTATAGCCAGACTATCCTTGTTTAGTCTGACATGATGTTTAACATCCCATTCAACACCATTTAGGTCATTTTGGAGATGTTGCTTCCAATTTTGTGGGACTTTTACCCAACATTAAGATGAAACAGTACAGTGCAATGTGTATTACCCAACATTGAGACGAAACAGTACAGTACAACGTGTATTAAGCAAGCACCTAAAAGGATAACATAAAAGTACAGGGTCTGCTTAATAAAGGTTTTTGCCTTTTTCTGGATCTTAAGGCACGTTTATATATTCCTTGTCCTGCCAAACACGAAAACCCCTACCTTTGCAGACAGTGTAGATCCTGATCAGATCTGCATTGTTTGTCATTCAGATTTCAAATATGAATGAAGACATTATATCAAGTAATCTGATTGGCTGACAGACAGAAATCAATGTGGCAAAACATAACTTATTCAACAGGACAAAGTTTAAAACAGGTTGTTTGCTAATTAGTTGTGGCCACATTGACAGGTCTTACTGTCATTTAAAAGAAATGTGAAAAACTGGTAGCCATGTTTTGTTTTAACCCATAAAACGCCAATCACGACAATTATCGTCTGCTCTCGCCTCTGCCCATTACTTTCAAAGTCATTTTGCAAACAGTGTGGACCCAGATCAGACTGCTCCTTCAGGAGCAGTCTGATCTGTGTCACCACTGTTTGCCTGTATGAAAAGATTATTTCTAAAAAGTTTGCAAGAAGATTCAGCAGATGACATAAGCAGACAACATTTTCAGATGTAGTACTTCTCGGCATCTTAAGGGTTAAAGCAAAAAATAATGTTTTTCACTAACTTTTGTAAACTGTCAAAGAAGTTAACCCTTGTCCTGCTGAATATTTTAATTGGCCACTCCTATTTCTGAACATCAGCCAATCAGATTACATGATATACTGTTTTTATTCAAATTCATAAACTTGCCTCTGATGCTAGAGGTTGCGAGTTCGATCCCCGGCAACATCTGATGCTAGAGGTTGCGAGTTCGATCCCCGGCAACAGCGATAAAATTTCGGTGTCCGAACAAGCTCCATTGGCATCATTTGCAGGGATGAATGTCATAAAGTGCACCGTCCTTCGGATGGGGACGTTAACTGGAGGCCCCCTGTGCAGGGAGAAACATCCCCTGTGCAGGTTAAAGATCCCTACCGTAATTACATGATTACTGTGTAGGCTTTCATCCTGCAAAACCTGGAGTGTATGTAATATACACCTGCGGTAATGGTCAAATGTGACCGACGCAGTATCAGAAGATAGATAGATAGAATGACAAACAGTGTAGATCCCGATCAGATCGCTTCTTCAGAAGCCATCTGATCTGGATCTACACTGTTTGCAAAGGTAGGGGTTGTCGTGAACAGCAGGATAAGTAATAAAATTTGATCCCTGCCACTTGCTAATCTTGTTACCTTTAATGGTTTCATTCCAAGTTTTTCTCTCTTCTTCTGAGCAGTTTTGACAACGCCAAACAATATATCAGTGTGTATGGTCCTTTCATGAGCTTCATCTAGTACCACTATACTGTACCTGTAAGATAATGACAAAACATCCATGTAGGATAACTATATCAAACCCTTTCTATTTCTGCACTCCAGATAAGGAAATCCATAGTTTTACCTTGGGATAGAAATTACGTTCTAACCCTGGTGTTCTTACCCAGAATTGAATATTTTTTGCGTGTTTGATAAATGCACGGGTTGAATACGCCCGCAAAAGGGTCTTGCATGCGACACATCATCTCGAAAAAAAAAAGAACCTTTTTGACATTTGACCTTAAGTATGACCTTGACCTTTGAGATACCGGATGGAGTCAATTTGCATGAAATATCAAAACCTGTCAAAAAACATCAATTTGTCGTCTGCTTAATTAGCCTTGAGAGCGGTAAAGATTAAAAGAATCTTATATGGGTGGGAGGGGTGGATGGAAAAATCCGTCCCAAGGGTCACTGTTCGGCATCACGAGGCTTGCTTGGATTCTTTTTCTTGCCCTCTATTTCTTAAAGCGCATTTTTAATGCTGCAGTCACTTCGGTTACCAATGCCCGCCATATTGTGTTGACACTGCAGGAATGTTTAGTGACGTTGCTGTGACGTCAACCTTAACGACGGCGCTTACGAGGTCGTAATCAACCAGTGCATTTATCAAACACGCGATTATATTCGATTTTGGGTCGGAACACCAGGGTCAGAACGTAAATTTCTATCCCAGGGTAAAATCACGGATTTCCTTGTCTAGTGTGCAAGAATAAACATGTACGAGTAGCTTTGTGTATCTGGCAAAATTAGTTCACATGGCAGGTACATCGAACCCTTATCCTACTAAATAATTAATTCTGTCACAATCATTTCTGACTGTCGACCAAACAAATAACTTGATATATTGTATTCATTTACATTACGAAAACACACCTATTCAAATATATTGAAAAAATGAAAATTTTCAGACAAAAATTCTGACATTTTTCCTATATCTGCTCAAGATATAGATTTTGGGTACATGTTAGAACCGCCTCGATGAGGCGGTTCTAACTAGTACCCACTATCTATATTTCAGAGCAGAAATAAGAAAAATACGGTTTACCCCTGTAAACCCCAGTTTTACTAAACAAAAGTGGGGTTCAAGGGGGGTCAAACTTATATAGGCGTCTTTTCGTGATGAATATGCAAACAAGGCGGAGCCTGATCAGATGGGTTCTGAAGAACCCATCTGATCTGGATCTCCACCATCTTCGCTAATTCAGCAGATGGCAAATTCTAGATACCAGAAAACAGTACTTGACATCGCAAAAACCACTTACATTTTTTCAGCAAAAATATTAGTAAATTTGCCATGTTAAATGATCCCAGTTTTAACTCGCTATGTCGTTAGTTTTGAACAACTGGCCCCTGATCCAGAATTTTATGGTGACTTAGTATATACATTCAGAAAAGTTTATAATTGCAATGACTTCGGCACCCAATTACATAAAATCATTCTTCAATACAAGAGGGCCATAATGGCCCTGGATCGCTCACCTCATACTACAGATAAAGTGGTAGATATTATAAGGTGTATGGGATGGTTCTGACAAGAAGATTTTTGAAGATTTTCCCTATGTATGTTAAACCACTAGGCCCCGGGGCAGGGGCATTTTTGGGCTATAATTTGAAAAATCTTGATAGAGGTCCACTAGACGCAGCTTCATGCCAAATATCAAACACCTGAGCTTTCTGGTTTCCGACTAGAAGATTTTTAAAGGTTTTCCCTATATAAGTCAATGTAAAACCATAAGGCAAAGGCGGGGGCACTTTTGGCACCAGGCCTATAATTTGAACAATCTTGGTAGAGGTCCACTAGATGAAGCTCCATACCAAATATTTAGAAGCCTCCGTGGTCTAGTAGTTAGGCTACTCGTCTTGTAAACCAGGGGTGGCAGGATCGATCCCGGGCTTCTCCAGACTTACGGACGAGTCTTTAAACCGAGGTCACATCTCCGTATGACCTTAGTTGTTGGTGGGACTTAAAACTCAAACAGTCAAACAGTCCACACCAAATATCAAAGACCTGGGCCTTGCGGTTTCAGAGGAGAAGAACACCAACGGAACCTGAGGGTGGGGGAATTTTTGGCCCCAGGGCTATAATTTGAACCATCTTGACAGAGGTCCACAAGACAAAGCTTCATACCAAATATCAAACACCTGAGCCGTCTGGTTTCAGACAAGGAGATTTTTAAAGGTTTTCCCTATATAAGTCAATGTAAAACCAAAACGCCCTGGGGTGGGGGCATTTTTGGCCCCAGGGCTCTAATTTGAACAATCTTGGTAGAGGTCCACTATATGAAGCTTCAAACCAAATATCAAAGACCAGGGCCTTGCAGTTTCAGAGAAGAAGATTTTTCCAATATAAGTGTATCTAAAACCAAAGGGCCCCAGGATGGGGGCATTTTTGGCACAATGGCTACTATTTGAACAATATTGGTAGAGGTCCACCAGAAGAAGCTCTACACCAAATATCAAAGACCTGGGCCTTGTGGTTTCAGAGTAGAAGATTTTTAAGATTTTTTCCTATATAAGTCAATGTAAAACCAAAGGGGGGGGGGGGGGGCATTTTGGCCACAGGCCTATAATTTAAACAATCTTGATAGAGGTCCACTAGATGATGAAGCTACACACCAAATATCAAAGACCTGGGACTTGCAGTTTCAGAGAAGACTTTTTAAGATTTTTTTCCTATCTAAGTCAATGTAAAACCAAAGGGCCCCAGAGGTGGGGGGAGCATTTGTGGCCCAAGAATTTGAACAATATTGGTAGAAGTACACTACTAGATGAAGCTACACACCAAATATTAAAGACCTAGGCTTTGGGGTTTCAGAGGAGAAGATTTTTTAAGATTTTTCTATATCAGTCAATGTAAAACCAAAGGGCCCCAGGGCGGGGGCATTTTTGGCCCCAGGGCTATAATCTGAATAATCTTCATAGAGGTCCACAAGACGGACCTTCATACCACATATCAAACACCTGAGCCCAGGACTATAATTTGAACAACCTTGGTAGAGGTCCACTAGATGAAGCTACACACCAAATATTGAAGGCCTTGGCCTTGCGGTTTCAGAGGAGAAGATTTTTTAAGTTTTGATTAAAAAAAATCTATTTTTGGCTCCCGTGACCTTGATGTGAAAAACATTTGAAAAACTCAGAAAGGGGACCACCTAAGGATCATTCCTGTGAAGTTTGGTCAAAATCAGTGGTTTGGAAGGAGATGTCGTTTAAAGAAATTGTTTACTCACGGACGGACGGATGCACGGACGATGGACAAAAAGTGATCCCAAAAGCTCACCTCATCACTTAAGCTCACCTCATCACTACGTGACGATGAGCTAATAAAAAGATGGGGTACAACATAAATGTTATACGACAGACTGCAGTCATGGTAGTTAACCAAATCACTGTTGAGAACTTTGCTTCCCTCTTTAATTGCACACTGGTTGGTCAGGCGTCAGATTCTATGATGATTCTAGCGTAAAGGCTTAATGAGAATTAGAGAGAATTTAATTTTATGTAATGTTGGTTGGTGAAACAGTAAAACTAAAATTTTGTCATTGTAGTTTCATGAACAGAATTTTTTTTATTATTTTTACTCCGACAGTTTGATATATATGATTTGTTTGTATAACTTATACTTCCCATCAATAGCTAAGGACATATATAGAATGGTTCTTTGTTTAACACTCAGTCAAAAGTCTGGAGAAGCCTAGAATGGAACCTATGACCCCTGGTTTATAAGCGAGAACTGATAGCTTAAACATTGCATCACAGAGGCTTCTATTCACATGCATGAACGGAGGAGTTGTATCCAGCAAGACTTGAAGCTGACAGCTATTTATTGAGCGAACACAGCCTTACCGTTTCATCAGTGGGTCTAGTATAGCCTCTCTCAACAACATACCATCTGTCATATATTTCATCTTGGTTTTCGGTGATGTCATATCATCAAATCTCACACTATAGCCAACCTAAAAACAATCGGCAGTGCTCAAAGATCAACTGATTCACTTTGTATCAGATACCCCAAAACGGGTACCCTGGCAAACAGTGCAGGCTCAGATCAGACACCGCAGAATGTGGCGTCTGATCAGGGCCTACACTGTTTGCAAAACGTTCAGCCATTTTCCAAAAACATTTTTAAGAAAACACAACCTGTCACCCCTAAATTTTGAAATGGACTTTTCCTGAAGGAAGATTCCATTTGGTACAAAAAGAGTTAATTAAGAAATAACTGTCTTCAAAATTGTCATTTTTGGAGATTAATCTGTGGTTTTATGGTCGGGAACTTTGTTTTATAGAGACTCATCAATGAAGTCATAAAACATAATTTGTGACCGTAAAACTGATGATTTTCTTCCCCAAATGGCAATTTTGAAGAGTTACCCTATTCTAATGCACTTTTTTTTTTGGGGGGGGGGGGGTTGAAAGATATGTACTAGTTAAGTGGAAAGTAACTCGAGCTGCATAAAAACCAATGCCAGCCAATGAAAAGCAACGTTATGTGATGACGTCGGGTTTCTGACAGTATTTGGAAGGATATGCTGTTGCAAATTTTTGACGTCATCTAATCAGATATGTTACATTCGCAATGGGTTAGAATATCTTGTATACCCTGGTAGAGTCAATCTCTTTCTTGAGTTCCTGGGGACTAGACTAGAAATGTTTTCAGAAGGAAACCATATACCGCCACCATAAATGTAACTTAAACAATTATTTGACTTTGAAAATGAGGTCAAGGTCAGCAATCTCTTTGTTTGATTTGAAGTTTATCATCTCCGTCAATACAGTACAGGTCATTTTGGAGACATTGCTTCCAATTTTGTGGGACTTTTACCGGACATGGAGATGAAATGACATCTCAAGCCCTGTCACCCAAAGCATGGACGGTCCAACTCAACCGCTTTGCCTGGGCAGGCTTAGATCCTCTAAGTGGTTTACCAGTACTCTTGTGCAGTCATTTTCAGCTTTGCATGGAAGTATCATGCAGCCCATCTATTTTTCCAAGCCCTGATGGGCGGGGGGCGATTCGGTAGGATGAAATGATATATAAATGATACACTGTATATAATTCATGAATTAAATTATATTGCACCACACATTTTAACGTAATTCATGAATTCATTTTTGCCAAAAAATGAGTTTTCAGGAGCCCATGACCTTGAGTATGAGGTGATGCTCACCAAAGTCTAATTTAAAAATCTTTGGTAGGTTGTGAAGATATATTGTACCAAAGTTGACCAAAATTCATTGATTGGTTAATGAGACCATAAAATTCCTAAAAATTCGGACGCCATCTATTCCTAACAAGAGCACTGCATGCGGGTGCAAACGCTCGCCTGCAGCCCCTTTTCATAATGAACAACTAGTCGGAGTTTCAAGTAAATATGTTCAGTAATGACAGAGATATTACAAAATGTCCAAGTTTTTGCATGACGATGATGCCAGAGCTGAGACAATACCTCGTCGTTTTCTTCGAAAACAGTAGAGCTAAAAACACCGACACCCTTAGGATACCTTCATCGAACTGAACAAATTATTTTTCTAAATCTCGATGGAAGACCGAGGATTGCAGCTGCGTAAAATTGATTTAAGCCTGCTAGTGGAATTTGTTTCACTGACCGTTTCAAGTCGGTTCTTCTGTCATGGTTTATTTTTATGGTTTGTCTTTGAGTGTGTGTTTCGCTTATATTATTTTGTTTTGGATAGCCAGTTGGCCATTTTGTGAGAAAGTAACTGTCCTTTTGGCTTTCCACTATTGGTGTTTCCATTAGGGTCTAGTTATTTCATGTTTGTGTTTCTTTCCCTTTGGTGTGACTGCTGGGAGCTCTGGGTTAATTGTATTGATTCCTGATCATTGCCTTCACTTCTGTTTTGCAGAAATTCTCCTAAAATTTCAACTAAATTGTTTTGCAATCAAGCAAGGTTTCCAGAAATTCAGACAGAATGCCAAACAGTGGAGACTCTGATCTGGGACTGCAGTGTTTGCTTAGGCCTGTCTGTCCCAATACTTTGATTCATTAATGTGCAGATGAGCAATTTTTTTATTTTATTTTTTTTTGTGTGCAAAACTGACAGATTTCGGGAGCCTTTGACTTTAAAAATGAGGTCAAGATCACCAAAATCTAATCAAATCTTTGGCAGGCCCCACCCATCAGGGCTTGAAGAAATAGATGGGCTGCATGATTCTTCCAGGCAAAGCTGAAACTGACCGCACACAAGTACTGGTAAACTGCATAGAGGATCTAAGCTTGCCCAGGCAAAGCGGTGCAAGTCAGACCGTCCATGCTTATAAAACCTGTTGGTTTCATTGGACGACAGGCTTGAGATGTCATTTCATCTCAATGTCGGGTAAAAGTCCCACAAAATTGGAAGCAAACGTCTCCAAAAAGACCTATACAGTGCTGAAGGAGATGTTAAATCACAAATCAAAACAAAATCAAATCTTTGACAGGTTACGATGATATACATGATATACTGAAATAAACCATTCTGTTCATTACATAGGATGTAGACAAGCAATTTATGGCCTGAAATTGAGTTTTAGGGAGCCTGTGACCTTGATACAGTAGAACTTCGATGGCTGGAACACCGATAGCTCGTTTACCATGGATGTGTCGAACCCATTCTTGAGTCCATAGGGAAATCCTCTACATAAGAAATAGTGGAGGATAATTAAGAAAATTTTAGTCTTTTATCATGCAAATGTATGCTGTGTGTACTCATCGCCTCGATGAGGTGATTCTTATCAGTACACACAGCATACATTTTCATTAACGAACACCGACAAGATGACTAAAAGTATCTTGTTATGCCTCCTGACAGTCACCCTCAGTGGCTTGAACTATCCCTGTCTGGATGGCCCCCGCCCATAGGGGCTTGAAAAAATATATGGGCTGCATGATGCTTCCACGCAGAGCTGACTCCGGCCCCCATACTAGTACTGGTAAACGCTTAAAGGATCTAAGCCTGTCCAGGAACCGCGGTGCGAGGTGGACCGTTCATGCTAATAAACCCTATTGGTTTCATTGGGCAACAGGCTTGAGATGTCATTTCATCTCAATGTTGGGTAAAAGTCCCACAAAATTGGAAGCAAACGTCTCCAAAATGACCTATACAGTGCTGACGGGGACGTTAAACCACAAATCAGAACAAAATCAAATCTTTGAAAGGTTACAATGATATACATGATACACTGTAATAAACCATTTGGGCCCCGTCAAGCAAATTTGGTACTTATCGCCTATGCATGACAGAATGCTCGACGACACAAATTCGCTTGGCATGGCTCACTCATTTTGTCCATTACATAGGATGTGGACAAGCAATTTATGGCCTGAAATTGAGTTTTAGGGAGCCTGTGACCTTGATAGTTTCATTAGGTTTGATGACATGGTGTACTTACTTTGACCAAAATTCATCAAATTGTTCTTGAAGTAGTGCCATTATGTTTGTTTCTTTGGAGTTTAACTCCCCAGTCTACACTATTTAGGTAATATCAAGCCTTGTCAGTTGAACTGACTAAACTTTTATACAAGTTGTTATCCAGTTTAGTGCGAATTTTTTACAAAAACTGACAACTGCCCTTCTTTAATCAGTAGAAGGGAGAGAATGACAATAGAAAATAATTCATGATCAATCTCTACGGCCCCTGCCCATTGGGGCTTGAAGAAATAAATGGGCTGCATGATGCTTCCTGGCAGAGCTGAATCCAACCGTACACGAGTACTGGTAAACAGCTTAGAGGATCTAAGCCTGCCCAGGCAAAGCAATGCGAGTCGGACCGTCCATGCTTATAAACCCTATTGGTTTCACTGGGCGACAGGGCTTGAGATGTCATTTCACCTCCATGTCGGGTAAAAGTCCCACAAAATTGGAAGCAACATCTTCAAAATGACCTATATAATGTTGACCCGTATGTTAAACATCAAATCAAACAAACAAACAAATGGTCAATCTCTATGGAAGAATGTCGCCAACCTGGGGGTTGGGGGGAGTGGGGGGGCATCTAACATGCAACCTAATAACCAGACACCCATGTCCAACTGAGCTGATAGATATGTTCTTTTAAAGGGTTATCGTAAGAATCCTAAAAATTCGAAACTGACCTTCTGTTGCAGAACTTGGCGTCTCACATGTGACCCGAGCCAAGCTATGTAAAAGACCTAATGATTAAGAGTCAGCGCTCTTAACCACTAGGCCACGGAGGCCCATTCAAGACAACATAAACCCTAAACCAAACCAGTACCTACCAAGTCTCCCATGTTTGACCTCTTCTCTTGGGCTACACGCTGTGACACAGTAATAGCTGCTACTCTTCGTGGCTGTAATAGATTGTTTGGTATTAAACCCTTAAACTGCTGCATATATTCATTTAGCCATTTACATTTCAACCAATCAAATTATTTGATGTAATATACAGTCGAGCATCAATGGTTGAACAACTTCGGGACCATGAAAATCTGTTTGTGACAGGGGTAACTCAAGCCACTGAGGGTAACTGCCAGGAGGCCTTATGGGGTTAATTTGATATTCTTTAATAAAATGTATGCTGTGTGTACTCATTAGAATTGCCTCATCGAGGCAATTCTAATGAGCACACACAACATGCATTTGTAAGAGTAAAGTCTAAAATCTCCTTAGTTATCCTGCACTGTTTCTTATGTAGACGAATTCTTTAGGGATTCAAGAACGGATTCGACTCAGCCTTGGTACACAAGCCATCAGTGTTCGAGCCATTGAAGTTTTACTATATTTGTTAGATTTGCAACAGGCTGACAAATGATGTAGATCCTGATCAGATGGTTGTCTGGCTCTCCACTGTTTGCAAATACAGAGGTTTTTGTGTTTAGCTGGATAAGGGTTAACAAATCATCAACCCTTGCAGGTCATTTTGCGCTGTATCCAAGAGAAAGGGAGAAAAGAGATAGAAGAGATAATAGAGGAGATGAAAGAGAAAGATATAAGAGAAATAGCAAAGTAAAATGGAAGTGTAGAAACATAAGTAATAACAATGACAAACTGTGTAGATCCGGATGAGTTGTCTCACAGAGAAAGGGAGAAAAGAGATAGAAGAGATAGTAAAGGAGATGAAAGAGAATGATATAGGAGAAACAGCAAAGTAAAATAGAAGTGTAGAAATAGAAGTAATAACAAGAATTCCGCCGAAGGCAATGTCGCGCCTGTGGGGGCGCAAAGTCACCCAACCATGATATGTAGGTCATGGTCAAACATAGATGCTTGCACAAAAGTTTCCATTCTTAAATGCAAGCTTGTACTAAGTATCATTAAGCTCTAATAATTTTTGAGAAATGAATTTAACCATTAGGGTGAACGCTAGGGTGGTCGCAATATTTTACAATGTCGGTGAACAATGAAATGTAGGTCAAATATGGATGCTTGCATTTAAGTTGCCATCCACAGATACAAGTTTGTAAAGTATCATTAATGAAGCTCTTATAGTGCTTGAGAAATAAACTTGACCATTAGGGTGAACGCTAGGGTGGTCGCAATATTTTACAAAGTCAGTGAACCATTAAATATAGGTCAAGGTCAAATATGGATGCTTGCATTTAAGTTACCATATCCAGATACAAGTTTATACCAAGTATCATTAATAAAGCTCTTATAGTTCTTGAGAAATAAACTTGACCATCAGGGTGAACGCTAGGGTGGTCGCAATATTTTACAAAGTCAGTGAACCATGAAATGTAGGTCAAGGTCAAATATGGATGCTTGCATGTAAGTTGTCATCCCCAGATACGAGTTTGTACCAAGTATCATTAATGAAGCTCTTTAAGTTCTTGAGAAATAAACTTGACCATTAGGGTGAACGCTAGGGTGGTCGCAATATTTTACAAAGTCAGTGAACCATTAAATATAGGTCAAGGTCAAATATGGATGCTTGCATTTAAGTAACCATACCCAGATACAAGCTTATACCAAGTATCATTAATAAAGCTCTTATAGTTCTTGAGAAATAAACTTGACCATCAGGGTGAACGCTAGGGTGGTCGCAATATTTTACAAAGTCAGTGAACCATGAAATGTAGGTCAAGGTCAAATATGGATGCTTGCATGTAAGTTGTCATCCCCAGATACGAGTTTGTACCAAGTATCATTAATGAAGCTCTTTAAGTTCTTGAGAAATAAACTTGACCATTAGGGTGAACGCTAGGGTGGTCGCAATATTTTACAAAGTCAGTGAACCATTAAATATAGGTCAAGGTCAAATATGGATGCTTGCATTTAAGTAACCATACCCAGATACAAGCTTATACCAAGTATCATTAATAAAGCTCTTATAGTTCTTGAGAAATAAACTTGACCATCAGGGTGAACGCTAGGGTGGTCGCAATATTTTACAAAGTCAGTGAACCATGAAATGTAGGTCAAGGGTCAAATATGGATGCTTGCATGTAAGTTGTCATCCACAGATACAAGTTTGTACCAAGTATCATTAATGAAGCTCTTATAGTTCTTGAGAAATAAACTTGACCATTAGGGTGAACGCTAGGGTGGTCGCAATATTTTACAAAGTCAGTGAACCATGAAATGTAGGTCAAGGTCAAATATGGATGCTTGCATGTAAGTTGTCATCCCCAGATACAAGTTTGTACCAAGTATCATTAATGAAGCTCTTATAGTTCTTGAGAAATAAACTTGACCATTATAGTTGGCCAGCCAAACCACGAAAAAATACTTCTGATGGCAAAATTGAGTAGAGTATGGCATCCATGCTAATAGTGTTCTTTAGTGTGATGCAAAAGTAATAGGGGTGGATGCCACTTCTGAAAATGCCCATGAGCCTCAGAATAAGGTCAAAGGTCAAATGAGTGCAAAAATACAATAAAATTTGTATATGCTGGTATTTGTACCCTCTCTCTATCTAAGCAGACCAAATAAAGTTAATTCAAACACCAGCAATGTACTTAGGACATATTGTTTATGCATCGTATGTGAGAAAAGAAGTTGTATCATAGATTTGGCCAGGGTCAAAGGTCATTTAAGTACAAATTTTCTTTAAATAAGCATCAATATTTATTGAACAAAGGGTTATCTAGTATGTCAACTGAAACCAAGCCAAATGAGTTGCCATTTTCTTATCTAGGAAGAATAAAACCCACACATTATACAAACAGCATAATGGCCAACCTAATCGGCCTTAGGTCAAAGGTCATTTAAGTACATATTTGGTAAAATATGTTTATTTTGCAAAATACGTTGTTTATTCACATGCCATCCATTATTATAAGTAACATTCCAAATCGTCTTCTGAGTTCTTACTAAACGTCACAATGAGATATCAAGGATATAGTATATGATGAAGATATATCTAATAATAACAAAAGTGGGTCATCATCAAAGGTCACGTACAGCTACTCTAAAACACTTATATTTGGCGGTCATTTTATTTTGGCGCTATTTGCAGTCAAGGGTAAAAAACGCCAAAATAAAAATCCGCCAATAAAGCTAGAAGAATGCAAGAGAAGAAACTTTATTCTACACATCACAATTATAATGTGTCAATAGGTCATAGGCATCATCGGTGACAAAAGAAAAAGTGTATTTACATCTTTAGAAGCCGGAATAAAGAAAGACAATGTTTTAGTCATAAGACAGCTCAAAACGGCTGAATGAAACACACCTTGAGAGTTATTGTCAAAATTGTGGATGTAATTAGTAATTGATTGATGGCTTTAACTGTGAGCTCAATATGATGGGTAAACCAATCAGATAAGAGGAAAGTGACACACCTCCAGACATTTGGATAATCAAGGTAGCACATTGGGTTAATCATGCGGTGACACAAAAATTTAACTAATTACTACAGTTTTTGCATGACGCTGTTGATGCTCAACTCCGATGATCTTTTGTCATCTTACATGGCTTTGTAGATTCGACCGATTCTTTTTCTTTGGAAATCGAAAATTCGCCAAAATATAAATCCGCGAAAAGGTCTACTCATAAAAAGCGCCAAAATTTGCTGCCGCTTAATGTAAGTGTTTAACAGTTTTCAAAGTTTGTATTTTACAAAATGCCACTTCATTTTAAGAGCCGTTTAGATCACTACAATGTAAAGGGTAACGGCTAATATGTATTTGCGATTGCGCCCATATGATTTAATGATTTTACTTCAACAAGTCAAACCAAATAGGGGTTTCTCCGATATCACAGATACGAGCTTTCTTCCGCATAATCTGAAATGATAGACATAGTCATATATAAATAACAAGCCATCTTAACTTCATACCTCGACTTCTAGATATTTGGTTGGTTTATTAAATATTAACAATACCTATAACAATGGTTTGATCAGTCAGATTTACCCCCAGAACTTCAGTTAAATACAGCAAATTCTTCTGATACCGAGGCTCCATTTTTAGATTTACATCTGTCAATTGTAGGTTTGTTTCCTGGAAAATTTATGATAAACGCGATGATTTTGACTTAGAGATTGTAAATTTTCCTTTGTTGGATGATGATGTTCCTCGTGCGGCATCCTATGGCGTTTATATTTCACAATTAATTCGAGTTGTCAAAGTGTCTAGTCATGTAACTGACTTCAACACTCGATATAAATTGTTTACTGCTAAACTTCTTAATCAGGGCTATCGGTATCAAAAACTACGCAAAGCCTTTTCAAAATTTTGAAGACATTCCGATTTAATTCCAAAATCCAATGTTGGACATGAAAGGTCTATCGGAACCCGAATTTTATGGTCACTTAGTATATAAATTCAGAAATATATATATATATAATTCAATGACTTCAGCACCCAATTTCATAAAATCATTCTTCGATATAAAAAAAAAATTGGGTACAACATAAAGGTTATACAACAGACTGCATGCATGTTAGTTAACCCAAGCACAGTTGACAACTTTGCTTCCCTGTTTAATTGCACGCCGGTGGGTCAGGCCTTAGATTCCACGACGGTCCCAGCGTAATGGCTTGCTGAGAATTAGAGAGAATTTAGTTTTATGTAATATTGGTTGGTGCCTGATGCTCTGTCTCTGGTAGGGCCCATCAGAGTACAGCTTTTGGTTTTCTTTTGCTCCAGCATTTTAGTGGTTTCTTGCTGACCTCACCGTTGTTTCATCTCTGTGGTTGTTTTGATTTTTGTGTTCTGTGAGATGTTGCACTGATGAGTTAGGAGGCTTTCATGCGGACTGAACAAATGATTTGTCTAAATCGCGATGGAAGTAAGGGCGAGGATTGCAGCTGCATAAAATCGATTTAAGACCCCCCCCCCACACACACACACACACACACCCAGCGGAATTCGCTTCACTGACCGTTCCAAGGCTGTTCTTCTGTCTAGGTTTACTTTTGTTATGGTTTGTCTTTGAATATGTGTATCGCTTATATTATTTTGTTTTGGATAGCCAATTGGCCATTTTGTGGAAAAGTAACTGTCCTTTTGTCTTTCCGCTATTGATGTTTCCATTAGGGTCTAGTCATTTCATTTTTGTGTTTCTTTATCTTTGGTGCCCTTGATTGGAGGTGTGGGTTGATTGCAACGATTCTTGATCATTGCCTTCACTTCAATCAAATACACGTAACAAATGTATTTTTTGATAATAAAAACTTGTCATCAACACATCCTTGTGTTAAATATGACAAAATTGGATTAGAAAACATCCATTCTTTACGAGTTTTGTACTTAAATAACCCCTGACCTGTAAGACTGACATACTGAGGGTACATTAAAAATAATTTTCCATTGTTCACTGCACCTGGATAGTTTTATGGTGATTTTAAGCAAGCAATTTCCCCAAATATATGTTAAAAGAGAGTGATGAGTAGTTTCGTGTTTATTTTGCACTCATTTGACCTTCTTCTTGGCCTTAAACCCATTTCCAGACATGGCACCTACCCCTATGATTGTTGACACACATCAAGGATTACATTTAGCATGGGTACCATACTCTAGTCAATTTTGCCATCAAACGTAAAAATATCAAGCTTTTAGGCACCCGCTTAGTCATGCATAAAGGATGTTTTTATGTGTTGTTAATTGGTTTGTCTATTATTGCCAGTTATCCATGATGCGATAATTTAATTAAGGGGATAAGGTTAAAGTTTGATGTTTACTTGTCTAACACAAAGAAAGTGTTAAAATCGGTCCTGCTCATAATAGAGTAACATTTTAGTTGAAAATATTTAATGCTTGTAAAACCATTTTATATCGCCTTTTCTGTTTTAGAAATGGCACAGTGTAACATTCTGTCTATGTTGTGATAAAAAACCGGCCTGGCAGCCCGGTTCAGTCAGCTGGTGGGTACTGACTAATAAAACCTGTTGTCAGACAGGCTAGCTCAACGGAAGTCGTGATTTGACTTACGGTAGTTGCGCAAAGGCAATGTTTCAGACCCATAACAGAAACAAAGTCACAAAGAAAGAATCCAGTGCTATATCAATATCGGGGATCATCAAGTCTGTAACATTAGTATCCCTTTCTAATCCATTTAACCCATATCCATGTAAACAAGCAGGTTTTTTAATCAAATACACGTTACAAATGTATTTTTTTTAAATTATTTTGATAACTAGAGAAAGCGACCAGTAGGTCCCGTATACCGCCGGCCAGCGCCACCCTCTGATTTATCTTTTGAGCTTGTATGAAGACGTCAAGAAGCTATAAGAATTTATAAATGTGTTTGTAAAAGCTAAACCAAACATAAAATTTCTAAATGGACCAAGAGCGTGAGGGCATAAAAGTTACTGAAGGGGTGGGGGCATCAATGTTACTGAAGCAGGTGGGGTGTGCATCAATGAAATCTTTGGACTGGTATACAACATCGATGCAAATATCAATTGAATTTGTCTTAGAGTTTAGAACATACAGGCATCTATAAAGTTTGTCATAAAATTTTAACCAAATGTAAATGTCTAAGTCTGTGACCTTGAGGTCAAAGTCACAATGGGTGGGAGAAGGGACATGCATCATAAAATCTTTGGACTGGTATGCATCATTATTCTTAGAGTTTAGAACATACAGGCATCTATAAACTCTGTCATAAAACTTTAACAAAAGTTAAAATTTCTAAGTCTGTGACCTTGACCTCAAGGTCACTGTGGGTAGTGGGACATGCATCAATGAAATCTTCAGACCAGTATGTAACTTCAGTGTAAGCATCAACTAAATCTATCAAAGGGTTCAGAAGATACAATATCTTAGAAACTTTAACGCAAAACTTTAAACCAAAACGTTAACGGATGGATGGACGGACAGAAGGATGGACACACTGACAGACAGACGGACGAAGGGAAGAACAAAAACTATATTCCCCCATAGCATACTTCGCATGGCGGGGGTATAATAAATACTCGTCAGCAACACATCCTTATGCTAAATATAACAAAATGTGTTCAGAAAACATCCGTTTTTCACGAGCTTTGCACTTAAATGACCCCTGACCGATAAGACTGACATACTTTGAGGGTACATTTATAATGATTTTCCATTTTTCACTGCACCTGAATAGTTTATGGTGATTTTAAGCAAACATTTTCCCCAAATATGTGTTAAAAGAGAGTTGTAAGTAGTTTCATGTTTATTTTGCACTCATTTGACCTTTGACCTACTTCTGAGCCTGACACATTTCCAGATGTGGCATCCACCCCTATGATTGTTAACACTCATCAAGGATTACATTTAGCATGGGTGCCATATTCTTCTCAATTTTGCCATCAAAAGTAAAAATATCAATCTTTTTGGGGATTGGATGGCCAACTATTAGGGTGAACGCTAGGGTGGTCGCAAATGTTGACGCCTTGACAAACGGATGGACGAACGGATGGAAAACCAGGCGCCTATATCGCGCCATGCTAATAGCAGGAGCGACAACAATGACAAACTGTGTAGATCCGGATGAGTTGTCTCCCAGAGAAAGGGAGAAAAGAGATAGAAGAGATAATAGAGATGAAAGAGAGGGATATAGGAGAAACAACAAAGTAAACTGGAAGTGTAGAAACAGAAGTAATAACAATGACAAACTGTGTAGATCCTGATCAGATGGTTTCTTTAGAAGCAATAAACAGATGGCTATCTGACCTGGATCAACATTGTTTGTAAAGAAAGGGGTTGTTGTGTTCAGCAGGATAAGGATTAACAGTGTTTTTTTTCTTTTTATACAACCCAGCAGGCTACTGTACTGAACCCGCTACCATCTGATCACCTGTCAGATGGGCATTTGACTGAGCTACCAAGGCATGTTTGAATACAGTAATGACCTAGATCAACTCACCCGTGTGATGGCAATCATCAAGTTTCTGTGCATATCAGTCTCATAAAGGAACTAAAAAAAAGGAACAAAAATTAACCCAGCAGTGTACTGTTCTGAACCTGCTACCTCCTAATCACCAGTCAGATTTGTATTCAACTGAGCTACAAAGGTCGGTTTGAAAGCAAACAGTAATGACCTGTATCAACTCACCTGTGTGATGGCAATCATCAAGTTTCTGTGCATATCAGCCTCATAAAGGAACTAAAAGAAAGGAATAAAAATTAACCAATCAAATGCCAATCACGACAACTGTCGTCTGTTTTGTTGTCTGCCGGTTACTTTAAAGTCATTTTTTGCAAACAGCGTGGCACACTGTTTGTCTGTATGCAAAAACATTTTTAGGAAGTTTGCAAGAAGATTCAGCAGACGACATAAGCAGACAACATTTTCAGATGGAGATTTTCTCAGCATCTTAAGGGTTAAACAACGTTTACTTTTGTTAACCCTTATCCTGCTGAATATTGTTTAAACAATATTTATTTGCAAATAAATTACAAAGACATACATAGATACATTACACGCAAAATGACATAGGATCTGGCGGTAAGCATAGTGCTTATATGAAAGTCATTTCCTGCTGAATATGACAAGCCCTTTCTTTGCAAACAATGACAAAGTACAAGCCATCTGATCTGGATCTACACTGTGAATACAGTGTATCATGTAATTTGATTGGTCGAGTCGGAAATTGGTCTGGCAAAATTAATTTATTTAGCAGGATAAGTGTTAAATGGAAACACCTTCACATTAGGAAAACATGCCTATTCAAATATATCAAAAATTTTACCACCAGAAATGATTTGTTTGTTTTGAGGTTTAATGGCCCAGTCAACACTATTTAGACCATCTTTGAGCTGGTCAGTTTACCTATCCACACTTTTCCTGGGTAGGCTTATACGTAAGCGGTTAGGCAGTATAGTGCACATTCTTTCACCAGAAACTGACAACTGCCCCTCTTGAATAAGTGGAAGGGAGAGAATGACTGTAGAAAAGATTTCATGATCAATCTCCACGAAAGAATGTTGCCGACCCCGGCAGGAATCGAACCATCCTCTTGATCACCAGTCAGACATGCATCCAACTGAGCTACCAAGGCTTGCCCATCAAAAATGAAAAATTTGGATAAAAATTTCCCATATTTTTCATATTTCTGCTGAAAATGTAGCTTGTGGGTACCCACAAGCTATGTTTTTGAGCAGAAATCACTACTACATAAAAGTGGGGTTTCAGAGAATCAAAATGATATAGGCATGTTTTTGTCATGAGCTCACAGACTTTACTGCCATTTTATAGGAGAGAGAACTTTTGCCACTCCTTACTTCGAAATTTTGAGGTCTTGGGTTGTGTCATTTTCAGAAATTTACATGGAAAATAGCTGAATTTTTTTTACAAACAGTGAAGGTCCTGATTAGATGCCATATTCTGCTCTTTTTGCCATATGGCTGGTAAAGGGTTTTCCATTTAAATGGATTAATCGGTGCGTGCTTCTTTACATCATGTTCATATGCCAAGTGATTTTGATGCAGATCAAACACAGCTCATCTAAACTGCCTAAATATACCTGCTGTGTTAGAATTTTAAATTTTTAGAATTTTTGATCACCAGTCAGACATGCATCCAACTGAGCTACCAAGGCTTGCCCATCAAAAATGAAAAAATTGGATAAAATTTTCCCATATTTTTCATATTTCTGCTGAAAATGTAGCTTGTGGGTACCCACAAGCTATGTTTTTGAGCAGAAATCACTACTACATAAAAGTGGGGTTTCAGAGAATCAAAATGATATAGGCATGTTTTTGTCATGAGCTCACAGACTTTACTGCCATTTTATAGGAGAGAGAACTTTTGCCACTCCTTACTTCGAAATTTTGAGGTCTTGGGTTGTGTCATTTTCAGAAATTTACATGGAAAATAGCTGATTTTTTTTTTTTACAAACAGTGAAGGTCCTGATTAGATGCCATATTCTGCACTTTTTGCCATATGGCTGGTAAAGGGTTTTCCATTTAAATGGATTAATCGGTGCATGCTTCTTTACATCATGTTCATATGCCAAGTGATTTTGATGCAGATCAAACACAGCTCATCTAAACTGCCTAAATATACCTGCTGTGTTAGAATTTTAAACACAGTTCTTTTGCACTTCCTAAATATGCCTGCTGTGTTAGAATTCTAAACACAGTTCTTTTGCACTGCCTAAATATACCTGCTGTGTTAGAATTTTAAACACAGTTCTTTTGCACTTCCTAAATATGCCTGCTGTGATAGAATTCTAAACACAGTTCTTTTGCACTGCCTAAATATACCTGCTGTATTAGAATTTTAAACACAGTTCTTTTGCACTTCCTAAATATGCCTGCTGTGATAGAATTCTAAACACAGTTCTTTTGCACTTCCTAAATATGCCTGCAGTGTTAGAATTCTAAAAACAGTTCTTTTGCACTGCCTAAATATACCTGCTGTGTTAGAATTTTAAACACAGTTCTTTTGCACTGCCTAAATATGCCTGCTGTGATAGAATTCTAAACACAGTTCTTTTGCACTTCCTAAATATGCCTGCAGTGTTAGAATTCTAAACACAGTTCTTTTGCACTGCCTAAATATGCCTGCTGTGTTAGAGTTCTAAACACAGTTCTTTTGCACTGCCTAAATATGCCTGCTGTGTTAGAATTCTAAACATAGTTCTTTTGCACGGCCTAAATAAGCCTACTGTGTTAGAATTTTAAACACAGTTCTTTGCATTGCCTAAACAGGCCTACTGTGATAGAATTGCAAGTTGAACAGCACAGTCAACATAATTATGGTTATTTTGATTTGTTTGTTTGATTTGTGGTTTAACAACCCCGTCAACACTGTATCGGTCATTTTGGAGATGTTGCTTCCTAGTTTGTGGGACTTTTACCCGACACCGAGATGAAATGACATCTCAAGCCATGTCTCCCAATGAAACCAATAGGGTTTATAAGCATGGATGGTCCGACTCACAACGCTTTGCCTGGGCAGGCTTAGGTCATCTAAACGGTTCACTAGTACTCGTGTGTGGTCGGTTTCAGCTCTTCGTGGAAGCGTCATGCAGCCCATCTATTTCTTAAAGCCCCGATGGGCAGGGGGGGTATGGTTATTTTGAGCAATTCATTATGATAACAAGCCCAAGTGCTAAAATGGACCAGCAGTTTTATATGATGTTTTTCTTTATTATCCTTATTTTCTAGTCCAAACAATTGAGGTGGTTCTAGCTGGTACCATAGTTACCGTTTGTATTCGGACAGACATGCCTGAGCAAACAGAGTAACCCCATATGAGACGCCGCAGAATGCGGCATCTCATCAGGGTCTACACTGTTTTATACTCTCTTAGACACAACATCAGGCGGTAAATTTAACTTAGAACAAGTATGGTAAGGAGTTGAGGTGTCCGAATACTAAGGTTAAATAGGGTATTCCCGAAATGCCTTCTGGCCTTGACCTATGAGTACAATGTAACCCTCAGTGACTCAAATGACCCCAATCTAAAACAAACCATCATGGTCCAAAAGGTGTTCTTGCCATTGAGTCTTGTTTGTTTGTTGAGGTTTTATGTCACCGTCAAAACTATTGAGGTTATTTTGGTGACATTGCTTCCGATTTTGTGGGACTGATGAAATGACATCTCAAGCCCTACTGCCCAAAGATATCACTAATTTCAGGACTCACGTCACTTTCCGTTGGTAGGCTTTGACATTCTAAGCCAATTACATGTACCAGTACTCAAGTTCGGTCAGTGCAGGAGCATCAAGCAGCCAAATCGATTTATCCAAGCCCTGATGAGTGGGCTGGGGGTGCTCCAGTAAAGTGGAACACCCCCACCCATCAGGACTTGTCGAAACAGACTGCATGGTGCTTCCCCACAGAGCTGAAACACTGAAAATCATCCACTTATACTAAAGCTTCAATTTCCTAAAACATACCTGAGGTATTTGTGTAGTTTTCCCACTGCCAGTCTCACCAATAATAATAACAGACTTGTTTCTATGAATCTCCTGAATAAGTCTCTTTCTTACAGGATAGATGGGTAACTGGGTACGCTCCTGGTGAATTTTCTGATAGTAATCCTCTGAAAATAATACAGCTGACCTGCCAATAACAGCAACTGTAATTGGCAGGGTTAAATGTTGTCTGTTATTGGCATCTACTTTGGTGTTAGCAGCTCATTGTAAAAGTCATTCATCATTGCAAACATTGTGGACAGGAGCAGTCTGATCATGGTCCACACTGTTTGCCTGTAAGCAAAAATATGTTTGAAAAGTTTGGAAGATGATGCAGCAGACGACATAAACAGACAACATTTTCAAATGCAGTTTCTTTGGGTCTTGCAAGATGCAGCAGATGACATACATGTAAATAGGCAACATTTTCTGATGCAGTTTCTTAGTGTCTTGCAAGAAGACGCAGCAGACGACATAAACAGACAACATTTTCTGATGCAGTTTCTTAGTGTCTTGCAAGAAGACGCAGCAGACGACATAAACAGACAACATTTTCTGATGCAGTTTCTTAGTGTCTTGCAAGAAGACGCAGCAGACGACATAAACAGACAACATTTCAGATGCAGTTTCTTAGTGTCTTGCAAGAAGACGCAGCAGACGACATAAACAGACAACATTTTCTGATGCAGTTTCTTAGTGTCTTGCAAGAAGACGCAGCAGACGACATAAACAGACAACATTTTCTGATGCAGTTTCTTAGTGTCTTGCAAGAAGACGCAGCAGACGACATAACAGATGACATTTTCAGATGCAGTTTCTTAGCGTGTTGCAAGGAGATGCAGCAGACAATATAAACAGACGACATTTTCTTAGGATTTTAAGGCTTAACGGAAATAAATGTTGGATCTTCCTGTTTGCCTTCCTAGTAACTATGTTCCTCGAAAAAAAGGGCTTGCTCTTAACGCTCTGCATGCTGGGTATTTTTTTCAGCAGAACTTCCTGTTTGCCTTCCTAGTAACTACATGTAGGTCCCTCTGAAAAAGGGGCTTGCTCTTAATACTCAGCATGTTGGGTATTTTTTTCAGCAGACTCCATATTGAAAGTTTCTTCTTTTTCTCAGAAATAATGGATTTGACCTCTCATGCCAATTGTCTCCAGAGCTCTCAAATCCTGTTTTCTGGCAAAATTAAGTGAAAATATCGCATTCTTTAGTAAAGAATGTATTAAGAAAAACAAGTAAGAACAGCGTTTTTGCTTGCAAAACCCACACTCACGGGTTGCTTGTGAGTCCCTCAAAATTACTCGCAAAAATGCAAGGAGTATTGCAACCACATGCATGACATATTTTGCGCAAGACACTGGACCAATTGAACCAGCTTAAGCAGTCTGATCACCGAATCACAATTCATCTCTCCAAAACCTTTCTTCTCGTTTTTTGGAACGTCCCTGAAATGAATGACATTTGCTTGTCAAATTAACTTGATGCAATGGGATTCATTGAAAGTTATTTCATAGAAGTTTGAACAGTTTTGAGTCCACGGGTGTATGAGTCTGGTATCGCAACTCGTGCGGTAAAAAATCAGATACTGAACACGTCATGCGCAATATTTTGGAGAGATATTTTCAAAATCTTAGATAATTCACGACTCTTGTGTGAGAATCATGCGTGTCCCGCGCATACTACACCAAAACCTCTTTATAACACTTTTAACCCTTGTTCTGCTGAGTCTGGATATGCCTTTTCTTTGAAACAATGTAGATCCAGATCAGATGGCTTCTGAAGAAGCCATCTGATCAGGATCTACATTGTTTGTCATTCAGATTGTGAATTTGTTGTAATAATTTGCTACAGGTAATCTGATTGGTTGATAATCGGTAGTTGGTGTGGCATATATGAATATGCAGCAGGTCAAGGGTTAATGGGTCCAAGGCAGAAACCATGTTAGTTAAACAACCCTGTTATATCCAAACAAAAATGTATAGATTATATAGAACAAGAAATCTGCCGAAGGCTATGTCGCGCCTATGGGGCGCAAAGTCCTCGAACCATGATATCGAGGCCAAGGTCAAACACAGATGCTTGCATAAAAGTTGCCATTCTTAAATGCAAGCTTGTACTTAATATCATTAATGAAGCTCTAATAATTCTTAGAGATATGAACTTAACCATTAGGGTGAACGCTAGGGTGGTCACGATATTATACAAAGTCAGTTAACCATGAAATGTAGGTCAATGTCAAATATGGCTGCTTGCATTTAAGTTGCCATCCCCAGATACAAGTTTGTACCACGTATCATTAATGAAGCTCTGATAGTTCTTGAGAAATAACTTTGACCATTAGGCTGAACACTAGGGTGGTCGCAATTATTTACAAAGTCTATGAACCATAAAATGTAGGTCAAGGTCAAATATGGATGCTTGCATTTATGTTGCCATCCCTAGATACAGGTTTGTGCTAAGTGTCATAAATGAAGCTCTTATAGTTCTTGAGACATGAACTTGAACATTAGGGTGAATGCTAGGGTGGTCGCAATAGTTTACAGAGTCAGTGACCCATAAAAAGTAGGTCAATGTCAAATATAGATGCTTGCATTTAAGTTGCTATCCCCAGATACAAGTTTGTGCCAAGTGTCATTAATGAAGCTCTTATAGTTCTTGAGAAGTAAACTTGACCATTTGGGTGAACGCTATATCGTGCCGTGCTAATAGCAGGCGCGACAAAAATGATTTTTGTCTATATAATCTATACATTTTTGGGATCCATCTTGAAACCGTGTTATATCCATAGCTGTGTTATAATGAACCGTGTTATAATGAGGTTGTGGTGTACTCACAAAATAGATCACAAAAGGATTATTTTCTCAAAACGCATCATAGATAGAATCTTCCCGAGACCAGAAGTCATTTGAGCCTCCTCCCTCCTAACAATGACAACACAATGCCCCCATCCATCGGGGCTAGAAGAAATAGATTGGACTGCATGGTGCTTCTGCAAAGAGTTCGAACCAACTGAATATAAGTACTGGTGAACGGCTTAGGTCTAAGCCTGCCCAGGAATATAAGAATCTCATATGGGTGTGAGTGGTGGATGGAAAAATCCGTCCTGAGGGACACTGTCCGGCATCACGAGGCTTGCCGAGTGATGCCGGACAGTGATCCCGAGGGACAGATTTTTCTATCCTTCCCTCACACCCATATTTGATTCTTTTTCTTGTGTATCTTCCATTTTTTAGCGAGGATTTTTAATGCTGCAGTCACTTCGGTTACCAACGTCTGCCATATTGTGTTGACACTGCAGGAATGTTTAGTGACGTCACGTAATGTGCCGTGACGTCAACCTTAACGACGGCGCATACGAGGTCGTAATCAACCAGTGCATTCATCAAACACGCGATTATATTAGATTTTGGGTCAGAACATAAATTTCTATCCAAAGGAAAAATCACGGATTTCCTTGTCTGGTGTGCAAGAAAAGTGGTGTTTGCTGGACGTTTCCTTAAACAGTTTCTTTGAATCTTTGGGCAGTAGGGCTTATCTCAATGTCGGGTAAAAGTCCCACAAAATCAGAATCAGTCTCCAAAATGACCTAACTACAGGAAATAGTGTTAATGGAGACATATAAAAACCAATGTTAACACTGACCCATTATATTTTTTGTTTTGTAATTGTGGTAGGAAAATAAAATGGTAAAGCCAAAGTTTAGGGATACTAATTCATTGCTCAAGATACTGATAAGGATAATTTTTGTTTAAGAAATAGATCAGTTCTAGCTGTGATTTGATGAGGACTAAATCACAGTTTGGTGGTCAGTTGTAAAGTAGACAAATCACATGCATTTAGTGCGCGTGATTTCTCTACCTACAACTGACCAACAGTGATTTATTACTCAACAAATCACTGGCTAGAGCTGAACTTTTTTTATTCTAACCCGCTGAAAATCGGCAATAATGTTGTTGTTTCCTTTAAATTCCCCACAACCTTTCGCCATTATTAAAAGAAATCCCGCAAAAACTATTGACTGTAATACATGCATTTATGTGCTTTTGTAATGTTTTTGATGCGAGAAAGTGACGTTACACCTTTAAATTTCAAAGAATCTATGACCAACGTCATAAATTGCCACTTTTAATGACGTCAGTTACTGTGCAAAAAAATCACAGGACGAAAGAGCATGACGAGTGACATCGTCACTCGTCAAGCTCTTCCACCTTGTGATTTGTTGCACAATAATTCATAGTTCCTTTCCATTGCCTGTTTTGTTTGTTTGTTTGATTTGAGGTTTAACGTCCCCATCAACACTGTATAGGCCATTTTGGAGACTTTGCTTCCAATTTTGTGGGACTTTTACCCGACACTGAGATGAAATGTGATCAAAGGATAGTTTTTGTCAATTCTCCATAAAAACCTATGTTATGGGTATTCATTAGAACCACCTCAACAAGGCAGTTCTAATGAATACCCACAACATAGGTTTATATGCAGAAATAAGGAAAACCATCCTTCAATTATCACAAAATACACACCTTATCCGCCGCTACGAATTGCAGCACGGTACATGTACTCAACTTTTGATGAAAAGCTTGCTTTTTCATCGCTGCCATGTTTGATGTTCAATAGCTTATGGGTGAATATGATAAGAGTGCAATTTTGCCTTCATGCCTAAAACATGTATTGAAACAAGGCATGAAAATCTTGGTTGTCTCGGTCAATTGGAAATGGGATAGGCTGGTTACTAATTGACTTGCCCTTGTAGGTTAATTGTTACCAACCTCCATTCTGGGAGAACTTCATTCTTTTAGCAGGTGTTCCTTCTCCAGACTGAAACATCCTTAAGTTTGTCAAGTAAGCCTGATAATCTGAAATGAAAAAAATACATCATTACGAAACCACGCCTACCGGTATAGAAATACAGTATAAACTTTACTGCTGAAAAATCTAAAATCTTAAGGGGAATGGGAACACCTAGCAGATTTTTCCGCCATTTTTCTAAGGGAGATAACTTTCGGGACTTCCTGTTGGCTTTTCTATAAGCCCTGTCCCACTGAAAAAGGGGTCAACTCTTAAAGGAAAGAATTTGCTCCTCTGGAGCAAATTCTTTTCTTTAAGAGTTGACCCCTATTGACATGGGAGACAAAAATACTTTTGCAGGAGTTACCTCCCCTGAAGGTGTTCCCATTCCCCTTAAGATAAAAAATTGTCATATTTTTGTTATTTCTGCTCAAAATATAGATTGTGAGTACATGTTAGAACCGCATCATCGAGGCGGTACTAACGAGTACCCATAATCTATATTTTAGAGCAGAAACAAGACTAGAAATGTGTCCATAGGACACGGATGCCCCCGCCTGAAAATATGTCTATGTTCTTATTAATCCATAGAAAGTTATTGACGGTGTTTAAGTTTTGGACCCTTTTTTTCACATTTGACCTCTAATTATGACCTTGGAGGTACATGTAAGGACCTTGGTTTTGTGTGAGGCAGATTGTCTCATGATACCAACATTTCTGCCAAGTAATTTCAAAATCCATCCAGAAATAAGAAAGTTATTGACTGTGTTTAAGTTTTTATCCCTTTTTTAGACCTTTGACCTCTAAGTATGACCTTGACCTTGGAGGTACGGACCGGAGTTTTGCATGTGATACATCGTCTAAGATGGTTAACATTTCTACAAAGCAATTTCAAAATCCATCCAGAATTAAGAAAGTTATTGACTGCGTTTAAGTTTTGGACCCTTTTTTTACCTTTGACCTCTAAGTATGACCTTGACCTTGGAGGTACGGACCTGGGTTATGCATGAGATACATCGTCTAAGATGGTTAACATTTCTACAAAGTAATTTCAAAATCCATCCAGAATTAAGAAAGTTATTAACTGTGTTTAAGTTTCAGACAGACGAACAAATGAACAAACGGACAGGGGCAACGCTATATGCCCTTCCACCATTCTTCGGATGGCGGGGGTATAAAAAATAAAGTCTACCCCTGTAAACCCCAGTTTAACTATATAATAAAAGTGGGGTTCAAGTGGGTCAAAATTATATAGGCATGTTTTCGTGATGAACAAGAGGCCCAAGTGGGCCAAATATTGTTCACTTGGATAAGGCTGATCATGATACATATGCTACTTTTGTGCCATGGTGGCAATCTTGGCTATCAGACCAGATTCCTTTAGCAATTCTGAATCTGTATGTTACCTTGATGTCTCTGATTGAGTTTCTGAACAGCTTCATCTGACTTAGATTGCACCCGCCCATGGGGGCATGCTTCCACGCAGACCTGAAACCGACCCTCACACTAGTACTGGTAAACCGCTTAGAGGATCTAAGCCTGCCCATGCATATAAACCCCATTGGTTTCATTGGGCCGCAGGGCATGAGATGTCATTTCATCTCAATGTCAGGTAAAAGTCCCACAAAATTGGAAGCAATGTCTCCAAAATGACCTTAAACATTAAACCTAGGTAGATCAGTTGGAAACACTTCTGACTGGTGACGACTGGCCAGCACAGTCAGATGCGCATCTGACTGGTGACCAGGCGGACGCGGGATCGGGCATTTTCTTTTGTCTTTCGTGGAGACTGATCATGAAATCTTCTCTAACCTTTACCCTGCTGTTCGCGACAACCCCTATCTTTGCAAACAGTGTAGATCCAGATCAGATGGCTTCTGAAGAAGCCATCTGATCAGGATCTACACTGTTTGGCATTCAGTTTATGAATTTGTAGCAATAAATTACATCAAGTAATTTGATTGGCTGATAGAAAGAAATGGGTGTGGCTTAAATGAATATTCAGCAGGTTAAAGGTTAAGTTCATTCTCCCTATGCCACTGATTCAAGAAGATTTTTGTCAGTTTCTGGCAAAAGAATGTGGGCTGTACTGGTTACCTGGGGCCAGTTGTTCAAAGCATCGTTAGCTTAACGAGCTCGTTAGTGGTCATATTGTTAACTCTTCTAGCAAGTACAATATTGTAAATTTTGGCATTTTTGCAGAAAAAATGTGAGCAGCTTTTGCGGATGCAAAAGCTGCTCACATTTTTTCAGCAAAAACTTCAGCATATTTGCCATATTTAATGATCAAAGTTTTAACGATACGTTAACTAACGACGTCGTTAGTTTTGAACAACTGGCCCCAGGTTATGGTCAGTAAAAAGTTTTTGCGAGGGGGTGGGAGAAGATGAGAGAGGAAAATTGATTTTATGTGGTCACAATCTTCGCTATTGGTTCCATCTTGAAGTTTACCATTTAGGACAATAAGAAATAAGCAACAAATGACGACTCAGATCGGCCTACGCATCTGATTCTTCCTTAGTAGAAAACAGTTGTTTTTTTTTGCTGTGCGCTGGCTCATTTACATCAAGATAATAGAAGCAGGGTTAAACTGATACACAGATTAGTAGGAGCAGATTAGACTTTGAAGATTACCAAGACTAATCAGACAGCACCCTGGTTGATACACGGGCTTAACTGACCATTAGTTTAACCTGGCAAAGACGTTTCAAACGTGAACCGGCAAAAAACAACGGCACAATCAGCAAGAATGTGCCACATCATGTGAAAACCTGTTTCATTATTTGTGTGCAACAAAGGGGGCGGTCAGTCTGCACATCCATGCAATTTGATCAGCACATTTTAATCTGCTGCGAGTTTATAGCTGAGCTGACCGGTTTGTGTCTTGACCTCGTCGCTGAATACCGTTTTATCAGCACTTTAATACCAGATCTTATTATATAGGATATATATATATAGGATAGATGGAGCAGATTTGACTGACTTTACAAAGACATCAGCCATTTTCTGTTAGATATGTTTGTTTGATTTGAGATTTAACGTCCCCGTCTACAATGAATAGGTCATTTTGGAGACGTTGCTTCCAATTTTGTGGGACTTTTATCTGACACTGAGATGAAATGACATCTCAAGCCCTGTCATCCAATGAAACCATTATGGTTTATAAGCATGGATGGTTAGCCTCTCACCACTATGCCTGGGCAGGCTTAGATCCTCTAAGCGGTTTACCAGTACCTGTGTGCAGTTGGTTTCAGCTCTGCATGGAAGCATCATGCAGCCCATCTATTTCTTCAAGCCCTGATGGGCTGGGGAGCGTCCATTAGATTAGACTCACTAAGGCCTTTCAAATGTGAACCCGCTTTTACCAAAATATGGACCCTTAGATGAAGCGCTAACAGTTTGTTTTCCATTTTGTGACATGCAACTTTTTTCATGCAGTGCCTCATTGATTATACAGCAGCATGTGACGGCGCGGAGAATTTCCCTGTCACATTCTTTTGTGGAGATTGATCATGAAATCTTTTCTACGGTCATTCTCTCCCTTCCGCTGATTCAAGAAGGGCAGTTGTCTTGTTTGTTTGATTAGGTTTAACGTCCCCTGTCAACATTGCATAGGTAACTTTGGAGATGTTGCTTCCAGTTTCGTGGGACTTTTACCCAACATTGAGATGAAATGACATCTCAAGCCCTGTTGCCCAATGAAACAAAGTGTTTATAAGCATGGACGGTCCAACTTGCATGTAGCTTTGCCTGGGCAGGCTTAGATCCTGTAAGCAATTTACCAGTACTCGTGTGCGGTCGGTTTCACCTCTGCGTGGAAGCATCATGCAGCCCATCTATTTCTTCTATCTATCTATCTATCTATCTATCTTCTTATACTGCGTCGGTCACATTTGACCATTACCGCAGGTGTATATTACATACACTCCAGGTTTTGCAGGATGAAAGCCTACACAGTAATCATGTAATTACGGTAGGGATCTTTAACCTGCACAGGGGATGGTTCTCCCTGCACAGGGGGCCTGCAGTTAAGGTTCCTCAATACATTTGCACAAGAAAAATATAGGTGTGAGATTTGCATGTTATTTTTTCCAAAAATATGACCCTGATTTCCTTTTAAAGTGCCTGTCCTAGAAGAAAAAGGTCTGGAGATACCAACGATTATTACAGCAAGTACTTTTTTGCATTAGCTACATCTCTGTGCCTTTGAAAATAAATGCAATTCTGTATTTTCGCTTTTACCAGGAAAAAAATGAAACTGCTTTCTAGCCTTTTTACAAGTTACTAAAACAGCTGCAGATCAATAGTTCACATCAAATACTAGTGACTCGGACCAAGCTTTCTATCAAAAAGCCTCCCTAAATTGAAAACCAGAAAAAAAACTTTGACATGTTTTTCTTCATGGGCGCCGCCATCTTCTTTTTTTGCGGTAAAATTGAATGCTCAGAATGCTCAGAATTTATGCATTCCATATTTAATTTTGCCCATCATCAATGAATATACCTTGAAAATTCAGCTATGTATCCTTCTCCCTGCATACAGCATTATGACATCGCCTATCTTGGAAGCCTGTCATCACTGATAAATTATTGTAGCTGTCAAATTGAGGAATTATCCATCTTGCCAACTAAAATTGTATTCATACGCCTTGGAACTAATTTCCCAAAAATAACAATGGCACACCATTGTTTTTAATTTAAAACGTAATATTCAAATTTGAAACTGTCTTGCAACAAATTTCAGATACTTTCTAACATAATTTGTTTGTTACTTTATGAAAAGTATGCATTCATTTTCCGAACTATTTTTTTGTGTAACATCATCCTGATTGTGTTGTTTGGTCCAGCTGCAAGTAAACACATTGAAAAAAATAAAATTTTCAAGCTTTTTTCATCAAAACATATTACATGCATTTGGGCTTCTGTGAGTTTTAACCAGCCTACACATTGGTTAGTAGGTGACACAACAGATCATTTAATAGATTAGATAAATATAACCTTTGTGTTGTCCAGAAGTTCAACTGTCAAAAAATCACTGATTTGTTTATGGTGGCTCATGTGAACCAATGTAACAAACCAATGGGTAAACATCATTTCTATACCATTGCAGTTATTGGCAGTTGCACAAAGTTTCTGGTGCTGAACAGGCTGCTTGCAGTCCTTCAGTTCAATTATGGGGATAGACTGTTGGCTTCTCTTAATTTCAATTTTTTGTTTTTGATTTATCAAGTATCAAATCACCCATCCTGTAAACACAATCAGTAACACAGGGAAACTTTGGTGCAGTGATTGCATGAATTGTTATAAATTGCATGACTGAAATATATAAAATGAATAACTGAAAGCACCAAAGAAGGGCAATCATTTTACAAGCTAAATGCAAGAGATTTTAACACCTCAACCCAATCAATGAGATTGTTGCCAAATTGGTAGAACTGATCATTTTTGGCTACCATACACTGAATTTAAAATAGTACCAGGTGAGATAAATTTAAATTTTTGGGAATCATTAATTTTCAGTACTATTTAGGTATTTTACTTGAAATTCCTCTGTTGCAGTATCTAAAGGCAACCTTGAGCCACATTTCTATGATAGTATTTTACACATTGTGGTTCTGTGGATTGAGATATCATTTTTTTGCAAAACCAAGGAAAAATGCAATAAATTAAAAAAATGGTGACTTTAGAATAAAAATCTTTGGCTTCCATATTCTTTCATTTACATGGACTACCATCTGATGAAGGTCTTTTTGGGTAATTATTTGCAAATATGATTTTTAGTACCTCAAATATAGCTAAGTAACTGTATTGAGGAACCTTAACGTCCCGATCCGAAGGACGGTGCACTTTATGACATTCATCCCTGCAAATGATGCCAATGGAGCGTGTTCGGACACCGAAATTTTATCCCCGCTGCCGGGGATCGAACCCGGGACCTCTAGCATCAGAGGCAAGTGCACTAACCACTGAGCTATCACGCTCCTGAGAAACCCTTATGGACAGGGGCCGAAAGGGCAGTTGTCAGTTGCTGGCGACAGAATGTGCACTGTACTGGTTAACGGCTTCAGTATAAGCCTGCCCATAATAGTGTGGATAGATAAACTGACCTGCTTAAAAATGACCTAAAATAGCGTTGACTGGGCCATAAAACAAGTGCCGGAGGTCAGGATACTGAGACCGTGTTCCTTGCATTTTTTCTCTTTCTTCAATTACTGCTACTCACTCACATTCCGAGTGGTAACCAGTACTTTTTTTAAGCAATGTGGATGAAGACTGCCAATTATAGGCCTGTATCACTGACTTGCATTTGCTGTAAGTCTCTGGAGCACATCATCGTGGGCAAAATCATGCAACATCTTTCAGAGCACAAGATCCTTGTCGAATCCCAACATGGATTTAGAAGCGGTAGGTCATGTGAGACCCAGCTTGTCCAGTTCATCCACGACCTACAGGAAAACCTGGACGGGGCCCATAATAGGGGTCACAAACAAACAGACCTAATTATTATGGACTTCGCTAAGGCTTTCGATAAAGTCCCCCACAGAAGACTTCTGTATAAACTGGAGTACTATGGTATCCGAAATGATACCCTCCAGTGGATTTCTGCTTGGCTATCCGGACGAACACAAAGAGTCGTACTTGACGGTGTTTGCTCTGACCCCGCCCCGGTGCTGTCTGGTGTCCCACAAGGTTCCGTGCTGGGACCGATATTGTTTTTGATTTTTATTAATGACCTGCCAGACAACATCAACTCTACAATCCGCCTTTTCGCTGACGATTGTGTACTGTATAGAAATATAAGAGGGTCTGATGACCTACAGATACTTCAAGATGACTTGGAAAAGTTGGCTACCTGGGAAGAGGCATGGCTCATGAAATTTAATGTCGCCAAATGTCACTCTATGAGAGTGACAAGGCACCCCCCACATAAACAGATGGTCCATGGTTATACATTACATAACCAGGTTTTAGAGAACGTTTCTTCTGCTAAATACTTAGGAGTTCAAATCACTGATGACCTCGAGTGGGGTCAACACATTAATGAGATAACTAGTAAGGCTACTAAGACACTCGGTTTCCTTCGTAGAAATTTGGCCTTCGCACCGAGGGAAACCAAGGATGCTGCATACAAAACCTTAGTCCGCCCCAAGCTTGAATATGCAGCTCCAGTTTGGATGCCCTATCATCAAAAGGAGACTGATAGAATAGAAAAAGTTCAGAGGACTGCTGCTCGCTGGACCTGCAGACGTTGGCGCAACCAAAGTACGTTGGAGAGATGCTTGAAGAACTCCAGTGGCCGACTCTGCAGGAAAGGCGAGAGCAGGCTTCGCTGACTCTATTCTATAAAATCCACAATAATTTAGCCATTATAGATAAGAGTAGGTACCTATCTGAAGCTGGTGGAGGATGTAGGAGAACCAGGTCCCATCCCTTTCAGTATCACCGTCCTAATGCTTATACGGATGGTTTTAAGAGTTCTTTTTTCCCCAGGACAATTGCAACTTGGAATGGCCTTAGAATCGAAGCTGTCTCTTCTGAGACAGTTGATGGGTTTAAGGCCAAAATTTAATATCCTAGGGATGGGCAGGGGATAGGCATGGATTCCTTCCCCTGATGGCTTCTTGTAAATAGTTTTTATCTGCTGGTGGCTGTGTCACAAAGCTCTTTTTGGGGGTGGGGATTGAAAACATTTGTGCCAGGTCTCGGGTCGTTTCGCCCGTGAGTCGTTTCGCCCATGAGTCGTTTCGCCCGTGAGTCGATTCGCCCTGGGTAGTTTCGCCCGTGGGTCGTTTCGCCCTGATTAGGTGGGTCGTTTCGCCCTTATTTTTTTTTATAGCCCTATTGATTGAGGTTATGTTTGTTTTGGTATGTAAAGGGATTGATGTGGGTATTGGGAGTTCCGGAAAACATGGTTTTGCCCTCATGTGGTGCAGCTGGACGACCTACTGACGGCTTCTATGTCACGTTTGAGCAACTGAGCTACCACCTATTTGAGAAAGATATTCGAGCTCACATAAGGTTAACAAGTTTTTACTATAAAATGGGATTTATGGGATTTATGGCTGTGTAAAAATGACTGTTAATATTTAAAAAATGTGGCATATTTTTCTTTCTGCTCAAAACTTAGATTTTGGATTAGAACCGTTCTAGAATCAGAAATGAGGGAAATAAAGTATATGCCAAAAACCATTTTTCACTGTATAAAGTTGGGTTTAGAGGGGACGTTATTGCATAGACTTGCAAACATGATGTTTTATTTACTTATCAGTTGTTCTTTCTGCACATATAGTGGCGTGATATAACTGGTTATAGTATTACGTTAATTGTGTTGACGGGGACGTTAAACCTCAATTCCAACAAACAAAATATTTTTAAACAGTGGTGTTTGATTAAAAGTTTACAAAACTTAAAGAGGAGTAATAATCAATATTACACCTTAAGTGTCATGTGTAAAAAGTTGGTTTAACTTTTATACAGACTCTACTGTAGCTCAGCCTTGGTAGGAATAGAAACATAACGTTTTATACTTTCTTTTCATTTTCCCCCATAATTTTATGCATAACAAAACACATATTTTACATTATAAACATATAACAAAGCATTACATTGAAATCATAGCATCACACAGTGTTGCGCCGAGAGGGGGCCATGGGGCCATTTGCCTACCTAAAGTCATTGATGGCCCTTTCAACATTAAACATGGGGCCCGGATGACCCTCAAAAATCAACAACGTTGCTTTTATTTTATTTACTGAAGCCCCTTTAAAATATAAAATGACCCTTTGGAAAATGTCATAAGGGCCATTGGTGTCCCCCAAGCAATCGAGCCTAGGCACAACACTGATCACATGAACATGTCCGTGGAATGAACACCCCCTAAACCCCACCTTATATGAAGAAAACTGGGGTTTAGTGGCGTATATATTATTTTTGTTATTTCTGCTACAAGACAAAGCTTGTGGGTACTCGTTAGAACCGCCTCAACCTATGTTTGCAGTATAGATAAGAAAAAGTACCACAGATTTTCATAATAAAAATAGTCATTTTAGAGATGTGAAAACCTGCACTATGTCGCACGGCTGTATTATCGTACTGGTCTGTTTAATAATTTGCATTACGAAAACATGCTTCTTCAAATACTGGTAAAATTGTACCATCAAATAAAAAACCAAAATTGTTCTGATCAAAGATTCTGATATTTTTCATATTTCTGCTCGGACCTTGCTACTGCAGACATCCACATCCTGTGGAAGGAGTTTGTCACTAAACTCCAGCAAGGTATTGACACTTGTATCCCTACTCGACAAGCCAAAACACGTAATGGCCTCCCGTGGATTGATAAAGAAATCCACCGCCTCATGCGCAGGAGAGATAGGCACTACAAGCGCTGGACAAGGTCTGGTCGACCTACTGACCAGAAAAAGTTCCTAGATTATAAACACCTGGTGCGCCGTGTATCTGAAAGGGCCTATGAAAGGTACATCGGTGATATACTTGGAATGAACCAATCAACAGATGACCCTGATAGTCCCATCAAGGTCAACACCAAGAAACTATACTCCCTATTAAAACATTCAAAGCAGGACAACAGCAGCATATCATCCCTAAAGGCTAATGGACAGACTCACACATCAGATGTAGACAAAGCAAACACTCTCAACCAGCAGTTTCAATCAGTTTTCAGTCCCAAGTCCCCCATAAGTTTGAAAGCCCTTGCCCAAATGACTCTGCAGGACCTGCATGATTCCGGAGTCGCCCAGCCCTTCCAGCCCAGCCCTTATACGAATATGCCGGACATTCAAATCTCAGCCAATGGTATTGAATGCCTTCTTAAAAAGCTCAACCCCCATAAGGCATCAGGTCCAGACCAGCTGAAACCTATAGTACTCCAAAACCTCCACAAAGAGCTAGCCCCAATCCTCCAAATAATTTTCCAAAAGTCTATTGACCAGGGAAAATTGCCCACCATATGGAAAGAGGCCAATGTATCCCCCATATTCAAAAAGGGGGATAAAACTGATCCTGCCAACTATCGCCCTATCTCCCTAACATGTGTTCTATGCAAAGTGCTAGAACACATTGTTGCTTCCAGTATGTCCAAGCACTTCAACAGCCAGAACATCCTTTATGAACTACAGCATGGGTTCCGAGAGAGGCGCTCCTGCGAGACCCAATTAATCATGTTGATAGATGAATTATCTAGAAACATGCAATTAAGAAAACAGACTGATTTAATTTTACTGGATTTCAGCAAAGCTTTTGACAAAGTCGCCCACGAAAAACTTTTACAAAAACTTCACTACTACGGCATCAGGGGCGGCACTCTAAATTGGATCAAAAATTTCTTAGATAACAGGTCACAGTCTGTTGTCACTAATGGTACCAACTCCAGCATTATCCCGGTCTCCTCTGGTGTCCCGCAGGGCTCTGTTCTCGGACCTATACTGTTTCTTGCATACATAAATGACCTCCCAGAGCAGGTTAGGTCAAAAGTCCGACTCTTTGCTGACGACACAGCAATGTACTTATGCATTAGCTCCTTGTCTGAAGCAAATCTCCTTCAAGAAGATCTCTGCAAATTGGAGCTATGGGAAAAGGCCTGGGACATGAACTTCAATCCGACAAAATGTCAGGTTTTACATGTCACCAGGCTGAAGACACCCATTCCCTCCAAATACTTCCTTCATAACACTGAACTTGAAAGTGTGTCTGCTGCAAAGTACCTTGGGGTCACAATATCTGACGACCTCAGCTGGGGAACGCACATAGACAATGTCACAAAAAAGGCAAATCAAACCCTCGGCTTTATTAAAAGAAATATCAAAGTACACAACCAAGACCTTAAGTCCACAGCATACAAAACCCTTGTCCGACCGCAATTGGAATATGCTTCCAGTGTCTGGTCACCCCATACAGCTACAGATATCTACAAACTCGAATCTGTCCAACGCAGAGCTGCCAGGTGGGCCACACGAGACTATAGGTACACATCAAGTGTTACAGCTATGCTTGGAAAACTCCAATGGCGTCCACTAGATCAGAGACGCATTGACAATCGCCTTATCATGCTATACAAGGTCACACATGACCTTGTTGCAATCCCTGTCTCAGATTACCTCACACCAAATCGCAGAGAGTCGAAATTTATCCACCCTTTGGCATACAAGCAAATCCCCACCCAGACCAACTATTACAAGTACAGCTTCTTCCCAAGATCAATTATACACTGGAACGCTCTTCCAGCCTATATTGTCTTGCTACCAACCTTGGCACAGTTCTGTCTTGCTGTCTGCCAGGTGGTGCATGTGTCCCCCTAAGTCACTAGATTCTGTTTTATCTTTTAACTATACTAACTTTCTTTTTGCACTGTATAAACTCATTTCACCTACTTTGCTTACCTTTTATTTCAGCTAACCCCCTTTAGCACTTGGTATACCGGATACCCTTCTGTTGTCCTCTTATGAGGTTAAGAAGTAACGGAAGAAAGAAAGAAAGGGAGCTCGGTTGAAACGCCTCGGCGAAGGGGTTCTAACGATCACCAACGGTCTGTGTATTTTGGGGCGGAAATATGAAAAACAATGTGTTGTATGTTCGTTGTGTGTTTTGTGGGTAGTACCCATAGTCTGCAATTTCTGCTGCAGGCATGGAATGTGGGTGGTCGTTAGTTCATCCGTCAATCTATCAACGCAAAACTCCACCCATTTATTCATTTATTTATTCATCCATCTGTCCATTTACTCATCCATTCCGTTTGTCACTCCCTTGAAATATAATTGTGGCGAAACGACCCACGGGCGAAACGACTCACGGGCGAAACGACCCACCAGGTAAGGGCGAATCGACCCACCCCCAAAATCAGGGCGAAACGACTCAGGGCGAAACGACCCGGCGAAACGACCCACGGGCGAAATGACCCGGAACCTTTGTGCCACACCCCAAACCTGTTATCATGGTCAGAATTGACCGAAAACAGTATCGGGAGAAAGAAAGAAAGAAAGAAGACTGAAGTGCCTTGCTCGAGGGTTCAACAGAATGGCCAACGTGAGGCTCGAGCCCGCAAACCTCTTGATCACAAATCCAATGCGCTACCACTGCACCAACAAGCAGCGACTCCTGAAAATAAGTGTAATAGAAAATACCAAACAACCAGTGTTAGCGATGCTCACAATTCAATGGTTCAATCAAAAACACGTGGACAACATTGTTTTTATTTATTTTCACCCAGGTGGTCAAAATTATGCTATAAGTTTTTACGTATTCGCCGGGTATAACGAAATACTGTAGTTGTCCTGTAGGGAATAGAATAGAATAGAATAATTTTTATTGCACAGATTTTCCCATAATTTGGGTCATAGGCAAATCAATGGCATATGGCAACAAACAAATGATGAACAATACCCACCCCCTTCGAAGCACACACATCCACACACAATACTAACGCACATGCATGATAAAATCATCATCAGTGACGGAATACACAGTCAATGGTTTGGAGTGTGAGATTAAAAATCATTTTTAAAAAATCATGTAATACAGCATTCTTTTATGTATTTACCGATAGCTGTAACAACATTTTTGTTATCATTTGTCATTAGCTCAAAGAATGCTTTAGACGGATCAAGACTTTACAAAATGTTTAGATCTTTTAGAGAGTCATAAAGTGTTTTCCTTTGGTCTTCATACTTTTGACATTGACACAGAAAGTGAACTTCGTCTTCAACAAGGTAACATACAGTGCATAATCTTTCATCTGGACGTTCACCCAAATATCTACCACGTTCAATGCTAAGCCTGTGAGCTCTGACTCTAAAAGAATATAAAGATAGAGATACAAATTTTATTTAAAGTCGGAAGTTTTCAACAAATGTAACATTAGCTATTAGCATAAGTAATGTTAAACCCTTTCTTATAGTTGTATCATAAATATAATCAAGATAAGACTCAAAACAGAAATTCATTTTCAAAACTTTATATCTACGTAACTTTTTCATAGTCTCAGAATTTAACATTTGCTTTTTTTCCAAAATGTCAAAATCTTTCTTTAAGTTTGTTTTTTATTGCCGTAAGTAAAGCGTGTGAATCAAATGTACAGTGGTTATTCCAAACATGTGAGAAGCCTAGGTCTTGTAGTACGTTTTTGGCAAATTGAATCCAAAGAAATTTATCATTAGTACTATTCAGTTGTTCTAAATATTCTTTCGCTATCAATGATTCGCTACTAGATTGAATTGTATGCATCCAAAAATTAAGACAACTTTTAATACTTGAAATTATTAACGGAAACTGGCCAAGTTCACTAAATACTGCAATATTACAAGCCTTAGAGTGAACTCCAAGAACATACTTGCAAAAGCGTGTATGTATTTTATCATATTCGGAATTACTCTTAAATGACAACTCAAATAAGTCATCTAGGGTTTTCCCTTTGTAACGTAACCTGGTTTATAAGCTGTCCAAATTTCACTTCCATACAGTGCTATAGGTTTTATAAGAGTGTCAAAGATGTGTAGAACAGACGACGGTTTTAACCCTTTATCAAAAATGCTTTGTTTTATAGAAAACAAAGCCCTATTTGCTTTCAGACCCAAGTGTTTTTCTGCCACTGAGAATTTGGCAGAACCCGAGAAAGTGACACCAAGATACTTATATTGAGTTACATACTCCATTTCCTCACCTCCCAAATTAAACCTAAATTTGTCTTTTGAAATACGACCGGTTTTAGAAAATACCATAATTTTAGATTTTTTCTGTATTAACAGCAAGTCCCCAATTTCTACAAAATTCATATACTTTGTCAATATTTCTTTGCAGACCGGCTTCTGAGGTTGTTAACAAAACCAAATCATCGGCATATAACAAATGACTTCTTCTAGTGTCATGTAAAATGGGCACATCATTAACACACATCTCATCACCAATATCATTTATAAATATATTGAATAATAATGGGCTAAGAACATTACCCCGATGAACACCTGGATTGATCATAATTGACCCTGTCAGTGAGTTCTTGCATTTAACACGTGAAATAGAACCTCGATACAGGGATTTTATAAGTTCATAAGTTTTTCCATTTATTCCAGCTCGTTGTAACTTTACTAACATACCTTCGTGCCAAACAGTGTCAAATGCTTTCTTGAGGTCGATAAAACATGAATATAATTTACTACATTTACCATTCCTACAACAATATTTGTCAACTAATGTTTTGAGAATAAATGATTGATCAGATGTACGAAAATTCTTACGAAAACCTGCTTGTTCTTTTGCCAGAAAGGATGTATTTTCTACATAGTTGGAGATTCTGTTGTTAAAGACATGGCAAAACAATTTCCCTAAGCAACTGTTTAGAGTGATACCTCGATAATTGTTTGGGTCTGAGCAATTGCCTTGTTTATGAATTGGAATTATAATTCCTTCAGTCCAAGAAACTGGATAATTTCCCATTTTTAAATAAAAATCAAAAATGAGTTCCTTTAAGAGCAATGAAAACATTCATAAGAAAGAAGATGGGTCATTAAAAGCTTATTGAAGACTTTGACAATTGTCTGCTTCATAAGTGGGGCAGCCGATTTGATCATTTATTCTTTATCATATCAAATGCCCTTGCTTTGTTGTTTTTCATTTTACGGCATGCATCGATTACTTCCTTTTCAGTTATTTCATAATCTAAGTTACCTTCTTGGTGAGATTTTTCATAATTGGTCAGCTCTTCTCTTATGTCTTTTTGTCTGTCACTATCAATTTTATGTGCGTTATCTCGTAGTAAATCTTTAAAATGCATGTACCACTGTGAACGATTAATTTTTTTCTGCTTTATCTGCAGGCAGTGAATCATTTTTAAGTTCATTTACTATTTTCAATGCAGTTTGTGGATCATTGTCAATGACATTACTTAACATATTTGTTAGATAAACGTTGTGCTTTCTCTTTTTGTATTTAACTAATTTCTTATATTCTCTAAATTTACTGTAATATTTTATGCGCAGTGCATAATAAAAACGTTCTTATTAAATTTATTTTTGGCAGATTTCAATTCTCTTATTAAACACTTACAACCCTTATCATACCATTTTTTATTATTTTTACAATTAAATTTCTTCCTAGGCTTAAACGATCGCTTTCTTAAAGATTTATCTCCAGCCAGTATCAATATATCAGTCAGTTTATTAACTAATGACTGGACCTCTACCCTATCAGATTTAAGTTCTCTTTCTAAATCAGAAATTCTATCTTTTACTTCTGCAGTATGAAATGCTTCCTGGTATCTGGCCTTAGCCTCCTCTGACCATAAAAAAATTGTCTGGTAAAGGAACACAACTAATATTGGGGTCATTGCCTTCTAATATGTCTTCTTCTAGATTATCCCTGCATATTTTCAACTTAAGAGTTATTGCACAATGATCTGAAAAAGACTCATATCATGTACATGCATACTTGAAAATTGAATTGGACAATGATCTACTTGTAATAAAGTCATCTATAACACTACTCCCTCTCGGTGTATGGCAAGTATACTGACCACAAAAATCACCTACATGTAATGTACGTCCGTTTAAAATATAAATCTGATTGTCCGTACATAAATCAACCAACCACTTACCATACTGATTTACAGTATTGCTATCGCAAGAAACACGCGGAAGAATGAATTCATGGTTGCCATCATGGGGTAAAGGTAAATACGGTTCATCTTCTTTGTCTAAACAATCAATACAATCACCTGTTTTTGCATTGAAATCTCCACAAAGAATAATTTTGCCCCCCTACAAGAGAAATATTCAATCTGCTTTTCAAGTTTTTGTAAAATTTGATTACCATTTGTTTTACCATAGCTTGAATTACAGAGAGGTAAATATACGAATGCTAAAAATAAATCACAATTAAGTTTAGTGGCATCTTTAAGTATCTCAGCCCATCTTACATCACTATCTGAAATTGGGTCAAATTTGCATGAATTTCAAAGATGACCTTTAACTGCTATTCCTCCTGATGGCTTCAATGCATTCTTATGTTTAGGCCTATCCTTCCGAAAAACGCAATAACCTCTCAGAGATATGTCCGTACTAGGTTGTGCATGTGTTTCAACCAGACCAATAAAGTCTGGCCTATTAATACAATTAACTACCTCTTGTTCATGTAACTTAATGCTCTTGATACCATTGATCTTACACTCCAAACCATTAATATTCCAACAAGTGATAGACATAAAATTTTCTGAATTATTGTGAACCATATTTCATGTGTGATAGAAACGTGTATTGTATTAAGAGAGATTAACTTGTAAATTACTGGTATGTAAGAGTTATTTCTCTTGAAAGTAGAAGTAAAACAAAGATCAGGAATTGATACAATTAACTTACTCCACCCATAAAATGCAAAAGTAGTCAAAACGACTCGCATAAAATGGTTTCATGTGTCAAACTTTGTTAATTGTACATTTCTAATCTATGAAAACAAAGTTGATTGATAAATTAATTGTAAAGAAATGTTAAATTTAGTATTTAGTTATCTGAAATAACTAACCAGTTTGGTTTTAAATTAATGAAATACAATGTGTCGTTTTAAACCAGTGTCTGGAGGTGCGTTGAAAACCAGTACCCCAGCAGGGTACACCTTGATCAGAAATGATGAAGGTCTACTCTGCTGATAAACAGTCCCTTCCCACTGGAACCGACATTGTTCCAATCCCTGTAGGTTAAACAATGCAAATGAATGTTTTATGTAGTCCTGTAAATAGGCGCATTTAAAAATCTTGTAGTGTTATTGTACAAAAGTTTGTAAAAATGTAGTATTTGTAAGAAACATTGTATTTTGTAAATAAAACTGTAGCGCTTTTAAATACACTCAGTGGTATTTTCCACCCATTATGTCCATCAGGCCTCAAGTCCAGTGATACGAAACTTGGTTGCTTCAATGCAGTCTGTCTGTCAATGTTTACTAATGTAAAACACAACGCGAGGTTAATACCAGAGCGGGATAGTGACTGGACGCTCCCTAGTCTCTGCCCCAGTCTGGCCTACTACAGTTTGGTGCCGTGACCAGGATTTGAGCAACCTGATGGACGTTTTGGTTCACTTTTGATAGAAAGTGTGTTATATACTTTTGTTTGAAAAAAAAGCTCATATATTAAACAAAATGTTTTATGTGAAGTGCATGATTTGTAATAAAGTTTTTGTTTTATTTCATCGTCATATATAGGTGTGCTATAAATTCGTTTGTTGCTAGATAGGGTTAGTTGTAAACATTCAGGCTAACCAAAAGTGCATGTTATTTTAATATAGTGAAGAGTTATATCATTTAGAGTCAAAAAGTAAGGTAACATTGACTTGTGTGGGAAAAATAATAAAACAATATATTAAAAGTTGCCATACTTGTCAAAAATAAACTTACAGACTTCAATTGACTCTCTTCAAAAATAGAAAAAAAAGCATACATTGTAGGTTAACCTTGGGTGTTGAAAGCAGCAGCCTATAAATGGATATATATGACAAGGTAGAATTATAGCACGTAGACTGGAGAAAAATGGGATGATGTACAAGAAAAATATTACAATTGTTTTTAGGAAGCACTACCTTTAAACAACCTAAAACTAACCAATTTTGGAAATTATTCTTAAAACTGGCAAATAGATTTTATGGCATTTTTGTTGTACCAAAAAAAAAAAAAAAAAAAAAAAAAAAAACATTTACATAGTTGAGACAGTCTTGTCAAAAGAAACAAAAAACAATTTGGATAGTTGAGGCAGTCTTGAAAGTGTTATTAAACTGATTTCAAGTTGCACAATTTAAGAATTGGCAAGAGTGTGAAAAGCCTGTTGGCTTATACCTATGCATTGCTTGGAAAAAACAGTGCTGTCATGTATATATGGGGAGACAACTCCTTTTATGTAACGTACAAACAGGCAGTATGACAAAAATATATATAAAAAAAGGTTCAGCCCTAAAAGGGACGTCTTTAAAGCATTATGTATGAAAGAACCTTTAATAATAAAAATAATAATGAAACCTTCAAGCAAATGCATTCATATTCAAATATTGAAATGTTTCATCATTTGAGACACAACCAAATGAGCGATTGCCAATTTCTGAGCGCACCTAGAAAAAAATCGAAGTCCATAATGGCTTTCAAGACTGATCAATCAACTGAAATAGAATGAAAAAAAAAAGAAAGAAATGAAATGTAGATGTATTTTGATAAAGAATATTTCGAATGAAGTTACATGAAATGTTGAAAAAAAATATAAAATTGTATATTTAGATACATTTGATTGTATTGAGTAATCACGTTTCTATCATAGTATTGACATGCATTTAAAATTTGACTGCAGCAAATTTTAAAAACTAGCAGGGCAGGAGTGTGATAGAAACGTGTATTGTATTAAGAAAGCTTTAACATGTAAATTACTGGTATGTAAGAGTTATTTCTCTAGAAAGTAGTAATATGCAAAAGTAGTCAAAACGACTCGCATAAAATGGTTTCATGTATCAAACTTTGTTAATGTTAAATTTAATATTTAGTTATCTGAAATAACTAACCAGTTTGGTTTTAAATTAATGAAATACAATGTGTCATTTTAAACCAGTGTCTGGCGGTGCGGTGAAAACCAGTACCCCAGCAGGGTACACCTTGATCAGAAATGATGAAGGTCTACTCTGCTGATAAACAGTCCCTTCCCACTGGAACCGACGGTGTTCCAATCCCTGTAGGTTAAACAATGCAAATGAATGTTTTATGTAGTCTTGTAAATAGGCGCATTTAAAAATCTTGTAGTGTCATTGTACAAAAGTTTGTAAAAATGTAGTATTTGTAAGAAACATTGTATTTTGTAAATAAAACTGTAGCGCTTTTAAATACACTCAGTGGTATTTTCCACCCATTATGTCCATCAGGCCTCAAGTCCAGTGATACGAAACTTGGTTGCTTCAATGCAGTCTGTCTGTCAATGTTTGCTAATGTAAAACACAACGCGAGGTTAAGACCAGAGCGGGATAGTGACTGGACGCTCCCTAGTCTCTGCCCCAGTCTTGCCTACTACACATGTAACTGCTTTGAAGAAGAAAGATTAAAGTGAAGCAAAGGCATTTACCTGTACATACCTGAAGATTATCAACTTGAAATGAAAACTGATTGATCGACGCTCTGGACAATAGCGAAATCGAAAAGCTTTACGCCCGCTGTGAAACAAGGCTTGGGGCAGCGATGACGAAGGCGCTGGGGTCTACAACGCTCCAGCTTTATGCAGGACTGGCATCTATGTTTCTCCCGATACCGTCCGAAAACCAACCTGGTCTTATTGCTGACCTCGAGGGCGACCCGTTTGTCGGACACGCACTTAGCAGTGCTACCCGCGAGCTCTACCATCGCTATGGCATGTACTTGGCGCCGCTAACTGCCGCGCTTACTACAGTGAAGCACTGTCGAGTTGGACTCCAATGCCCTAAAACCATCTATGACATAAACGATGTCGGAGAACGAGCAGATTGTTGCGGAGCAACAGGAGGACCAAGAGCCAGCATAGATTCCGGCAGACAGAGCTACGACCCCCAAGGCTTTGCGAAGCAACACGGTTAATGATACGAAAAAAGTGGCGGCTGGGCGTGCTGGAGTGCTGCCAGAAAGGCTAAACAGGAACGGCTGCTGGAACAGCTTCGGAGTCTAAAGACTCATTTCGTCCACCAGTCAGCGCAGCTGATGTCAGTATTCCTCCAAAGGAAGCGGTCTCAAAGGAACCGTCACGCAGTGGTGCAGCTATCGCTGCTCACAACCATGGACTAACCGACTGGACCCCTTGGCTCATTTGGGCTTGTCTTACGGGCGGTGCACTCATGTTTCTTCTGCGCTTGCGCGCCACACAGGCGGTTCAAACGCCACAAGTGGCACCCTCCGTTGACTCATCGACAGCGTCGATGCCCAAGCAGCTTGTTGTTTCGCACGCTAAGCAATTGCGACAACCACAATTAAGAAAAGCCCAGACCCATTATATATGGAGTGAAGTCCGTTGCGTAGCAATAATGTAAACCCCGGCAACTGATTGTAAAATGCTTGTCAACGTGCTCTACCATAGCGCAGTCGTCTGTGGCATCGCTGTGGGATACGCCCGGCTTGGCAAGATGGCGATTGGGGGTAGCCCCCGAAACTAGACTTCATACCCCGCGTCTGGGCATGGCCATAGTTGACGTCGCTCTCGCCATGGCAACCAAAGACATGCTAATTAAACAGGGGTTGATACCTGCTAATATCATGAAGTAATGGCAAGTATTGCTATGCTCGTTGGCGGTGCCCTGGTGAACGCTATGGCGTTCTCGGGATCGAACTACTTGTTCTCCATGTTGAAGAGCTCTGGCGAGGACGAAGAACACAAGCGACATGATAAAGCGGTCGAACAGTAACAGACTGCACAGGCAGAATGGTCTCGGAAATGGACCGAGAGTATTGATTTCATCACTGAGGAACTTTGTCGCGAAGGGCACGCCGTTAGAACCTTCAAAGACGTCGATGGCGCGATGCGCCTTTATGCGCAGGTCGCCGGACGCAACTTTGAATCACTGGGGCGCGGACCACAGCTATCGGACTTTTAACACCCGAGTGACGACCAGAAAGACCGCGGGATTGCCTTCATCATCTTGGAGCTGGGTGTGACAGGCTTCGCGGCATACAAACTGGCCTCATCCTGCTCATGAGTTTTGTCTTTAGGACGAAATGGACACAGAAGAGTGGTTAGTACGGAATGGGCACAGTCAACTGGCTGATCAGTGTCTTTAGGATGAAATGTGTACAACCGACTATGTAGGACCACATCCGGCTGGTTACATCTGATCCTGTGGCTTTTGGACGAAATGGGTACTTGTTAGTACCGAATGGGCAAACAGGCTGATCAGTGTCTTCAGCGGCACATGTTTACTTCCTTGTGTATACTAAGGAAATCAATCCTGCTATCGTTTTATCATTTAACATTTAACAGTTACCTCCGTCCCTCCGCTTGTGTATTGAGAAATTTGAGAAAGAGAAAAGTCACGCAAACAATATTAATCGTTGGTCCCAATTTTCTGTCAGTGTCGATTATTTTTGTCAGCTCCGGTTTTTGAAAGTTGATTTTTAAAATCAAGTTTCTATGTCATTACGTTTCTACTTCCGGTACTGGGCCACGTTACTCCACTTCCGCTGTTCGTTCGCAGCATAAAATAGTCCAAAGGAACGCTTGAAAATTAACTTTGCAGGCATGGAGCGTCTTTCAAAATATTTCATTTTTCGAGACTTTATACGAATTGAATATAAAGCGGCACAGAAAGACGAATTCTGAAAAGAAAACCATACTCTGGGACTATTTTCCTTCGAGCTTTCCGATGATATTTATGTAACTGGTTTGAGATTTTACTCTTTCATCCCTGAGTTTCTGAACAGGACTCTTCTAGCTTTAAATATATTCTTATAGAAATTGATTTCTGATTAGTTCCCTGACATGATGGCAAACAGCGTACATGTAGATTCTGGCGAGATGTGCTAGCTAAGTGCCGTCTTATCAGGATCTGCAAGTTTGCATAGATACAGTGTATTTCTACCTCGGCGTCTGCACCGGTCTACAGGGTTAAAAGGGTTAGATCGCTTCTCAGTAACTAAACAACCCTTTACTGACCGACATCAAACACAGATATTCACCTGCTTTCGAGAGCTATAATTACGATATAAATCATGTGTTGTAAGCTGTAACTTTAAATCAAGTTCCGTACTTTAAGTAAATAGTGAAGACACCGATCAGACGCTAAACTCTGTGGCCTCTAATCTGTCTTAATTGTTTCCGAATGTCCCAGTATTGAAACATTTGGCATTATGGATTAATGTACACGTTGGAATAAACGTATTTTAAGTTCGCAAAGCGCGGCGTCTAATAAGGGTTATAATGTCTAAATCAAATGGTTTAAAAATGATTTTTTTTTCGTCAAGTTATTCCCCTTTTTATGTCCTGACGCCCGAAGGAAGATAGCTCCAAGCGGCTGCACCACGTATATGCATCGTCGTATCAACGCGATGTTGATGCGACGTTGCTAAGACGTTATGTGCCCGCTATGAGAATTCCTCTGTAAGATTATTAGCAGATGGGACAAGCACAGAATGTACTGAGCTGATTTAGAAATTTATGGTTTTACCATGAAGAAATTAGCAGACACGTTTTCTTTCATTCTTTCTTCCTTTTTTTCTTCATGGGGGTAGTTGGGTGAGGCAAAGGTGATGTGTATCTTGTGTCACGGGACAGTCCAGCTGATACTGACTTACAGTTTGGCAAGGCTTGCTGTCCTTGCAGCAGATAACGGTAGAGTGGGGGTTGTTGTTATTCCTTCTATTTCTACACTTCCGCTCATTTTCCCTTTCTCCTCTGTCCCTTACTTTTATCTCCTCTACTATTTCTTCTGTCTCTTTTCTCCCTTTCTCTTGGAAAAGACAAAATCATCCACAAGGGTTGACCTGTCGTTAAACGTCGAATTTTTTAACCCTCTGGGACCTTGTTAACAAAATATCTAGATAACTGCTTGATCTACGACTGACATTGTTATCATAATAATTATTCCTCATAAATCAACTTTCCTCAGTACTTTCCGTACTTTGATTTTGGTGAGGTATAATCGAAGCTGACAGTTTTATCGCCGGCGTAGCAGAAAAAGATACGTATTATTCGCACAAAAAATGTCCGTATTGGTTTTTGCGAAATATATTTTTTTCTGTGCAATATAATAGCCAATATCACGTGGTCCTATTTATTTAGTATTATACATCTCTAAACATGTCAAGCACAAGTTTCGCAGACGACGTATCCATAAACTCAGTCCAGTGGTAATGGGCTGTCCTAGAATGGGAATTTGGAGACTTTCAGCCCAACTAACTTGGGAAGCTGGGTGTGTGGTAGGCCGCCCCCCCCCCCCAACGTTGGTTTTTTTGTGTTGTAAATCATTTTACACCAGTTTTCAGGGGATTCCCCTGCGATATGGCAGGCAAACGAATATTTTATTCTATTGCATCTCCCCTTTCGGTGGGGCCGACCCGGGGGTGGGGGTGGGCCCCACAGTGCGGGGATGAAAAACTGTCCCAGAACCCCACTCGGTGGGGCCGACCCGTGGGATGGGTGCCCCCACAGTGTGGGGATGAGAAATTGTTCCCAGAACCCCTCTTGTGTATACTACTCAGGCATAAATCCGTCATAACTAGATGATGGACCAGACATAGCACTATGACCAGCTATCACTTTCTTCCAGTTCTTCTTACGTGGCATACTTGAATATCTGAAAACAGCGGATAAAAGCTGTTTGTTGAACATGTATGCCTATACCACGTGTAAAGAGAGCATTTAACATTATAACATACATTCAAGGTTTGTTATTTGTAAAATATAATGAAACAAAGACGTTTTTTTTGTTTTGGGGTTTTATGACCCTTTCAACCCAATACGATTATATCGAGGGCGGGCAGTTAACCTAACCACGCTTTTCCTGGGCAGACTTAGATCCTGAACTACTTTTAGTTTTCAATTTATTGGTTAACCAGTATTAAGTGCACATACTTTTGCCAGTAACTGACAACTGCCATTCTTGAATAAGCAGAAGAATTTGTGTAATTGTAGAAAATATTTCCTGATAAATTTCCATGAAAGTATGTGAATGAGCCGGGTATGGAACCCACAACATCTGGCTTCTAAAGCAAAGAAAGTAACCTTTTAACTGATCAATGGAAAATAATAAGAAAAGGTTTTTCAAGAAATACCACAAAGACCACAAGCATCCTGAGTCTCCAAGTTGCAGATAAATTAGACTAAAACTTTATTAAATGTTTTTCTTTTTTTTTTGTATTTTTTTTAGCTCTTGCATCCATTTTTCTTCAGCCGAGCCAAATTATTTTAGCAATTTTGGTAAAAGCTCATTCGAGAAACATTTCTGTGAAATTATTTTGAAATCCAACCATTTGCCCAGAAGAAAATATCATTTTAAGTTTTTTTTCTATTTTCAACTCCGACATCAATTTGGTTTAACAGAGCAGTACATTCTATTTTTAACTCTAATGGCCATTTGGTTTGGCAGAGCAGAATCATTTTAGCAATTTTGATAAGCAGGAAGCTGATTTATAGCCTGAAAACCAGGTTGAGGGAGAAGTGAAATGAAATTATTTTTCTTCTCATACCTCAAACAACCCTCTGCAATTGACAAAGCATGAATATCACTTCTGCGAGTTGAAGCAAATGTCAAATGAAATACAGTCATGCATAATAAATGTGACAAATTAAAGAATCCTTAAAGTTTGCGAAAAAGTAATCGATTTCGGATTCTACGATGAAAGCCAAACAAACCATATTTTGCGAACAGAACAAATTAGGCAATTTTGCAAGAGGGTCACTCAAAAAACATTTTTGTGATATTATTTTAGCTCAGGTGGCCATTTTGTTTAATTGAGGGGAACTGTTTAGGCAATTTTGACAGAAGGTCACTCAAGGAACATTCCTGTGAAATTATTTTCAAATTGGGCCATTCGCCTAGGAGGACATATCATTTAAAGGTTTCTCTATTTTTAGCTCTGGTAGCCATTTTTTTTAACGATGCGGAACCATTTTGGCAATTTTGAAAGAGGGTCACCCAAGGAACATTCCTGTGGAATTCTTCTGAAATAGGACAATTTGCCTAGGAGTAGATGTCATTTAAAGGCTTTTTTTCTATTTTTAGCTCTGGTAACCATTTTGTTTAGCAGAGAAGAACGATTTTGGTAATTTTGAAAGAGGGTCACTCAAGGAACATTCCGGTGAAATTATTCCCAAATTAGGCCATTTGTCTAGAAGGAGGAGTCATTCGAAGGTTTTTCTATTTTTAGCTGTAGTGACCATTTTGTTTAGCAGAGCAGAACGATTTTGACAATTTTCAAAGAGGGTCTCTCAAGGAACATTCCGGTGACATTATTTCCAAATTAGGCCACTTGTCTAGGAGGAGGAGTAATTTGAAGGTTTTTCAATTTTTAGCTGCAGTGACCATTTTGTTAAGCAGAGCAGAACGATTTTGGCAATTTTCAAAGAGGGTCTCTTAAGGAACATTCCGGTGAAATTATTTTCAAATCGAGCTATTTGCCTAGGAGGAGAAGTAATTTAAAGTTTTTTTTTCTATTATTAGCTGTGGCGACCATTTTGTTTAATTGAGCCAAACAATTTAGGCAATTTTGAAAAAGGGCCACTCAGGGAACATTCCTCTGAAAATATTTTCAAATCCAGCCATTTGCCTAGGAGGAGATGCCATTTAAAGGTTTTTCTATTGTTAGTTCTGGCGGCCATTTTGTTTAATGGAGCTGAACGATTTAGGCAATTTTGAAAGAGGGTTACTCAAGGAACATTCCTGTGAAATTATTGTCAAATCGGGCCATTTGCCTAGGAGGAGATGTCATTTGAAGGTTTTTCTATTTTTAGCTCTGGTGTCCATTTTGTTTAACAGAGCGGAACAGTTTAGGCAATTTTGAAAGAGGGTCACTCAAGGAACATTCCTGGGAAATTATTTAGTGGCCATTTTGTTTGGCAGAGCAGAATCATTTTAGCAATTTTGATAAAGGGTCACTCATAGAACATTTCTTTGAAATTAATTTGAAATCAATTTAGGCAATTTTGAAAGAGGGTCATGCAAGGAACATTACTGTGAATTTTATTTTTTTCAAATCAAGCCATTTACCTAGGAGGAGATGTCATTTAAACATTTTCAAGTTTTAGCTCTGGTGGCCATTTTGTTTAACGGAGCACAAACTTTTGTGCAATTGTTGAAGAGGGTCACAAAAGGAACATACCTGTGCAATTATTCTGAAATCGGACCTTTTGCCTAGGAGGAGATGTCATTTAAAGTATTTTCTATTTTTAGCTCTGGTGGCCATTTTGTTTAGAGGAGCAGAACGATTTAGGCAATTCTGAAAGAGGGTCATTCAAGGAACATTCCTGGGAAATTTTACTCGAACTAGGCCATTTGCCTAGGAGATGTCATTTTTTTATTTTTAGCTCTAGTGGCCATTTTGTTTAATAAAGCAGAACCATTTGGGCAATTTTGGAAGAGGGTCATCCAATGAACATTCCTCTTAAATTCTTCTGAAATCGGCCCATTTGCCTAGGAGGAGATGTCATTTAAAGGTTTGTCTATCTTTAGCTCTGGTGGACAGTTTGTTTAGCCGAGCAGAACAAATTAGGCAATTTTGAAAGAGGGTCACTCAAAAAGCATTCTTGTGATATTATTTTTAGCTCAGGTGGCCATTTTAGTTAATTGAGGGGAACAGTTTAGGCAATTTTGACAGAAGGTCACTCAAGGAACATTCCTGCAAAATTATTTTCAAATTGGGCCATTCGCCTAGGAGGACATGTCATTTAAAAAGTTTTTTCTATTTTTAGCTCTGGTAGCCATTTTGTTTAACGATGCGGAATTATTTTGGCAATTTTGAAAGAGGGTCACCCAAGGAACATTCCTGTGGAATTATTCTGAAATCGGACAATTTGCGAAGGAGGAGATGTCATTTAAAGGTCTTTTTTTCTATTTTTAGCTCTGGTGGCCATTTTGTTTAGCAGAGAAGAACGATTTGGTAATTTTCAAAGAGGATCACTCAAGGAACATTCCGGTGAAATTATTCCCAAATTAGGCCATTTGTCTAGGAGGAGGAGTCATTTGAAGGTTTTCCTATTTTTCGCTGTAGTGACCTTTTTGTTTAGCAGAGCAGAACGATTTTGGCAATTTTCAAAGAGGGTCTCTCAAGGAACATTCCTGTGAAATTATTTTCAAATCGAGCTATCTGCCTAGGAGGAGATGTAATTTAAAGGTTTTTCTATTTTTAGCTGTGGCGACCATTTTGTTTAAAGGAGCCAAACAATTTAGGCAATTTTGAAAAAGTGCCACTCAGGGAACATTCCTCTGAAAATATTTTCAAATCCAGCCATTTACCTAGGAGGAGATGTCATTTAAAGGTTTTCTATTTTTAGTTCTGGTGGCCATTTTGTTTAATGGAGCTGAACGATTTATGTAATTTTGAAAGAGGGTCACTCAAGGAACATTCCTGGGAAATTATTTTCAAATCGGGCCATTTGCCTTGGAGGAGATGTCATTTGAAGGTTTTTCTATTTTTAGCTCTGGTGTCCATTTTGTTTAACAGAGCGGAACAGTGTAGGCAATTTTGAAAGAGGGTCACTCAAGGATAATTCCTGGGAAATTATTTAGTGGCCATTTTGTTTGGCAGAGCAGAATCATTTTATCAATTTTGATAAAGGGTCACTTATAGAACATTTCTTTGAAATTAATTTGAAATCAATTTAGGCAATTTTGAAAGAGGTTCATTCTAGGAACATTCCTGTGAACTTTATTTTTTCAAATCAAGCCATTTACCTGGGTGGAGATGTCATTTAAACATTTTTCTATTTTTAGCTCTGGTGGCCATTTTGTTTAACGGAGCATAAACTTTTGTGCAATTGTTAAGAGGGTCACAAAAGGAACATACCTGTGCAATTATTCTGAAATCGGACCATTTGCCTAGGAGGAGATGTCATTTAAAGTATTTTCTATTTTTAGCTCTGGTGGCCATTTTGTTTAGTGGAGCAGAACGATTTAGGCAATCCTGAAAGAGGGTCATTCAAGGAACATTCCTGGGAAAATATCCTCGAACTAGGCCTTTTGCCTAGAAGGAGATGTCATTTTTTTATATTTAGCTCTTGTGGCCATTTTGTTTAATAAAGCAGAACCATTTGGGCAATTTTGGAAGAGGGTCATCCAAGGAACATTCCTCTGAAATTCTTCTGAAATCCGCCCATTTGCCTAGGAGGAGATGTCATTTAAAGGTTTGTCTATCTTAAGCTCTGGTGGACAGTTTGTTTAGCCGAGCAGAACAAATTAGGCACTTTTGAAAGAGGGTCACTCAAAAAGCATTCTTGTGATATTATTTTTAGCTCAGGTGGCCATTTTGTTTAATTGAGGGGAACTGTTTAGGCAATTTTGACAGAAGGTCACTCATGTAACATTCCCGTGAAATTATTTTCAAATTGGGCCATTCGCCTAGGAGGACATGTCATTTAAAGGTTCTTTCTATTTTTAGCTCTGGTAGCCATTTTGTTTAACGATGCGGAATTATTTTGGCAATTTTGAAAGAGGGTCACCCAAGGAACATTCCTGTGGAATTATTCTGAAATTGGACAATTTGCCTAGGAGTAGATGTCATTTAAAGGTTTTTTTCTATTTTCACCTATGGTGGCCGTTTTGTTTAGCAGAGAAGAACGATATGGCAATTTTGAAAGAGGGTCACTCAAGGAACATTCCGGTGAAATTATTCCCAAATTAGGCCATTTGTCTAGGAGGAGGAGTCATTTGAAGTTTTTTTTTCTATTTTTAGTTGTAGTTACCATTTTGTTTAGCAGGGCAGAACGATTTCAGCAATTTTCAAAGAGGGTCCTCAATGAACATTCCTGTGAAATTATTTTCAAATCGAGCTATCTGCCTAGGAGGAGATGTAATTTAAAGGTTTTTCTATTTTTAGCTGTGGCGACCATTTTGTTTAATGGAGCCAAACAATTTAGGCAATTTTGAAAGAGAGTTACTCAAGGAACATTCCTCTGAAAATATTTTCAAATCCAGCCATTTGCCTAGGAGATGTCATTTAAAGGTTTTCTATTTTTAGTTCTGGTGGCCATTTTTGTTTAATGGTGCGGAACGATTTAGGCTATTTTGAAAGAGGGTCACTCAAGGAACATTCCTGTGAATTTATTTTCAAATCGGGCCATTTGCCTAGGAGGAGATGTCATTTGAAGGTTTTTCTATTTTTAGCTCTGGTGTCCATTTTGTTTAACAGAGCGGAACAGTTTGGGCAATTTTGAAAGATGATGATGATGATGATTTCGTGTTTAACGACGCGTCAACCCTCCTAGTGGGTCATAAGCGTCAAACGGTTAATGGTTAAACGGCATGAAGAATTATGAGGATATTAAAAGCAAAAGGTCAGAATGATAATGTATAAAAATCTGGAACAGTTAGATCTTATGAAAAAGTCCTATTTCTTTTAAGAATAAAATAATATTGTCAACAGTTACATCTTGAAACAGTTGTTGCAAAATGTCAGCTTTGAAATATAAGTTACGTGAGGGTGAAATGTCAATACAGTCAATTAAAATATGTTTCACAGTGAATGGCTGTTCACAACCTACACAAGAAGGCTGATCATCCCCATTAAAAATATAAGAATGTGTAAATCTGGTATGGCCGATGCGCAGTCGCGTTAGAACTACATCCTCTTTCCTGGGAACTTGTGGAGGAGAGCATTTTGTTCCAACGACAGATTTAATGGCATGGAGTTTGTTATTTATTTCACGGTCCCATTCGCCTTGCCATTCCGACAAGATGTATCTGTTGATAAATGGTTTAAAATTATTAAAAGGAATTTTAAAAACAGATGGATCAAGATTGAGCGATTTCTTTGCTTTTTTGTCAGCATATTCATTGTCGACAATGCCGATATGGCTCGGAAGCCAACAAAACAAAATTTGGTGTGTTTTAGAAATTTCATGATGTTTTTCAATCAACTTTTGTATTTGAGGATTTTTAGATGATGTATGGTATATAAAGCCTTAAGCACAGAAAGTAAATCAGAAAATATAATTGCTTTTTGAATTAGTCAAGTGATAAAATCTAAAGCTAGGTCTATTGCTTTGGCTTCATCTGTAAAAATAGATGAACCATCTGGAAGGCGCAAGGTTTGGAGCGTATCTTTAGAAATATACGAACAACCAACTTTTTCTCCTTCTTTAGAACCATCAGTATAGACTTGCTGGTAATCATCATAACGTGACTGCAGTACCTGAAAGTTTTGTTTGAGTAGCATTGGATTTGATTCGTATTTTTGCCATCATGTAAGTCAAACAGAATAGAAGGTTTTTTAATACACCAAGATGGAATTTCGGCCGTTTCATGTTTTTGAATATTTCTAAGGTCGATACCTGAATTTTCTAGCATTGGTAAAATACGTAATCCAAAAGGTTTGGTTGCTGTGGGTTTAGTTTCATACTTATCTACAAATTGAGGTGGAAATGAAATTTTGGATGCCGGGTTAGATGGATTTGCAGCAAGTCTAATAGCATACTGAAGAGAAAGTTTCTCTCTGCGCGAAGTTAAAGATGGCTCACCTGCTTGTACATAAAGGCTTAATACGGGAGAAGTACGGAAGGCTCCCATAGCCAGACGAAGGCCTTGGTGATGGATAGTATCCAAGGATTTTAAATAGGACTTTCTGGCAGAACCATAAACAACAGACCCATAATCTAATTTAGATCTTATTAAAGATCGGTAAAGATGTAATAAAGTATACCGATCTGCTCCCCAACTTGTAGGAGCTAAAACTTTCAAAAGATTCAAAGCTTTTAAGCATTTCGCTTTAAAATATTTAATATGGGGAATAAAACATAACTTTTGATCAAATATGACCCCATGAAATTTGGCTTCTTCAACAACCGTATAAAAACAGGGAAGGATGTTTGTGTTTCTTCCGTAGTTTACAAAAAAGAACACACTGCGTTTTCGACTTGGAGAACTTGAAACCATTTTTATCAGTCCATTCTTCTATTCTTTTTAAATTTTGTTGTAACTTTCGTTCAATTGTTTTCATATTTTTTGAACGGTAACATATACAAAAATCATCAACATACAATGAACAATCAGTTTTGTTGTCCAAACATTGTACAATATTGTTTATTTTGATGTTAAATAGCGTAGTTGAAAGGATACTACCCTGTGGGACGCCCTGCTCTTGATCATAGAGATCTGACACGGCAGACCCTACACGCACCTGAAACATCCGCTCCCCTAAAAAGCTTTCAATAAAACTGGGAAGTTTTCCTCTTAAGCCAATGTCATGGAGATCTTTCAATATTCCATAACGCCATGTTGTATCATACGCCTTCTCCAAGTCGAAAAAGACAGCTACTACGTGTTCTTTGTTAATAAAAGCATCTTGTATAAATATTTCTAGTCTTATTAAATTGTCGCGGGTACTACGTTCCGAACGAAAACCCGACTGATAGTCTGAAATGAGGTTGTTGGACGTTAAGTACCAGACTAATCTTTTGTTTATCATTCGCTCCAATGTTTTACACAAACAACTTGTCAAAGCTATCGGACGATAATTTGTAGGTTCTGCATGATCTTCCCCTGGTTTCGGAATTGGTACAACTGTAGCTAATCGCCAGCTCTCAGGACAGACCCCCGTTTCCCAAATATTATTAAAGATATCTAAAAGTGTTGAAAGAGAACTTTTTGGCAGATGCTTAAGCATCTGATAATGAATTTCATCGGGGCCGGTTGCCGTATCATGTGATTTTTCAATGGCTTCAACGAGTTCGGATAAGTTAAAAGGTTTGTTGTATTCTTCGTGATTAAGGGATTTAAAGTTTAGTTTTCTTTTCTCTTGGTCCTTTTTGAAATTTCTAAAAAGTGTCAAAATACTTACGCGATGATGAATTTCTCAAGAATGTGCTCCCAAGAATATCTGAAATATCTTTTTGTTGAAGCGATTGTGTTAAATTCATTATTTAAATGTGTAAAACTAGAGGACTTTGTTTTTCCTGACATTTTTCGTACCATATCCCAAACCTTTTTAATGGGGGTTTTGTAGTTCAATTTGGAGACATATTCTCTCCATGACTTTCGTTTGGAAGCTCGGATTATTCGTCAAGCTTTAGTTCTAAAAACTTTTACGTCGTTTAGCTTTTCTGAAGTGGGACTTTTGCAGAAATTATTTAGAGCCTGTTTACGCTTTTGAATAGCTTCTTTACAGTCATTATTAAACCAATGCTTGCTTTTTTTAGTATTTGTGGAGGTCTTTGGAATGCATTGTTCTGATATATTAAAAAGTGTATCTGTGAAATCAGAAACAATGTCGGATGATTCATTAAACTGATCAACTGATAACTCTTCTTCACATAAATTATGGAATAATTCCCGGTCGGCTTTATTCATTTTCCATTTCTGATTACAGTCCTCGTCTGGTTCGTTTACGCTCTCAATTATAACAGGGAAGTGATCACTTCCGCACTGATCATCATGAACAGACCAGTCATAGTCCAAGAAGAGAGATGGGTGACACAAAAGAGATCTAAAGAAGACAAATGACCTGTCGCAGGGTGAAGGTAAGTATAAGATTTATCATTCATCAAGCAAAGAACGCTCTTTGCAATAAAATCTTCAACAAGTGCTCCTCTGTTATTGATATCTTTACAGCCCCATAGAATATTGTGACCATTGAAGTCGCCAACTAAAAGATATGGCGATGGAAGTTGACTCAGCAACGAGTCAAGATGTTTGGGCCTTAAAGAAAATGAGGGTGGGATATATAGAGAGCAAATTGTAGTTTCTTTATCCAGAGAAACCGATACTGCTACAGCTTGTAGGTCTGTTTTTAATTTGATCTCTCTTTGTGGTAAACACGATTTAACAAAAATTGAACTGCCGCCATATTGTTTGTTACCATCAGAATAGACATAGTTGTATGTATTGAAACCCCTGACATCAATGTTGTAATCAGTTTTTTTTTTTAAAAAAAGTCTCTTGCAAACAAAAAAAAACCGATGGGTTTAATAACGAAATAAGTAATGGGTTCATTATAATTTGATTTAAGCCCTCGACAATTCCATTGTATTATTTTGTGTTTTAAATCCATTTTATGAAGAGATTAAGACTAGAAACTATTTTGGAGCTGTAATTGGTGATATAGATCTGCTACCACCACCTCGTGGTGTTGCTGACCTCGATCTGTTATTGCCACTTGGTGATGATGGAGTTTCATTGAACTCCATATCACTGTCACTCAAAGATCCGAATCTGTTCTGAAATTTTATATTGTCTCTTTCCATTTTACGTTGTCTGTCTGTTTGTCTTTGAGACAATTAATGTTTTTTGATCGGATCTTCCGATCCCTTATTAGTTCGACCTGAGTCGGGTTTGTCTTTTACATGCGGCGCTGGCTTCGGTACGGTCGCTGTCGACCGATCCGGAGCAACCTGGATTGCGCCATTTGATAAATTGTTTGAACTTTATGGTGCTGGAGTGGCTTTTTCAGTTCCGCTATGTATGATTCAGCAGTCTGTGTTTCGGAGCTGGTACATTTTACACCAGCACCCTTTGTGATTCTGGCGAAACTGGTGGTTGGTGTTATGTATCGCTCTTCGACAATTTTCCGCGCTTCTGGGAATGTTATCCGCCTTTGGTATTTGACGGTGAGTATTTCTTTTTCTTTTCTCCACGCCGGACAGTCTCGGGAGAAAACAGCATGTTTGCCATCACAATTTACGCATTTGGGGTTCATTTTTGCAGTCTAGGTGATTACCAACATGCTTCTCTTCACCACAAATAGGACAGAGTTTTTTCATCTGCTTTCGTGATGTCCAAAAGCCTGACAAGAGTAACATCTAAGAGGGTTTTGGATGTATACCTCTACGTTAATGGAAAGATATGCTACTTTGATTTTCTTGGGTAGAATTGGTGTATTAAAAGTCAACACATAAGTTGCTGTTTGTTTTAGTACACCATTTCTATGGACTTTAATATTACGAACACCAACAACTCCCTGATCTTTCAAGTTATCGACTATCTCTTCATCTGAACAAGGACGCAGTTCAGGGCTGCGAATCACTCCCTTAGATGAATTGAGCGTGTTATGTAACGAGCCTTTAACTTTAAGATCAAAAAGTTTGTTGGTGTTTAGCAGGCTTACGACTTGCTGTTTTATTTCGACTTCCAAGAGAAGAGCACCCGATTTGAGTTGTTTTATACTCTTAGGGTGTCCGGCAATGGAAAGAATATTTTTCTCGATGACAAAGGGGGAAAGGCTAGATATAGTCCGTGTATCGTCAAGCGACGTGACGACCAAGAAACGCGGAACATTGTCAAAATTTGGTTCAGCAGACTGGTGACTAGATTGTTGACTTGACTGCTGACTGGATTGTTGACTGTGTTCATCCGATTCGGATGAATCCTCTTGTTTTTTACGTTTAGGTGCGTTGTGGTTAGGTGCTTTGCGGTTATTTTTTTTCCATTTGCCATAAGGAAAAAATCCTAGTTTCGTCCCAAGTGCTCTCCGCCCTCCGTGGAGCCCTACAAGGGAACACCATAATGGAGTGGTTATCCAACTCGCAGGTGTTAGAGATACACGTTAGATATACTAGATACACGTTAGATATACTCGTATAAACACAATGCCTACACGATTGATCCGTTTAGTCAACGCCTTCTAGAGATAAAAAGAGGAAAAGGGTAAGGTAAATGGGCATATGGTTGGTATCAGGAAAGATACAAACAGAGTTGAAGAGAAAGCAAAGCGGTATCTCTAGGGCTCGGCGTGACCAGCCGATTGACCGTGCCGGACCGATTGACCACCCTTCTACACCGAAAAGCCAGGCCAAAGATGTGTGTTGGGCACCTGAAGCACCGCCACTTCAGGTAACCCTCAACCTCCAGGATCCCTTCTTCCGGTTTACAAGACGCCACCCACGGCAAACGGGTGGTACTTCCTTTTGCTCTTTCCAGTGGGCACAGAGACCACAGCGGCAATGTGCCCAGTGGGAATTGAGCCCCCAGGGCCACGGAAAGGTAGGAAGTCTAATACCTGGGGGCAATTTTGAAAGAGGGCAACTCAAGGAAAATTCCTGGGAAATTATTTTCAAATCGGGCCATTTGCCTAAGAGGAAATGTCATTGAAAGGTTTTTCTATTTTTAGCTCTGGTGGCCATTTTGTTTAACGGCGTGGAACGATTTAGTCAATTTTGAAATAGGGTCACTCAAGGAACATTCTTGTGAAATTATTTTCAAATTGGGCCATTTGCCTAGGAGGAGATGTCATTGAAAGGTTTTCTATTTTTAGCTCTGGCGACCATTTTGTTTAACGGAGCAGAACGATTTAGGCAATTTTGAAAGAGGGTCACTCTGGGAGCATTCCTGTGAAATTGTCTTCAAATCTGGCCATTTACCTAGGAGGAGATGTCATTTAAAGGCTTTTCTATTTTTAGCTCTGGTGGCCATTTTGTTTAATGGAGCGGAACGATTTAGGTAATTTTGAAAGAGGGTCACTCAAGGAACATTCCTGTGATATTATTTTCAAATCGGGCCATTTGCCTAGAAGGAGATGTCATTTAAAGGTTTTTTTCTATTTTCAGCTCTGGTGGCCATTTGATTTAACAGAGCGGAACGATTTAATCAGTTTTGAAAGAGGGTCACTCAAGGAACATTCCCGTGAAATTATATTCAAATAGGGCAATTTGCCTAGAAGGAGCTGTCATTTAAAGGTTTTTCTATTTTTAGCTCTGGTGGCCATTTTATTTAATTTTGAAAAAGGGTCATTCAAGGAACATTCCTGTGAAATTATTTTCAAATCGGGCAATTTGCCTAGGAGGAGATGTCATTTAAAGGTTTTTCTTATTTTAGATCTGGTGGCCATTTTATTTAACGGAACGGAACGAATTAGGCAATATTGAAAGAGGGTTACCCAAGGAACATTCCTGTGAAATTATTTTCAAATCGGGCCATTTGCCTAGGAGGTGATGTCATTGAAACGTTTTTCTATTTTTAGCTCTGGTGGCCATTTTGTTTGACGGAGCGAAACGATTTAGGCAATTTTGAAAGAGGGTCGTCACTCTAGGAACATTCCTTTGAAATTCTTTTCAAATCGGGCCATTTGCATAGGAGATGTCATTGAAATGTTTTTCTATTTTTAGCTAGGGCAGCCATTTTGTATAACGGAGCAGAATGATTTAGGCAATTTTGAAAGAGGGTCACTCTAGGAACATTCCTGTGAAATTATTATCAAATCAGGCCATTTGCCTAGCAGGAGATGTCATTCAAAGGTTTTTACTATTTTTAGCTCTGGCGACCATGTTGTTTAACGGAGCATAACGATTTTGGCAATTTTGAAAGAGGGTCACTCAAGGAACATTCTTGTGAAATTCGTTTCAAATCGGGCCATTTGCCTAGGAGGAGATGTCATTGAAAGATTTTCTATTTTTAGCTCTGGTGGCCATTTTGTTTAACGGAGCAGAACGATTTAGGCAATTTTGAAAGAGGGTCACTCTAGGAGCATTCCTGTGAAATTGTCTTCAAATCTGGCCATTTACCTAGGAGGAGATGTCATTTAAAGGTTTTTCTCTTTTTAGCTCTGGTGGCCATTTTCTTTAATGGAGCGGAACGATTTAGGTAATTTTGAAAGAGGGTCACTCAAGGAACATTCCTGTGATATTATTTTCAAATCGGGCCATTTGCCTAGAAGATGTCATTTAAAGGTTTTTCTATTTTTAGCTCTGGTGGCCATTTTATTTAACAGAGCGGAACGATTTAATCAGTTTTGAAAGAGGGTCACTCAAGGAACAGTCCTGTAAAATTATATTCAAATAGGGCAATTTGCCTAGAAGGAGCTGTCATTTAAAGGTTTTTCAATTTTTAGCTCTGGCGGCCATTTTATTTTATTTTGAAAAGAGGGTCATTCAAGGAACATTCCTGTGAAATTATTTTCAAATCGGGCCATTTGCCTAGGAGGAGGTGTCATTTAAAGGTTTTTCTTTTTTTAATATCTGGCGGCCATTTTATTTAACGGAGCGGAACGATTTAGGCAATTTTGAAAGATGGTTACTCGAGGAAAATTCCTGTGAAATTATTTTCAAATTGGGCCATTTGCCTAGGAGGAGATGTCATTGAAAGGTTTTTTTTTTCTATTTTGAGCTCTGGCGGCCATTTTGTTTGACGGAGCGAAACGATTTAGGCAATTTTGAAAGAGGGTCACTCAAGGAACATTCCTTTGAAATTCTTTTCAAATCGGGCCATTTGCATAGGAGATGTCATTGAAAGGTTTTTCAATTTTTAGCTCTGGTAGCCATTTTGTATAACGGAGCAGAATGATTTAGGCAATTTTGAAAGAGGGTCACTCTAGGAACATTCCTGTGAAATTATTATCAAATCAGGCCATTTGCCTTGCAGGAGATGTCATTTAAAGGTTTTTACTATTTTTAGCTCTGGCGACCATTTTGTTTAACGGAGCATATCGATTTTGGCAATTTTGAAAGAGGGTCACTCAAGGAACATTCCTGTGAAATTATTTTCAAATTGGGTCATTTGTCTAGGAGGAGATGTCATTGAAAGGTTCTTCTATGTTTAGCTCTGGCGGCCATTTTGTTTAACGGAGCAGAACTATTTAGGCGATTTTGAAAGAGGGTCACTCTAGGAACATTCCTGTGAAATTCTTTTCAAATCGGGCCATTTGCCTAGAAGGAGATGTAATTTAAAGGTTTTTCTATTTTTAGCTTTGGTGGCCATTTTGTTTAACGGAGCGAAACGATTTAGGCAATTTTGAAAGAGGGTCACTCAAGGAACATTCATGTGATATTATTTTCAAACAGGGCCATTTGCCTAGGAGGAGATGTCATTTTAAGTTTTTTTTGCATTTTTAGCTCTGGCGGCCATTTTATTTAACGGAACGAAACGATTTAAATAATTTCAAAAGAGGGTCACTCAAGGAACATTCCTGTGAAATTATTTTCAAATAGGGCAATTTGTCTGGGAGGAGATGTCATTTGAAGGTTTTTCTTGTTTTTAGATCTGGCGGCCATTTTATTAAACGGAGCGGAACGATTTAGGCAATTTAGAAAGAGGGTCACTCAAGGAACATTCCTGTGATATTATTTTCAAATTGGGCCATTTGCCTTGGAGGAGATGTCATTGAAAAGTTTTTCTATTTTTAGCTCTGGTGGCCATTTTGTTTAACGGAGCAGAACGATTTAGGCAATTTTGAAGGAGGGTCGCTCAAGGGACAATCCTGTAAAATTATTTTCAAATCGGCCATTTGCCTAGGAGGAGATGTCATTGAAATGTTTTTCTATTTTTAGCTCTGGTGGCCATTTTGTTAAACGGAGTGGAACGAATCAGGCAATTTTGAAAGAGGGTCACTCCAGGAATATTCCTGGGAAATTATTTTCAAATCGGGCAATTTGCATAGGAGGAGATGTCATTGAAAGTTTTTTTCTATTTTTAGCTCTGGCAGCCATTTTGTTTAACGGAGCAGAACGATTTAGACAATTTTGAAAGAGGGTCACTCTAGGAAAATTCCTGTGAAATTCTTTTTAAATCGGGCCATTTGCCTAAGAGGAGATGTCTTTTAAAGGTTTTTCTATATTTAGCTCTGGTGGCCATTTTGTTTAACGGAGGCGGCCATTTTGTTTAACGGAGCAGAACGATTTAGGCAATTTTTAAAGATGGTCACTCAAGGAACAGTCCTGTGACATTATTTTCAAATCGGACCATTTGCCTAAGAGGAGATGTCATTTAAAGGTTTTTCTATTTTTAGCTCTGGTGGCCATTTTGTTTAACGGAGGCGGCCATTTTGTTTAACGGTGCAGAACGATTTAGGCAATTTTGAAAGATGGTCACTCAAGGAACATTCCTGTGACATTATTTTCAAATCGGACCATTTGCCTAGGAGGAGATGTCATTTAAAGGTTTATCTATTTTTAGCTCTGGTGGCCATTTTGTTTAACGGAGCGGAACGATTTAAGCAATTTTGAAAATGGGTCACTCAAGGAACATTCCTGTGAAATTATTTTCAAATCCATTCACTAGTTTAGGAGGAGATGTCGTTTGAAGAAACCCACGCACGGACGCACGCACGACGGACGACGGACAAAAAGTGATCCCAAAAGCTCACCTCGTTACTACGTGACAGGTGAGCTTAAAACAGTTTATGTAGCGTAAACTGGCATTTACCGGGGTATACATTATTTTTCTTATTTCTGTTCCAAGACATAAGTTGTGGGTACTCATTCTAACGAGCACAAGAGTATATGGGCCGCGTCAAGCGATTTTGGTACTTATCGCCTATGCGAGCAGCGAAGGTTCAGGCGAGCCTGCGCATCCGCGTTGTCTCGCCAGAACCTTCGCTGCTCGCTCATACAAGCAGTGAATCAAGAGGAACCTTCAGACAGAAAACCATATCCCTGGCCCCTCTGAATTGCTGGGCATGCGTAGTTAAAATTTGTCATGACGGAATGCTCGAAGACCCAAATTCGCTTGGCGGGGCTCATATAATAGCGTCAACCCTTGTGGGTTAGTTTGTGTCGTCTCCCAGAGAAAGGGAGAAAATAGATTGTAGAGGGAATGAAAGAAAGGGACAGAGGAGAAAGAGAAGAATTAATAACAGTGAAGAAACAGAAGAAAAAAAAAATCTTCCTCTATATTAGGAAAACACACCCGTGCGATATAGTGCGTTTTTCACATCTACAAAATGGATACTTTTCTTATGTAAATCCGTGATATTTTTTCTTATTTATACTGTGTTACGGACCGCATTGCCTCCCTTCAATTATATTCATGCATAGCTTGTAGGTTTATCACCACTCTCTGACATCTGTGTCAAGGAAGTCGACTCTTTGGCTCAGCGGTTAGAGCACTGGACTCTTACCCGAGCGGCCCGGGTTCGAATCCCACCATAGGCGTTTTTTTTTCAGGCTATGCTTCTTTCCTTTGTTACGGCTTTCATGTCGTAAGAACTGCAAACATAGTTTCTGAGTGCTCGTTAGAAACGCCTCACTGAGGCGGTTCTAATGAGTATCCATAACATATGTCTTGGAGCAGAATCATCCCCGATATGAGGGGGGAGGGGGGGGTGAAAGAAATCGATTGGGCTGCACGATGCTTCTGAGTTGAAACCCACCGCACATAAGTACTAGTAAACGGCTTAGGACGCAAAGTGATGTGAGTCCTTCCCCTACTGGTTTCACTGGGCGGTAGGTATTGAGATGTCATTTCATCTAAATGGCTGTTAAAAGTCCCAAAACATTGGAGGCAACGTCTCCAAAAATGACCTTAATAGTGTTGACGGGGACGTTAAACCTCAAATCAAACAAACAAACAAAAAGGAAAATAAATTGTATATCCCTGCTTACCCCAGTTTTCTCCATATAAAGTGGGGTTTAGGCGGACTTACTGGAGACACCCAGGCTCAATTCCAACGCAGTTTCAGCATATTTGTTTGTTTGAATTGAGGATTTACGTCCCCGTCCACATTATGGAAGTCATTTTGGAGACCCCTGCTAGCATTCTACATAAATCTACAGCGCGCCGTTAGCTAACGGCCCGCTGTAGATTTATGTAGAATGCTTACTGGGACGTTGCTTCCAATTTTGTGGGACTCTTACTACCCGACATTGAGATTAAATGAAATACCAATTCCTGCCACCCAAACAAACCAAAAGAGTATGTGGGGATTGTCTGACTCGCATTACATTGCCTGGGCAGGCTTAGACCAACCAAGCGGTTTACCAGTACTCATGTGCGGTCGGTTTCAGCTCTGCGTGGAAGCAACATGCAGCCCAGTCCATTTCTTCAAGCTCCGTCTGGCCTGGGTGACTAATTTCTGCATAAATAACTTTCTTGTCTAATAGAATATTATTATTAAACCTTGATTGTTTTATTCTATTGACCATTTAGAACAAGCACAGACATAGTTTACCCCTTGAGTGTTTCTTATCACTCGAAAATGAATAAAGGTATACACGAGACCTGCCTAGTGTCAATCTTACAAAACTGCTGTGTCTGCAACATCTTAATTCATTACGCAAACACGCCTATACAAATACATTGCCACCTTTATCGCCGAAAAAAAAATGGAAATTTTAAGATGAAAAATTGTGATATTTTTCTTATTTCTGCTCAAAATTTCTAACGAGGTGCCACAATCTATATTTTAGAGCAGAAATAAGAAAAATAAGGTATACCTCCGGAAACCGCAGTTTTACTATATAAAAGAGGGGTTCAAGGGGGTCAAAGGGGTTCAAGGGGGTCAAAGTTATATAGGTATGTTTTCGTGATGTATACGTACATTAACATGCAGCATCTGGTTGAAAATGGAAGTGAAGGCAATGATCAGGGATCGATACAAATTACCCACACATCCAATCAGACACATCAGACACACCAAAGGAAAAAAAAAACACAAACATGAAATAACTAGACCCTTATGGAAACCTCAATAGCGGAAAGCCAAAAGGACAATTCCTTTTTTCCACAAAATGGCCTATTTGCTTTACAAAAAAAAAAAAAAAAAAAAAAAAAAAAAGATATAAGCGATACACACACTCAAAGACAAACCATACAATCATGTAACAAAAATTAAATCGCGAGAGAAGAACCGCCTTGGAACACAATGTCAATGTAGGGCTTAAATCGATTTTTCGCGGCCGCAATCCTTGCCCTTACTTCCGTCGCAAACAATTTGTTTTGTCCGCATGAAGGCTTCCTAACTCATCAGTGCAGCATCACCGAGAACACAAAAGTCAAAAAACCACAGAGAGGAAACAACGATGAGGACTCTACAGCAAGAAACCACTGAAATGCTGGAGCAAACGAAAACCAACAGTTAGACTCCGATGGGCCTTATCAGAGACAGAGAATCAGGCACCAACCAACATTACATAAGTAAGCGTTTACGCTAGAATCGTCCTAGAATCTGAAGCCTGGCCCACCGGCGTGTAATTAAAGAGGGAATCAAAGTTGTCAACCGTGATTTGCTTAGCTACATGTATGAAAGCTGTCGTATAACATTTAATTGTACCCGATCGTTTTATATCAAAAATGATTTTACGAAATTTGGTACTGTAACCATTGCAAGTATTTATTATTCTGAATTTATATACTAAGTCACCATGAAATTAGGGCTCCGATAGACCTTGTTGCAGAAGAGATTTAAGTTCAACATTGAATTTTGAAATTAAATCGGAATGACGTCTTTAAAATTTAGTAAAGGCTTTGCGTAGATACCGATAACGCCGATTAAGAAGTTCAGCGGTTAACAATTTATTACACGTGTTGAAGTCAGTTGCATGACTTGACACTCAGGCAAGTAGAATTAATTGCGAAATATAAACGCCATAGGATGCCACACGAGGAACATCTCCATCCAAGAAAGGAAAATTTACAATCTCAAAGTCAAAAGCATTGCGTTTATTATAAATGTTACAGGAAAAAACATCTACAATAGATAGATGTAAATGCGAAATTCCAAAAAAGGGGCATCGGTATCAGCAGAATTTGCTTTATTTAACAGAAATTCTGTGCGGGTGTTGGGGGGGGGGGGTAAATGATGTGACTGATCAAACGATCGAAATAGATATTGTCAATATTAAATAAATCATCCAAATATCTAGAAGTGAAGTCGAGCTAAAGGCTTTCATAACAAAGCAAGAAAGATCAGCCACAAGGGGTGCGCAATTCGTAGCCATCCGAATATCCACAATCTGTCTAAAATTTATTTTAAGGGGTCTGCTTGGGGGAATAATTCTTTTTGGGCGAACACGAAAGTTAAAATTTTAAAATTCTGACCTATGTATAAATGAGTGCAGTAGTATGTAAACCATCCTAACTTAGGCCACTCACTCTCCAAGATAGGCGCTTGAACTGAAGACAGATTACATGCATCACAAAACAAATGCCTATATAAATATGACCCCCTTAAACCCCGCTTTAATTTAGTAAAACTGGGGTTAGCAGGGGCATACATTATTTTTCTTATTTCTGCTCCAAAATATAGATTGTGGGCACTCGTTAGAACCGCCTCGATGAGGCGGTCCTAACGAGTACCCACAATCAATATTTTGAACAGAAATAAGAAAAATACCACAGTTATTCATCTGAAACTTTTCATGTTTTCGGCAGTAAAATTCACAATGTATTTGTATAGGCGTGTTTTCGTAATGAAGAAACTAAAGGTACTGTACTTATCAAGTTATCATGCACTACTGCACTAAGGTGTTGACCAGACTGTGTTGTTCACAAAAGGCATTAATAGGTTGTTCCGTGACGTAGCTATAGACGGATCCAATGTTTTGACACGTTACCTTGTTTACATTTCACTGCGCATGCGCCAATTACGTCCCCTGTCGAGGTACTCTTTTATCTGGTTGGCAAAACATGACTGTTGCCGTACAGTGTCGATGAGAATTTCGAATATTTATCGTGTGATCAAACTCATTTCTTTCCCAAAAAATTAACTGATACTAGTCAGTTTGTGTTTTTAAAGAAATAAATGATATAGAACCAGTCTCTTCTGACATTTTATCGCACATTTTGTTGCCTAAAAAGCGTTATAAAACTACCCACCATCATGCCAAAACGTAGTCGATGCGCTTAGTATAAACATATTTTATTGCATCATAAATCAAGCAACAGGGTCAGGCCACAAGTTCTGCCAACATTAGTTACGGCCCTCCCCTACAAAACAGTATTACAGTAATAGATACATGCACACGATAGTGGCAAATACAGAGACATTTTGAATACTTCATATGGAGTGATATAACAAATAAACATACATCACATTTTCCAAAGATGATGAGAAAAAGAAAAAATGGTGAGAAAAAAAGTGTATAAGATGTATAATGAATAATTAAATAAAGAAAAACAGTGTGATAAAAATAATAAAGTGAAAATGGAATGAGATGTCATGCTGGCCTAAGTGAGCAGCAGCCTAGTTGGCGAACCTTCTAGTATCCTTAATAAATGTTTGTACGGCTGTAAAGATAAGAGTGTTATCTTCTATCGACAGACTAACATCTCCAAATAGAAGAATATTAATATTGAGTGGATGAAAAGCTCTGGTTGATTGGAAAAGAATTACTCTTTCGTTAGTGTAATGTGAACAGTGAAAAAAATAATGAGCAGCATCTTCGGCTTCGTCAGAGCAACTACAAGTAAAATTAGGTGATAAGTGATTAATATATAAGTCAAGACGTAAATTACTACAATTATTTCTAATTCTTGCGTGTAAAGCAGACACATATCTGTTACCAGTTCTATAGTGTAATGGGACTTTCGAGTTGTTTTGATGCCTTTTCAGTTGATACCTAAAACTTGCCAGAGACGGTGAATTACGTAATTCGACGTCAAGAGAATTCCATGCTAAAATTGAGGATGGAATACAAGATTTGCGAGAGATTTCAGTCCTGCAGAAAGGAGCGGTAACATCTGCTTGGTTTCGGAGATTGTAAGCATTTGCTTCTCCCACTAAAGGGGGAATTAGATCGGATATATATGTAGGAACGAACCCGTTTATTGATTTATACATAAATACAAGTTTTTGCTGTCTGCGCCGTTCCAAAAGTGACACCCAGCCACATTCTCTGTACAGGTTGTCCAGAGAAACTGATCTGGTTAAGCCTGTAACTATGCGGGCAGCTTCATTCTGAAGTTTTTGAAGCGAGTTTATTTCCTCTACAGTACAGCCATCCCACACAACACATGAATATTCGATAATAGGCAACAAGTACGATAAATAAATTTGATTTAATGCAACACGACTAAATGTATATTTCAGTTTCCTCATTATGCCAATAACTTTTGATGCACTGTTTTTAATATTCTCAATATGGGAATGCCATTTACCGTTACTACTGAAGGTTAGACCTAAATGTTTATTATCTGTAACAAATTTTACGGGAGTTCCATCAAATATTATATTAGGAAGTGATTCAATATGTTTTCAAGTGAAAATCATTGCTTCTGTTTTAAATGGGTTAAATTTTATCAACCACTGAGATGCCCAATTTACTAACATTCGCAAATCATGATTAATGATACCCTCAATGTCATTTAGAGTAGCTGCAGCGCAGAATAGGGAGCTATCGTCGGCAAATAATCTAGTAAGGCTAAGCAGAGAATCAGATATATCATTGATGTAAACTAAAAATAACAGGGGGGCTAGAACAGACCCTTGAGGAACGCCGGCATTTACTCGCCTTAAGGTTGAAGAACTGTTTCTTGTTACGACTTTTTGCTTCCTATCATTGAGGTAGTCAGTAATCCAATCCAATAATTCACCGTCTTTGCCACTTTGTTTTAATTTATAAACAAGTCACTTATGCCACACTCTGTCAAAAGCTTTAGAAACGTCTAAGAAAACCATACATGAAAATTGGTTATTATCAAAAGTCTGGCAGATGTGATGATAGATGTCTATAAGTTGAAAGGTTGTTGAATGATTGGGTAAAAACCAGATTGGTATTTATAAAGTAAATTATTTTCATGTAAAAAGTTATAAATGTGTTTAAAAGCTATTCTTTCTTGTAGTTTGCCAACGTTACTTAAGAGAGAAACAGGTCGAAATGTCGAAGGATCGGAATTATCTCCCTTTTTGGGTAAAGGTATAACATTTGAATATTTATAGATCTCTGCAAACTTGCCTTCTCTGAAAGATCTATTAAAGAGTGTACACAGAGGCACAGATACTTCATTTGCTACAGATTTTAGCATTTTGGTACTAATACCATCTGGCCCTGTAGCCTTGTTCGGATTTAAAATTTCAATCAAAGATGCTACCTCTTGTGGTGTACATGCAATGCTCGATAACCGACTTTGGCATTTATATTCAAAATCAGGCAAGGCGACGTTCTCATCATTGACTGTGGAGATAGATGTAAAATATTCGTTTAATAATTCTGCTTTATCTTCTGATGAAAAACAAAAGTCGTTTTGCCCAGTAACTGGGAATGAATTTAGAGGTGGAATTGAAGCGGAGCTGGAATTACTTTTAACAAAGTGGCGTACCACTTTCCAAAATTGTTTTTTATCATTAGAGTGAAAATCAGAAATAGAAAATTCTAAATTGTTGTAGAATTGCTCTCTTGCGTGTCGCTTTAAATTGTTAACTTTATTACGAAAGGACTTATATCTTGACAGAGTGTTAGCATTACCTGATTTGTTGAATTTCCGTTTTAATCTATCACGTTTTCTAGACACACGTCTTATTTCAGAATCGTACCACGGCTTGCCATCAGGTCTAATAAGTACATTTTTGGATGGAACACAAGAGTTAACAAATTCAAGAAAGGTATCATTAAATTTAGAACAGGCTTCATCTAAAGTACCTTCGCTTAGACATGACCAATCATAATTTGAAATTTTTTGTTTTAAAAGTGTAAAATTAGCCTTTTTATATAAAAATATTAGTCTGTTAAAAGCGCTTTCCGTATCATACTGAAAGGGTAGTGTTATATATGTCGCTTTGTGGTCACTTATATTGGCTGGAATAGTTAAAGAACCAGAATCCAGGAATGGCATGTCGTCTGGAATAATGATCGGGTCAAGAATGGCATGTAGCCTTGTTGGTTCTGTTATAACATTAGTCATCGAGTTAATCAATAAAACATCTTTTAGATTGTGATAATTTGGATTCAGTAGATCTTCGTTGAGGTCTCCAACGATTATCAGATTTTTGGAGTGTTCGAGAGCCCTTTCAATATTTAAGTTTAAATTATTAAAAAACTGTATGTCAGCTGTAGAGGGACTATAAAATAAACCAATTAAATATATCTCATTTTTTACCCTTACTTCAATCCATAAAGACTCTTCACAAAAAAATCTCAAGTTCTGGTTTTCTCACGTGGAGTAAGCTTGAACTGATATATGCTAACACCCCACCTCCATGATTTGTTCTGTCCTTTCTGTAAGGTACACTGAAACTGTTTGAAAGAAAAAGCATCTCTGTTGGAAAGTTGGCATCTAGATGAGTCTCAGAAAAACATAATATATTAAAATCAGAAAAATTATCAAGAATAAAGTCTAATTTGTTTCTGATGCTTCTAATATTTAAATGCAAAATTGAAAGATCGTGCACATTTTCGGGTCCTGGATTAGTTTCTATGTCACCAGCTTGAAGTAGTATATTAAGTAGAATGACAAAAAAGCAGTATATATTGCAAAAATTCAAGACCATGAGAACATTTGCGTGGTGGCAAATACATGAAAATAGCTTGTAAAGTGACACCATTATTAAAAAAACTGAATGCATATTTAGAGTGACCTTAAACATTTTCTTGCTGCTGGTGATGCCGTGGTGGAACAAACCAACCGAGACCCTCCACTGGTCAAGGGAAATACCCATTATCGACCGTAATGATCAGACATTTTGGCATTAGATCTCAGTGGTATGTCCCACAACTGCATCTGACACCGAGACAGCATGACAGTGATATGTGGAAATAAAATGAGATACATATAATATAGATGAATACATGTATTAATGGAGCTTTTGTAGAAAAACATGTGTATGAAGGTAAACTTTGGAAGAAACAGATAAAATTGGTGATAAGTTGTGAACTTAGCTACCATTAGGAAAACACGTCCATGTCAAACAGTAGTGTCCAACATGGTTACTGAACTGACTAATGGTGGGTTAAACTGTAACCCCCTTACCCAATCCTGCCCCCGGCACAGACCGTGGCTGACCGCAAGAACCGCCTCAGTGAGGCGGCTTCAACGAGCATCCACAATCCATGCATTTCAAGCGAAAAAAAAAAAAAAAAAAAAAGAAAAAAAGGGAAAATAATGTATACCCCTACAAAGACCATTTTTACGTGTGTATGTAAAAGTGGGGTGTAAGAGGGTCACAATTACATAGACGTGTTTTCGTAATGTTATTAATCGGTTGATATATCTTGGACAACTTACAAGACATTCATGGTTGAATGCATTGAGCTAACATTGCCTCATTGTTGTATACAGTGAGCCAACATTACCCCATGTAGGTAGAAGAACAAAATGTAATGAATCTGAACAAAAAACAAAAAACAAAAACAAAAAAAAAAAACATGTAGTAGACTATCAAATGTAGCACATTCTTTTTATCAAGTTGACATGTGAAACCAGAAGACAAGCCAGCCAGCAGACCGTGAAGATCAAAGTTAAATGTTCTGTAGTGCTGCCTGACCCAGGTCTGTAAGGTCCACTTTGCTATTGACCTGCCTAGCATTAAACTTACCGAATACTGTAACTGCCTGTCCATGATCTTTATGGTTTACTTAAAAACTTTTTTTTTTTAGATGTATGTTGTGTCTACTCATCAGTATCGCCAGAATGAGGCGATTCTAATGAGTACTCACAACACATATTAAACAAATCTCCGTAAATATACCTCAAATCGAATATCTGAAGATATTAGAACAATTCTATAGGGACCAAAAGTGAGTACGGATTATCCATAGTGAGCGAATTATCCATATTCAAGTTATCAAATCTTTACCTGAGCAACATGTTTAACCCTTATCCTGTTGAGTATTCAGTTTAGCCACACCCATTTCTGACACTGAACTAATTAGTTTTCTTGATGTAATTTATACTTTCAAATTCATAAACTGGATGTCAAACAGTGTGGATCCTGATCAGGTCGCTTCTTCAGAAGCCATCTGGTCCGGAACCACACTGTTTTCAAAGATAGGGGTTGTCGTGAACAGCAAGATAAGAGTTGACTGAAAATACAAATAAAGTCACACAAATGTATAGATCCAATAATCTAGTCTTTTCGGATGATACCAAGTTCTATGCGAACAGTGCAGATCCGGTCGATGCGCTTTATTTAACGAATGGAAATAAGATTAAAGCATGTATATTTTCTATCCAATTTCATACGAAAAAGAAGCAGTTTAATGTCAAAAATGGTTTGTGGCAAACAGGTTTGATAGAAAGACGATTTAACAAAGGTTATTACAGAAAATAATTCGTGCTACATCAACGGTAGAGTATGGAACCGGAAGTTTTTTGCCCACCAGATAAAACGAGGCTAATGACCTTTGACCTTGTGTGACGTAGACTTTGGATGTGTCTATAATATTGCAGCTGAAATGAATTTCTTTTTATTCTAAACATGTCTTTGCATTCAAGGTGAGATCAAACGTGAATAAAATTAGGTGATCAGTCATTATATAAATATTCAGACAGCATATCCTTTTTTTTAGTTCAAACACATCTTATCATATAACGACGTTCTTATCTAGTGGATAACATCAGCAAAACACGACTATATAATTCTTACCCTCTTAAACCTCACTTTTATACAGTAAAACTGGGATTTACGGGGGTAAACCTTATTTTTCTTATTTCTGCTCTAAAATATAGATTGTTGGTACTCGTTAGAACCGCCTCTATATTTTGAGCAGAACTAAGAAAAATATCGAGGCGGTTCTCACGAGTACCCACAATCTATTTTTTGAGCAGAAATAAGAAAACTATCACAATTTTTCATCTTTAATTTTTCATTGTTTACGGCAGAATGTTGCAGAGCTGAACCCGACCGCGCGCATGATTACTGGTACACCACTTAGAATGTGTAAGCCTGCCCAGGCAAAGTGTCGCGATTCGGACCGTCCGTGCATATAAACCCTATTGGTTTAATTGGGCGGCGAGGCTTGAGATGTCCATTCATCTCAATGTCAGGCAAAAGTCCCATACAATTGGAAGCACCGCCTCCAAAATTACCTAAATTTTGTTGACGGGGACGTTAAACCACAAATCAAACAAACAGACCTATAAATGGAAAGTATCACTATAAAATTCGGTCTAGTGTGAAACATTCCCTACAAAACGATATTTCCCAGCAGGCACATGACGTAATTATGACGTCACATCAACGTCGTTACAACGTCAGGACGTTTATGCAACGTCACATCAACGTCGGTGCAACGTCATGACGTTGCACCGACGTTGATGTGATGTTGCCATAGCGACGTGTGCCTGCTGGGTTGAATGATGACTGTACAGAGGCAGTATTTGTTCCCTATTATTCTGCCGTTCTAATGAGTTTGTCGCTATAAAGAATACCAGTTAGGGGTATGATAGGCTGTAAAAGGTCTTTTTTTACATCAATACTCCAAGAAACAAATGTTATAGACATTTGTTAGAATCGCCTCGGTATTTTTTCTTGGAGTATTACATTACAAGACCTTATTATGACTAAGAATTCGATTTGTGCATTTCCAACCAGAGGGAAGCCCACGTCGCTTGGAATCTAGGCTAAGCCTTTAGCAAAGTAGTCAGTCCATTGAAATTGTCGTAACGAGTTCTACACGAATGTCGGTACGTACCCTGTTCAGGTATCACTTTCAGACACCCATAAGTCCTTTCTACTCTGACTGGTCTCATACTTTTATTTTCAAAGATGCCAGTTTTCAAGGGTAAGGATGGTTCTGGGAAGGAAATCACATTTATCCAAGAAGAAGGATATTTTTACCCAGACAAAATGGAAGAGAATTTCATGCAAAATGATTTGAAGAAAAAACTACATTATGTGAGAGCTTTTGATGTCAGGGATGATGACGTGTTACACGAGTGGAAATCAGGGGAACTAGCTCGAAAATGAGTCAATGGAAATTTGTTCCCTCGACAATTCCGAGAACTCTCGAACTAGCTCCATCGCCACGAAACTTGTAAACAAAGGTAGGTGTTGAAGAGTTTTATCACCGTTTTCTCCTTTGTAAGCTATTTATAAAAAAATCCGGCAATGCAGTTCCACATAGAAATGATTTAACTTTGTACCAGAAATGATTTAACTTTGTACCCCGCTAGAATTTGCCATGCAAATTTGCAGCGCTGGAGTATGAATGAAACTAAACTTTTTATCACGGACCTGAACAATTGTCAATTTATGTCAACACGGAGATTTTGGCCGACGAATTTTCATTTTCCGCCAAAAGTACGCCCTTCACACCCCCAGAAGCAACATCCCTAGTGAAATGAGACATGGAACGTTTGAAATAAGCAAAATATTTTGGCCGTGATTACGTAACTTGCGACTTATGATGAAATTACTGTCCGAGCTAGTCTTCTCGACAAGGAGCTAGTTCACTCGACATGGAGATATTGCCCTCAAAATGAAGATGAAACATCCATCAGATGACTGGGGCATGATTCGATGTCTTTCTATGGTAATTTATCCAACTGGTTTCTTTACCTCTGTCTAGTGGGGTAACAAGATACCGCCCCATTTTGCACCCATAGCTGTTTCGTCCACAAATATGTTCTATAAAAGGGTTATCCTTTGGAAGCAAGGAATACACTACAGAACGGAAAAATATAGAGTGTATATGTTTTCTGGGCCAGACTAGCTAGTTTCGGCCAATTAGGCCTCATCAGTGACCCTCAGATATTTTCAAAATTCTACAATGGAATCAATGATCCCAAAGGACAAGAAAATATTATCTACACTATGATGTAGGGCAGGGAGACGTTTTACCGCCACCACACATTCCCAAACACCAGCTGTAGTGAAGTTAAATATGTTCTATAAAAGGGTTATCCTTTGGAAGCCTGGTCTTTTCGCACCCTGAGTCATTTCGCCCACCTAGTTGCTTCGCCTCCTTCCAATTCACTCGACGTGTAGATATTGCCCTAAAAAATGAAGATGAAACATCCACCAGATGACTGGGGCCTGATTCGATGTCGTTCTAGGCAATTTATCCAACTGGTTTCTTTACCTCTGGCTAGTGGAGTAACAAGATACTATGCACACAAGACGGCCCCTCAGTCGTTCCTCCCTGGTAGTTTGGCCCCGTTTTGCACCCATAGCTGTTTCGTCCACAAGCCTGGTCTTTTCGCCCCCCTGAGTCATTTCGCCCACCTAGTTGCTTCCAATTTAGAACGGATCAATGGATGGATGGATGTTGGTTGGATGGATGGGTTCACTACAGAGAGGGGTAAGTGAGTGAGTATTAAGATGGATGGGTCCATTGGAAGACGGATGAACGAACGAACAAACGTACAGACGGATGGACAGACAGACAGACAGACAAAAGCCTCTATCGGATAAAATACTCAAAATGTAGGGATGATACTTAGTCAAATGATTCATGAATAACTATAATAATCTAGGGAATAAAAAGTAAAGAGGCGCCCGATTATCTAGCATAGGAATATATATATATATTTTTTGTTGCATGTTCGGTATTTTTCTGCTCAGGAATAGTCCTTTGGAACTTTTTCCTTGGAAAGCGCCCATCTGAAAAGAAAATCGAACATTCAATATAAAAATGTATTATGTCAAATCTCAATTTGAGTTTGCAGCTAAATGGTTGAACCAGACAGACAGCGCACTTAACCACCAGGCCCACTAGCCAGAGGTAAAGAAACCAGTTGGATAAACTGGGTGGGACCATAGAAAGACATCGAACCAGGCCCCAGTCATCTGATGAATGTTTCATCTTTGAGGGCACTATCTCCATGTCGAGTGAACTAGCTTGATTGTCGAGAAGACTAGCTCGTATAGTAATTTCGTCATAAGTGGCAAGTAACGTAATCACGGCCAAAATATTTTGCTTATTTCAAACGTTCCATGTTTCATTTCACTAGGACTGTTACTTCTGGGGGTGTGAAGGGCGTACTTTTGACGGAAAATGAAAAAATCGTCGGCCAAAATCTCCGTGTTGACATAAATTGACAATTTTTTTCAGGTCCGTGATAAAAAGTTTAGTTTCATTCATACTCCAGCGCTGCGAATTTCCATGGCAAATTCTAGCGGGGTACACAGTTTAATCATTTCTATGTGGAACTGCATTGCCGGATTTTTTTTTATAAATAGTTTACAAAGAAAATAATGGTGATAAAACTCTTCGAGACCTACCTTTGTTTTCAAGTATCTGGTGATGGAGCTAGCTCGAGAGCTCCCGGATGTGTCGAGGGAACAAATTTCCATTGACTCATTTTCGAGCTAGTTCCCCTGATTTCCACCCGTGTGTTAGTATATGCGCTTATATGAAGTCAGGTAAGATTTATCTTTTAGACTTTTGGTTGATATTTTTGAGGACATCATGTTAGCATGTCCGGGTAATGAACACCTCTCTAAACCAAACTTTAAATAGAAAACAAGATGACCGCGCGGGTCCTGAATCGCTCACCTTAGTATCAGTGTCTCTAGTACAGTCTTGGCCTAAGGGCTATAATTTGAACAAACTTGGTAGCGGTCCTCTTACGACACGAAAGCCGTAACAAAGGAAAGAAGCATAGCCTAAAAAAAACCCGCCTATGGTGGGATTCGAATCCGGGCCGCTCGGGTGACAGTCCAGTGCTCTAACCGCTGAGCCAAAGAGCCGACACCCTGACGCAGTTGTCAGAGAGTGGTTATAAACCTAGAAGCTATGCATATAATCTACCAAGGTAGATAATGGAAGGGAGGTAATGCTGTCCGTAACACACACCCTCTTCAAGGAAGTCATCATATATGATGACCTGAAGCCAACTTCGGCACGAAGCCATTTTCGGCATATAAAATCCATCCTGGACGAGCCCCCATCTTACGACATGAAAGCCGTAACAAAGGAAAGAAGCATAGCCTGAAAAAATCCCCGCCTATGGTGGGATTCGAACCCGGGCCGCTCGGATGATAGTCCAGTGCTCTAACCGCTGAGTCAAAGAATCGACTCCCTGACGCAGTTGTCAGAGAGTGGTTATACACCCAGAAGCTATGCATATAATCTATCAAGGTAGATACTGGAAGGAAGGTAATACTGTCCGTAACAGTCCACTAGATGAAGCTTCATACCAAATATCAAAGACCTGGGCCTTCTGGTTTCAGAAAAAAAGATTTTTAAATGTTTTCCCTATATAAGCCTATGTAAAACCAGCGGGCCCGGGTGCAGGGACATTTTTTGGGCCAGGGCTATAATTTGAACAATCTCCGCAGAGGTCATCTAGATGAAGCTTCACGCCAAATATCAAATACATGGGCCCATCTGGTTTCAGACAAGAAGATTTGTAAAGTTTTTTTTTCCTGTATAAGCCTATGTAAAACTAGTGGGTCCCGGCGCGGGGACATTTTGGCCCCAAGGCTATAATTTGAACAATCTTGGTAGAGGTCCTTAGATGAAGCTTCATGTCAAATATCAAAGACTTGTGCCTTTTGGTTTCTGACAAGAAGATTTTTAAAGGTTACCCTGTATACGTCTATGTAAAACTAGTGGGTCCCAGCGCGGGGGAATGTTTGGTCCCAAGGCTATAATTTGAACAAACTTGGTAGGGTCCATTACATGAAACTTAATACCAAATATCAAAGACCTGGGCCTTCTGGTTTCAGACAAGAAAATTTTTAAAGGTTTTCCATATGTAAGCCTATGTAAAACCAGTGGGCCCTAGCGCGGGGACATTTTTGGAGCCAGGGCTATAATTTTAACGATCTCAGTAGAGGTCCACTAGATGAAGCTTCATGCCAAATATCAAAGACCTTGGCCTTCTGGTTTCAGACAAGAATAATTTTAAAGGTTTCCCATATGTAAGCCTATGTAAAACCAGTGGGCCCTAGCGCGGGGACATTTTTGGAGCCAGGGCTTTAATTTGAACAATCTCAGTAGAGGCCCACTAGATGAAGCTTCATGCCAAATATCAAAGACCTGGGCCTTCTGGTTTCAGACAAGAAGATTTTTAAAAGTTTTTTTCCTATATAAGCCTATGTAAAACTAGTGGGCCCCAGTGCAGGGACATTTTTATTTGAACAGTCTTGGTATCAGTCCATTAGTTGAAACTTCATACCAAATATCAAAGACCTGCGCCTTCTGGTTTCAGACAAGCAGATTTGTAAAGGTTATCCCTGTATACGCCTATGTGAAACCCGTGGGCCACGGCTCGGGGGCATTTGTGGCTCCAGGGCTATAATTTGAACAATCTTGGTAGAGGTCCCACTAGATGAAGCTTCATGCCAAATAACAAAGACCTGGGCCTTCTGGTTTCAGACAAGAAGATTTTTAAAGGTTTTCCCTATATACGCCTATGTGAAACCAGTGGGCCCCGGCGCGGGGGGGGGGGGCATTTTTGGCCCCAGGACTATCTTTTGAACAATCTTGGCAGAGGTCCACCAGATGAAGCAAACTGGTTTCAGACAAGAAGATTTTTAAAGGTTTTCCCTATATAGGTCTATGTAAAACTGGCGGGCCCCGGCGCGGGGGCATTTTTTGCCCCAGGGCTATAATTTGAACAATCTTGGTAGTGGTCCACTAGATGAAGCTTCACACCAAATATCCAAGACTTGGACCATGCAGTTTCAGAGAAGACTTTATTTTTTCAGTAAAAAAATTCTATTTTTAGCTCCTGTGACCTAGATGTGCAACGGACCGGAACAATTTGAACAACTTTGAAAGAGGACCACCTAAGGATCATTCCTGTGAAGTTTGGTCAAAATCCGATCGGTGGATAACGAGGAGATGTTGTTTGAAGAAATTTGTTTACACACGGACGCACGCACAGGCCAACGCACGACGGACAAAAGTGATCCCAAAAGCTCACCTCGTCACTACGTGACAGGTGAGCTAAAACTAGGGTTTACGGCGGTTAACATTATTATTCTTATTTCTGCTCCAAAACATATGTCAGAGGATGTATGACATAATATCTAAAATGATGTGTTTGATTGTTAATTATTGACAAAGTTAATAGTCAGCAAACTCATATACATGTTGTACATCAATTCCTATAGTGTCACCTAATACTAACCTGTTTTACAGTTAACTACTCACAGTAATACTTGCACTGTTCACCTGTTCAAAAAATTCTGCAACCTCAGTTGTAGGCTAGATTTTGAAGCGAAAACAGTGTTACATGTTTAACATGTGTCATATTTATGGTATTTATGTATTGGCAGTATGATCTTGATTCCATCCTTCACTCATCGTTGTAAATAAAGCATATACAGCAGACCAGTAGTTGTGTCTGCCTGGGCTTCACTCAGAAGTATAGAACCCATAACGATTGTCCACTAACACGTTATACCAACGCAGCAATCAACCCTAAGACATTGATGCCCAACGTGGGGGTCACAATGTCATAGGGGTGGTTGCTGACATGTAAAGTCTGTATACAACTACGTAAATCTATGTCCGAGTTTTCAATAACTGCTATAATTCTACAGAGATAACTGATTGATCAATGTGCCGGCCTAGAATATTAAAAGTGTCTTGTTTTTTGGAGCGTAGCTGTTGCAGCGTAGATCCAGTGAAATGATAAGTGATTTCGGCACTACTTTTGCTGTTAATGCATATGACCCAATCACCAGTGAGAACATAGTACCCCGTGTTAACATAGTAGATTATTACGCCACGCGGTATCTTCTTATAGACTGCTTCACAGACCACCTATTTCAAACGGAATAGATGAATATTTTTAATAGATGAACTGTGAAGCAGTCTAATCTTTTAATAGTTCAGTTCAGTTCATATAACCCAGTTTACAGCCCATTTGTACCATAACATCCCAAACATGGCAACTTGCAAACAGGACAAACCCAGATCAGATACCACAGAACGCGGAGTCTCATTATGACCTTCACTGCATTCTTACAAAAAGGTTCAGCCATTTTTGCAAAATATTTCCTGGAGGCCACAACCTGACATCCCTGATTTTAAAATGAACTCATTCCATACTGATATAAGGTGTTGAGGATTCCATTCGTTTAAAATGGGTTAAAAGTACGCAGTGTGGGTGGATAATGTATTACCGAAATAAAACAGTTGGAATGAGTTTGGACAGGTGCACGTCACGGCTTATATTGTAAGCAGTAAAATTTGCATTTAGACACAGATGAGACGCGATTTGTTGTAGCGTCTGATCTGTGTCTGCTATGTTTGTCCCTAAAAAGGTTGCTAGACATATACTTTTTTAAAGTGACCTGTCTGCGTCCTAGGCATGTGACCATAAATAAAGCAAATTATCAGCTCAGACGCAAGTTCGATACCTGCCGGGTTCGGCAACATTCTTCCCAGGAGATTGATGGTGAAATCTGTTCCACGGTGATTCTATCCCTTTCGCTGATTCAAGAAGGGCAGTTGTTGGTTTCCGGTAAAAGACTGTGCACTATGCTGTATTGACAATATCTAACCAAGGAAATTGCCTTAATGCCAGATCATTTCATAAATGGCCTCGTCCAGGCAATTTATTTTTATATAATAATAACGGAGTATAATGTCTAAACCTCTTCAAATATTCTTATGGATTGATATTGACAATAACTAACCCAAGAAACTGTCGTATGCAAGATCACTTCATAAATGGCCTCAACGATGCAATATATATTTAGAAAATGTTAACGGAGTATAATGTTCAAACCTCTCTGAATATTCCGGTCATTTTTGGCATTCGGGTTGATATTGACAATACCTAACCCATGAGGCTGTTTTATGCAAGATTACTTTTATGAATGGCCTTGCCGAGGCAAAATAATATAAAAATTAATACGGAGTATAACATCTAAACCCGGCTTTGATCATTTTCGGCATACAGGTTGATATTTACAAAACATAACCCGCAAAATTGCCTTATGCCAAATTACTTTGCAAAAGGCCTCGCCTAGGCAAACTGAAAAATTATTTCGAAGTGTAACTTCTAATCTACTTGGAATATTTTTGACAACTGTTAGCATACAGATAGATAATATACAGATCTAACCAACGCGATTCCTGAATGCCCAATTTCTTTATTTTAGCCTCGGCAAGGTAAAAAATCCACCCACTGACACGGTCGTATAACTTTCAAACCAACGGGTATATTTTTATAATGTTTTGCATGCAGATGTAAATTGACAAGATCAAGCTAATGATATTGTCTAATGCCAGATAGCTTTATAAACAGCCTCACCGAGGCAATTATTAAAGACTGATTATGATTGAATAACTTATAAACTGCTGGGAAAATTATGATAATTTTTCACAGGAAGATAAATATCATCAAGTCGTAACCAAGGAGAATGTCTAATGCAAGATAAATAACCTCCCCAATGTAATTTTTCAAAAACTGATTACATAAAATAACTTTAAAGCCGCCAAACAATTGCGCAAGCCGCAGTTATTGCACGAACTATAGCTCAGCAGTTATCTTCAAGTAAACTGTAGAACTGCATGGTTGCTGTATTGCTCAAAAACATTGACTGTGGGTACTTGATAAAACTGCCACGTCAAGGCGGTTCAATCAAGTCCCCGCAATCAATTATTTGAGCAGAGATAAGAAAATATCACAATTTTGTATCTTAAAGTTTCCATTTTTTTTTGCCGAAAAATTGACAATGTCTTTGTACAGGCGTGTTTTCGTGATAGTTGTTGCGGGGTCTACACCTTAGCGTGAGTTAATTTCAATATAGGTCTTGTTTTTTTAAACACGACTTCTGGCCCAGAATAGCTTCAAACAGCTATGTTCATTGGATCAATATGAGCCTGAATTAAAATACCAATCAGACGCTAAATCAAATTATCAAAGCTACGCTCCACCAGTACTCTCAGTGCTTTGATTTTAAACCTTCTGCCTTAAGTAACAATAGACATTTGTGCAAGAGTTACCTTCTTTTGTGGAGGGTTTCATTTAGTCGAGTATCAAGTATCGAGTCATAATTTTCGAGTATCGAGTCAAAATTGTAGAGTATCGAGAGAAAATTGTCGAGTATCGAGTTAACATTAACCTAATTCTGCAGCATGACTTTGCTGGCCCCCGCCCATCGGGGCTTGAAGAAATAGATGGGTTGCATGATGCTTCCACGCAGAACTGAAACCGACCACACACGAATACTGGTAAACAGCTAAGAGGATCTTAGCTTGCCCTGGTACAGCTGTGCAAGTCGAATCGTCCATGCTTATAAATCCTATTTGTTTCATTGAGCGGCAGGGCTTGAGGTGCCATTTCATCTCAATGTCGGGTAAAAGTTCCATTAAAATGGAAACAACGTCTCAAAAATGACCTATAAAGTGTTGACGGGGACGTTAAACCTCGAATCAAACAAAGCAGCATGATTTTGCAGGTATGTGAGTAGTCTTATTTGAATAAGTAATAACTCAAATGCATCTATCTTGTGTTTGTTTTACGAGTATCCAAAAATATGTTATCATTCTAACAAGTTAATCTTGCTGATCTAGGGCAACAGTGGTCCTAAAGTGGTCTATGATTAATATACCAAATATTAATAAATTTAGTAGAACCAAATAAGCCATTTTTATTTTTTCCTTTTATTTATTTATTTATTTATTTATTTATTTATTTATTGTTCATTTTTAAACCTTTTTGAACTGGAAATTTATCAAAATTTTCAAGTAGTTTTTTTTTTTTTTTTAAGAAAACACAACTATCACGAAAACACACCTATATAATTTTGACCCCCTTGAACCCCATTTTTATATAGTCAACTGGGGTTTACAGGGGTTGACATTATTTTTCTTATATCTGCTCTAAAATAAAGATTATGGGTACTCGTTAGAATCGTCTCAATGAGGCGTTTCTAACGCGTACCCACAATCTATATTTTGAGCAGAAATATGAAAAATATTCGGATTTTTATCAGAAAACAATTCATTTTTGGTAGTAAAAAATCACCAATATATACTTGAATAGGCGTGTTTTCGTTATGATGACCGCCTAAATTTTGAAATGGTATTATGTTGTATATACAGTATAAGGTGGAAGGTTCGTTTTGTTACAAAATGGTCAAAGGAACACTTTTCCCCCATAATAACTTTCTTTACAGATAAATAATATTGACATTAAATCTTGTGATTAATTCCCTACTGTCGTGCCCAGCATAAAAAAGAACATATTAAAATAAATTAAAATAAACATTTGTTGCCAAAGCTGCTGTTACAGGCATGGGCCTGGAGGGCTGCTGAAAAGATCTTAAACCTAAGCGAATAAGTCTGAAATTCATATGAAAATGACATTTTGCAACTTTCAGACAAAAACAAGTTAATATGCAAAAAAAAAAAAACAACAACAACAAAAAACAATAAATAAAAATTAAATTAAAGCAAACTATCTGAAATCTGCCAAAAATCTGAAAAGTCCCATGCCTGTGTTAACGGACATTATGTATGCTGCTCTAACAAATTGAGCCTATTTACTGGATGATTAATAGCCTTTACACCTAAACAATGATGAGATGCATTGGAATGTCAGGTGTTTTTTTTCTCTCCGGGTACTCCAGTTTTCGCCCACCACTGATTAAGGATCTGCTCGGTATAAGTAAAATAATTGTGAAAGGGCCTTACAAATAAAACAAACAAGAGGGCCATGATGGCCCTGGATCACTCACATGATCATTATGGTAGGTAATATAGGGTTGAGCGGTGGGTACGGCCAATTTTGGCTGACAGTGACTAAGGAACATTTCTGGGAAGTTATTTCAAAATCTATCTAGCTATTTAGGAACTTAAGTGATTTTAAGGGTTATATATTTTTTCTGGTGGCTAGAATGTTCAGTGGAAAATTGTCAGAGTGTCACTCATTGAACATTATTTCACAATTGTTTTTCTTTTTTTGAGGATGAAGTACGTCTTTCAAAAGTTCCCTTTGACAATACAGCGCCAGCGTGTGTGTCACTATCTGGCCACCTTGCGAACATTCGGGGGCAGGTTCTAGTGCACCGGACAGAGATGAATGATTTGGTTGGTTGATTTGTGGTTTAACGTCCCCGTCAACACTATAAAGGTCATTTTGGAGACGTTGCTTCCAATTTTGTGGGACTTTTACCCGACATTGAGATGAAATGACATCTCAAGCCCTGTCGCCCAATGAAACCAATAGGGTTTATTAGCATGGACGGTCCGCCTCCCACCGCGGTTCCTGGACAGGCTTAGATCCTCTAAGCGGTTTACCAGTACTAGTGTGCGGGCCGGATTCAGCTCTGCGTGGAAGCATCATGCAGCCCATATATTTCTTCAAGCCCCTATGGGCGGGGGCCAACAGAGATGAATGAGCTCATTCTTACTAACAATGACTCATGTTGACAAGGTGTGTGTTTGCTTTGTGTGTGTGTGTGTTGGGGGGGGGGGCGGGGGCGGTATCCACCTCTTTGACAATACAGAGCTGACTTGTATGTCACTATCTGGGCACCTTGTGAACATTAAGGGTCAGGTCCTAGTGCACCAGACGGAGATGAACAGGTTTAGTCTAACCAATAATGGTGACAAATGGAGGGGGTGGGGGTGTCCATTGGGAAAAGGTAACACTATATTCATAAAATACCTCTCCTGACCATGGTATTACCAAAAAGAGGACATTTCGGAGCAAGTTTGAAGATGATTGCACTAAACCTGTGGCCTCTTGAGTCTTATCGAGATTTTTCTATGATTTGACCTATTGACCTATTTTTTGACCACACTACCCTTATTCACACTTCATCTAGATATTGTAGAGATTATCATTCTGAGCAAGTTTGATGATGATTGGACCAAAACTGTGGCCTCTAGTGCATTACGAAAACACGCCTATACAAATACATTGTCAAGTTTAACGCCTAAAAACGAACATTTTAAGCTGAAAATTGTGATATTTTTCTTATTTTTGCTCAAAATATGGATTTTGGGTACTCGTAAGAACCGCCTCGTCGAGGCGGTTCCAACGAGTACCCACAATCTATATTTTAGAGCAGAAATAAGAAAAATAAGGTTGACCTCTGCAAACCCCAGTTTTACTATATAAAACTGGGGTTTAAGGGGGTCAAACTTATATAGGTGTGTTTTCGTGATGGTGTTAACTAGGTTTTTCTATGATTTGACCTACTGGCCTACTTTTTAACCCATCATGACGCATATTCGAACTTAGCCTAGATATTGTTATAATGATTATTCTGAGCAAGTTGGGTAATGATCTGACCAAACCCGTGGCCGCTAGAGTTTTAACAATGTTTTATTGTGATCTGACGTGCTGACCTACTTTTTGACCTCATATAACCCATATTCGAACTTAACCTTGATATTGTCAAGATGATCAATCTGAGCAAGTTTGATTATGATTAGATTAAAATCACGGCCCCATATGGGAAACAAGGTTTTATCATGATTTTACCAACTGGTCTACTTTTTTACTCCCACACGACCCACTTTCAAACCTGACCTAGATATTGTCGAGATAATCATTCTGAGCAAGTTTGATGATGATTGGACCAAAACTGTGGCCTATAGCGTGTTAGCAAGGTTTTTCTATGATTTAACATACTGACCTACGTTTTGAACCCATATGACCCATATTCGAACTTGACCGAGATATTGTCAGGATGATCATTCTGAGCAAGGTTGAGGATGATTGGACCAAAACTGTGGCCTCTAGAGTGTGAACAAGCTTTTCCTATGATTTGACCTACCTACCTACTTTTTGATCTGACATGACCCATATTGGAACTTGACGAGATATCATCGAGACAAACATTCTGTTAAAGTTTTATGAAGATTGAAGCAAAATTGTGGTCTCTAGAGGATTAACTAGGTAAATGTTGACGACGCACGTCGCACGTACGACGGACTAAAGATGATTACAAAAGCTCACCTTGAGCATCGCTCAGGTGAGCTAAAAATAAATCACCCTAAAATTTTAACATTGTTGCCAAATCACAGCGTATTGGGTCCAAGAGCTCTGGGACTGCATTGTTTGTCCAGACATGTAAGTCAAAAGTATTTAATAGTTTTGTCGGGGGCTGGCTCTTTGGATTTCAAAGCAAACTTTCTTGTACATGCCATTGACATCAGTTAGAACTTTTCCTGTACATACTGAACATTGTGTGAGAAACCAGCGAACAGCTTACCATTGTTTTTGGAGCGTAGCTCTTGCAGCGTAGCTCCAGTAAAATTAGAAGTGATTTTGGCACTACTTTTGGAGTTACTGCGTATGACCTAATCACCAGTGAGAATATAGAGCCCCGTGTTAACATAGAAGATTATTACGCCATGTGGTATCTTCTTATAGACTGCTTCACAGATCACCTATTTCAAACGGAATAGATGAATATTTTTAATAGATGAACTGTGTAGCAGTCTAATCTTTTTATAGTCAGTTCATAACCCTGTTTACAGTCCATTTTGTACCGTAAAATCCCAAACCTGGGACAAACCCAGATCAAATACCACAGAACGCGGAGTCTCATTATGACCTACACTGTATACTTACAAACGGTTCAGGCATTTTTGCCAAATATTTCATGGAATCCACAACCTGACATCTCTGATTTTAAAATGAACGCATTCCATACTGATATAAGGTTGAGGATTCAATTCGTTTAAAATGGGTTAAAAGTACGCAGTGTGAGTCGATAATGTAATTCTTTTGTTTCATTTACCAAAACAAGACAGTTCGAATCACCCAGTCAATGAGTTTGGACGGTGCACGTCAAATTTTAAGAAGGAAGGCTTATATTGTAAGCAGTAAATTTTGCAGTCTAGACATAGATGAGACGCCACTTATTGTAGCGTCTGATCTGGGTCTGCTATGTTTGTCCCCTAAATAGGCTGCTAGACATATAATACTCAGAGTATGGGTTAATGGGGGGTGGGGGGACAATGTTACTTTGTTTAAAGCGACTTGTCTGCGTCCTAGGCATGTGACTATAAAGAAAGCAAATTATCAACTCGCACGCAAGTTCGATACCTGCCGGGTTCGGCAACATTCTTTCCAGGAGACTGATCGTGAAACCTGTTCCACGGTGATTCTATCCCTTTCGCTGATACAAGAAGGGCAGTTGTTGATTTCCGGTAAAAGACTGTGCACTGTGCTGTATTGACAATACCTAACCAAAGAAATTGCCTTAATGCCAGATCATTTCATAAATGGCCTCGTCGAGGTAGTTCAATTTTATATAATGATAACGGAGTATAATGTCTAAGTAGAAGTAAAACAAAGATCAGGAATCGATCCAATTAACTTACTCCACCCATCAAAGACACCAAAGGGAAAGAAACACAAACATTAAGCGACCAGACCATAATGGAAAGTGGAAACCTAAACAAAGGAAGGCCATAAGGACAGTTACTTCCCCACAAAATGGCCAAATGGCCATCCAAAATAAAAAGACACAAGTGATACACACAGTTAGTAACGACAACAACATAAATAAACCGCCACAGAAGAACCGCCTTGGAACGGTCAGTTGAAAGAATTCCACTGGGGAGCTTAAATCGATTTTACATGGCCATAATCCTCGCCCTTACCTCTGTCGAGGTATACACACTAAGTTTGTTTAGTCCGCATGAAGGCTTCCTAACTCATCAGTGTATCATCTCCGAGAACATACAAATAAAAAAAACTACAGAGATAAAACAAGGTTGAGGACTCGACAGCATACAACAACAGAATTGCTGGAGCAAAAGAAAACCAACAGTTAGACTCCGAGGGGCCGACCAAAGACGGAGCATCAGGCGCCAACCAACATAAAGAATACTAATCCTCTTCAAATATTCCTATGGATTGATATTGACAATAACTAACCCAAGAAACTGTCGTATGCAAGATCACTTCATAAATGGCATCGTCGATGCAATATATATTTAGAAAAATGTTAACAGAGTATAATGTTCAAACCTCCCTGAATATTCCGATCATTTTTTGGCATTCGGATTGATATTGGCAATACCTAACCCATGAGGCTGTTTAGTGCAAGATTACTTTATGATTGGCCTCGCCGAGGCAAAATAATAATAAAAAGAAAGTGAATACGGAGTAAAAAATCTAAACCCGGCTTTGATCATTTTCGGCATACAGGTTGATATTGACAATAAATTACCCGCAAAATTACCTTATGCAAAATTACTTTACAAACGGCCTCGCCTGGGCAAACTGTTTGATAAATTATTTCGAAGTGTAACTTCTAATCTACTTGGAATATTTTGACAACTGTTAGCATGCAGATAGATAATGATCAGATCTAACCAATGAAAATCCTGAATGCCCAATTTCTTTATTTTAGCCTCGGCATGGTAAAAAATTCACCCACTGACACGGTCGTATAACTTTTAAACCGACGGGTATATTTATATAATATTTTGCATGCATATGTAAATTGAAAATATCAAGCTAATGATATTGTCTAATGCTAAATAGCTTTATAAACAGTCTCATCGAGGCAATTTTTAAAGACTGATTACGGATGTACAACTTATAAACTGCTGGGAAAATTATGATAATTTTTCACATGAAGATAAACATCACCAAGACGTAACCAAGGAGAATGTCTAATGCAAGATAAATAACCTCCCCAAGGTAATTTTTCAAAAAATGATTACATAAAATAACTTTAAAGCCGCCAAACAATTGCGCAAGCCGCAGTTATTGCACGAACTATAGCTTAGCAGAAATCTTCAAGTAAACCGTAGAACTGCATGGTTGTTATATTGCTCAAAACACTGATTGTGGGTACTTGATAAAACTGCCTCGTCAAGGCGGTTCAATCAAGTCCCCGCAATCAATGTTTTGAGCAGAGATAAGAAAATATCACAATTTTGTATCTTACAATTTCCATTTTTTTTTTTTTTTTGCCGAAAAATTGACAATGTATTTGTACAGGCGTGTTTTCGTGATGGTTGTTGCGGGGTCTACATCATAGCGTGAGTTGATTTCAATATAGGTTTTGTTGCTTTAACACGACTTCTGGCCCAGAACAGCTTCAAACAGCTATGTTCATTGGATCTATATGAGCCTGATTTAAAATACCAATCAGACGCTAAATTTGCCTAACGCTATCAAATTATCAAAGCTATGCTCCATCGGCACTCTCAGTGCTTTGATTTTTGTGTGTATCCATTTGACTTAAATCGTCCCGTGCATTGTTCAGTGAGAAGTTTATGAGTTGGCGAGTGAAGTGTTCATTGATTGATCTGTTAATCCCATTGGTCGATGGTCGCATGATTTTTTTTGTTTGATACATGCCTACTTGAACATGCATTTTTTCAATGTTTAGACAATATGCAAAAGTGATAGATAATTGATGTCTTGTAAGTTGACTTAATTTGTTTTTATCAGGGGCCAGTTTCATCAATAAACATCGAATAATCTTAAATTGTTCGTACGCAGTTTTTAGTCAGTTTCATCAAAACATTACAAAGTGTTCGTATGAGCTAAATTTGCGTTTCACTGAAATATGTCGCAAACATTGAATATGCTCTGAAACGGGGCAACTAATTGACATGCGTGATAACTAGTCGTGTAAAGTAGATAGCACGCTCCATTGGACCTATACGTTTGTTTGTTTGATTTAAGGTTTAACGTCCCCGTCAACACTGTATAGGTCACTTTGGAGAGATTGTTTCCAGTTTTGTGGGACTTTTACCCGACATCGAGATGAAATGACATCTCAAGCCCTGTCGCCCAAAGAACCCAAAAAGGGTAAGCCTGGACGGTCCGACTCGCACCGCTTTGCCTGGGCAGACTTAGATCTTCTAGGCGGTTTACCAGTACGCGGGACCGAGACCTAGATGATGATGTATAGTCAGTACAAACAACGTTGAATCAACGTTGATTATACGTTGTTCCAAACATGTTACCATTTTATTATCGCAAGAAACGGATATAAATTATGTAGACCCCTTTCTCACTGTACCACTGGCGAGTTGGTCTATTTTCCGGACGTCGTGACGTCAGACTAGCGTTGATTTAACGTTGTCACAATCAACATTTTACAAGCTTGTTTGTCAGTAAATCCGGGGTGGGGGGGGGGGGGGGGGGGGGTTGGAGGGGGGGGGGGGGGGGGGTTGGAAGGGGGATGTTGTCTTCAGCATGTGTGCACGTGTTTTGTAAAGTTTATCATTTTAGATTTTGTTTGTTTGATTTGAGGTTTAACGTCCCCGTCAACACGGTATAGATCATTTTGGAGAGGTTGCTTCCCATTGTGTGGGACTTTTACCCGACAATGAGATGGAATGACATCTCAAGCCCTGCCGCCCAATGAAACCAATAGCGTTGCATGAACTCCACCACTTTTTCTTGGCATGCTTAGGACCTCTAAGCGTTTACCAGTGGTTTCAGCACTGTGTGGAAGCATCATTAGAAAACCTGTAAGACTTCGCTGATCATTTTATTACCTTTTCACGCTGAATTTAATAAATTCAGTGATACAAGAGCATGCATTTATCGTATGAACTTAGAAGCCTCCGTGGTGCAGTGGTTACGCTACTCGCCTTGTAAACCAGGGATCGCAGGATCGATCCGGGCTTCTCCAGACTTTCGGATGAGTCTTTAAACCGAGGTCCCGTCTCCGTATGACCTTAGCTGTTGGTGGGACGTAAAACTAAAAACTCACTCACTCACTCGTATGAACTTAGAACACAGTTTATGCACGATTTTAATACAAAACGCCCATACATGACGTTGTTTAATGTGGAACCGCATATAACGTTACCTGACGTAGCCTCTGTAAGTGTTTGTATTTAACGAATATCAGTTTTCAGCTCCGGTTGTCTGTTTGTTTGTTTGATTTGAGGTTTAACGTCCGCGTCAACTGTGTATAGGTCACTTTGGAGACGTTGCTTCCAATTCTGTGGGACTTTCACCCGATACTGCATGAAATGACATCTAAAGTCCTGTCGCCCAATGGAATCAATAGGGTTTATAAGCATGGACGTTCCGGCTCGCACCACTTTGCCTGGGCAGACTTAGATCCTCTTAGCGGTTTACCAGTACTTGTAAGCGGTCGGTTTCAGCACTGCGCGGAAGCATCATGCAGCCCATCTATCCCTTCAAGCCCCGATGGGCGTAGGGAGGGGGGGGGGGGGGTAGGCAATGGTCTGTAGCAAATATTTTTTCATTGACTGTTCGTCTGTCAGGCCGTCCAGCCTTTCATTGAAAAATTAAATTCAGTTCATTTGCAAGATAGATCTTACAGCATGACTGATTTTAACAAATTTAGTACCGGAAACCCCAAAAGGGGTAATTGGCAAACAGTGCAGGCGTCTGGGGTGTCTGATCAGGGCATCCACTGTTCGCTTAAAGTTCAGTCATTTTCCTAATATATTTTGAAGAGAAGACAACCTGTTACCCCCAAATTTTGAAGTTTCGACAGCTGGCGGTGCTGATGATTGTGTAGCTAAATTTAACTCTCTGGATAGAGCTAGGGACTAACTTCCCACATCACAGGTCCTGGTGTATGAATGTCGTTTGACGTATCACCAGTAACAATTCTGATTCTGATTCTGATTCTGATTCTGAGGAGGAAGTTTCCATTTGGTACAAAAAGGGTTAAATTACAAAGAACCCGTTCTATAACTACATGTAAGCGCAATTATACAATCGCCTGCACAAAGACGAAATGACAGTACGCAAGACCACGTCGTCGGCATTAAATGTTTTCGTAAATACGAGCGTATACACATGTACGTTCGTCCTTCCGTATGTGGTGTAAGTACGCGATCCTGCAACCCCGGGTTAAGGTATTGTACCAAGAAGAACCTAAACCTTTAAGAGCTCATATTTTCCAGAACATATGATGGAATTGTGATGATATGTATAGGTTAAAAGGTTTATTCAGCAAAACGCTGGCCCTTACCTATGACCTCTAGGTCAAGTCAATGATGAGGATTGTGGCCACGTAAAATCGATTTAAGCCCCCCCCCCCCCCCCCCCCCCCAGTGGAATTCGTTTCCGCTGACCGTTTCAAGGCGGTTCTTCCGTCGCGATTTATTTTAGTTATGGTTTGTCTTTAGATGTTTGTGTCGCTTGTGTTATTTTGGATAGCCTATTGGCCATTCTGTGGGAAAGTCACTGTCCTTTTGGCTTTCCGCCGTTGGTGTTTCTTTTAGGTCTGTTGTTGCATGTTTGTGTTTCTTTCCCTTTGGTGGATCCGTCTTTGGTCGGGCCCCTCGGAGACTAACTGTTGGTTTTCTTTTGCTCCAGCCATTCTGTTGTTGTATACTGTCGAGTCATCAGCCTTGTTTCATCTCTGTAGTTTTTTGATTTGTATGTTCTCTGAGATGTTATACTGCTGAGTTAGGAAACCTTCATGCGGACTAAACAAAATTAGTGTATACCGCGACAGAGGTAAGGGCGAGGATTATGGCCATGTAAAATCGATTTAAGCCCCCCAGTGGAAATCTTTCCACTGACCGTTCCAAGGCGGTTCTTCTGTGGCGGTTTATTTATGGTGTTATTTGTTACTTACTGTGTATCACTTGTGTCTTTTTATTTTGGATGGCCATATGGCTATTTTGTGGGAAAGTAACTGTCCTTATGGCCTTCCTTTGTTTAGGTCTCCATTCTGGTCTGGTCGCTTAATGTTTGTGTTTCTTTCCCTTTGGGTGGAGTAAGTTAATTGTATCGATTCCTGTACTTTGTTTTACTTCTACTTCAAATGTTGAAATTATTTAAGAGCTCATATTTTAAAAATTATATAGTGGATTTGGTTCATATTTGGTGCGGTGATAGATACACATTTAAAGTTTATTCAGCGTACCCTCAGTAATGCCTAGGACCTCAAGGTCAAGGTCACCGACTTATAATTTTCAACATAATCGCGCCCATGCCCATGACCCGAAGGTAAAGGTTATAGACTCATAAGTTTTAAATGTCAACGTTTTTAATACGAGCTCACATTTCCCAACCAATTTTATGGATTTAGTTCGTATCTGATAGGTCGTTTCTCCGGATATTAATGCTCGGCTCGAAATAAAAGAAATAATTTTGAAAGGGCCGTAAAACAAAAACTCAAGGTCAATGTCACAGACTTAGTAGTTTATTTCTTATGGATTTGATTAATATCTGGATGATGATACACGCTTTTTCCAAGATTTAAACGACATTACCCACACCTGCGCCGATGTTCTCAAGGACAGTTTTCCAGCCGAGCTATGCGGTCTTTTTTTCTTCTTTTTTTGGCAGCATGTTTTTTTTTCTTCTTGGCGAGGATGTTCCCGGGGCGGGGGCATCTGTGTCATATTCATACTTCTCGTTTAAAGTGTCGATTTGGGGTACACTGAGTATTCATTGTAATCAAAAGTCTAATCGCAGATTGTGGGCAATCGTTAGAACTACCTGAACGCGTTGGTTCTTTCGTTTGCATTGATGTTTTAAGTTCTCGCCAACCATTGGTACACTGTACATGTACTTTGGTCATTTTGGAGACGCTGCTTTCAATTTTGTAAGACTTTTACCCAACCTTGAGGTGAAGTGACATAATAGACCCTACCGACCAAAGAAACTGCTTAAGGAGCGGCCCCACTTGCACCACCTTTCTTGGGCAGGCTTTTACAATCTAGGCGGTTAACCAGTAATCAAGTTTGGTTGCTTTTAACTCTGAGCGGAAGCACTATGTCTCCATGCCCGATCGTCGAAAGCCAGCGTCGGTTTTAGGTTACACAATGAAATATAGATTGTGGGTACTCGTAAGCACGACCACAAAGAGGCGCTTCTAACGGATACCCTCAATCTCTATTAAAAAATAAGAAAACCCCCAACCCAAACTCAATATTATAACAAAGGGGTCTGTTTCGAGGGGTCTTTAATGCATGGGCTTGTTTAAGTAATGGGCGTGATCTGCGATGGCGAAATGGCAAATTACGTACCGCACTTTTAACCTATGCCGCGCGTTATCTTCTTCCGCTATGTCTGTGACATGTCCAAACGTTCAATGTGCGATGTCTAAATATTCATCTCAGAAAAAAAAAAACGACCAAATGTGCGAACATCGCAGATCTCGAGCATTTTGATGAAACAGGATTTTTGTCGTTAGAACTTCGTACGATCTTTTTAAGACGATGCTTTACTGAAATTTGGCCCAGGTTTGTTTGGCAGTTGATCGAGCATTTCATCTCAGTGGTTAATGCACTTGCCTCTGATGCATGAGGTCCCGGTACGATCCCCGGCAGTGGTGTTAAAGTTTTGTTGTCCGAACATGCTCGGTTGGCATCATCTGCAGAGGCGAATGCCACAAATGCAGCAAATAGAGTGTTCTTCGAATCGGGCCTCTGTGCAGAGAGAATCATCCCCTGTGCAGGTAAACATCCCTATCGTAATTGCTGTGTAGCGTTCGTCCTGACGGCAGGCTAAGGCCTTCTTAGCGGTTAACCAGGGGCTAGTTTCATCAATAAACATCGTACGATTAATCTTAAATTGTTCGTACGCACTTTTTTAAAGAACTGCGTACGTCTATGTATGCGTTTCACCAAAATAAGTCGTAATTTTGAATGTGCGCTTAAACAGGGCCACTAATTGTCCCATGAGTGATCACATGCCGTCTTGAAATAGCTGTGTAAAGTAGATAAAATTATTGTTCCAGTGGGCCTAGATGTATATTCAGTACAAACAACGTTGAATCAACGTTGATTCTATGTTGTTTCAAACTTGTGTTTCCATTTCTTTATCCCCTGCCCACTTTACCACTGACGAGTGGATCTGTTTTGAGGACGTTGTCACGTCAGACTAGCGTTGATTCAGCGTTGTTTAATGAACGTTTTATAAGCACGTTTGTCGCCCCCCACCCATTGGGGCTTGAAGTAATAGATGGGCTGTATGATGCTTCCACGCAGAGCTGAAACGGACCCGCACAAGCGTACTGGTAAACCGTCTAAGAGGATCTAAGCCTGTCCAGGCAAAGCGGTGCGCGTCGGACCGTTATGGAAAAGGGATAATATGTGAGACTTTGTTAAGCATTTTCTAACCTTTTTTCGCTCATTTTAATAAATTCAGTAATGCAGGAGCATGAATACAAAAATGAAAATATATCGTATGAATTTAAAACATAGTTTATGCACGATATTAACATAAAACGTCAATAAATGACGTTTAATAAGGATGCCGCATATAACGTTACGTGACGTAGCCTCTGTAAATGTTCGTATTTACATGTACCGTATGTCAGTTTTCAGCTCCGGTTTGTTGTTGACAATGGTCTGTAGCAAATAATTATCCATTGAATGTTCTAGCACACTGTATACAATCGCCTGCAAAATTATACACTTACATATACGAAAAGACAGTTCGCAAGACTATGATCCCCCCGCCATCGGCTTGATGCCGCGAAGGTTTCCGTTCATACGAGCGTACGCACATGTATGTGTGTCCTTCCGTATGGGGTGTACGTTTGTTTTGTTTGATTTGAGGTTTAACGTCCCCGTCAACACTGTTAAAGGTCATTTTGGAGACGTTGCTTCCAATTTTGTGGGACTTTTACCCGACATTGAGATGAAATGACATCTCAAGCCCTGTCGCCCAATGAAACCATTAGGGTTTATTAGCATGTACGGTCTGCCTCGCACCACGGTTCCTGGACAGGCTTAGATCCTCTAAGCGGTTTACCAGTACTAGTGTGCGGGCCGGATTCAGCTCTGTGTGGAAGCATCATGCAGCCCATATATTTATTCAAGCCCCTATGGGCGGGTGCCGATTGGGTTTACGTACGTGATCCTGTAACATCAGGCTAAGGCATTGTACCAGGAAGAACCAGGAATGGTTCATATTTGGTATGATGATTCAAACTTTTTCCAAGATTTAAACGCCTCAAGGACAGTTTTCCAGGCGAGCAATGCCGTCTTTTTTGGTTTTTGCAACTTGCTTTTTTTTCTTGGTGAGGATGGTCCCTGGGCGGGGGCATCTCTGACGTATTGACATTTCTAGTTTTATGTGTCGATTTGAGGTACTACGAGTCTTCATCTCAATCAAAACTTTAATCGCAGATTGTGGGTAATCGTTAGAACTACCTCAACGCGTCCATTCTTTTGTTTGTTTGTACTGTGGTTTCAAGTCCCCGACAACCGTTGGTACATGTATTTAGGTCATTTTGGAGACGCTGCTTCCGATTTTGTGGGGCTTTTACCAGACGTTGAGATGAATCTTAAACCCTACCGATCAAAGAAACCGCTAGGGTTTAAAGAGCGGCCCGACTCGTACCACTTTTCTTGGGCAGGCTTTTGCATTCTAAGAGGTTAACCAGTAATCAAGTTTGGTCGATCTCAGCTCTGCGCGGAAGTACTATACAGGCCAATCTATTTCTCCAAGCCCCGATGGGAGAAAGCGAGTGTCGGTTCTAGGTTACACAATGAAATATAGATTGTGGGTACTCGTAAGCACAACCACAACGAGGCGCTTCTAACAAGTACCCTCATAAGAAAACCCCAACCGCAAACCCATACTAAAGTCTATACAAAGGGATGTTTCGAGAGGTCTTCAATGCATGGGCTTGTTTAAGTAATGGGCGTGATCTGCGAAGGTAAGCGAAATGGTATGGTATGTACCATACATTTAACAACGATACTACAGAGATACATGTAATCGCAGGTTTCTTTAACATATGCCGCCTGTTATCTTTTTTCAGATATGGCTGTGACATTTCCAAAGTTTAAGACGAAAATTTCAATGTGCGATGTCTACGGAACCCGAGAAGGGACATGATTTTTTTTTAATATGTTGTGCGAACAAGATATTAAGTAGTGCGGACAAGATAATATGTTGTCCGCACAAGATGTTATCTTGTGCGGACAACATAATTTATCTTGTGCGGACAAATTAATATCTTGTCCGCACAAGCTATTATCTTGTTCGCACAACATATTAACTTGTTTGCACAACATATATCTTGAGAAGTTGTGCGAACAAGATATCTGTGCGGACAAGATATTATCTTGTTCGCACAACATAATTATCTTGTGCGCACAAGATATTAAATAGTTCGAACAAGAGAATATCTTGTCCGCACAAGATCTATGTTGTGCAGACAAGATATTATCTTGTGCGGACAAGATAATATCTTGTTCGCACAACTTAATATCTTGTGCGGACAAGATAATATCTTGTCTGCACAAGATAATATGTTGTCCGCACAAGATAATATCTTGTGCGCACAAGATATTATCTTGTGCGCACAACTTATAAAATAAAAAAAAAGACATGTCCCTTCCCGGGTTCCGTAGATGTCTAAATTTTCATCTCAGAAATACGAAAAAATGTGCGAACATCGCAGATCTCGAGCATTTGATGAAACAGGATTTTAGTCGTAAGAACTTCGTACGATCTTTCTAAAACGAAAATACGTCGCAAATATTTTTTGTTGAAACTGGCCCCAGGACTCCTGTGGACTGATCGTAGTAAAAGTAGTAATGGTTTGATAAGAAATGAGCCGGGACACAGCATTTCCTACAATTAATACGTGCGCCCAGGGAAAAATACGACCAGCCTGGGCATCCATATATTCTGACCAGAGACTTTTCTTGCCGCATGAAGGCGCATTTGGCCCTTGACTATCCTAAGAGCGCACAGCGAAGACTGATCAGACTGCACGGATGCGCAGGCCGATCCGAGTCATCGTTGGGCGCACAAATAAATTGTAGGAAATGCTATGCCCCGGCTCATTTTTTTTTCCTTGCAATCATTAACGATTGTCATTGAGTTTTTTTTTTGTTTTGGTTTGATTTGAGGTTAAACGTCCCCGTCAACACTGTAATGGTCATTTCGGAGACGTTGCTTCCAATTTTGTTGGACTTTTACCCGACTTTGCGATGAAATGACATCTCAAGCCCTGCCACCTAATGTAACCAATAGAGTTTATAAGCATGGACGGACCAACGCGCACCGCTTTGCCTGGGCGGGCTTAGATCCTCTGAGCGGTTTACCAGTTCTCGTGTGCGGGTCAGTTTTCAGCTCTACGCAAAGCCGTTTCAAACTTTTATAGACGTCACTCTGATTTAATTTCAAAATTCAATATTGGATAAAACATAAAATTCATAACATAAATGTTATGCGACAGATTGCATGCGCGGTAGTTAACCCCGTCACGGTTGAAAACTTTGCTTCCCTCTTTAACTGCACGCCGGTGGGTAAGGCCTCAGATTCTCTGACGGTTCCAGCTGAAAGGCTTACTTGGAGTTAGAGATAATCTAGTTCTGTGTAATATCGGTACGTGCCTGATCCTCTGCCTCTGGTCGGGCCCATCTGAGTCTAACTGTTGGTTTTCGTTTGCTCCAGCATTTCAGTGGTTTCTTGCTGGCGAGTTCTCACCGTTGTTTCACCTCTATGGTTGTTTGGTTTTTTGTGTTCACAGAGATGTTGCACTGATGAGTTAGGATGCCTTCATGCGGACTGAACAAATTATTTGTCTAAATCCCCACGAAAGTAAGGGCGAGGACTGTGGTCACGTAAAATGGATTTACACCCCCCCCCCCCCCCCCCATACACACACACACACACCCCTCCACGCCTCCGTGGAATTCGTTCAAATGCGATTCTTCTGTCTCGATGACGGTTAATTTTTTTATGGTTTGTCTTTGTGTGTTTGTATCGCTTATATTATATTGTTTTGGACAGCCAATTTTCCATTTTGTGGGAAAGTGACTGTCCTTTTGGCTATCCGCTAATATTATTTCCATTAGGATCTGGCTCAGTCATTACTGATGATGTACAAACTTGATCAGAGCAGCTTTGAACATGTAAGAAAGTGTAAACAGCTTTTCCTATTTAAAATTTAGGACTCCTGAATTTTGGATGGGACCCTTGATGCTGAAAGGACTCTCAGAATCTTGAAATGGGAGAAAACACTGTGAAACTTCATAAATCCAATATCTAGAACCTTCAATTATTAAATATATAGGCCCTATAGCTAACTTTACACAATCGTTTCATTTCAAAGACGGTCCCTACTTTTTTGTGGGACTTTTGCTTGACATTTGGATAAAATGGCATCTAAAGCCCTACCGCCCATAGAAATCGCTAACGTTTACGGAGCATTCCCGCTCGCAGCAGTTTTCCTGGTCAGGCTTAGACATAAACGGTTTACCAGTACTCAAGTTCGGTCGGTTTCAGCTCTGCGCAGAAGCACTATTTCTCTAAGCCCCGATGTGTGGGGCGTATAGTTAAATACGTGTCTAATTTGAAATTTATTCTTCTGTACGAGCATATCGGATAAATGCCTTGAAAATGTACTAATATCAGGTTTTCAGCAATTTGTTCGAGTGCATGAATTTGGATTCATTCGTACAAGCAATTCATATGAGCGCACGATTTTCGATTTTAAGTTCTTGTTCTGAATAAAGTTAACAGTATTATCAGTCGTACCGAGCAACTGCAGTGTCTTCAGGGCTTTGATGAACCGTTTGTGTGAATTATTGAATGAAGAAACCAGTTTCAATCAGACACCCATTAGTTGTTTTTTCTATCCCCGTTATGGTAAAGCTCCCATAAGGGGTAATCGGTCCTCGTAAGTCATAATCGGCACAAATATTAAAGCTCCTGGAACAAATTCTGCGGAGAGTTTGCAACTTATGTATTTCAACATGAAAGTGGTTTGAATTACGTGTTATTTGGCATGTTGGATTAAATTCGCATCGTGCAGGTAGCTGAAAATGCCTTCATTCGCCAGTAGAAAATAGGTCAAAACAGAAATAACTGACCACCTTCCACAGGAAGAAATGAACTTAACAACCGACCGCTTGCCTTTTCATGTCCACGCCCATCTGTTCTGATGCAGGAATGAAAGTTGTTGAGAATAGTATTGCCCAATTTCTCAAAATTTGTTTACAAAAAAGGCCAAAAATCATATATCGGGAACACTCACCTGTTTGTAGACATATTTGTGGTCTCGGAAGGCATAACCGGAAGTTCCCGTAAGGATTCTGAGTGTATATAAACCGGTGGTTACCCCTTACGAGTCTACTATGTGCTTTTAGCGCCCGGTTACCTTACAAAATCTATCAAGTCAAGTACGAGTCTACTAGCCGTGCCTGCGCACGTCTGGCGTATACGTCAATGTGCAACAGCACCATAAAGTAACTTTGTATAACCTGTCTGTGGAGGACATGCAGATATAGAATAACAATATTAAATATACTCAAACGTAATTTTTGTCGCACCTGCTATTAGCATGGCGCGATATAGGCGTCCGGCTTTCCTTTCGTTCGTCCGTCTGTCCGTTTGTCAAGACATCAACATTTTTGACCAGCCTAGCGTTCACCCTAATGGCCAAGTTATTTCTCAAGAAATACAAGAGCTTTATCGATGATACTTGGGACAAATTTGTATCTTGGGACATCCATATTTGACCTTGCCTATATTTAACTGACTGACTTTGTAAAATATTACGGCCATCCTGACGTTCATCCTAATGGTCAAGTGGATTTCTAAAGAACTATAAGAACTTCTTTAATGATACTTGGTTTTGTTTGTTTGATTTGAGGTTTAACGTCCCCGACAACACTGTAAAGGTCATTTTTGAGACGTTGCTTCCAATTTTGTTGGACTTTTACCCGACGCTGAGATGAAATAACATGGAAACGATAGGGTTTATAAGCATGGACGGTCCGACTCGAACCGCTTTGCCTGGGCAGACTTAGATTCTCTAAGCGGTTTACCAGTACTCGTGTGCGGGTCGGACTTAGCTCTGCGTGGAAGCATCGTGCAGCCCATATATTTCTTTCACCCGACTTTGCGATGAAATGACATCCAATGAAACCAATAGGGTTTTTAAGCACCGATTTGCCTGGGTAGGCTTAGATCCCCTAAACGGTTTACCAGTACTCGTGTGCGTGTCGGTTTCAGCTCTGCGTGGAAGCATCTTGCAGCTCATATATTTTTCCAGTGGTACAAACTTGTATCTAGGGATTGCAATTTTACTTCAAACATCCATATTTGATATTGATATTGACCTACATTTTATGGTTCGTTGACTTCGTCAAATATTGCGACCATCCTAACGTTCACCCCATTCGCCAAGTTCATTTCAAAAGAACTATAAGAGCTTTGTTAATGATACTTAGCATTACGATAACAAGTCCGTGAAACGAAGACCCCTCTAAACCCACCTTTATATAGACAAAATATTGAGGAGGTTCAAACGAGCACCCACAATCTATGTTAAAGGCAGAAATAATTTTTACCCAAATTGTGTAATTTCTGACACCATGTTGGACGACATTATTTCACACAGGCATTTTTTCCTAATGGTACATACTCGTATCTAGAGATGACATCTATATTGAAGCATCCATATCTGACCTTGACCTTAATTGCATGGTTCACCGACTTAGTGAACTATTGCATCAACCTTAGTGTTCAACCTAATGTGTAAATTCATTTCTCAAGAACAATTAGAGCTTCATTTATGATACTTGGTACACGCTTACATCTGTGAGTGGCAACTTTTATGCAAGCATCAATGTTTGACCTCGGCCTAGATTTCATGGTTCGGTGACTTGTGCCCCAGAGGCGCGACATAGCTTTCTGCCTCACGAATACACATTCTCTCTCTCTCTCTCTCTCTCTCTCTCTCTCTCTCCTCTTTCCTCTCTCTCTCTCTCTCGTCTCTCTCTCTCTCTCTCTCTCTCTCTCTCTCTCTCTCTCTCTCTCTCTCTCTCTCTCTCTCTCTCTCTCTCTCTCTGTTTGTTCATTTCAACAACCATCCCCACAAGAGAGTATCAATTTATGATGGGTGCGAAAATTAGAGAAAACTGCGATAATCAATACCTCAGTGTATTGTGCCTTGTACCTTTACCGCCTAATCAACAACTAATGATATGCAGGGTCAGTCAGTTACATTGACTGTTACTGGAAATGCTTAGACGCTCATAGTCTTTTACCAGTACTTAGTAAGATCGCCCTCTGACACTATCTGACAATAACCCGTGGGTCAATGGGCCAATCCTCAAACAACCCTCACCCTCAGTCCGTCTCCCAAGAGATGGGACGTTTCGAAAAGGGAAATATCGAATAGATAAGAGAACACAAAAACTAAGAATCACAAGCCTCCACTCCGCACCTGCTGCAAGCAAAACAGTCCCATTACCCAACAAAACATGCACGAAAGTACACCTATATAATATTGACCCCCTTAAGCCCACTTTTATATAGTAAAACTGTGGTTTACAGGCGGATACCTTATTTTTTCTTATTTCTGCTCTAAAATATAGATTGTGGGTACTCGTTAGAACCACATCGATAAGGCGGTTCGAACGTGTACCCATAATCTATATTTTGAGCAGAAATAAGAAAAATATAACAATTTTTCATTTTAAATTCCCTTTTTCCGGTAATAGAATTTGCAATGTCTTTTAATAGGTCTGTTTTCGTAATGGGCAAAACAGTAGAACGCCCCGGCATTGAAAGCTGTGTACAGCACCTTCACACCAACCCAACCTCTCAACCGATGTAACCTCTGTATAAACAAGCTTAGGTTAATAAAGGATCTTCATTTGAAAGACGAACCTTTGCAAGGACACAATTTCTAATGCTGCATAGCATGTACCAATGTGGTGGTGATTTGGTTCCAGAGACTACGAGTTTCAAATCAAAGTGTTTAACCATATATTACGTGGAGGTCATCTTGTTTTTTGTGATCCAGACTACGGAAATTAGCTTTCGTTCCCGTGTCCACTGGACGTCCAGTCTGAAATATAGTTTTCCAATGTTTTCATTGATCATGAATGTTTTGAAATAGCTGACTTTATGGACGGAGGACGAACAGACTAAAAAAATGTATAAGGGAACACGGCTCTCCGTCCCTGGAGAGCCTCGATCTAGGGGTTTCGAAGGAAAGTTTGTGCAGTTCTTGCATATTTTCATCTATCAATATAGTGTCACATGATTTTATTGTCTATGGCCACGATGACTTTTGCCCCTAAGCATTTAAGAAAAGGGCATGGCGTGTTGAATGTTATTTTCTATTAACATGTCTTCGTTGTTATTGTCTACGCTTGTGGGGTGTAGACTACCTAAGGTTTACTTTTGCCCCAGAAGCATGAAAGAAAAGAGCATTACTGGCCGAATGCTATATTATATGACTGGCCATCGATGTTATTTGGTATAATGCTTAAAAACCGGGATCGACCAGAACACTTCCGTAAGTTTATCACACCCTCTTTGCGTACAAAATAAACTTATTTTCTGGGTTCACGTGATGTTGACTTCCCTCCGATGATACAGTACATCTATTTTGGTTTTGTTTTTCACTAAAAGAAGGCAAATGCAACTGTTCTACTAATTTTTGTTTCCCTAGTGCGAGTGGTTGTCATAGAAAATGATTGGTAAAATTTGTTTATATATGAAACTGGAGGTCAGCTTTTGGAATCTGGCTTTTTATACAAGTTTCCGTTTTTACTGGCGCACTTATACAGGAATACACATGAACAGCTTGATCATTTGACTTTTCAATCCTATGACTACACAAATTAATGTTTGCTGAGCGTAGACTCAAGCTTTTTATAAAAGCTTATACTTGATATTCATTATTGAACCTGACAATCATCGTCAAATTGACTTAGTCTATGGTCTCATTTATTTGTTTTGCAATTTTCTCCAAATAATCACAGCCTTTCTGACTGACGCAGAGATATGCGACTTGCTGGGGAAGTTGGGGGACGGTCAAGTCTAAAGCTCCCGTTTCATTGTGACCTTAGCTGTTGGTGAGATGGATACTAGAAATGCGCAATGGATTGGGTATTAACCTATCGATTATTTGCCACGGTAAATGTCTCTGTGCAAAATAGGAGTTAAGTTGGACAAAGTAAGAATCAAATCAGACATGATTTTTTTCGATGAAAGGATGCATTACTCCCTATATTCGGTACTGGTTTTCGGAAAAACAAATAATACAAAATAAGATAAAAATAGATTACACAATAACTAAGAGGTCATTGTCTATTCAACAAATCCGTATGAAAACACACCGATTTTAAAGACGCCCTTTGATATTCCTCTAGTAAGAGTTTCTTACGGGTACACAAAATCAATTTTTAAAAAAAGTAAGGGACAATTTATACCATACGAATTGATGTTTACTAACATCAGTTATTCCAAATTAATGCTAAATTCGTGTGCGTGTCTTTCGTGGCTAAATTCGTTTCCTGTATAGTCTTTCTTGGTTCTAGAAAGAGCACTTACAAAAGAAGAGTTATGATATTTTATGAAAACGCCGCTGACAGAGATGTCGGTAATGAATGCCACATTGAAGTCGCGCACACACGTTGAACCTTTGGGGAAAACGTTGCATTGAACCGTTTTTGTTTGTAAGTTCTAACATTTTATTATGCCCCCGCCATTCGAAGAATGGTGGAAAGGGCATATAGCATTGCCCCTATCCGTCCGTTCGTCCGTCCGTGCGTCCGAAACTTAAACGCAGTCAATAACTTCCTTATTTCTTGATGGATTTTAAAATTACTCGGCAGAAATGTTAACCATCATGAGACGACATGTCGCATGCAAAACCCAGGCCCGTACCTCCAAGGTCAAGGTCATACTTAGAGGTCCAAGGTCAAAAAGGGTCCGAGACTTAAACGTAGTCAATAACTTCCTTATTTATTGAAGGATTTTAAAATTACTCAGCAGAAATGTTAACCATCATGAGACGACGTGTCACGTGCAAAACCCAGGTCCACACCTCCAAGGTCAAGGTCATACTTAGAGGTCAAAGGGCAAAAAAGGGTCCGAAACTTAAACGCAGTCAATAACTTCCTTATTTATTGATGGATTTTAAAATTACTCAGCGGAAATGTTAACCATCATGAGACGACGTGTCACATGCAAAACCCAGATCCGTAGCTCCAAGGTCAAGGTCATACTTAGAAGTCAAAGGTAAAAAAAAAGTCCGAAACTTAAACGCAGTCAATAACTTCCTTATTTCTGGATGGATTTTGAAATTACTTTGTAGAAATGTTAACCATCATTCGATGATGTTTCACATGCAAAACCCAGGTCCATACCTCCAAGGTCAAGGTCATACTTAGAGGTCAAAGGTAAAAAAAAGTCCGAAACTTAAACTCAGTCAATAACTTTCTTATTTCTGGATGAATTTTGTAATTACTTTGTAGAAATGTTAACCATCATAAGATGATGTGTCACGTGTAAAACCCAGGTCCGTATCTCCAAGGTCAAGGTCATACTTGGAGGTCAAAGGTCAAAAAAAGGGTCTGAAACTTAAACGCAGCCAATAACTTACTTATTTCTGGATGGATTTTGAAATTATTTTGAAGAAATGTTAACCATCATGAGACAATGTGTCATGTGCAAACCCAGATCCGTACCTCCAAGGTCAAGGTCATACTTAGCGGTCAAATGGCATAAAAAGGGTCCAAAACTTTAACACGGTCAATAACTTTCTATGGATGAATACGAACATAGACATATTTTCAGGCGGGGGCATCTGTGTCCTATGGACGCATTTCTAGTTTATAAATGATTTGCGGCAATATGGCCCAATTGGTAGAATTGACTCGCAATTATTAGGTCTCTCATCGGCCACATGTGAGATGCAAAATTCTGTTAGTTTTTCCCCGGGGACTCCGGTTTTCGCCCACATGTGAATTATGATCGACTCGAAATGCTTGAAATAATCGTGAATAAACCAAAAATAATGATTTGCGTCCCTCTTCCGTATTGCACCATGCTAACATATTTATCATTCTAGTTCAATTACTTCCAGATATCTTTACACAAACATGACCTCAAAATGCATGTTTTTATTCTGTTTTCACATTATATGATTGTTTAATGAACTTCTTAAGAATTTATAATTAATAATTTAATAATAGGAATCATAATAGCAATATATTATCAATTAAATACAGAAAAGATCAATTATTCCTACTTTGTTCCGATTCTCAGTTTTGCGCAGGGGCAATTCCGAAATTGTCTTGCGCAAGGTAGGAATTCTCACTGCGCAACAAATTACTTCTATGCGCAGGACAATTCCGGAATTGTACCAAATCCTACTTTGAGCATAACATACATAGTGGGCTTTAGATGAATCGCCTGACATGTCAAGCTAATTGCCTTTTAAAACATATCAGTTTGTTTGATATTCTAAGCTTATAGTTTCAATTTCAGGGAAGCATCGTGCAGCCCATCTATTTCTTCAAGCCCCGATGGGCAGGGGACGGAAGTGCTCGCTGATTGAATGCAAACCTGTGAAGACTATACTGAATGGTTAACCAGAACTATGGAATCGTGTTTGTGCTGACAGACTTATTTCAAGGTAGGATAGTCCGTGTGGGCGTGCCTCCGTCCGTCCGTAAACAATTTCTTCAAACGACATCTCCTCCTAAACCACTGATCAGTTTAACCAAACTTCATAGGAATGATCCTTAGGTGGTCCACTTTCAAAAGTTGTTCAAACGGTTCCGGTCCATTGAACATCTAGATCACAGGAGCCATAAATAATAGAATTTTTTCACTGAAAACCTATAAAAAAAACATCCCCTCTGAAACCGCAAGGCCCAGGTCTTTGATATTTGACATTAAGCTTCATCTAGTGGACCATTACCAAGATTGTTCAAATTATAGTCAAAGGGCCAAAAAAGCCCCTCTCCCCCCCCCCCGCACGCCAGGGCCCTTCCATTTTACATAGACTTACATAGGGAAAACAGTTAAAAATATTCTTGTCTGAAAGCAGAAGGCCCCGGTGTATGATATTTAGAATAAGGTTGTATCTAGTGGACCTCTACCAAGATTGTTCAAATTATAGCACTGGGGCCAAAACTGCTCCCGCGTCGGGGCCCATCTAATTGACTTAAGACTAATATAGGGAAAATCTTTAAAAATCTTCTCTTCTGAAACCAGAAGGCCAAGGTCTTTGATATTTTATTAGAAGCTTCATCTCGTGGACCTCTACAAAGATTCAAATTATAGACCTTGGACCAAAAATGTCCCCGCGCCGGGGCCCAACCATTTTACACAGACTGAAACAAGAAGGCCCAGGTCTTCGATATTAGGTATGAAGCTTCATGTAGTAGACCTCTACAAAGGTTATTCAAATTATAGCCCTGTGGCCTAAAATGCCCCCACCCCCGCGCCAGGGTTCACCAGTTTTTAGCTCACCTGTCACGTAGTGACAAGGTGAGCTTTTGGGATCACTTTTTGTCCGTCGTGCGTGTGTGCGTGCGTAAACTTTTTCTTCAAACGACATCTCCTCCTAAACCACTGATTGGATTTTAACCAAACTTCACAGGAATGATCCTTAGGTGGTCCCCTTTCAAAGTTGTTCAAATGGTTCCGGTCCATTGCACATCTAGGTCACAGGAGCTAAAAATAGATTTTTAAAATGAAAACTTTAAAAATCTTCTTCTCTGAAACCGCAAGGCCCAGGTCTTTGATATTTGGTATGAAGCTTTATCTAGTGGACCTCTACCAAGATTGTTCAAATTATGGCCCTTGGGCCAGAAATGCCCCTGCCCCGGGGGCCTTTGGGTTTACATAGGCTTATATAGGGAAAATCTTTAAAAATCTTCTTCTCTGAAACCACAAAGCCCAGGTCTTTGATATTTGGCGTGAAGCTTCACCTAGTGGACCTCTACCAAGATTGTTAAAATTATAGCCCTAGAGCCAAAAATACCCCCGCCCATGGGGCCTTTGGTTTTACATAGGCTTATACAGGGAAAATCTTTAAAAGTCTTCTTCTCTGAAACCGAAAGGCCCAGGTCTTCTATATTTGGTGTGAAGCTTCATCTAGTGAACCTCTACCAAGATTGTTCAAATTATGGCCCTTGGGCCAGAAATGCCCCTGCCCCGGGGGCCTTTGGATTTACATAGGCTTATATAGGGAAAACCTTTAAAAATCTTCTTCTCTGAAACCACAAGGCCCAGGTCTTTGATATTTGGTGTGAAGCTTCACCTGGTGGACCTCTACCAAGATTGTCCAAATTATAGCCCTAGGGCCAAAAATACCCCCGCCCCTTGGGCCATTGGTTTTACATAGGCTTATACGGGGAAAATCTTTAAAAATCTTCTTCTCTAAACCGAAAGGCCCAGGTCTTCTATATTTGGTGTGAAGCTTCATCTAGTGGACCTCTACCAAGATTGTTCAAATTATGGCCCTTGGGCCAGAAATGCCCCTGCCCCGGGGGCCTTTGGATTTACATAGGCTTATATCGGGAAAATCTTTAAAAATCTTCTTCTCTGAAACCACAAGGCCCGGGTCTTTGATATTTAGTGTGAAGCTTCACCTAGTGGACCTCTACCAAGATTGTTCAAATTATAGCCCTAGGGCCAAAAATGCACCCTCCCGGGGGGCCTTTGGTTTTACATAGGCTTATACAGGGAAAATCTTTAAAAATCTTCTTCTTTGAAACGGAAAGGCTCAGGTCTTCGATATTTGGTATGCAGCTTCATCTAGTGGACCTCTACCAAGAATGTTCAAATTATGGCCCTTGGGCCAGAAATGCCCCCGCGCCGGGGGCCTTTGGGTTTACATAAGCTTATATAGGGAAAATCTTTAAAAATCTTCTTCTCTAAAACCACAAGGCCCAGGTCTTTGATATTTGGTTTGAAGCTTCACCTAGTGGACCTCTACCAAGATTGTTCAAATTATAGCCCTAGGGCCAAAAATGCCCCGCCCCGGGGGCCTTTGGTTTTACATAGGCTTATACAGGGAAAATCTTTAAAAATCTTCTTCTTTGAAACGGAAAGGCTCAGGTCTTCGATATTTGGTATGCAGCTTCATCTAGTGGACCTCTACCAAGAATGTTCAAATTATGGCCCTTGGGCCAGAAATGCCCCCGCGCCGGGGGCCTTTGGGTTTACATAAGCTTATATAGGGAAAATCTTTAAAAATCTTCTTCTCTAAAACCACAAGGCCCAGGTCTTTGATATTTGGTTTGAAGCTTCACCTAGTGGACCTCTACCAAGATTGTTCAAATTATAGCCCTAGGGCCAAAAATGCCCCGCCCCGGGGGCCTTTGGTTTTACATAGGCTTATACAGGGAAAATCTTTAAAAATCTTTTCTCTGAAACCACAAGGCTCAGATCTTTGATATTTGGTGTGAAGCTTCATGTAGTGGATGTCTACCAAGATTGTTCAAATTATAGCCCTGGGGCTAAAAATGCCCCCACCCCGGGGGCCAGTGATTTTACATAGGCTTATATAGGTGAAATCTTTAAAATCTTCTTCTCTGAAACCGCAAGGCCCAGGTCTTTGATATTTGGTGTGAAGCTTCACCTAGTGGACCTCTACCAAGATTGTTCAAATCATAGCCCTGGGGCCAAAACGGCCCCCGCCCCAGGGGCCTTTGGTTTTACATAGGCTTATACAGAGAAAATCTTTAAAAATATTCTTCTCTGAAACCACAAAGCTTCATCTAGTGGACCTCTACCAAGATTGTTCAAATTATAGCCCTGGGGCCAAAAATGCCCCCTTTCCCGGGGCCCTTTGGTTTTTCATAGGTTTATATAGGGAAAATATTTAAAAATCTTCATCTCTGAAACCACAAGGCTCAGGTTTTTGATATTTGGTATGAACCTTCACCTAGGATAGCCCTTTGGCCAAGAATATAGTAGAGACACTGATTCTGAGGTGAGAGATTCAGGGCCCTCTGGGCCCTCTTGTATATAGACTTATATAGGGAAAAAAACCTTTAAAAATTAAAAATCTTCTTGTCTGAAACCAGAAGTCCCAGGTATTTGATATTTGGTATGAACTTTTGTCTTGTTGACTGCTCCCAAGGTTGTTCAAATTACACCGCTGAGGCCAACAATGTTCCACCCATTTTACATAGAATTATATAGGGAAAACCTTCACAAATACTCTCGTCTGAAACCAGAAGGCCCAGATCTTTGATATTTGGTATAAAGCTTCATCTAGTGGACCTCTATAAAGATTGTTCAAATTATAACCCTTGGGCTAAATGCCCCCGGGCCGGGGACCAAAAGTTTTACATAGACTTACATAGGGAAACCTTTAAAAATCTTCTTGTCTGAAACAAGAAGGCACAGGTGTATGATATTTTGTACGAAACTTTATCTTGAGGACCTCTACCAAGATTGTTCAAATTATAGCCCTTGGGCGTAACATGCCTCCGCGCCGGGGCCCTCCAATTTTACATTGACTTATATAGGGAAAGCCTTTTAAAAATGTTCTCTTCTGAAACCAGAGGGCCCCGGTTTTTGATATTTGGTATGAAGCTTCATCTTGTGGACCTCTACCAAGATTGTTCATATTATAGTCCTCGAGCCAATAATATCCCCGCCCCGTTTGTTTGTTTTTGTTGTTTGATTTGAGGTTTGATGTCCCCGTCAACACTGTACATGCCATTTTGGAGATCCGTTGCTCACTGTCTTTATATAGACTTACATTGGGCAACCCTTAAAAATCTTCTTGTCTGAAACCAGAAGGCCCGGATCTTTGACATTGGACCTTACAAAGATTGTTCAAATTATAGCCCTGGGGCCAAAGGTGGCCCCGCCCCTGGCCCACTGGTTTTATATCGACTTATATATGGAAAACCTTTAAAAATCTTGTTCTCTGAAATCACAAGGCCCAGCTCTTTGTTATTTTGCATGAAGCTTCATGTCGGGGACGTCTACCAAGAGTATTCAAATTATAGCCATGGGGCCAAAATTGATCTCGCCCGGGGCCTACCGGTTTTAAATAGACTTATATAGGAAAAAACATTAAACATGTGCTTGTCTGAGACCGGAAGACTCAAGTCATTGATTTATTGAATGAAGCATTTAGTGGCCCTCTTCCAAGATGGCTACCCTATATTCAAATCTATAGCCAACAATGGACCCACCCAAAGGCCCGCTGGTTTTATATAGAGTTAAGGCATTGTAAGTTAGTGAGCCAGTTCATGTCCATGCACAAGGACCTGACCCTCAATGTCCACAAGTTGTCCAAATAGTGAAATGACTTCTACTACAAAATAGGTAGACTGATTTTGAAATAATTTCACAGAAATGTTCCTTGGGTCACTGTCAACCAAAGTGGCTCAAACCACCAAAACCACGTTATATTAATTACCATTTTATCTGTACAATAAGGATCGGGTGAGCGATCCAGGGCCATTATGACACTCTCGTTTTGTAGACTTGTGAAATGAGTGATTAAGTAAACTGGCCCTATCGCCTTTTTAACCTAATGTTGGATGGACCCTTCTACTCCATTGTTTCAACTTTCTTAAGATGTGCCTAGATAATTTTGATTCATCATATGACGTCATTGATGAGCAGTGGATAGCGTCATCTATTGGTATGACCACACGCGTACTAACATTTTGGCGGTATTAAGTAACATGACGACGTCCATGTCAACAGTGCATTTTTGTGGAAAAAAAAAATTGTCAAATTTAGAGGCGATAAAATTCTATTTAAATTCGCCATATGATAACCAGAATCTTAGACTCGATGCAATTTCATATGAAATTTATGAAACTCGCTGAAGAATCGTTTCATAAATTTCAAATGAAGCAACCACTCGTGTACGATCCTCAATTTAGTTAACAGGGATTCGTTTCGTTCTAATCTCATCACGATAACTCATCCGTGTGATATTGTGCAATCTTTCATATCTCCAAAATGGCGACTTTTCCGATGAAAATTTCTTATAGTTTTCTTATTTATATTCCACAATTTGGTTGTGGGTGCTCGTTAGAACCGCATCGTTGTGATGGTACTCACGAGTACCCACAACCTATGTCTTGGAGCAGAAAAAAACAAACTAATATATACACCCGTGAACCAATTTTTCCTTACATCACGAAAACACACCAATCTAATATGGACCCACTTCAACCCCAATTTTATATCAGTAGTGAAGTTGGAGTTTATAGCGGTAAACCTTATTTTTCTTAAATCTGCTCTAAAACATAGATTGTGGGTACTCGTCAGAACCGCCTCTCCGTTAGAACCGCCTCAATTCTAACGAGTATCCACAATCATTAATATTCTAAAAATAGCCATAAGGAATAAGAATATGGTTTAGGGTTGGGGATCTGAAAGGTTTCCGAGATATTGGGCCTTTTATGAAATGGTGGGGGAGGGGCATGGCCCCGGCACATCCCGTGGGGGAACCCAAGGTTGAGCTCACTGAATGCAACTTATCATAATGACTAAGAATATATATGGTATAGGGTTAGGAATCTGAATGGTTTGTGGGATAGATGGCCTTTTATGATATAGAGTGGGTAGGGCATGGCCCCAGCAAAACCCGGGGGACCCCCATGTTGGCATAAAAGCACATGGCTCAGAGCATTTTACTGAATGAACATTTCTATAAAAGCCTTGTCAAAGTATCTGCAATGAGTTGGAAGTAAATACCATTTTTAAATTTTCTCCATTATAATCTTTGGAAACAAAGCTGCCATAGCAACCAAACTAAACAGCCGATTTTCATTAAAAAAACACAAATTCCCCCCCCCCCCGGGATACTACAGATGAAATTTTGGTCCAATCGACCCAGTAGTTTTTGAGGGATGTCGTTTGAAAGTGTTGACGCAGACGAAATACGACGGACGACGACCGACAACTGCCTGTCCTACAAGGTCCCCGGGAGCCTTTTGCTCTGGTTAAACGAAAGTTATTCCGACGACAAGTCGGTCATATAGCCTTTAATACTGAAGGGCTTTTCTGCTTAGTAAGTTTGGGTCGAATGACAAACAATCGACCCAAAAATTGCCATATTATTTGTTCCACCGAGAGATCAGAGTCTTGCGTACAGGTAAGAGAGGTTTCTGTAAAATCTAGACTAGATATGTGGTGGGTTTGGCAAACAGTGTAGGGCCAGATCAGATGCCGCAGTATGCATAAGTATCTGTATCGGGATTAAGGGTTGTAAGGCTTAACCATTGTTGTTGTTTCAAGAGGCAAGCTAAATTATTTGCTGGCAGTCTCATGACGCACGATTGACATTCATCGGCCACAAAAGCACATCAGGTATCTAAGTGACAGGTGAGCTAAAATGTGGAAGCTCAGACCTTAATGTACGTACTCTTTACCCATCTTGTATCTGAAACCCCTTAAAGGGTAACTGGCAAACACTACAAGTCCAGATGGCCCTTTCTGGGGCATCTGATCAGGACATTAGTCGCCTGGATAAACTGTAAAATGTTCCGACAATTTCCAAATTATTCTTTAAGTAAACACAACGGTTAACCTGGCACCCCTAAATGAGTGCTTTTGTTTACATCCCAACAACAGCTAAGGTTATATGGAGATCCCTACTAAAATTCTAATTGGAATTCAAGAATTCATATCGGTGGAATTCCACTGGACAAAATCGCCAGAATTCTGGTGAAAATTCATTGGAATCCTGGTGTTTTTTTTTCTGTTGAACCTTGGTGGTTTTCCTATGAAATTCTAGTCATTTGCTCTTTTCGTTTTGATCTTATTGATAAGGATAGATAACTGTAGTTCCCTAGATCAGACTCACAACAACATGTTTTATCCTGCTTTTAATCCGCAATGGATGTGGGTCTTTAATCTCAAGTTGCAAGTCTTTAAACACATTAATTTAATTGAATAATACCTTCTGGTTTTTCCTTTCTTGTTATATCTCTTCCAGATTTTGGCTCAGAGCCACCACCACTCAGGGAAATGGTGTCCCATACATCCTGGTCTGAGGGCTGCATGGTCAACCGTTTCCTGTCTTTTCCTTACCCCTTCAGAATTCTGGTTCAATACAGCCTGCCTCTCAGACCGCTCGAGCCTAAGGACATCCTATCTAGGTGTTCCTCTGTCAGGCATCTCAAAAATAACGGATTTCTTGAGTTTGTTTAATAAGCTCATTTTTGCTGCAACTTGTTTGTCCTTGGGTTAACAGGAAAAGGAAGCTGTTCCAAGGCCGGTGCCCGGATGAGCACATGGTAATGATGTCACTTGTTGGTGATGATGTCACAAGTGATATCTTCAATCTGGTTGACACTTCAAAGTTTTTAATGTTTATGAAAAACGAATGTTGGTATAACAAAAGTCCTTGCATCCCTCTGAAGTGATGCCAAAACTCATACAATTTGCTCAAATTACACTTTTGTATAATCTTAAGTGTAATTTAAGCACCTCGAGCTATTTATTTTTCCTCTGATTCTCCAGTGGAATTTAAGTGTTTTTTTTCTCACCAGAATTCCATTGGAATTTCAGCAGAATTAAACATGTCATTGGAAACCATCAGAATTCCCATGGAATTCGACCAGAATTCTGGTGTCTCTTAATAAATATAAATACTTGACCCCTGTGACTATTTCAACTCAAACAAGGGCATCAAAACTAAACAACAGTCAATATCGTAGGTACCAGGCCTATAGTGATTCCCTGAAGAATTCTTTCTTCCCTAGAACTATTCCTCAGTGGAACAGTCTTCCCTCCTCTGTGGTAAATGCCAAAACTGCAAAGGAGTTCAAAGCCCGCATGGTGTAGATTGGGATCCAGAGGTGTGCGTTTTAGTACACCTCTGAAAGCAGATTGTAAATAGTTTTAAGAACTCATCCAGTGTTTTTTTTTTTTTTTTCTAAATTCTAAATTAAGCGCACACCCAACTGAGGTAATGGCCAAGTATGACCGACTCAGTATATGAAGATAGATAGATAGGTGTCATTTTCAGTTGGGATGGGAACTTGCTTTGATGTCAACTGAAAGTCTGGAGAAACCCAGGACTGATACTGCGATTCCTGATTTATCAGGCGAGTAGTCGATCCCCGCCCATCGGGCCATGAAGATATAGATGGGCTGCAGGATGCTTCCACGCAGAGCTGAAACCGACCCGCAAACGAGTACTGGAAAACCGGTTGACGGGGACGTTAAACCTCAAATTAAACGAACTGGTAGACCGCTTAGAGGATCTTAACCTGTCCAGGCAAAGCGGTGCGAGTGTCGGACCATCCATGCTTATAAACCATATTGGTTTCATTGGGCGGTAGGGCTTGAGATGTCATTTCATCTCAATGTCGGGTAAAAGTCCCACAAAATTGGAAGCAACGTCTCCAAAACGACCTAAACAGTGTTGACGGGGACGTTAAACCTCAAATTAAACAAACAAAATCTATCTATCTATCGATCGATCGATCGATCGATCGATCTATCTGTCTATCTATCTAACATTAAACCTCAAATCAAACAAACAAAATCAGGAGAGTAGCAAAGCCATCACGAAAACACGCCTATATAATTTTGACCCCCTTGAACCCCACTTTTATATAGTAAAACTGTGGTTTCCGGGGGTATACCTTATTTTTGCTCTGAAATATAGAATTTGGGTACTCGTTAGAACCGCCTCATCAATCTATATTTTGAGTAGAAATAAGAAAAATATCACAATTTTTCATCATAAAATTTGCATTTTTTTGGCGATAAAGGTGGCAATGTATTTGTATAGGCGTGTTTGCGTAATGTCACTACACCACAGAGGCTTCTTAAATTTGAAATGACTTGTGATGAAAACAACTGGAAGGTTCCTTTTGATACAGAATGGGTTAATAATTCAGAGTAGCGTCCCTTGGTTTGTATGATGTCATTTATTTCATTGATGACATCGCAAATTTATTGACTGATTTACATGATTCAACACTTTCACCCCTGAAATTCTGAGGTCGATTATTTCATCCTTTTTATTTTATTTTGAACATGTCCAATCTTAAAATTAGGGGATTTGGCAATCATAAACATGATGGCAGTGTAGACCCTGATGATATAGTTCATAGGATCTTCACTGTTTTCTTAAGCATCTGTACTGGTCTAAAGGGTTTAAAGTGTTAAATCTGGACCTATTTTACAAATCATTAGTATGCTAAAAATACTTGCTATCTATCTATCTATCTATCTATCTATCTATCTATCTATCTATCTATCTATCTATCTATCTATCTATCTATCTATCTATCTATCTATCTATCTATCTATCTATCTTTCTTTCTTTCTTTCTTTCTTTCTTTCTTTCTTTCTATCTATCTATCTATCTATCTATCTAAGCCCCCGCCCATAGGGGCTTGAAGAAATATATTTGCTGCATGATGCTTCCACGCAGAGCTGAATCCGGCCCGCACACTAGTACTGGTAAACCGCTTAAAGGATCTAAGCCTGTCCAGGAACCGCCGTTCGAGGCGGACCGTCCATGCTAATAAACTCTTTTGGTTTCATTGGGCGACAGGGCTTGAGAAGTCGTTTCATCTCAATGTCGGGTAAAAGTCCCACAAAGTTGGAAGCAACGTCTCCAAAATGATCTTTACAGTGTTGAGGGGACGTTAAACCTCAAATCAAACGAACAAAATCTATCTATCTATCTATCTATCTATCTATCTATCTATCTATCTATCTATCTATCTATCTATCTATCTATCTATCTAACTCTCTCTCTCTCTCTCTCTCTCTCTCTCTCTCTCTCTCTCTCTCTCTCTCTCTCTAACTATCTATCTATCTATGCTTCAGCTGACATTGTTTTCCTCTTAGCCCACAACTTGATCAGTCTGCCTTTCCTTCTATGGAAATCCTACTCTCAGCCTGCCCTACACTCCAAGTATCTGATCTTCGCCTTTACTTGTCTGGCATCTTCAGATATCAGATTTTTTTTTCAGATTCAAGCAGAGCAAACTCTTTGCTAAAATGCAAATTGAGAAGTCAATAATTTTTTGATGTCATCAATGAAATAAATGACGTCATTCAAACCAAGGACGCTACTCTGATGCATCACATCCTGTATGGAATAGAATAGAATATTACCCCTGTGGGCTCTGTACTGAAAGTGTTGATATGAAGAACTGGTGAATTTGTTGTGATACTTGCAATGTCTGGTATCATAAAAGCTGTCAACCCTACCCCACCCCAACACCCCCCCAAAACATCCTACCTAACCACCCTCCTACCCCTATCCCAGCCTATCTACCCTTCCCACTCCACCTAACCTACCCTACCCTACCTTAATCTTGCTCAACTCCGACGTACCTACCCTACCCATCCCCACCTAACCCCACCCAGCATACCCACGCTCATCCTATCTACCTTACCCTACCCCATACCAATGCACCGACCCTATCCACCCCTACCTATCCCAGTTCCACTCTACCTTTCCTACCTAACATTACCCCAATTCATGTAACCCCAAACTACCTACCCTTCCCACCCCACCTACCCCACCTAACACCACCATTCCCATTTACATACCCTATCCTATCCTACCCTAAAATCCCACACTTACCCCAACCCCACCCTACTAACCCTACCCTGACTAGTTGAATGCGCTGTACCTACTCCTACCTATCCCAACCCCACCCTACTTACCCTACCTTAACCTTACCTACCTACCCGACCCCACCTACCCTACCCTATCCACCCATCTACCCCAACCACACCTTACCTACTTTGCACTCCACCTATCCTACCACACCCCGTTCATAACGCAGCTACCATAGCCCAATCCCACCCTACCTAACCCTACCCCACCCGTCCAACCCAAACCTATCCATCCCACCTACCCAAACCTCACCCACCCTAGCTTCTGTACTCTAGCTACACAACCAAAACCCCACCCAACCTACCCTACCCAACACGACCCCAAACCAATGCACCCACCCTACCCATCCCCATTTACCCCAATTCCACCCTACCTACCCTACCTAATCTTACACTACCCCTGCCCACCAAACCCCAACATACCTTCCCTACCTACCTCCACCCCAACAAAACCTACCCCACCCATGCCAATGCATCCACCCAAACCCCAACACCACCCCACCCATCCCCACCTCACCTTCCCTACCTCATTCCACACCAGTGCACAAACCTACCCACACCCACCTACCCAATATCTTCCTAGCTACCCTTCCCTACTTAACCTTACCCTAACCTTCCTAACCCCTACCTACCCTACCTTAACCTCATCTACCTACCCCAACTCCACCTACCCTATCAACCCCATCTACCCTATTCACACCTTACCTACTTTGCACTCCACCTACCCTACCACACTCCATCCATAACGCACCCACCATAACCCAATCCCACCCTACCTAACCCTACCCCACCCATCCAAGCCAAACCTATCCACCCCCCCCCCCAAACATCACCCATCCTAGCTATCGTACTCTGCCTACACAACCCACTTCCACCCAACCTACCCTACCCCACACAACCCCAAACCCCACCCAACCTACCCTACCCCACACAACCCCAAACCAATGCACCCATCCTATCCATCCCCAACTACCCTAATCCCACCCTACCTACCCTACCCTACCTAATCTTGCACTACCCCTGCCCACCAAACCCCAACATACCTTCCCTACCTACCTCCACCCCAACAGCACCTACCCTACCCCATGCCAATGCATCCATCCAAACCTCACCCATCCCCACCTCACCTTTCCAACCTCATTCCACACCAGTGCACCCACCTGCCCACAACCACCTACCCGATATCTTCCTAGCTACCCTTCCCTACTTAACCTTACCCTAACCTACCCAACCCCAACTTACCTACCCTTCCAATTCTAACCCCTCCCTACCCTACTTACCCACCCCAACCTACCCCAACCCCCAACCTACCCCATCCCACCCACCCCTTTCCATCCACCCACCCACCCACCTACCCTACCCAAACCCACTCCAAACTACCCTACACTACGCTACCACACCCCACCCCACCCAACCCCAGTCACAACAATTGTATTAAAATGGTCTAGGCTATGCCTTCTATGCTAGTAGATGATAACAAATTATTTAAAATAACTTGAAGTCATCAAACCTTGGCATGCAGCATTTATTGGTTAAGAACTACAGAATTTCTCAACTGATGACCCTGACTTGTTTTTTGCATAGATTGAAAACAACCCAAAAATACAAATATCATTCTGTATATAAAAGGTGGGGGGGATTAAATTCATTTTACATTTTAAGGCTATAAACGTTGTATTGTAATGCCCAACATGCAGATCAAATTTTGATATCCTGTTTCGCATTTAATTCCAAAGACCTTATGAATTAAGGCGTAACTATACCTAATTTAGCGACACAAAGGCCTTTCTGATATTTAATCTTCATCAGTGTGTCTCAACCCCAAAGTTTTGAAACCGAAACGGATGATGGACAAGACCCGGCAAACACAGCACATCCCCCTCCGAGCACACACCGACCGACGTAGCCTATGAGACAAGTCAGCTGGAGGCATCAGGCAAGAGAGCCTACCCGCGGACTTATAGGGTCCCCCAACGAGCCATCATCAGCAAACATGACCCACACTCCACGGAAGTCCCGGGCATGAGGAAGGAGATGTCCAAAGTAGCGAGACTTGCAAAATTTAAAATATAACAAAAAGTGTAAACCAAATCCGCTAAGATACATGTCTCACCTGACAAGTCAGTCTTAGTTTCAGAACAACTAGAATTTTATGCTGCAAAAAATAAAGATATAATATAGTTATTTAAATCAATACTTGAGCACTGACATGAACACTGCAGTATCAACCTCAGCACTAAGGAACTGATACTGAGCTGATGATACCCTCGGGGATGTACGAATCATCCACCAGCTGAGATAGCGACCCAGTGGTTGCAATTAAGGCGTAACTATAACTAATTTAGTGACAGAAAAAGGCCTTTCTGGTATTTAATCTTCATCAGTGTGTCTCAACCCCAAAGTTTTGAAACCGAAACGGATGATGGACAAGACCCGGCAAACACAGCACATCACCCTCCGAGCACACACCGACCGACGTAGCCTATGAGACAGGTCAGCTGGAGGCATCAGGCAAGAGAGCCTACCCGCGGACTTATAGGGTCCCCCACCGAGCCAAAATCAGCAAACATGACCCACACTCCACGGAAGTCCCGGGCATCAGGAAGGAGATGTCCAAAGTAGCGAGACTTGCAAAATTTAAAATATAACAAAAAGTGTAAACCAAATCCGCTAAGATACATGTCTCACCTGACAAGTCAGTCTTAGTTTTAGAACAATTAGAATTTTATGCTGCATAAATTAAAGATATAATATAGTTATTTAAATCAGTACTTGAGCACGAACGTCAACACCGCAGTATCAACCTCAGTACTAAGGAACTGATATTGAGCTGATGATACCCTCGGGTACGAACGAATCATCCACCAGCAGAGATATCGATCCAGTGGTTGCAATTAAGGCGTAACTATACCTAATTTAGTGACACAAAGGCCTTTCTGATATTTAATCTTCATCAGTGTGTCTCAGCCCCAAAGTTTTGAAACCGAAACGGATTATGGTCAAGACTCGGCAAACACAGCACATCCCCCCCGTGCACACGCCGACCGACGTAGCCTATGAGAAAGGTCAGCTGGAGGCATCAGGCAAGAGAGCATACCCGCGGACTTATAAGGTCCCAAACCGAGCCAACATCAGCAAACATGACCTACACTCCATGGAAGTCCCGGGCATCAGGAAGGACACGTCCAAAGTAGCGAGACTTAAAAAGCTTAAAATATAACAAAAAAGTGTAAACCAAATCCGCTAAGCTACATGTCTCACCTGACAAGTCAGTCTTTGTTTAGAACAATAAGAATTTTATGCTGCAAAAATTAAAGATATAATATAGTTATTTAAATCAGTACTTGAGCACTGACGTCAACACCGCAGTATCAACCTCAACACGAAGGAACTGATACTGAGCTGATGATACCCTCGGGGACGAACGAATCATCCACCAGCAGAGATATCGACCCAGTGGTTGCAATTAAGGCGTATCTATACCTAATTTAGTGACACAAAGGCCTTTCTGATATTAAATCTTCATCAGTGTGTCTCAACCCCAAAGTTTTGAAACCGAAACGGATGATGGACAAGACCCGGCAAACACAGCACATCCCCCTCCGAGCACACACTGACCGACGTAGCCTTTGAGACAGGTCAGCTGGAGGCATCAGGCAAGAGAGCCTACCCGCGGACTTATAGGGTCCCCCAACGAGCCAACATCAGCAAACATGACCCACACTCCACGGAAGTCCCGGGCATCAGGAAGGAGATGTCCAAAGTAGCGAGGCTTGCAAAATTTAAAATATAACAAAAAGTGTAAACCAAATCCGCTAAGATACATGTCTTACCTGACAAGTCAGTCTTAGTTTTAGAACAATTAGAAGTTTATGCTGCAAAAATTAAAGATATAATATAGTTATTTAAATCAGTACTTGAGCACTGACGTCAACACCGCAGTATCAACCTCAGCACTAAGGAACTGATACTGAGCTGATGATACCCTCACGGACGAACGAATCATCCACCAGCAGAGATATCGACCCAGTGGTTGCAATTAAGGCGTAACTATACCTAATTTAGTGACACAAAGGCCTTTCTGATATTTAATCTTCATCAGTGTGTCTCAACCCCAAAGTTTTGAAACCGAAACGGATGATGGACAAGACTTGCTATGAGGGTATATAGTTTTCGTCTTGGCGTTCGTCCGTCCGTCTGTCCGTCCATCTTGACTTCTATCCGTCTGTCCGCCCGTCCATTTACATTTTGCTTAAAGGTTTTGCGTTAAAGTTTCTAAGACGTTGTATCTTCTGAACCCTTCGATACATTTAGTTCTTTCTTACACTGAAGTTACATACTGGTCTAAACATCACATTGATGCATGTCCCACCTGCCTACAGCCACAGACTTAGAATTTTTACATTTGATTAAAGTTTTGCGTTTAAGTTTCTAAGAGATTTATCTTCTGAGCCCTTTCATAGATTTAGATGATGCTTACACTGAAGTTGCATACCGGTCTAAAGATTTCATTGATGCATGCCCCCCTCCCCCCTCAGTTACCTTGAGGTCAAAGTCACAAACTTAGAAATTTTACATTTAGTTTAAGTTTTGTGACAAAGTTTATAGATGCGTGTATGTTCTAAACTCTAACACAAAGTCAATTGATACTTGCATTGGTTTTTCCATACCAATCCATTGATTTTATTGATGCATACCCCACACTGCTGCTTCAGAAACATTGATGTCCCTACCCCTTCAGTAACTTGGTCCATTTAGAAATTTGTGTTTGGTTTAGCTTTTACAACCACATTTTAGATTCTTATAGCTTCTTGACATCTTCATTCATATTACATCCAATCTCGAAAAATATGTTGGAGTGGTGCTGGCCGGGGTATACGCGATCAGCTGGTTGTTTTCTCAAGTTGCATGGGATATTGCAGCGGGCTGTTTCGGATAGACAATTTATAAGTTTTGCTTCGGTTTGAGACATAGTCTTAGTGCCATGAAACCTTACTCTTATATTCCAGATGAAGTAGATTCTTTCTTGTGTTTCTGCAAATACAATAACTGCAAGTCTCCTTTCCAAACATATCAATAAAAACTGATTTACTTGGCTTTAAAGTTCGCCCCCACACTCCCAAGAACATAAATCAGAGGCAAACAATATCCGCAAATACACCCAGTTAGACCTACATTAGCACTACGATCACACTTTTACAGTATCTATGGCGACAAACATGCCATGAAGAAACATTTATAAAACAGAATCGGATAGAACCTACAAATGTTTGGAAATAGTATTTAATGACTGAAAATAGGTTAGTGCTGGTGACATTCTACCTTTGCTATACCAACCCTTATTTTCTTTTTTGTGCATCAAAAGAATTGCTAAATAGAAATTTATGTCATATCTAATAATTAACTCGAGCATAATAAAAGTTCAGTCACAAAGAATCTTTCAAGGTTGCGAAGAAGTTATTGCTTTCAGATTCAACAATGAAAGCCGAGGAATGAAAGTAGAGACAATGAGCAGGAATCGATACAATTAACCCGCAGCTCCCATCAGAGACACCAACGGGAAAACATGAAGCAACATACTCAAACGGAAACACCAACAGCGGAAAGCCAATAGGATAGTTACTTTCCCGCAAAATGGCCAAATGGCTATCCAAAATAAAATAATATAAGCGACACAAACACCCAAAGACAAACCACAACAAAAATAAACCGCAACAGAAGAACCGCATTGAAACGGTCAGCGGAAACGAATTCCACTGTGGGGCTTAAATCGATTTTACGTGGCCACAATCCTCGCCCTTACTTCAGTCGCGATTAAGACAAATAATTTGTTCAGTCCGCATGAAGGCCTACTGCTGTCTGTGTTACAGAAGGCCAAGACAAGCTTCCTACATTATATTGGTTACCTTTACTTCATAAAAGACCATGCAACGCACGGTTTATTGCAAATTCAAGCTCTTTCACCACCACTGAACTCTTCAGTTATTAACTTCATGTTTTACTGCCATCCAAAACATGTGATAAAATGTTGCGACAAAGTATTCGAAATATCAAGTAGAAATCTGATTTGGTCTACAAAACATTCTAATGAAGTTTTAAATAAATTGAAACCCAGGCGTTTTCGTGCTTCAAGTCTGTCTACTTATGATTTTTGCCACCCTTTTCACCACACTTCCTCATAATCTTATAAAAGAAAAACTTAATGATTTAATTGAATGGACATTTCATAGGGAAGACTCCCTCTATCTTGCATGTAATGTAAGAAATGCGTTTTTCACTTCTGAATAGCATAAAAACTATACTTTATGGTCATGTCAGAAGGTGTGTGAAGCTCTCACCTTTCTACTTGACAATATTTACATAAGATTTGGTACTAAGTTATTGAGACAAGTTGTGGGTATTCCGATGGGTACTAATTGCGCACCACTTCTGGCTGATCTGTTATTGTTTTGTTATGAGAGAGACTTTATGATGTCCCTTTCTACTGATAACCAGTCTGAAATCATTGGAGCTTTTAGCTACACTTCTAGATATTTGGATGATTTATTAAATATTGATAATACCTATTTCGATGGTTTGATCAGTCAAATTTACCCCCTTCCCCCCCCCCCCCGCCCAGAACTTCATTTAAATAATGCCAATTCTTCTGATTCCGAGGCCTCGTTTTTGGATTTACATCTGTCTATTGTGGATGGGTTTGTTTCTTGCAAAATTTATAATAAACGCGATGATTTTGATTTATAGATTGTAAACTGTACTTTTTTGGATGGTGATGTTCCACGTGTGCCATCTAGACCTAAATTAGCACTACCATCACATTTTTACAGTATCTATGTCAAAATAAAAGCCATGAAGATACATTTTATGAAACAGGATGTGTAGAAATAGTCTGTAATGACAGAAAACATGATAGTACTGCTGACATTTCTATCTTTGCTATAGGGAGCTTACCACTAAATATTTTCCATAAGCCACAATAGTAACATTTTACCTTCTTCCACAAAAACTGAAATGCTGGAGCAAAGAAAACCAACAGTTAGACTCCGATGAGCCCGACCAGAGACAGAGCATCAGGCACCAACCAACAGCCACAATCCTCGCCCTTACTTCCGTCGCGATTTAGACAAATAATTTGTTCAGTCCGCATGAAGGCCTCCTAACTCATCAGTGCAACATCTCCGTGAACACAAAAATCAAAGAACCACAGAGGTGAGACAACGGTGAGGACTCGACAGCAAGAAACCACTGAAATGCTGGAGCAAAAGAAAACCAACAGTTAGACTCCGATGAGCCCGACCAGAGACAGAGCATCAGGCACCAACCAACATTATCTCTTATCCTTCTTTATAGAGACGTCCTAGCCCAACAAGTTAATGAGAAAAAATCCACATGTTGACCTGCTCCTTTTCAAGTGACATGTTTGTTTACCTACTAGTACGGAGTAAATACTAACCAACATTTTTAAAGGAGGGATGACCATATAAAATCAGTTGCAATTTCTTTGAGCTTGCAGATATATTTATAAAACATACATCATGTTTGTCCCTTATACCTGTCATTTTCTCTCATTTATAGTACATGGGATATATATCCAATGGAAGCATTTCTGGTATTTAGAACGCAACTAAAAGCTTGGACCAAAAGAGACAAAACCCGGCACCTCACAGTATCCAGTGCAATGCTACCAGTACCGAACCCTTATTTTCTTTATGATGCGTCAAAAGAATTGCCAAATAGAAATTAAGGTCATTTCTAAAAATTTTCTCATTCATAATAAAAGTTCAGTCACAAAGAAGCTTTCAAGTTTCCAAAAAGTTATCGCTTTCAGATTCAATTATGAAAGCCTAGCAAACTATATGTTTTTAAAAAACACAAAGTTTACCTCTTTATGGAATGGAACCCAGACACCGACTTTCCCTAGCGGTTCTTCTCCGATGTTTTGGAACAATTCTATCATAAACCGCACAGAATTATGCCTAAATAACACCAATACTCGTTTTCATAAATATTATCACACCTACAACCCCTATTTAAAGTGAAAAATGATATTTTGAGGATATTTTGAAGACAAATCTGCCAAGAAAATGTTTATATATGCCTTAATGCCATGACACAAAGCTGGCTATATCTGTTCACATACTTTTGACATGAATACAATACATTAGAACTTAAATTGGTGAGAAAACTTACCGGGCTATTAAGGCGGGCTGTTTCGGAGAGACTAGTTTTAACTTTTGTGTTGATTTGAGTCATAGTCCTAGTGTCATGAAAACATACTCTTATATTCCAGATGAAGTAGATGCTTTCTTGTTTTTCTGCAAATGCAATTACTGCAAGTCTCCTTTCGAAACACATCAATAAAACTGATAAACGTGGATTAAAAGTACCCGTCCCTCTCCCAAGAACATAGATCAGTGGCAAAAACTCATCAAATACACCCAGTTAGCTCTAAAGTAGCAATACCATCACTTTTTATAGTATCTATGACAAAATAAATGCCAACAAAATACATTTTATGAAACAGAAATGGATAGAACCTACAAACGTGTGGAAGTAGTATGTAATGACAGAAAACAGAACAGTGCTGCTGACATTTCTATCTTTGCTATAGGGAGCTCACCACTAATTATTTTCCATAGGCGACAACAGTAACTTTTTACCTGCTCACACAAAAAACTACACATACAAAACCTTTCAAACCATATACCTCTTGAAAGAGCCATCCTAGCCCAACAAGTTAAAAACGAAAAATCCACATGTCGATCCGCTCCTTTTCAAGTTACAGTCAACCATGTTTGTTTACCTACTAGTATGGAGTAAATACTAACCCCCATTTTTATAGGAGGAGTGACCATATAAAATCAGCAACAATTTCTTTGAGCTTGCAGATTATTTATACAACATGCATCATTTTAGTCCCTTATACCCGTCATTTTCTCACAATGAAATAAAACCTGTGATATATATGCAATCGAAGCAAGTCTGGTATTTATAGCGCAACTAAAAGCTTGGTCCAAAAGTGATCAAACCTGGTAACTCCCAGTATCTAGTGAAATGATACCTATACCGAACACTTATTTTCTTTATGATGCATCAGAAGAATTTCCAAATAAAAATTTAGGGCATATCTTATAATTTACTCATGCATAAAAAAACGTTAAGTCCGAAAGAATATTTTAAGTTTCCGAAAAAGTTGTCGCATTCAGATTCAACCGTGAACGCCGAGGAAACCATACGTTTTTGAAAAGCACAAAGTTTACCTTTTTATGGAATAGAACCCAGACACCGGCGCTTGCATCAGTGGTTCTTCTCCAATGTCTTTGGAAAAATTCTATCCTCAAATGCACAGAATTATGCCTAAATAGCACCAAAACTCGTTTTTATGGCTATTGTCACACTTACATCCCCTATTTAAAGTAACACATATGATATTTTGGGGATATTTTGAAAACAAAATGGTCAAGAAAATGTTTATAAATGCCTAAATGCCATGAGAAATAGCTGACTATATCTGTTCACATCCTTTTGACATGAATACAATTAATTTGCACTTATAACAGATGAGAAAACGTATCGGGATATTGCAGCGGGCTGTTTCGGAGAGACATTTTTCAGTTTTGCTTTGGTTTGAGACATAGTCCTAGTGCCATGAAACCTTACTCTTATATTCCAGATTAAGTAGATTCGTTCTTGTGTTTCTGCAAATGCAATAACTGCAAGTCTTCTTTCCAAACACATCAATAAAAACTGATTTACCTGGCTTTAATGTACACCCCCTCCCCAGAACGCAGATCAGATGCAACAACTCATAAAATACACCCAGTTAGACCTAAATTAACACTACCATCACATGTTTGTATTATCCCTGGCAAAAAACATGCCATGAAGATACATTATATGAAACAGAACTGCATAGAACTAAAATGTGTGGAAATAGTATGTAATGACTGAAACATGACAGTGCCGCTGACATTTCTACCTTTGCTATTGGGGGCTTACCACTAAATATTTCCATAGGCGACTTACCCGCGCCCACAAAAACTACACATACAAAGATTTTCAAACCTTGCTTGTTTATAGAACCATCCCAGCCCAACAAGTTAATGAGAAAAAATCCACATGTTCACATGTTGAACTGCTCCTTTTCAAGTTACAGTCAACAGTGTTTGTTTACCTACTAGAATGGAGTAAATACAAACCAATATCTTTAAAGGAGGGGGTAAAAAAAATATAAAATCAGCAACGATTTCTTTCGGTTTGCAAATATATTTTAAAAACAAGCATCATTTTAGTCCCTTACCTGTCATTTTCTCACATTGAAATAAAACATATATCTAGTATCTAGTGCAATGCTACCAATATCGAGCCATTCAGATTCTGACATATCTACTTTTGCTATTGGGAGCTTACCACTAAATATTTCCATAGGCAACTTACCTGCGCCCACAGAAACTACACATACAAAACCTTTCAAACCTTACCTGTTTATAGAACCATCCTAGCCCAACAAATTAATGAGAAAAAATCCACATGGTGACCTGCTCCTTTTCAAGTTACAGTCAACCATGTTTGTTTACCTACTAGAACGGAGTTAATACAAACCAACATTTTTAAGGGAGGGGTGACCATAAATAATCAGCAACAATGTGCCAGCCCGGGAGGGGGATAGAAATATGGCGGTTGCCTTCTCGACTGTGGCAAAGTGGTAAGACACCACTGAAAACAGTCCGCCCGCCGAATCACCCGGTGTCTCGAAATAGCTGGCTGCCTTCAGCTTCTGTGGCAGTTGGGTAAAAGCCTCCAACATACAGAACAATCATCCGTTCAGCCGGTATTATTTTGTGATTTCATTTGTTCAAATGCATCTTACAAAATTACATTTCGTTTTATTACAAAATTCATAACGCGAGATCTGTCCTTTTAAACCTTTCGTATCTCGTGTTACTACCATGCTGCATTATTATGTGTATCATCCTGAGCTGGTGGGCCGCACACTGGACAGAGGATAACCTCATCTGTGTCAAACATATATGTCTGTACTGTGTATGTGTCACGTTTTCATGCTCTATCACTCTGCACATCAAAAAATGAAAGATGCATTTTATATACGTTATTAGATTAGTAACTTGTCATTTCATGTGACTCCTGGGTTTACAGAATCGGACACTTATCACTTAGTTTTGAAGTGTACAGGAAACGAATCACCTCAATACTAATTTTTATCACAATCGTGGATCACATATTTTGCAAAGGATCTCCTGTTTTCCAAACCAACCTTGTATTTAAACCAACGTTTTCGGCCTCCCGTGTCTGTAGGGAATAAAATGTACAGGTCACTTTCCTTCTGTAGTGAATGGGGATGAAAGTCCCTGTTGAAACAGAAGCCTAATAAGGCCATGAGAAATAGCTGAATATATTTGATTACATCCTTTTGACATGAATACAATAAAAAAGAACATATAACGGATGGGAAAACTTTTCGGGATTTTGCAGCGGCCTGTTTCTGAGAGACAATTTTTAAGTTTTGCTTTGGTTTGTGACATAGTCCTAGGGCCATGAAACCTAACTCTTATATTCCATTTGAAGTAGATTCGTTCTTGTGTTTCTTGTGTTTTTGCAATTTTGCAAATGCAGCTACTGCAAGTCTTCTTTCTAAACCCATCAATAAAAAATGATTCACATGGCTTTAAGTTACCCCCCCTCCCAAGAACACAGATCAGGGACAAAGGCTCATAAAATACACCCAGTTAGACCGAAATGCGCACTAACATCACATTTTTACATTATCCATGTCAAAATGCATGTCATGATGATACATTTTATGAAACAGAATTGGATAGAACTACAAATGTGTGGAAATAGTATGTAATGACTGAAAACAGGACAGTGCTGCAGATATTTCTACCTTTGCTATTTGAAGCTTGCGACATAATATTTCCATAGGCGACTTACCTGCGCCCACAAAAACTACACATACAAATCTTTTCAAACCTTGCTTGTTTATAGAGCCATCCAGCCATCCTAGCTCAACAAGTTAATGAGAAAAAATCCACATTTTGAACTGCTCCTTTTCAAGTTATGGATAATGTTTATTTATCTACTAGAACGGAGTAAATACAAACCATTTAAAAGCAGGGGTGACCATATAAAATCAGCAACAATTTCTTTGAGCTTGCGCGCCCCCGCCCATAGGGGCTTGAAGAAATATATGGGCTGCATGATGCTTCCGCGCAGAGCTGAATCCGGTCCGCACACTAGTACTGGTAAACCGCTTAGAGGATCTAAGCCTGTCCAGGAACCGCGGTGCGAGGCGGACCGTCCATGCTAATAACCCCTATTGGTTTCATTGGGCGACAGGGCTTGAGATGTCATTTCATCTCAATGTCGGGTAAAAGTCCCACAGAATTGGAAGCAACGTCTCCAAAATGACCTTTACAGTGTTGACGGGGACGTTAAACATCAAATCAAACAAAACAAACAAATCTTTGAGCTTGCAGATATATTTATCAAACATGCATCATTTTAGTCCCTTATGTCTGCCATTTTCTCACATTGAAATAAAACATGGGATGTATATCCAATGGAAAGAGGTCTGGTATTTGGAACGCAATTGAATAAAACGGAAGCTCTATCCAAAAGAGATAAAACCCGGCACCTCCAAGTATCTAGTGCAGTGCTACTAATACCGAACCCTTATTTTCCTTATGATGCATCAAAATAATTGCCAAATAGAAATTTAGGTCATATCTAATAATTAACTCATGGATAATAAAAGTTCAGTCACAAAGAATCGTTCAAGTTTGCAAACAAGTTATCGCTTTCAGATTCAACAATGAAAGCCGAGCAAACCATATGTTTTTGAAAAGCGCAAAGAAGACCTCTTTCTGGAATGGAACCCAGACACTGGCTTGCATCAGTATTTCCTCTCCAATTTCTTTGGAACAATTCTATCCTACAATGCATAGAATGTTGCCTAAATAGCACTAATACTCAATTTCTGGCTATTTTCACACTTACAACCCCTATTTAAAGTAATAATTGAAATTTTTGAGGATATTTTGAAAACAAAACTGCCATAAAACGTTTATAAATGCCTTAATGCAATGAGAAATAGCTGAATACATCTGTGCACATCCTTCTGACATGAATACAATAAATTAGAACATATAACAGAAGAGAAAACTTATCGGGCTATTGCAGCGGGCTGTTTCGGAGAGACGAGTTTTAAGATTTGCTTTGGTTTGAGACATAGTCCTGTTGCCATGAAACCTTATTCTTATATTCCAGATGAAGTAGATTCGTTTTTGTGTGTCTGCTTATACAATTACTGCAAGTCTTCTTTCTAAACATATCTATAATAATTCATTTACATGGCATTAAACTCCCCCCGCCCTCACAAGAACATAGTTCAGAGGCAAAATCCCATCAAATACACCCAGTTAGACCTTAATTGCCACTACCATCATATTTTTACATTATCCATGGAAAAACACATGCCATGAAGATACGTTTTATGAAACAGAATTGGATAGAACTACAAATGTGTGGAAATAGTAGGCAATAATTGAAGACAGGACAGTGCTGTTGGCATTTCTACCTTTGCTATTGGGAGCGTAACAATAAATATTTCCAAAGGCGACTTATCTGCGCCCACAAAAGCTACACATACAAAACTTTTCAAACCTTGCTTGTTTATAGAACCATCCTATCCCAACAAGTTAATGAGAAAAAAAATCCACTTGTTGATCTGCTCCTTTTCAAGTTACAGTCAACCATGTTTTAAGGAGGGGTGACCATATAAAATCAGCAACGTTTTCTTTGAGCTGGAGATATATTTATATGAATCATTTTAGGATTTAGTCCCTTACACCTGTCACTTTCTTACATTGAGATAAAACATGGGATATAAATCCAATGGAAGCAGGCCTGGTATTTAGAACGCAACTAAAAGCTCGTTCCAAAAGTGATCAAAACCGGCACCTCCGAGTATCTAGTGCAATGCTACTAAAACCGAACCCTTATTGTCTTTAAAAAAGTGATAAAACCCGGCACCTCCCAGTATCAAGTGCAATGTTAAAATATCGAACCCTTATTTTCTTATAGTATTCTTTCTTATAGTAATTTAGGTCATATCTGACAATTTACGCATGCATAATAAAAGTTCAGTCACAAAAGAACTTTTAAATTTGCGAAAAAATTATTGCTTTCAGATACATCTATGAATGCCGAGCAAACCATATGTTTTTGAAAAGTGCAAAGTTTACCTCTTTCTGGAATGGAACCCAGACACTGGCTTGCATCAGTATATCCTCTCCAATGTCTTCGGAACAATTCTATCCTAAAATGCACAGAATTATGCTTAAATAGCACCAATACTCATTTTTATGGCTATTTTCTGTGGCAGTTGGGTAAAAGCCTCCAACATACACAGCAATCGTCCGTTCAACCGGTATTATTTTTTGAATAAATTTGTTCAAATGCATTTTACAAAATTACATTTCTTTTTTATTACAACATTCATAAAGCGAGATCTAACCTTTTAAGCCTTTCCTATCTCATGTTACTACCATGCTACATTTGTACGTGTATAATCCTGCGCTGGTGGGCCGCACCCCTCCCAAGAACATAGGTCAGAGGCAAAATCTCATCAAATACACCGAGTTAGACCTAAATTCGCACTACCATGACATTTCTACATTATCCATTTCAAAATGCATGCCATGTAGAAACATTTTATAAAACAGTATCGGATAGAACATGCAAATGATTGGAAATAGTATTTAATGACTGAAAATAGGTGAGTGCTGGTTCTTTTTTCTCTCTAAACATACCAATAATAATCCATTTACATGGCATTAAACTACACCCCCCCTCATAAGAACATAGTTCAGGGGCGAAATCCCATCAAATACACCCAATTAGACCTTAATTGCCACTACCATCATGTTTTTACATTATCCATGACAAAATACATGCCTTGAAGATACGTAACATTTTATGAAACAAAATTGGATAGAACTACAAATGTGTGGAAATAGTATGTAATGACTGAAAAAAGGACAGTGCTGCTGACATATCTACCTTTTTACTGGGAGCTTTACACTAAATATTTCCATAGGCGACTAACCTGCGCCCAAAAAACTACACATACAAAACTTTTCAAATCTTGCTTATTTATATACCCATCCTAGCCCGAGAACTCAATGAGAAAAAAATCCACCTGTTGATCTGCTCTTTTTCAAGTTACAATCAACCATGTGTGTTTACCGACTAGAACGGAGTAAACACAAACTAAAGGAGTGGTGACCATTTAAAATCAGCAACAATTTCTTTGAGCTTGCAGACATATTTGTAAAACATGCATCATTTTAGTCCCTTACATCTGTCATTTTCTCACATTGAAATTTAACATGGGGTATATATCCAATGGAAGCTGGTCTGGTATTTAGAACGCAACTAAACGCTCGGTCCCAAAGTGATCAAAACCGGCACCCCCAGTATCTAGTGCAATGCTACCAAAACCGAACCCTTATTTTCTTTATGACTATGAAAAGAATTGCCAAATAGACATTGGGTCATATCTGATTATTAACGCATGGATAACATAGCCCCCGCCCATAGGGGCTTGAAAAAATATATGGATATATGGGCTGCATGATGCTTCCACGCAGAGCTGAATCTGGCCCGCACACTAGTACTGGTAAACCGCTTAGAGCATCTTAGCCTGTCCAGGAAGCGCGGTTCAAGGCGGACCGTCCATGCTAATAAACCCTATTGGTTTAATTGGGCGACAGGGCTTGAGATGTTATTTCATCTCAATGTCGGGTAAAAGTCCCAAAACTTGGATGCAACGTCTCCAAAGTGAGCTTTACAGTGTTGACGGGGACGTTAAACCTCAAATCAAACAAACAAAAGCATGGATAACAAAAGATCAGTCACAAAGAATCTTTAAGTTTGTGAAAAAATATCGCCTCCAGATTCAACAATGAAATCCGAGCAAACTGTATGTTTTTGAAAATGCAAGGTTTACCTCTTTCTGGAATGGAACCCAGACACCGGCCTGAATCGGTATTTCCTCTCCAATGTCTTTGGAACAATTCTATCCTAAAATGCACAGATATATACTTAAATAGCACCAATACTCCTTTTTATGGCTATTTTCAGTGGCAGTTGTGTAAAAGCCTCCAACATACAGAACAATCGTCCGTTCATCCGGTATTATTTTGTGAATAAATTTGTTCAAATGTATCTTACAAAATTACATTTCTTTTTCATTACCAAATTCATTATGCCAGATGTATCCTTTTAAACCTTTCCTATCTCATGTTACTACCATGCTTCATTTGTACGTGTATCATCCTGCGCTGGTGGGCCGCACACTGAACGAAAGATAACCTCATCTCTGTCTAACATATATATTTTTACCGTATATGTGTCACTTTTTTTCCAGCTCCATCCTTCTGCACATCAAAGAATGAAAGATGCACTTTACATACGTTATTAGATTAGTAACTTTTCATTTCATGTGACTCCAGAGTTCACAGAATCGGACACTTATTACTTAGTTTTGAAGTGTACGTGATCATCTAACAGTTTCTTTCTTGAGTGGTTTATGAAATCTTGTTGTTTCGGAAACGAATCACCTCAATACTTTTTTTTATCACAATCGTGGATCTCATATTTAGCAAATGATCTCCTGTTTTCCAAACCAACCTTTTATTTAAACAAACGTTTTCGACCTCCCTTGTCTGTAGGGAATGTAATATACAGGTCATCTTCCTTCTGCAGTGAATGGGGATGAAATTCTCTGATGAAACACGAGCCACTTAATGCCATGAGAAATAGCTGAATATATATATATATGTTCACATCATTCTGACATGAATACAATAAATAAGAACATATAACGGATGAGAAAACTTATCGGAATATTGCAGCGGGCTGTTTCCAAGAGACAATCTTTAAGATTTGCTTTGGTTTGTGACATAGTCCTAGTGCCATGAAACCTTACTCTTATATTCCAGATGAAGTAGATTATTTCTTGTGTTTCTGTAAATAGAATTACTGCAAGTCATCTTTCAAAACATAATAAAAATGATTTAAATGATTTTAAAGTCCCCTCCCTCCAAAGAACTTAGATCAGCGGCAAAATCTCGTAGAATACACCAAGTTAGACCTATTTTCGCACTACCATCACATTTTAACATTATCCATGGCAAAACACATGCCATGAAAATACATTTTATAAAACAGAATTGGCGGCCCCTCTCATAGGGGCTTGAAGAAATATATGGGCTGCATGATGCTTCCACGCAGAGCTGCATCCGGCCCGCACACTAGTACTGGTGAACCGCTTAGAGGATCTAAAGTAGAAGTAAAACAAAGATCAGGAATCGATACAATTAACTTACTCCACCCATCAAAGACACCAAAGGGAAAGAAATACAAATATTAAGCGACCAGACCACAATGGAAACCTAAACAAAGGAAGGCCATAAGGACAGTTACTTTCCCACAAAATGGCCATATGGCCATCCAAAATTAAAAGACACAAGTGAAACACACAGTAAGTAACAAACAACAACATAAATAAATCGCCACAGAAGAACCGCCTTGGAACGGTCAGTGGAAAGATTTCCACTGGGGGGCTTAAATCGATTTTACGTGGCCACAATCCTCGCCCTTACTTCCGCCGCGATTTAGACAAATAATTTGTTCAGTCCGCATGAAGGCCTCCTAACTCATCAGTGCAACATCTCCGTGAACGCAAATAATCAAAGAACCACAGAGGTGAGACAACGGTGAGGACTCGACAGCAAGAAACCACTGAAATGCTGGAGCAAAAGAAAACCAACAGTTAGACTCCAATGGGCCCGACCAGAGACCGAGCATTAGGCACCAACCAACATTACCTTGAATTAGATCTCTCTAATTCTCAATAAGCCTTAACGTTGGTACCGTCATAGAATCAGAGGCCTGACCCACCGGTGTGCAATTAAAGAGGGAAGCAAAGTTGCCCACCGTGATTGGGTTAACTACCATGCATGCAGTCTGTCGTATAATATTCATGTTGTACTCAATCTTTTTATATCGAAGAATGATTTTACGAAATTGGGTGCTAAAGTCATTGCGGTTATATATTTTTCTGAATTTATATACTTAGTCACAATAAAATTCGGGTTCCGATAGACCTTGTTGCAGAAGAGATTTAAGTCCAATATTGAATTTTGAAATTAAACGAGAATGGCGTCTATAAAATTTTGAAAAGGCTTTGCGTAGTTTATGGTACCGATAACCCTGATTAAGAAGTTTAGCCGTTAATAATTTATTACGAGTGTTGAAGTCAGTTACATGACTACACACTCTAGCAAATCGAATTAATAGCGAAATATAAATGCCATAGGATGGCACACGAGGAACATCACCATCCAAAAAAGGAAAATTTACAATCTCAAAATCATAATCATCGCGTTTATCATAAATTTTGCATGAAACATACCCATCTACAATAGATAGATGTAAATCCAAAAACGGGGCCTCGGTATCAGAAGAATTTGCTTTATTTAACTGAAGTTCTGGGGGGTAAATCTGACTGATCAAACCATCGAAATAGGTATTATCAATATTTAATAAATCATCTAAATATCTAGAAGTGGAGCTAAAAGCTTCAATAATTTCAGATTGGTTATCAATGGAAAGCGACAACATGAAGTCTCTTTCATAACAATACAAGAATAGATCAGCCACAAGAGGCGCGCAATTCGTACCCATCGGAATGCCCACAATTTGTCTAAATAACTTAGTACCGAATATAATATAAATATTGTCAAGTAGAAAGGTGAGGGCATCACACACTTTCTGACATGACCAAAGTGTATAATTCTTATGCTCTTTAGAAGTGAGCCTGTCCAGGATCCGCGGTGTGAGGCGGACTGTCCATGCTAATAAACCCTATTGGTTTCATTGAACGACAGGGCTCGAGATGTCATTTCATCTCAATGTCAGGTAAAAGTCCCACAAAATTGGAAGCAACGTCTCCAAAATTACCTTTACAGTGTTGACGGGGACGTTAAACCTAAAATCAATCAATCAATCAATCAATAAACTAGAATTGGATAGAACTATAAATGTGTGGAAATAGTATGTAATGACTGAAAACAGGACAGTACTGTTGACATTTCTACCTTTGCTATTGGGAGCTTAACAATAAATATTTCCATAGGCGACTTACCTGCGCATACAAAATTTACACAAACAAAACTTTTCAAACTTGCATGTTTTTAGAACAATCCTAGCCCAACAACTTACTGAGAAAAAATCCGCATGTTGACCTACTCCTTTTCAAGTTACAGTCAACCATGTTTGTTAACCGAATAGAACGGAGTAAATGCAAACCTACAGTTTTAAAGGAGGGTGACCATATAAAATCAGCAACAGTTTCTATGGGCTTGCATATATATTTATAAAACATGCATTAATTTTTGTTCCTTACAACTGTCATTTTCTGACATTGAAATATAACATTGGGTATATATCCAATGGATGCAGGTCTGGTATTTAGAACGCAACTAAAAGCTCGGCCTAAAAGTGATAAAACCCTCACCTCCCAGTATCTAGTGCAATGCTACCGTTACTGAACCCTTATTATCTTAATGACGTATCCAAAAAATTGCCAAATAGAAATTTAGGTCATATCTGACAATTTACGCATGCATAATAAAAGTTCAGTCACAAAGAATCTTTGAAGTTTGCGAAAAGCTATCACTTTCAGATTCAACTATGAATGCCGAGCAAACTAAATGTTTACGAAAAGTGCAAAGTTTACCTCTTTCTGGAATGGAACCAAGACACCGGCTTGCATCAGTATTTCCTCTCCAATGTCTTTGGAACAATTCTATCATACTTCCATGCTACATTTGTACGTGTATCATCCTGTGCTGGTGGGCCGCACACTGGACGGAATATAAACTCATCTGTATCTAACATTTGTGTTTGTACTGTGTATGTGTCACGTTTTCATGCTCAATTACTCTGCACATCACAGAATGAAAGATGCATTTCATAAAGGTTATTAGATTAGTAACTTGTCATTTCATGTGACTCCAGAGTTAACTGAATTGTACAATTATCACTTAGTTTTGAAGAGTACGTTATCGTCTAACAGTTTATTTCTCTAGTAGTTTATAAAATCTGGTTCTATCGTAAACGAATCCCCTAAATACTATGTTTTATCACAATCGTGGATCTCATATTTTGCAAAGGATCTACTGTTTTCCAAACCAAAATTTTATTTAAACAAACTTATTCGCCTCCCGTGCCTGTAGGGAATAAAATATACAGGTCACTTTCCTTCTCTAGTGAATGGGGATGAAATTCCCTGTTGGAACAGGAGCCACGAAATGCCGTGAGAAATAGCGGAATATATCTGTCCTTTTGACATGAATACAATAATTAAAACATATAACGGATGAGAAAACTTATCGGGATATGACAGCGGGCTTTTTCGGAGAGACGAGTTTTAAGTTTTGCTTTGGTTTGAGACATAGTCCTAGAGCCATGAAACTTTACCCATATGTTCCAGATGAAGTAGATTCTTTCTTGTGTTTCTGCAAATGCAATTACTGCAAGCCTTCTTTCTAAACACATCAATGAAATTTAATTTACAAGGTGTTAAGGTACATCCCCTCCCTCCCAAGAACATAGATCAGAGGCAAAACTCATAAAATACACCTTGTTAGACCTAAATTCGCACTACCATAATATTGTTACATTATCCATTGCAAAATGCATGTCATGAAGGTACATTTTATGAAACAGAATTGGATAGAACTATAAATGTGTGGAAATAGTATGTAATGACTTAAAACAGGACATTGCTGCTGACATTTCTATTTTTGTTACTGGGAGCTCAACATTAAATATTTCCAAAGGCGACTTACCTGCGCCCACAAAATCTAAACAGACAAAACTATTTAAACCTTGCATGTTTATAGAACCATCCCTAGCCCAACAAGTTAATGAGAAAGAAACCCACATTTTGATCTGCTCCTTTTCAAGTAAGGCAGTCATGTTTGTTTACCGACTATAACGAAGTGAATAAAAAACATTTTTCAAGGAGGGGTGACCACATAAAATCAGCAATAATATCTTTGAGCTTGCAGATATATTTATAAAACATGCTTCATTTTAGTCCCTACCACCTATCATTTTCTCACATTGAAATAAAACATGGGATATATATCCAATGGAAGCAACTCTGGTTTTTAGAACGCAACTACACGCTCGGTCCAAAAGTGATAAAACCCGGCACCTCCCAGTATCAAGTGCAATGCTACCAATACCGAACCCTTTTTTTCCTTTATGACGTATTAAAAGAATTGCGAAATAGAAATTTAGGTTGTGTATGATAATTTACTCATGCATAATAAAAGTTCAGTCACAAAGAATATTTTAAGTTTGCGAAAAAAGTTTTTGCTTCCAGTTTCAACTATGAACGCCGAGCAAACCATATGTTTGTGAAAGTGCAAAGTTTACCTCTTTCTGGAATGGAACCCAGACACCGGCTTGCACCAGTATTTCCTCTCCAATGCATTTGGAACAATTCTATCCTAAAATGCACAGAATTATGCTTAAATAGCACCAATACTCATTTTATGGCTATTTTCTGTGGCCGTTGGGTAAAAGCCTCCAACATGCAGAACAATCGTCCGTTCAACCGGTATTATTTTGTGAATCACATTTCTTTTTTATTACAAAATAAATTCATTACGCGAGATCTATCCTTAACACATTTCCTATCACAGGTAACTATCATGCTACATTTGTACGTGTATAATCCTGCGCTGGTGGGCCGCACACTGGACGAAAGATAACCTCATCTGTGTCTAACATGTATATTTGTACCGTGTATGTGTCACGTTTTCATGCTCCATCACTCTGTACATCAAAGATTGAAAGATGCATTATATATACGTTATTAGACTAGTAACTTGTTATTTCATGTGCACATCACAGAATGAAAGATGCATTTCATAAAGGTTATTAGATTAGTAACTTGTCATTTCATATGACTCCAGAGTTAACTTAATTGTACAATTATCACTAAGTTTTGAAGAGTAGGTTATCGTCTAACAGTTTATTTCTTTAGAACATTAAAAAATATTGTTCTTTCGGAAACGAATCACCTCAATACTATTTTTGATCCGATCTCGGATCTCATATTTCGCAAAGGATCTCCTGTTTTCCAAACCAGCCTTTTCTTTAAACAAAAGTTTTCGGCCTCCCGTGTCTGTAGGGGATAAATATACAGGTCACTTTCCTGCTGTAGTGAATGGGGATTAAATTCCCTGTTGAAACAGGAGCCACTTAGTGCCATGAGAAATAGCTGAATATATCTGTTCACAACCTTTTGACATGAATACAATAATTAAAACATATTACGAATGAGAAAACGTATCGGGATATTGCAGCGGGCTGTTTCGGTGAGACAAATTTGAAGTTTTGCTTTGGTTTGAGACATTGTCCTAGAGCCAAGAAACCTTACTCTTATATTCCAGATGAAGTAGATTCTTTCTTGTATTTCTTGTGTTTCTGCAAATGCAATTACTGCACGTCTTCTTTCTAAATACATGAATAAAAATAATTTCCATGGCATTAAGGTACACCCCCTCCCAAGAACATAGATCAAAGGCAAAACTTATCAAATACATCCAGTTAGACCTAAACTCGCACTACCCTCACATTTCTACATTATCCATTGCAAAGTGCATGCCATGAATATACATTTTATAAAACAGAATTGGATAGAACTACAAATGTGTGGAAAAAGTGTGTAATGACTGAAAAAAGGACAGTGCTGCTGACATTTCTATCTTCGTTACTGGGAGCTTAACACTAAATATTTGCATAGGCGACTTACCTGCGCCCACAAAAACTACACATACAAATCTTTTCAAACCTTGCTTTTTTTATAGAACCTTCCTAGCCCAACAAGTTAATGAGAAAAATTCCACATATTGAGCTGCTCCTTTTCAAGCTAGAGTCAACCATGTTTGTTTACCGACTATAAGTAAATAAAAACAACATTTTTAAAGAGGGGTGACTATATTAAATCAGAAATAATTTCTTTGAGCTTGCAGATACATTTGTAAAACATGCATTATATTAGTCCCTTTCACCTGTCATTTTCTCACATTGAAAAAAAGTGGAATACATATCCAGTGGTAACAAGTCTGGTATTTAGAACGCAACTAAACGCTCGGTTCAAAAGTATCATCCATGCTCGATCGCCTACAGTAGGAACCCCTGGAAACCAGACGGTCAAAGACTCAGCTCACCCTACTGTACAAAGTGGTTCAGGACCTTATTGATACACCTGCCGCTGATTACTTGACCCCAGTCACAGCAAGGACCAGAGCTACACACTCCAGGAAGTTCAGACAGTTTTCAACATCATCTGATACTTTTAAGTTTAGCTTTTTTCCTCGTACACTACCTTTGTGGAATTCTGTATCAGCTTCTGTAGCTGAGACTCCATCACTGGCATCATTTAGGATGGAGCTATCCACCCTCTCATTCTAAGTAAGTTAAGGGGCCAAGTCACCTAGTAACTCTGCAAGGGGGGAGCTGTACTGTCGGGGACGTATGGGCCCTGGTACCGCCAAGGAAAGCGGAGAGGTCTTTGCTTGTTGAGCCAAAAGTGTCTAGGATAATTTTCGTCCTCTCTTATTTATGTTGTACCTCTGTGCTTATATATTATAATATTTTTAGTCCTATTTTCTTGTTATTTTTACGCTAATTTAAGACTAAATACTACTTCTTGCGGACTATATTCTCTTGCTTTTCATCTTTCTAGCGCAAACCATAATGAAGTCATATCCGTTGAGTAAAAGTCAAGATTAACGGACCAACTTAGAGATGTAGATGTAGAATAAAAATTGATTTACATGGCTTTAAGATACACCCCCTCCCAAGAACATAGATCAGAGGCAAAAACCCATCAAATACACCCAGTGAGACCTAAATTCGCACTACCATCACATTTCTACATTATCCATTGCAAATGCATGCCACGAAGATACATTTTATAAAACAGAATTGGATAGAACTACAAATGTCTGGAAATAGTTTGTAATGACTGAAATAAGGAAGTGCTGCTGACATTTCAATCTTTGTTACAGGGAGCTTAACATTAATTTTTCAATAGGTGACCTACCTGCGCCCACAAAAACTACACTTACAAAAGTTTTCAAACCTTGCTTTTATTATAGAACCATCCTAGCCAAACAAGTTAATGAGAAAAAAATCCACATGTTGACCTACTCCTTTTCACGAAGTAAATAAAGAAAACATTTTACAAGGAGGGGTGACCATATAAAATCAGCAATACTTTCTTTGAGCTTGCAGATATATTTATATACCATGCATCATTTTAAGTCCCTTACACCTGTCATTTTCATTATTGAAATTAAACATGGGGTATGTATTCAGTGGAAGCAAGTCTGGTTTTTAGAACGCAACTAAACGCTCGGTCCAGAAGTGATAAATGCCGGCATCCCCCAGTATCAAGTGCAATGCTACCAATACCGAACCCTTTTTTTCTATATGACGTATCAAAATATTGCGAAATAGAAATTTAGGTTGTGTATGATAATTTACTCATGCATAACAAAAGTTCAGTCACAAAGAATATTTTAAGTTTGCGAAAAAGTTTTCGCTTCCAGACTATGAAAGCCGAGCAAACAATATGTTTTTTGAAAAGTGCAATGTTTACCGCTTTCATGAATGGAACCCGGACACAGGCTTCCATCAGTATTTCCTCTCCAATGCATTTTGAACAATTTTATTCTAAAATGCCTCCAACATACAGAACAATCGTCCGTTCAACCGGTATTATTTTGTGAATAAATTTGTTCAAATGCATTTTAAAAGATAACATTTCTTTTTTATTACAAAATTCATTACTCGAGATCTATCCTTTAAAACATTTCCTATCACAAATTACTACCATGCTACATTTGTACGTGTATCATCCTGCACTGTTGGGCCGCACACTGCACGTAAGATAACCGTACCGGTGTCTAATATATATATATGTACCGTGTATGTGTCACGTTTTCATGCTCCATCACTCTGCACATCAAAGAATGAAAGATGCATTATATATACGTTATTTGACTAGTAACTTGTCATTTCATGTGACTCCAGAGTTTACAGAATTGACCGCTTCTCACTTTTTGAAGTGTACGTTATCGTCTAACAGTTTATTTTTTAGTAGGAATTAAAAATCACTCTTTGAAATTTTCGGCCCTAGGCCTTCTTCAGGAATCTATTAATTCATCGAACAACTAGATTCCTGAAGAAGGCCAAGGGCCGAAAATTTGAAAAGAGTGATTTTTAATTCATAGACTATTTGTTAATTTCCCCGCGGAAATATAATTTAGAAGAACTTGTATTTCTTTAGTAGTTTAAAAAATATTGTTCTTTCGGAAACGAATCGCCTCAATACTATTTTAATCACGATCGTGGATCATATTTCGCAAAGGATCTCCTGTTTTCCAAACCAGCCTTTTCTTAAAACAAACGTTTTCGCCGCGGAAATATAATTTAGAAGAACTTGTATTTCTTTAGTAGTTTAAAAAATATTGTTCTTTCGGAAACGAATCGCCTCAATACTATTTTAATCACGATCGTGGATCTCATATTTCGCAAAGGATCTCCTGTTTTCCAAACCAGCCTTTTCTTAAAACAAACGTTTTCGGCCTCCCGTGTCTGTAGGGAATAAATATACAGGCCACTTTCCTGCTGCAGTGAATGGGGATGAAATTCCCTGTTGAAACAGGAGCCACTTAATGCCATGAGAAATAGCTGAATATATCTGTTCACCACCTTTTGACATGAATACAATAATTAAAACATATTACGGATGAGAAAACTTATTGGAATATTGCTGCGGGCTGTTTCGGAGAGACAAATTTGAAGTTTTGCTTTGGTTTGAGACATTGTCCTAGAGCCATGAATACTTACTCTTATATTCCAGATGAAGTAGATTTTGTCTTGTATTTCTTGTGTTTCTGCAAATTCAATTACTGCACGTCTTCTTTCTAAACACATCAATAAAAATTATTTACATGGCTTTAAGGTACACCCCCGCCCAAGAACATAGATCAAAGGCAAAAACTTATCAAATACACCCAGTTAGACCTAAACTCGCACTACCATCAAATTTCTACATTTTCCATTGCAAAGTGCATGCCATGAAGATACATTTTTTAAAACAGAATTGGATAGAACTATAAATGTGTGGAATAGTATGTAATGACTGAAAAAAGGACAGTGCTGCTGACATTTCTAACTTCGTCACCGGGAGCTTAACACTAAATATTTCCAAAGGCGACTTACCTGCGCCCACAAAAACTACACATGCAAAACTGTTCAAACCTTGCTTTTTTATAGAACCTTCCTAGCCCAACAAGTTAATGAGAAAAAAAATCCACATATTGATCTGCTCCTTTTCAAGTTACAGTTAACCATGTTTGTTTACCGACTATAAGTAAATAAAAACAACATTTTTTCAAGGAGGGGTGACAATATAAAATCAGAAATAATTTCTTTGAGCTTGCAGATATATTTATAAAACATGCATTATATTAGTCCCTTTCACCTGTCATTCTCTCACATTGAAATAAAACATGGAATACATATCCAGTGGAAACAAGTCTTGTATTTAGAACGTAATTAACGCTCGGTTCAAAAGTATCATCCATGCTCGATCGCCTACAGTAGGAACCCTTGGAAACCAGACGGTCAAAGACTCAGCTCACCCTACTGTACAAAGTGGTTCAGGAACGTGTTGATATACCTGCCGCTGATTACTTGACCCCAGTCACAGCAAGTACCAGAGCTACACACTCCAGGAAGTTCAGACAGTTTTCAACATCATCTGATACTTTTAAGTTTAGCGTTTTCCCTCGTACAGTACCTTTGTTGAATTCTGTACCAGCTTCTGTAGCTGGGGCTCAATCACTGGCATCATTTACGATGGAGCTATCCGCCCTCTCATTCTAAGCAAGTTAAGGGGCCCAGTCACCTAGTAACTCTGCAAAGGGGGGGGGGGGTTGTGCTGTCGGGGACGTATGGGCCCTTGTACCGCTACGGAAGGCAGAGAGGTCTTTACTTGTTGAGCCAAAAGTGGCTGGGATAACTTTCGTCCTTCTCTCTTATTTATGTTATACCTCTGTGCTTTTAGTAGTTTATAAAATATTGTTCTTTCGGAAACGAATCACCTCAATACTATTTTTATCACGATCGTGGATCTCATATTTTGCAAAGGATCTCCTGTTTTCCAAACCAGCCTTTTCTTTAAACAAACGTTTTCGGCCTCCCGTGTCTGTAGGGAATAAATATACAGGTCACTTTCCTGCTGTAGTGAATGGTGATGAAATTCCCTGTTGAAACAGTAGCCACTTAATGCCATGAGAAATAGCTGAATATATCTGTTCACAACCTTTTGACGTGAATACAATAATTAAAACATATTACGGGTGAGAAAACTTATCGGAATATTGCAGGGGACTGTTTCGGAGAGACAAATTTGAAGTTTTGCTTTGGTTTGAGACATTGTCCTAGAGCCATGAAACCTTACTCTTATATTCCAGATGAAGTAGATTTTTTCTTGTATTTCTTGTGTTTCTGCAAATACAATTACCGCACGTCTTCTTTCTAAACACATCAATAAAATGATTTACATGGCTTTAAGGTGCAACCCCTCCCAAGAACATAGATCAAAGGCAAAAACTTATCAAATACACCCAGTTAGACCTAAACTCGCACTACCATCACATTTCTTCATTATCCATTGCAAAGTGCATGCCATGAAGAAACATTTTATAAAACAGAATTGGATAGAACTACAAATGTGTGGAAATAGTATGTTATGACTAAAAAAAGGCAGTGCTTCTGACATTTCTATCTTCGTTACCGGGAGCTTAACACTGAATATTTCCATAGGCGACTTACCTGCGTCCACAAAAACTACACACATACAAAACTTTTCAAATCTTGCTTTTATTATAGAACCATCCTAGCCAAACAAGTTAGTGAGAATAAACATACACATGTTGAACTACTCCTTTTTAAGTTACACTCAACCATGTTTGTTTACAGACTAGAACGAAGTAAATATAAAAAAAAAACATTTTTCAAGGAGGGGTGACCATATAAAATCAGCAATACTTTCTTTGAGCTTGCAGATATAGTTATATACCATGCATCATTTAAAGCCTTTACACCTGTCATTTTCATTATTGAAATTAAACATGGGGTATGTATTCAGTGGAAGCAAGTCTGGTATTTAGAACGCAACTAAATGTTCGGTCCAGAAGTGATAAATGCCGGCATCTCCCAGTGTCAAGTGCACTGCTACCAATACTGAACCCTTTTCATCTTGCTGACGTAACAAAAATATTGCCAAATAGAAATTTAGGTCATATATGATAATTTACTCATGCATAATAAAAGTTCAGTATACCTGTTTTAATATCAAATATAACTACCCATCACTACAATTATAGCCTTTTCACCAGACGCAGGTCTGGGACAGTCTGACACAAAAAAAATCTAGCCAGAAATGCCACCGGCATGTCCCTTTTCCCGTGACCTCCCCAGCGTCGAGTCCTGATTGGTCGCTGATGTCACATGACCTATCAGACCAATAGGCAGACGATACAGGTCACGTGACCGCGATTTTCGCGCCGAGAAGGTCATTATTTTTTCAGACTTGCTTGGGATAGGATGGTCAAACTACATTCCATGGAAGAATGAATAAACGGATAAGTGTTTTATTCTTTTTTGATTTTGCACTTACCTTGAGTTTCCACAACGTACTTAGGCTTTTTAAGCTTACTGTTTATTCCGAAATTCTTAGAGACTTTATTTCGTGTGTTTCTGCCGACATTACATGTGTAGTGGTTGTCCGCCATTTTGAAATTTCACTTGGAAGTTTTGTTTATCATGTGATCAACCGTTTTTGGTTTTTGATAAGCACCACACTTCTTTTCATGTTATGTGCCAGGGTATACGCTCGTATTATTCCTGGTAATGTTTTAATAGAAGTCGGCGTTGTGGAAACTTAAATTGCCAGAAAAGAGGACGTTTTTTGTACGTGTTCCTTCCACTTCCGGTATCGGAAGACGTTGTATCGCTGAATAAAAATTCTCAGCATTAATTTAGTTTTGAACATGTGCAAGACCCGTCTTTGTTTAGCACTTATAAATCCCACGATGCAGATGGATAATATTCAGGTCCCTTTGTGGCCTTTCTATAGTATCTTCTAAACAGAATCCATCCAATTCGTGTAGGTCACCATTGCCGAATCAAGATGAGCCAGTCTATGTCCCCTCCTCCCATTTGGGCCTGGGTTGACTAGGATAGGTTCGTCTACCGCCCCGTAGAGACCCTGCTCATAATTGCGGGGACTCCGGGGTGCGGGGAACCTATGCCCAAAAATTTTTTCCGAATCCATGTTACATACGAATTTTGGTACGGTTCCGATCCCGGTTTTTATCGGGTAACCTTTCCGGACCTTCGGTACTTAGTTTACCTTGGTCATATGCTTCTTTCCTCTTATTATGATAAATTTTTTTGTTATCATAATCATTAAATTGGATTGTTTTCCCTTGTAAAACATACAGATTTGGGCATCGTTTATTGGAATACCGTAACTATTGCAAGTGAATCCGGGACGTTTCGGTACTGAGTCGTTTCGGCCTGGGTCGTTTTCGACCCGAATTTGCACCTGGATCGATTCGGCCTATTTCGGTGGGTCGTTTCGGCCTTGGGCCGATTCGGCCTTGATCGTTTTAGGCACTGCTCCTTGAATGCTCAATTTTGATTCGGCAATTTCGCATGTTCAGTGCACTATATACAATAAAGGGCCTAACACTGGGGAAGTTTAATTGAGCCTCAAGTGTTTTGCCCCTAGAGCTGAATCTGGGCCTAGTGATTTATCCTCTGGGGATATATCAATACTCAGAGGTTGGTCCTTTTTCGTCCTTACTATTTAGCGATTATGAGAAGGACATATTTAGAGCCTCATCACCTATTGATTCTAAAACTATAAGCGGACCATGTCTTCCCAACGTTTTCAGAATCAAGCTTCAAGACCGGGGGCACTCGTGCGAAAAGAACTTGGAACATTGGTTCTAACAACAAAAAACATCAATTTTTTGTTCTTATGAAATTCTTAAATTCGACCCAGATTCAGTCTCTGTATATATGACGTCAGGGAAATTGGCATTACTTCCTGTTTCGACGCTCTAACATTGGAGCTTCTTACCAGGACTATTATTAAGTGGGTTCTCATTATGACTGGTATTCTAGTTCTACCCACTTTGCCTTCAAACAAGAGCATTCCGACCATATAGCTGCTATTCTAATGCTTTTGTTTATTTCCCGGTCATTTTTTACATGCCATGGCTGTCTACCACCATGTTGCATGTTTGGCGCAACTCTGCTCTTGATAACTGGTTCAGTTTTTACTGAGCATAGTAAATGAAAACTTAGAGCCTCAGCGCCTCTTGATTCTAAAACTATAAGCGGACCATGTCTTCCCAACGTTTTCAGAATCAAGCTTCAAGACCGTGGGCACTCGTCTTTTTTTAAGTCTTCGGAGAGCGTATCAAGTACAGGTACCGCAACCAAGAGACGCTCTTCGACTACTTCCGATGACTTTTTAGTGCTTATCACCCTCGACTAGAAGATCTCAATCAGTCCCCATCTACTAGTAGATCATTCTCAGATCAGGGTACACGGTCCTTTCGTTCCAGAGGTCGGACTGGAACGAAATCTCCCAATAGAGGAAGACACAAGTCTAACAAATGACTTTCTTCCTTCCCCTCCTCTTCATCTTCTTCCAGTAGGAGCCGAGCTATTTCAGTTCTATCAAGCCTTGGCTTCTTTTATCAAATATATTTTGAGTTTTATGAGTTTGGAGAAAGGGTTACTGGATTGAGTTCGTTAGGAATCCTTTCTCTTTCTCACATGCAAATACTATTTCTGGTAAATAGTATCAAGAAAAGAAATCTTTTTATTGGAAGAGGAAGGGTTCTTCTCCAAAAGAAAGCCGTGTAAGTAGAAAAACTTCTCCTTTCCCCAGGCTTCTACAGGCGGATCTTTCTGGTCGAGAAGAAAATGGGAAAATCGACTCATCATCGACTTCTCACACTTAACACAGATGATGCAAGTCGATCATTTCAAAATGGAAACTTCGTCCTCGATTAGTCAGGTCAATTCTCCCAAAGTCGGGGACGATTTCCGTAGTTTTAAAGGACGCTTACCTTCACATCTCCATCCATAGGTCATTACGCAAATACCTTCGTTTCACCTTGGATGGAATTTTGTGTATCAGTCCGTTGCCTTTCCTTTGTTGGATTTGTCAACGGATCAATGAAAAGAAAAGAAGAAAATGGGAAAATCGACTCATCATCGACTTCTCACACTTAACAAGATGATGCGAGTCGATCATCTCAAATGGAAACTTCGTCCTCGATTAGTCAGGTCAAATTTCCCATATTCGGGGACGATTTCCGTAGTTTTAAAGGTCGCTAACCTTCACATCTCCATCCATAGGTCATTATGCAAATACCTTCGTTTCACCTTGGATGGAATTTTTGTGTATCAGTCCGTTGCCTTTCCTTTGTTGGATTTGTCAACGGATCAATGTTTTCCCTGTTCACCAACTTAATAGAAATTAATTAAGCAGCTCTCATCATAGAATTAGGCCCCAATCTTGTGTAGTGTTCAGATGATGGGTTTTGTCATCATTTTTACAGATACTGTTTATCATACCTTGTCTTAACGTGTACAGGTTATTGTGAATTTAGATTTCATACACTTTATCGAGAAGTTGAAATTGATTCTACCTCAGAGATACTTCTCCAATTTTTTCATGCCCCGAAAAACTTTCGATTTATGTCAGGGGTTTGTTTCCCCTTTTTTAGAAACTTAGTAATTGGATCCGGTTTCCCTGGACAATCTCATCTTAGACCTTTCCAGTTTTTTTTGCAAACATTATCACTGGAAATACCATACGGTCCATAGGAGCAATAAATTCCATTATCAAGATTGCTCTCTACGATTTATGAATCCCTCAGTATCAAATGGGGTCTCCTCTTTTAGAGACTATTCCCTATTTGTTTTTTTTTCGCATGCCAGCCTTTCAGGTTGGTTTTCCACTTCGAACCTCAGGGATTAGTTGTTCAGGGAACGTGGGGCCTATATTAGGCGGGGCTCTATATATATATATATATATATATATATATATATATATATATATATATATATATATATATATATATATATATATATATATATATATATATATATATATATACTAAGAAAGTTGCCAGATACGGGGTGTTTTTCTATATAAAACCTTTTTTGTGGGGTGTGAAAAAATTGCGGGGTGTTCATACCACCCCGCATTTTCTCATGCCCTGCAGTGGATTCAGGGCATCGAGTTTACTTTCCCTAGGTTGTTGGCTAGCAACACGGTTTTGTAGCGATTATATATATATGGGGTTTCACGGTAGTCTCCCTTGTGTCGGTTAGCACAAGAGCGTATTTAACTTCAAGATAAGAATATATATCACCTCGTAAACGTACCTGTAGTATATATAACACCCGACAACAAAACTCATTTAGCTGTGGGTGGTATCGATTTCTTGTTCTGACGGCCACATTGCGCAGCAAAAGATAACAGTTTGGAAAATGTTCTCCTTCGAAACGTAATTATGCAGTGCGTTTACAACTTTTGTGGTGGTTTTGGATTTTCGGCATTTTTATACTATTTGACTTGTTTGAGCTGATCATTAATTGGAGTTGGCCGCAAACCGGAGTATTGGAGAAAAAATACTTGCCAATCCGTTGCAGAACTTGTCATCCTACCTCAAAATATTACAGTGTCTCCGAAAAATGAAAACAAGAACAGGGAAATAGACCGTTACATCGATCATAATTATTATTTGCTTTAGCCCCTTTTAGTACCCAATGGAATCTTCCTCCTTATATATGACAGGAGTCCATTTCAAAATTTAGGGGTGACAGGTTGTGTTTTCTTCAAAAAATATTTTGAAAATGACTGAACTTTAAGCAAACTGCGGAGGCCCTGATCAGACGCCGCGTTCTGTGATGTCTGATCTGGGCCTGCACTGTTTGCCAGGATAACCGTTTTGGGGTTTCTGGTACAAATGGGTTAAATTTTACTCAAAATAATTACACGTACCCTGCGTTTATTTCGATTTCATATCTGATTATTATCTTTCTTCAATTCTAAAACCACTTAAATCTTTATATGGCCTGTGAGTTTCCTTGTTTGTGCTCTGAAGCGTAGGTTTTGGGTACTAAGTGAGGCGGTTCTAACGAGGATACACATTTGAAATAAGGAAATGCATAATGAATCGTCTGAATAATCTAACAATGGTGGTTGTACAGGTATGAACGGTACCATTGTAGTCCATCCATGACAGGAGCAGTTGAGGGGGGGGGGGGGCAAGTTCTGTATCGGAAATTAAGGTTGTTTTTCTCCAGGCATCCGGTTTTCGCCCACCTTTGATGAAGATTCGGGTAGAAAAAGTGAAATAGTCTTGAAAGGACCGTAAAAGCAAGGCTATAGATAAAAATAACGAAGTAAACGTTTTTTTTTTGTTTTTTTTTAATCGAAATGTTAAATTTATGTGCAGGCTCACTCGAACTTTACTAACTATTAAGGGGAATTATAAAAATATACACAACGAACACACGACTAATATTTAAATACATTGGCAAAATTTAACCACCATTTTGTTTCAGATAAAATCCTGCGATTCCTCACAATGTGTAAAATAATGTTTGTTTTGTTTGATTTGTGGTTTAACGTCCCCGTCAACACTGTATAGGTCATTTTGGAGACGTTGCTTCCAATTTTGTGGGACTTTTACCCGACATTGAGATGAAATGACGTCTCAAGCCCTGTCGCCCAATGAAACCAATAGGGTTTATAAGCTTGGACGGTCCGACTCGCACCACATTACCTGGGCAGGCTTAGATCCTCTAAGCGGATTGCCAGTACTCATGTGCGGGTCAGTTTCAGCTCTGCGTGGAAGCATCGTGCAGCCCATCTATCTATTCAAGCCCCGATGGGCGGGGGCCGTGTAAAATAATGTATACCACTGTAAACTCAGTTTGAGTATATAAAAATGGGGTTTAAGGGGATCAAAATTTTACAGGCGTGTCTGCATGATGGGCCGTCGGCGTGACATGTCATCCACATTCGCTTTGTACTTAGTTTAAATTGTAAGTTGAAATGTACACTTGCCCCCCACCCCCCTCCTCCTCGCGCCCCTCGGAGCTTAAAGAAATATATGGGCTGCATGATGCTTCCACGCAGAGCTGATTCCGACCCGCGCACGAGTCCTGGTGAACCGCCGCTTGGGGGTCTAAGCCTGCCCGGGCAAAGCGTTGCGTACGAGTCGGACCGTCCATGCTTATAAACCCTATTGGTTTCATTGGGCGAGAGGGCTTGGAATGTCATTTCATTTCAATGTCGGTAAAAGTCCCACTAAATTGGAAGCAATGTCTCCATAATGACCTTTACGGTGTTGACGGGGACGTTTTACCTCAAATCAACAAACAATCAAATCAAAACATGTACACTTATACCAGACCCACATGTATACACTTTTATCAGACCCATATATCTATGAGCGGTCTCGAAGACCGAACTATTAGCGTAATGCAACCTACCTTAGGTGGGGGAGCACATTCCCCGCATAATCAAAGCACTCGCAGAACTGTCGGGTGAACTGATGGGGATTTAAATCTTGTCAAAATTTGAACATAATTGTTTCATTTCTGTAATTTTGCTCTTAGTATCTGCAAAAGTGACGCCTCACGGTTGAGATCATCGCTTGGAACAAAGAAGGGAAATAACATTTTCACTTGTAAATTCCATCTTTCATTTTAGCTGATGCTTCTAGTTCTAGTATTGACATTCCTAACACATAACTAAGGGATATAAAGGAAACTCTCTCTCTCTCTCTCTCTCTCTCTCTCTCTCTCTCTCTCTCTCTCTCTCTCTCTCTCTCTCTCTTACGATAATACATCCGTGCGACGTAGTGCATTCTTTAATCACTCAAAAATGGTGACTTTTCTGATAAAAAGCGTGATATTTTTCTCTTTTTTTTTTTTTCTCCAAACATAGATTATATGCTCGTTATAATCGCGTCATAATGATGCATATCCTTGTATACCCCAGTTTTCTCTATATGAAGGGGTGTTTAGAGAGGTACTTACTACACGGACATGTTCTCTCTCATGCTCTCTTTCTCTCTCTCTCTCTCTCTCTCTCTCTCTCTCTCTCTCTCTCTCTCTCTCTCTCTTGTAACGATAACAAATCCTGCATAGTTCAAAAACGTTTTTCTGGTGAAATATTGAGATACTTTCCTTTTACTCTAACAAAAGTTGTAGGTGCTGGACCTGCTTGTATGAGCCGCCTTACTGAGTACTCACAATTAACAATTGGTAGAAATAGAAAATATATCCTCTTGTACTCAGTATACAGTGGGATAATACTTATTTATGTTCCTAGCATATATTGTGGGTGTTCGCCAAGTTGGAACCATCTCATTGAGTACTCACAATACTCAGTATACAGTGGGATAAACAAGGCCATTTATACGCACTTGTTTACGTTCTCTCTCTCCCTCTCTCTCTCTCTCTCTCTCTCTGCGAGAATGTCTAAGCTAGAAACCCTGAACGACCGGGAATAATTGCTCGGGATCAGTCGAATGCGGCGGCTGATCAGGTTCTAATATGTTCGCATAAAGTAAAGCTTTAGAAGGGTTCAACGAAATGGGTTCAAGCTCTTGCTAAACTCGGGGACAATCGACCAACCAGTGCGTTAAGTAATTTGACTTCAAATGAAGAAGAAGAAGAGTGTGAGTGAGTGAGTTTTAGTTTTACGTCCCACCAACAGCTAAGGTTATACGGAGACGGGACCTCGGTTTAAAGACTCATCCGAAAGTCTGGAGAAGCCCGGGATCGATCCTGCGATCCATGGTTTACAAGGCGAGTAGCGTAACCACTGCACCACGGAGGCTTCTAAGCAGAAGAAGAAGAAGAAGAAGAAGAAGAAGAAGAAGAAGAAGAAGAAGAAAAAAAAAAAAGAAAAAGAAGAAGAAAACACAGTATTTTTTGTAGCATCGCAAACATATGCACTTCTCGGATTTCATGGTAATCTCAGATCATGTCATTGTAACTTATTTGTAGGTAACTGATGGGATAATTGCCATTTGGGAGACGTTATCGCTGCACCTGATCATTACATGTAGCTGAGAACTGCACTACCGACCGATATCGGAAAAGAACCTAAGTATAAGACAACTAATCCATTAATCTCTATCGCACATCCGTATAAAGGAAATCTGTTCTGGATACCAATGCAATCCATAACGACATTCGTAGCTATGATGTTGCATTTCATATCTCTTCAAACGAATCGCTTTAGTTTTATTTTTCTTTTCTGGATATAGACGTTTGCCTCAATGAGGCGGTTCTAACAACTACCCACGCTCAATATTTTTAGAACGAAACGGATACTATTGATACCCATTTTATCGAAAGATTTACCTATATAAAGTGGTGTTTATAAGATAGTTCATCGTATGGGCTTGTAAAGACGATGAGAGCTTTGGGCTTCTTCAGGAAAGTAAAGCTTCATTTTTTTCTACCATAACGAAAGCAGGCTTGTCCAAATATTTTTCCACGCAAAATAAAAATTTTCAGATACAAATTTTCTGATATTTTTCACATTTGTCTAGGGTAACGAATAATTCATCCATTTGAGACACTGCTGCCCTTTGAGGCCTTTATAAAGCCCTGGTAAATCCAACTTTATCTACATGATGGGGTTTATCGACAGAAATACGAGCAATACTGTAGTTCTTCGTAAACTCCGCTGTTCCCTATATAATGGTTGTAGATACGTGTAAGAATTGCCTCAGTTGTGAACGACCTTATAAATCCCACTTGTGTTTGATTTGGTTTTATGGCCCTTTCAATATATTTCATTTATTGCGAAGCCATCGTTTACCAGAAGTGGGCAAAAACCGGAGTACCCGTAGAAACCCCACCTGACCTTCCGTTGACATTTCACGTGACCCGAGTTAGGATCGAACCGCAGAGTTATGAGACTCCGACATTAGGAGTTATCGCTTTTACCCCAAAGACTATGGGGCCCGTTGTTAACTCCACTTTAAGTACAAGGAGAGTTTGCATGGGAATACCAATACCTTATTTTCCTTATTTTTGGTCTCAAACATAGGATGTGGGTGACTACACCTTAGCGGGCGGGCAAGATTTTTCAAATGCTGTCTTCCTCTCTGATATTAAAGGGTATAATTTCAAATGGCATGCCAATTCATTTGTCCTTTACTGTACGAATTTACGGGAAAGAAATATGAGGTTTCAAATGTTGGTTTATCCCCTTTAACTGCCAATCAGGACGTTTGCCGGCGTCAGTTTCAAATATATTTAATTTTCTTTCTTTTTATTACTATTTCTCAGAGAAAATAAGTTTTGACGTTGCATGTGAACAGTCTGTTTGGGCAGCAGGGCTCGAGAAGTCATTTCATCCCAATATCCGGTGAGTCCTACGAAATTGGAAGAGCGTCTCAAAAAGACCTAACTAGTGTTGGGAGGTTAAAGCTCAACCGAAACAAACAAAACACCATAGAACTGAAATATGTGAAGTTTTCATTTTTATTTTATTTTATTTTATGATTATTTTTTTTTTGTGTGTGTGTGAGGGCGGGGAAGGGGTAGACTAGCTACTTTACGCTTCATCAGCACACCTAAACGACTATGAAATATATATAATGTATGTAAAGTATGACAAAAGCCTGCTCAGGAAGAAGGTGACCTGGCCCCCCAGGTTATAAAACTTTTTTATGCTCAACTCAGCTGAGCATGAAACTTGTGGTGCTCATAAAAATTAAAATACTAAGAAGTTGAGCGATTTTCCTCTCTCAGATAGCAGAGAATGACATGTGTCCTGCCCACAAATTTTAAAATGCCAACATTGTTGGCATTTTAAAATTTGTTTAAAATGCCAACATTGTTGGCATTTTAAAATTTGTGAGGAGGACCAATTTCATGCTCAGGTGAGATAAAAAAAATTATAACCTCGGATCCTGGATAGTGTTGTCTAGGCTATTGATATCCAAAAAGAAACAAACATGCCATGTCGTCCAATCTAAATTTGCATTAACATTTTACGAGACTTTAAACCGAGGTCCAGTCTCCGTATGACCTTAGATGTTTTTGGACATAAACCCCAAACATCACATGACTTAGAAGAACAAAGCCTTCCCAGGCTTTCCTTTATGCACATGTTCAGTGCATGTCTGAACTGTGTTACAAGTTTCAGTGTCCTGCATCAAATACTGTAGGTGGAGTCGTGGGGACACGAACAGCACAATATATTTAACATCCTGATATGGCCAAAATAATTGTCGTTCTAGGGGACATAATTCAGCAATTATGCGGGGATTAGAATCCTGTTTCTTTTATGCACATGTTCAATGCATGTCTGAACTGTGTTGCAAGTTCCAATGCCCTGCATCAAATACTGTAGGAGGAGTTGCGGAGACACGAACTTTACTATTTAACCTCCCAGTCTACAAAATGATTAAGTTTTTCAAGGGAACATAATTCTAAAATAAGGGGCTGGATCGGGATCCTGTTTCCTTTATGCACATGTCCAATGTGTCTTAAAAGTGTTGAAAGTTTCAATGCCCTGCATCAAATACTGTAGGAGGAGTTGCGGAGGCAGGAATATTACTACAAAATGTGGCGTACCGACGTACGTACCTACGTACCTATATAATACGGACAAGGGCAAACCTATATGCCCCTCCCCACTTTGTGATTGGGGTATAAAAATGGTGAAATTGAAACACCCCGTATCTTATATAAATTGTAGATCCACCGTTTCAGGATGATATAAAGCAAAAATAGTTCACTGTTTTAAGACTTTAACTAAAATATCCAACTCTTCTCACCTCACATTTTATATTCACATCGTCGTTATATAAGGGTTGATTTTAGTCATCCCGTATCAATTCAAAACACATATTTTTAGTAAAAAGAAAAATAAGAGTTGACTGCCTCCTCCTATTTTATACGTAGATTAATATCTGTTTTATAATATATTTTACGAAGATCGGGTATGAGAAGGTGATGGTGAAAAATGTTACCACATACGAATATCAACCGCGGGACACAATCGGGATATAACTATCAACCAGGATTTTTTTTATTCAAAAACGAACTATACTGACTTTAATAAACCACGACAGAAGAACCTCCCAGGAAACCCTTTAGGGGACAAAATGATTCGGACACATTGCAATTTTGATATTCGACCATAAAGCGATATTTCAACCCTATAATGCGTATGAACGAAGAAATCCATACTTAAACCCCGAGAAAACACCGATTTTCAATGTTTATTGTTTAAAAAGCCCCGAGGAACCAAAGACCATGATTAAAGATATTATCTTGTACAAACAAGCTAATAAGTTGTGTTCACAAAATATAATGCTGTCCGCACAAGATCTTGTGCGCTCGAGATATTAAGTTGTGCGTAGAAGATATTATCTTGTTCGCACATCCCTTGTAGGCATTAGTATCCATACAACTTCTACCCGCATGATATTTCAGTCTGGTAAGAGACGTAAAAACTCGCACATATGTCTGCTAACTTCGGAACAGAACTGCAGTTAAACAATGAAAAGAAAAAAAAAACATGTGTTCTGTGTTCTTATGCATTTAATTAGTAATACCTTAGTCTATAAATAGGTTAATTGGATTTCTTTCAAATCAGTAATAGTAACTTGGTCTATGCTTATAATAATTTTGGGTCAATGTTTATTTTAACCTTAAAAATATGTTGCTTTAAGCAATTAGTGTATATCTTGATCAAATGCCGCGTTCTGTGGCGTCTGGTCTTGGTCTACATTTTTTGCCAAGCCAAACCTTTGATTCCAATATAACCATCTTACGCAACACTCTGATCTCACTGCGAATATTTTCGATAAAATAGTTATTCCGACAAGACTGTGATAGCCACGTGTACTTTAGCACGGAAAAGCTTTTCGGCTTAGCAACTTAGGGTCGATTGACAATCCAATCGACCTAAAACAAGCCGTGTTATGTGTTCCACTATGACGTCAGATGGCTGCGTACATGTAAGAGTGTTATCTGTAAAATCTGGACTGGAATCATGTGTTTGGTTTGGCAAACAGTGTCGACCAGATCAGACGTCACATAATGTGGTGTCTGATCAGGGTCTATACTGTCTGCATTAGGAACAAGAACCGAAGGGTATACCGAAAAAGTCCAAGTCCACGGCCATTTTACACAACCAGCGCTCTGAGTCAATCGGTCAAACAGTGCTGCCAATGCTTTGATTTCTTTACCCTCAAATCCGCCCACCCGTGAGATTCACGAGTGCACTCTTCCATCAATGAAGTTGGATGGGTACGCCCATTTTATGGTACGCAATATATATCCCGATTAGATTGCTCAGAGCCATCACGTCAGGATTTACACTGTTTGCATAAGTATCTGGACCGGGTTTCAGGGTTGTAAGGGATTACTTTTTTTTTTTTTTTGGTTTGGGTTTTACGGCCCTTTCAAGATTATTTCACTCATATCGAGCCGATCGTTAATCAGAGGTGGGCGAAAACCGGAGTACCCGGAGAAAAACCACCTGACCTTCCGTTGCAGAACTTGGCGTCTCACACGTGGCCCGAGCGAGGCTCGAACCTACGGCGGTGAGAGACCTACTGACTAAGAGTCAGCGCTCTTATCCACTAGGCCACGGAGGCCCGTAGGGAAAACTTTTCTTGCTGTTCCGAGAGGCAAGATATAACATGGACTGGAATCAAAACGGATAATTTAAAACGGAAGATTGTATATTCTGTGTAGGAATATTGTCATCGATTTCAAACAACCATAGACATACCGTCATCTATTTCAAAAACTGAATTTTAATTTTTAGACCATTCCAAAATGAAATTCCAGGACTGTACTAACTGCAATCAAAACAATCATTAATAAATAGAAGTGAGTGAGTGTTTGAGTTTTACGTCCCACCAACAGCTAAGGTCATACGGAGACGGGACCTCGGTTTTAAACACTCATTCGAAAGTCTGGAGAAGCCCGGGATGGATCCTGCGATCCCTGGTTTACAAGGCGAGTAGCGTAACCACTGCACCACGGAGGCTTCTATTAAATAGAAGTGAAGGCAGTGATCAGGAATCGATGCAATTAACCCACAGATCCCTTGAAAAATAAAAAAAACATGAAATAACTAGACCCTAATGGAAACACCAATAGCGGAAAGCCAAAAGGACAGTCAGTTTCCCACAAAATAGCCAATTGGCTAACCAAACAAAAAAAAAAAATGCATGCAAAACGCACACTCAAAGACAAACCATAACAAAAAGTAAACCGCGACAGAAGAACCGCATGGGAACGGTCAGTGAGCAGAATGTCACTGCGGGGCTTAAATGCCGCAATCCTCGCCCTTACTTCTGTCATGGTTTATGCTTTGGTCACAATCCCTTCCGATTAGGCTTAGTATGTACACCCGGATTGATTTTCAGCCATTTTGGCCTGGTCCCCGGCCGGACTCCAGACATGGCCGGCCGGTGGCGGGGCTCTCAGGCAGCATCGGGGAGGTGCCCGAAGAGTTTTAACTCGAAGTTAAAATTTCTCCGGTGTCCCGTACATTTTCATAATTGGCCACATATCCTTCACACATCGTTTAAGTATCGTCCGATATCCGGTCGGGAATCGAGGGGTAATCGGCCGGTGTATGTAGCCTCAGAGGAGAAATTTTTGGGACCGGACATGGGCCGATATCCGGCCGATGTCTGTTTACACATTGGAAAGTAACCCATCGATGTCCGATCGGCTTGAACCGGTGTGGACCAGATATGTTACAAACATCGCCCGGTCACCGGCCGGCTAGCAAGGGACATCGGGCGGAATATATAAACCCCAATCAGTCGCCGTGTACATCATTATAGCGCGTTTCCATCACACCGCCCGGCAATCGCCCGACATTCGGCCAGGCCTGGTACAAGCATCGTTCGTTGTCCGTAGGATACTCGGGCGATATTCGTACGATGTCCGGTGAATAGGCCGGTTATCACTCGGACATCATAGGATAATCTGCCGATTAGTATTAGATGTTCGGTCGGTATTCACTGCCTCGCCGGCCCCCAAAAGATTTCTCTTTGGAAACAGATGCCGTACGATTACGAGGCGGTTTTCGGACGGTGCCATTTATGTAAATGATGTGTGACAAATTTTTTGACCGGTGTTGTCCGATGTCAGAAAAAAAAATGCCAAAACCAGAGGTGTACTCACGATTACCCCCTATCCCCGGATACCGGCCGATCTTTGTGACCACAGCATTTGTCAAATACAGCACAGAACAACTGAAATATTAACCAACGGACGAACTCCGGTTGGCCGGCTGTGAACAAGGGCAATCAGCTATCCAAAACCAAAACGACACCAGCGACATACACATGCCGATGAAGTATAAGAACAAAACAGACGCACCGCGGGGCCTTAAATCGATTTTACGCGCCCGCAATACGATTTAACAATCCGCATGAATGCCACCTAACGCATCAGTGCAACATCTCCGAGAACAACCACAGAGATGAAACAACGTTGAGTACTCAACAGCAAGAAGAAACTGAAATGCTGGAGCAAAAGAAAAACTACATTTAGACTCCGATGGGCCCGACCAGAGACAGAGCATCAGGCACCAACAAGCATTACATAAAATTAAATTCTCTAAAATCACACTGTAAGACCAGGGTGAGAACTAGTCTCACAAAAGCTGGGATCAGTCGCAATCGAATACGGCGGTTCATCAGAATCTCCTCTGATCGAATTAAGGGTTCAGCGAATTGGGTTCAAGCTTAGGATCCCTTTTCCAGCCTAAACGCAGGGACAATCGACCATCCAGTGCGTTTAGTAATTTGACTTCAAAAGCGGGTGAAGAAGAAGAAGAAGAAGAAGAAGAAGAAGAAGAAGAAGAAGAAGCACGTGGTGCACTCAATGTTTAAGCCTAATGCTTATAAACGTCGAGAATCTGGACTGAAGAATCGGCCCCGACCATAGGGGCGCGAACAAGTATATGGGCTGCATGATGCTTCAACCTAGAGCTTAAACCGACCCACACACGAGTTGTGGTAAACCGCTTAGAGGAACTAAGCCTACCCAGGAAAAGCGGTGCGAATCGGCCCGTCCATGCTTATTAACCCTATTGTTTCATTGGGCGGCAGGGCTTGAGATGTCATTTCATCTCAATGTCAGGTAAAAATCCCACAAAATGGGGAGCAACGTCTCCAAAATGACCTTTATAGTGTTGACCGAGACGTTAACCTCTAATCAAACAAAACAAATCAAACAGACTGAAGAAAAATAACCGTAGAATTACGATGCAGTCTATCATAAATATTTTTTGTTTTCTCACAAACATACATGTACTTCTCGAATTTTGCGGTATTTTGGACAAGTTCGGAATGCTACTCTCAGGTCATTATTATTTATACATGTTACATATTTGCAGGTTGGAAGGGGGTCAGATTACGGTAAACGTGGCTTAATTGCCATTTGGGAGACGTTATCGCTGCGTGAAAACTACATAACCGACAAATATCAGATGTCTAATAAAATCTGAATAGAAGCAAATTTACAGATGCAAACCACTACTGTAATATTGTATTTCATATATCTTCAAATAATTTGTTTCATTTTCTTTCTTTTTTTTATTTTTTTTTTCTTTTCTAGATATAGACTTTAGGTGTGCCTTTGTTCATGTACATGTACCGCCTCGTTGAGGCGGTTCTAATGACTACCCACGCACTAAATATTAAGACGGAAACCATTGTACTCATTAAAACAGACATTTCCCTATAGAAGGTGGGCTTACAAGAATGCTCATTATATGGACTTGTAAACATGATGAAAGTTTTGGTCGGGTTCGATCCCGGGCCGCGACATACCAAAGTCGTTAAAAATGGTACTAGCTGCTCCTCGCTTGGCACTCAGATTTACGGGGTAGAGCTAGGACTGGTCGACCCAGTGTCAGGATAATGTGACTGGGTGTGGTATCATGTAATGTGTCTGGGACATGATACTTCAGTGAGGCAGCACGATAAAAGTGAGCATTGAGCTCCCTGTCGCAACCAGACACCGTCGTGATATGGCTGAAAAATTGTTGAAAGCGACGTTAAACCCGAATTCACACACACACACATGAAAGTTTTTGTCTTCAAAACACGCCTATTCAAATATATTGTTTGGTTGTTTGTTTGAGGGTTAACGTCCCCGTCAACACAGTATAGGTCATTTTGGAGACGTTGCTTCCAATTTTGTGCGCCATTTATCCGACATTGAGATGAAATGATATCTCAAGTCCTGTCGCCCAATGAAACCAGTATGGTTTATTAGCATGGACAGACCGACTCACACCGCTTTGCCTGGGCAGGCTTAGATCGTCAAAGCGGTTTACCAGTACTCGTGTGCGGTCGGTTTCAGCTCTGCGTGGAAGCATCATGGCGCCTTTCTATTTCTTCAAGCCCCGATGGGCGGGGGCCTTCAAATATATTGAGATTTTAATACCAAATCTTAAAATTTCCAAATACAAAATTCTGATATTTTTCACATTTGTGCTAAAACAGACATTGTGGGTACTCTTTAGAACTGCCGTGCCAAGGCGGTTCCAATGAGTACCAATATTCTATGTTTTGAGCGCAAATAAGAAAAATAATGTACACTACATAAAAGTGTGGTTTAAGGGGCCAACCATTATATAGGCTTGTTTGGGATGAATGTCATTTTTCAGGCGAAAAGTCGTGACGTTTTAATGTTTCTGAGGGTTACGAGCATATCATTAATTTCAGACACTGTTACCCTTTTAAGGCTCTGAAAAAGACACACATCTAGCCACGGACCTAATTTACATTTACTTGGTCCCAGATCTAGCGAAAAATTGTGATTAGTGTCTTAGTTTAATTAACTGACAGCCACAGTTACTATTTTGAGCAGAAATGTGGAAATACCTGGTAAACACAATCTTTTCTGTTGAAAGTGAGGTTTACTTGGTTTACCCACAGTCTGTGACTCGGAGCAGAAGCACAGTCAACACTGTAGATCTTTGTAAGCCACGCTATTCCCTGTATAATGGTTATTATTCGTTAGAATCGCTTGTTATGAACGGTCTTGTAATCACCACTTTTTGCGTTGGTTTTACGGCCCGTTCAAGATATTTTCACTTATTTCGAGCTGATTGTTAATCAGAAGTGGGTGAAAACGGTAGTACCCGGAGAAACACCACCTGACCTTCCGCTGCAGAACTTCGCATTTCCACCCGAGTAGGCTCGAACCACAGCGGTGAGAGACTTCATGATTAAGAGTCAGCGCTCTTAACAAATAGGCCATGGAGGCCCGTTGTAAACTCCACTTTAAATACAAAGAGGGTTACGTAGGGAAACCTTATTTTCCTGATTAGGATATGGATATTTCAAACGAGCACCCATATACTTGTTACATTTTACTCATTGAGTATGTTGTGTATTATTTATTTTTATTTTTTCATCATGTAAGAGCCACCGAATTTTTTTATCTTTATTTTTTCATCATGTAAGAGCCACCAAATTTTTTTATCTTTAGTGGCGGTTTAAGGCGAAGGCGTATTCAAAGATGTAAATGCAAGTTCGTTTGCACCATCAGTTTGGTGGATATAGATTGTCATGTCGATTTTACTTTCTATATATACAATAATTTGTATGCGTCATTTATTACATAAATGACATACTTACGAAAATATAATGAAACTACCCAATGTACTTGTAAACCTCAACGCAAGACACATCTGCCATAACGTTTGTTTGATTTGAGGTTTAATGTTCCCGTCAACACTGTAAAGGTCATTTTGGAGACGTTGCTTCCAATTGTGTGGGACTTTTACCCGACAATGAGATGAAATGACATCTCAAGCCCTGTCGCCCAATGAAACCAATAGGGTTTATTAGCATGGACGGTCCTGCCTCGCACCGCGGTTCCTTGGCAGGCTTAGATCCTCTAAGCGGTTTACCAGTACTAGTGTGCGGGCCGGATCGATTCAGCTCTGCGTGGAAGCATCATGCAGCCCATACATTTCTTCAAGCCCCTATGGGCGGGGGCCGACATCTGTCATAACGTCACAGTTGATAATGACTCTTAATCATTAGGACTCTCACCGCTGTGGTTCGAGCCTGGCTCGGGTCGCATGTTAGACGCCAAGTTCTGCAACCGAAGGTAATGTGGAGTTTTTTTCTCCTGGAACTCGGTTTTTCGCCCACCTCTGAGTAACGATCGGCTCGATGTAAGTTAAATTATCTTGAAAGGGCCGTAAAACAAAAACAATAATAATAATAAACAAACAAACAAAAACAAAGAAAATAACGCCACTGATAAAGTGATAAATGGGGGACCAAATGGCTTGGTTTTTTGGCAAATTTTGAACCAATAATAATAATGAAAAAAAAAAAAAAAAAAAAAAAGAATCAGTATATATTTTGTATAAGTGTATAAGTTGTAGCAGTATGTAGTAGCTGTATGTTCACCGACGTATGTCTTGTGTACAGAATTAAAGGAAATACATAGAAAACGTATTAAATATCAGACAGAATAAGGGGTGATATATGGACACCCCGTTTTTCATATAAATTGTGGCTTTACAGATTAGGGTGTTCAGAAGACACCGTGGTGTAGTGGCCTCACAAACCAAGGGTCGTGGGGTCTCCAGACAATAATAATAACAATATAATCATAATAATAACAAAACAAAAACAGAAGAACCGCCTTGGAACTGTCAGTTAGAAAAAAAATACTTGGTGGGGGGCTTTGGTACGGAACTAGCTGACCAATAAAATAAACTAATGGTCAATTCTGAGTACCTGTGCAATAAAATCAACTGTGATGCATAAACACTACGCCCATGATTAATTACAGACACGCATTGTAACATGGGTACGCGCAGTTCTGCAAGCAAAAGGATTTATTTATTATTTTGACTTATAACGTATAGGGTGCATTCGGAGGAATGCCACATCTTGTTATATTTCATATAAAAATATTCTTATTTTCAATATATTTTAAAGATGTACAATTTTAAGCAAACTGCATTGCACTTATTATGAACAAAAAAAAAACAAAAAAAAAACCTTAATTCGTCACTCATCAATGATACAGTCTTCACTGTACAAGGTTGAATGTGTAAAAGACTTTATTTATTAGTTTCTTCTCCTGACTGTAAGACTTTGTATGTGCCTGAGCACTATGTCACGCTTCTCAGCATTACGAAAACGCGCCTATTCAAATATATTGACAGTTTAACCACCAAACATGAACATTTTCAGATAAAAAAAATCCGATATTTCGTCTCAAAACATAGATTGTGGGTACTCGTAAGAACCGCATCGACGAGCCAGTTCTAAGGAGTATCCACAATCTAAGAAATTAGAAAAAGAATATTTACCCCTGTAAACCTCAGTTTTAATATATAAAAAAAATGGTTAAGGGGGTCAAAATTATATAGGCATGTTCGTGATGGCAGTGCAAATCTATGAAATTGAACTTAAACTTTTCTTTCGTTTTTTTTTTTTTTTTCTCAAGCACCTGCTATTGGCAGGGCGCGACAAAGGAGACCGGTTTTCCGTCCGTTCGTTCGTCCGTTGGACAATCCCTCAACATTTGCGCTAACCCAAATGTTCAAGTCCACTTCTCAAGAACTACTATCTCAGACTGAACATAGCCTGTGGTGAAATTCTTGTTATTTTTGTTTTTTATTATTATTTAAAATAATCTTGAAGGGCCGTAACGCACCCCTACTCCCACAAAAAAGAACTTAATTAACTAAGGCGAATCTCATTTTCAACTCATTTTGGGTCACTTTTCCGTAAACAAAGTAACTCTGTGGTCGGTTTGTGTGTATATGTTGTATTATGGTCCGGAGACCTACAGTACCAAATAAAATATATTCTGTTCTATTCTGTAGCAAAATTTAATCATTAAGATCACCTTTAGAACTGTTCGGATATTGTCAGAATCGCCTTACTTATGTTTCTGCAAACTGAAAAACATGCACACCCCCGTATATACATTCTTGGTATAAAAGTGGTAAGAATATTCTTGACCACTCTATGACTGTTCAGTTTTTATGAACTTTTCGGAAAGCAAATGAACACTTTCCGCAACAATTTAACTACTCTCCTTAAACTAGAAATTTTGGAAGAAATATAAAACTTTAACGCATGTATGACTAGCGGTCCTTTTTGGGTCATTTGCAAACAGTGTGGAACCAGATCAGATGCCGCACAACGCGGCGTCTGATCTCAGTCTACACTCTTTGCTTAACGTACTTACATTTTTGTTAAAACTTTCTACACACAAAAAACCCTGACACCCCTATAATTGGAAATGGACCACTCCAAACTTATGGGTACACAATAACTGCTGAGATATTGTTTACAATGAAAATTAAGCATTATCAATTTCAATGGCCATACAATTTGCACACTCAATAAAGGCTTTTAACGATTGCTTTTCTTCGATCATAAATCGTCTCCAACCTAAGGAGTTTATGCTGCTTTTCCTAACACTAGCATTGACTGGTCAAATTATCTATGGTCTAATCTCACCAGTAGTGATCCTCCGCTGGACAGTAGGGCCATTTAACTAACATGCTTATAATTGAGTACCGGGTCTGTAAGACTTTCATTGGTTGAAATGCATTATTTAGTTATTTTTCACGATATTCAATTTCGACCCCCGCCCATCCGGACTTGAAAAATAGATGGACTGCATGATGCTTCTACGCAGAGCGTTAACTGACTGCACATTAATACTGGAAAACCGCTTAGAGGATCTAAGCCTGCCCAAACAAAGCGCGTATAAACCCTATTGGCTTCATTGGGCGACAGGGCTTGAGATGTCTTTCATCTCAACGTACGGTCGGGTGATTTCCCACACAGTTGGAAGTAACGTCTTCAAAATGACCTATACAGTGTTGACGGGGACGTTAAACCTCAACTCAAACAAACAAACGATATTCAGTTTTACTCATATCCGCTCAAAGTGTAATTATTGTAGGAAAGCACATTGCTAATTGTTCAGACATAACGATAACACATCTGTGTGAAATAGAAGAGCTCTCTTTCATTTCTCTAAAATGTTAATATTTCTGAGGGAAATTTGTGATATTTTTGCACACCCCCCCCCCCCCACGACTGAGATTCTCGGGGACATATAGTTTTTGCCCTGTCTGTCTGTTTGTCTGTCCGTCACAAAAACTTTAACCGACATAAAAATTGTCCCCGCGGGGGGCATTGGTCGCTTACAGTGACAGCTCTTGTTTTCTTATTTTAACTCGAAAACAAGGGTTGTGCGTGCTCGCTAGAACCGCCTCATTGAGGCGGCTATAACGAGTACCCGCAACCTATGTCCTGGAGCCGAAATAAGCAAAATAGTGAATACCCCTATAAATCCCAGTTTGCTCTATGTAATGTGGTGTTTAGAGAGATGAAGCAGATATACCAGGAAGGAATGAAACAGCGTCTATTTTAGCCCACCTGGGTATTCAAAACATTTTGGAAGGAATTAAGTTCCTTTACTTAATGGCCAAATTATATGACAAAGATATCATTAAAACAAATTAGCCTTACCTTCAATTTATTATTGAGGCATTTTTTCAGTGTATTAAACGATGGTGCGAATAACATTTAAAAACCGTCACCCTCATTCGATGGGGACGTTAAGGCAAAAACACCACAAACGTTCTACTCTTCCTTATGTAAAGGTTTTGACAAGTTAACACTTGTAAACTCCGATTTACGTTTCATAAGGGTGTTATCATATCGAAGTGCAGTTTTTTTATGTGTGTGTGTGGGGGGGGGGGGGAACAGTTCTTGGCAAGAGACCTACTTTATTCTATAACAAAGTTAGGTTTATAATGTATTTTACGCGAGTTTTCTATGTTGATCTGCGTCAGCACTCATAAAAATCAATGTATCGTTCACCATGTTCTTTATTAGATTCGGCTGCTGTTGCTTCCGCGCAGAGCTGAAACTGCTGAGAAACGGCTCACGACTAAGCCTGCCCAGAAAAAGTGGTGCGAGTCAGACCGCTCTTTAAACCCCAGCGGTTTCTTTGAGTGGTAGGGCTGCTGCTGCTGCTACTCCTACAACTACCACTGCTACTTCTACTCTAATTTACGTCCCCGCCCATCGAGGCTTGGAGAAATAGATTGGGCTGCACGGTGCTTCCACGTCGAGCTTAAACAGACCGTACTGGTAAACCACAAAGTGGTAGGAGTCGGACCGTCTTTACATGTAAACCATTTTGGTAGCATTTGGTGGCAGGGCTTGAGATGTCATTTTATCTATTGACGGGTAAAAGTCCTTCACAATCAGAAGCAACGTCTCCAAAATGACCTAAATAGTGTTGACGGGGACGTAAAATCTCAGCACAAACAAACTTTGCTCTTTTCAAAATCGGATCAACAAGGATTTGCCTTTCATGGATCTTTAAGTAATGAACACGGCAGTCTGCTGGGTCACTGGTTTCATATTTTGTGCCATTTATACTAGTTAACGAAAACCGTACTTTTTTACGTATTCGGACTTGGTCCCCGCACATCGGGGCTTCGAGAAATAGATTGGGCTGCATGATGCTTCCACGCAGAGCTGAACCCGACCGCACATGAGTACTGGTAAACCTCTTAGAAGGTCTAAGGCAAAGTTGTGTGACTGTTCCATCAATAAAAACCATGTAGGTTTCACTGGGTGACAGGGCTTGAGATGTAATTCCATCACAATGTCTGGTAAAAGACCCCCAAAATAGGAAGCAGCCCCTCCAAAATAACCTAAATAGTGTTGACGGGAACGTTTCGGACTGCGCTATGTGAAAATTTTTTGAGTGTATGCAGCTCAGATCAGCCAGTGCATTCATGTAGTCCGAAAAGGCTTTGCTATGTGTTGTATGGGTACCTGGAGATCTTGGTCAGATGGCAACTGCGAAAGCCATCTGATCTGGATAATGCACTGTTTTCAAGATAGAGGTTGTCATTTTCCGCAGGATAAGGGTTAGAGGCTATTTTGCCAAGGTGATCCAAGCTATATATATATTTTTTTTTCTAGATATTGATGCGAATATTGGGCAACCACTCAAGTCTTACACTTATTGCTCATTTTCCTCCATTTTGTTTTGTCAAATTTTATTGTATTTAAGTTTCCAATTATATGTATGGACCAGTACCTCAGACTACGTAACCTGGGAAGAGACATGTTTTTCTTTTATTATGTTTAGCGAACACGATATTAAGTTGTGCGAACAAGATATTATCTTGTGCCCACAAGATAATATGTTATTCGCACAACTAAATATCATGTGCGCACAGTATACTATCTTGTTCGCACAGTATATTATCTTGTTTACACAACATAGATCTTGTGCGGACAACATTGTATCTTATGCGCCTGATTAAATTGTGCTAACTAAGTTGTGCGAACAAGACAATATCTTGTACGCACGAGATATTATGTTGTCTGCACAAGATCTATGTTGTGCAAACAAGATAATATGCGAACAATTTAATAACTTGTGAGCGCAAAATAATATCTTGTGCGATAGTATGTTGTCCACACAAGATATTAAGTTGTGCGAACAAGATAATTTCTTGAACGCACTAGATATTATGTTTTTTGCACAAGATCTATGTTGTGAAAACAAGATAATAGGCGAAGATAATAGCGTGTGATTACAAGATAATATCTTGTGCGAACAAGATAATAAGTTGTGTGCACAATATTTTATGTTGTCCACACAAGATCTATGTTGTGCAAACAAGATTATATCGTGTGCACACAACATATTAAATAAATTGCTTGTCCCTTCCAGGGTTCCGTATGAGACTGATCGGGTGTTGAACACATACTCTAGAAAAAGAGTCATGTGCAATTTGGTTTGGTGTTATTGTACGAGTGTTTACAAATCAACCATTACCTTTATTTCTAAAATAAAACTTCAACATTGGATAAACTGGCAGCCTCGAATGCATTCCAAACCAAACCAAACAAGGTATTCATTATCATGTGATCAAACCTTTTTGCAGAAGTTGAAGACTTCAAGAAAGCGCAGTCAATCCATTACGATAATGTACACGTGTGAGCTAGTGCATTCTTTCATTCCTCTAAAAAGGCTACTTTATTTGTTATATGTTTCTTATTACACCTTAATTGCAACCAGCGGGTCGGTATCTCTGCTGGTGGATGATTCGTTCGTCCCCGATTGTATCATCAGCTCTGTATCAGTTCCTTAGTGCTGAGATTGAGTGCGGTCCTGACGTCAGAACTCAAATACTGATTTAAATAACAATATTATTGTTATACTTTTATTTCTTTTTGGCAGAATAAAATTCTAATTTTTCTAAAACTAAGACTTGTCAGGTGAGACATGTATCTTAACGGATTTGGTTGCCACTTTTTGTTGTATCTTTTTTTTTGCAAGTCTCGCTACTTTGGACATCTCCTTCCTGATGCCCCGGACTTCGTGGAGTGTGGGCCATGTTTGCTGATGTTGGCTCGGTTGGGGACGCCTATATGTCCTAGGGTAGGCGTCTCTTGCATGATGCCTCCAGTTGACCTGTCTCATGAGGTACGTTGGTCGGTGTGTGCTCAAAGGGGGGAGGGTGCTGTGTTTGCCGGGTCTTGTCCATCATCCGTTTCGGTTTCAGAACTTTGGGGCTGAGACACACTGATGAACTGATGAAGATTAAATATCAGAAAGGCCTCTGTGTCACTACATGTGGTATAGTTACGCCTTAATTATACTCAGAACACAGGTTGTGATGCTCGTTAGAACCGCCTCATTGAGGCGATTGTAACGAATACCCACAACCTATGTCTTGGAGCAAAAATAAGCAAGATAGTGTATACCCCTGTAAAGCCCCGTTTTCTCTACATAAAGTGGGGTTTAGAGGGTATTCATTTCACGGACTAGTTAACATAATTAATAAAGAAAACCCTTGTGAAAACCTGTTGTTGCAGTTTGCGACCAGGTAGGACACAGACAGTCTAGAAAGAGTCTTGGAAACTTTTAGGTACCTTGCATTCTTAAACGCAACGCCAAATAATGATAAATCAGTATATTACATGCATAACAGAGAGATTGGCCCTATACTATGATTTCTACCATGGTGACTTAACTTTGCTAAGCAGAAATATTTCCTCTGAGCCCTTTAGCTGGAACTACTTTATATGAAAGATACAAGATACCGCTTTTGCCGTGAAATCGGTATATACAAACGCGGGAAAGTTTCAGTCCCGTCGACGTTATTCATTGCGTCATTGCAATGACGTCTGAAATGATATCAACATACGTTCATAATACGTGGCGTTAGAGTCGGATGCAACGCTGAAAAAAAGAAAACAGGGATATGGTCATTGAATAGGATGTTTGATCTCACAATTAATTTGTTGTATTACTAAACCCCTTTTTATTTGTTTGGTTGGAGGTTTAACGTCTCCGTCAACACTTTAAAGGTCATTTATGAGACGTTGCTTCAAATTTTGTGGGACTTTTTCCCGACATTGAGATGAAATGACATCTCAAGCCCTGCCGCCCTATGAAACTAATAGGGTTTACAAGCATGGACTGTCCGACACTCGCAGCACTTTGCCCGGGCAGGCTTAGATCCTCAAAGCGGCTTACCAGTACTCCTAGGCGGATTGGTTTTAGCTCTGCGCGGAAGCATCATGCAGCCAATCTATTTCTTCAAATCCCGATGGGCGGGGGCTTTGTTTCTTCTTTTTTGGTTCAAAACTGTATAAAGCGCTTTCATAATGGCGCCCATCCAGTTTTTTGCCTCCCAGCTTCTGTAACACTATGCTGATTGAACCGTTAACCTAAGCTGTAAACAGTCAATTGAACGGGAATTCAGATCCAAAATTCAAGATCCAAACTGCCTTAAAAGTCTATGGAAGTGCATGTAAAATACATATTATTCATTTTTCCTGTTTTAAAATATGGGATGTTTATACCTCTGGAGGTAAAACAATCCGATAAAGAAACTCGTGCTTCGCACTCGTTTCTTTATCGGATTGGTTTACCCCCAGAGGTTTATAAATTCTATATTTCGTATAGGAGATGAATGATCTGTATTTATCATATGACGTCGCGTCTAAGAGTGTAATAACGCCATGTAATAAATTCCGTAATCCACTAGTGGATTACGAGTAAATATGCAAATTAGTAAGATGAGCCCCGTTACGTTGCATGTACGACGTCCTTAACGACGTCGCGTTTACTAATAGCGGAATATTCATATCTTTGTAAAACAATCGTGAATAAAATGCGTTTTAAATGGCATATGATAAATAGAAGCGTGCATTCGTGCTCATGTATTACTGAATTCTTTAAACTCGTTGAGGAAAAGGGATAAATGCTCGGCAAGCCTCGCATTTTATCCTTTTTTGTCAATTCATTTAATAAATTCAATAATACATGAACATTCATGTAAGATCCTCTTTTTATCCTATGACGAAGTTGATAAGCAGTGGATGACGTCGTGTAATAAAAATCGTATGACCACACGTGAAACAACACTTTAGCGGTAACGCTTTAGCGGTAACGCCATGACGACGTCCATGTCAGCCATGCATTTATGTGGATTTTTTTGTCAAATTTAAGGGCGATGAAATCCAATTTAAAGTGCCCATATGATAAAAAGAACCTTACATGAGCGGCCATTTTATATGAAATGTATGAAACTCGCCAAAGGCTCGTTTATAAATTTCATATGAAATGACCACTCGTGTAATATCCTCTTTTTAACATACGTTTGTGTTATCGAATTAAATAATGAAAAAATGCATCTGTGTGAGACCAGTTTTCATATGAAGTGGGGTCTACAAGAGAAGTTATTACACGGACTTGGTACTTGATACGAGGGTAGGCTGAAAAGTTCTGAGGCTGACCAAGATCCAATGGTTTGTCCATGCTGAAAGTGCCTTATTTTTCAACATAGTCTCCCTTCCTGTCCACACACTTCCTCCAGCGATGCTGGAGTCCTTGGATCCCAGTGGTATAGAAGGTCTCATCTTGGTCCCTGAAAAACTCCTCCACAGAAGCTATCACCTCCTCGCCTGACCGATAATGCTGCCAAGCCAAGTGCTTTTTCATGTTTGGAAACAGGAAATAATCTGATGGAGCTAGATCAGGTGAATACGGAGGGTGATCGACAAGTGTGAAGCCACAGTCATGCGCAGCAGCCATTGCGACAACCGATTTATGAGCAGGCGCATTGTCCTGATGGAACAAGACCCCTTATGTCAATTTTCCGGGTCGTTTAGCCTTAATTGCTATTCGCAATTGTTTTAGCAGATCTGCTTAATACTCCCCATTAATTGTTCTGCCCTTTTGAAAGTAATCTATGAATAGTATGCCCTTGGCATCATAGAACACTGATGCCATCACCTTCCCTGCAGAGGAGACGACCTTTGCCTTCATTGGAGGGGGTGAGCCAGGGTGCTTCCATTGCATGGATTGTCTTTTGGTCTGTGGCTCAAAGTGATGAACCCAACACTCATCCTGAGTGACAAAACGGTCAAGAAAACTATCTTGGTCTGCTTCAAAAATAGCCAAGTTGGCTTGTGACAGGTTCAGTCTGGTCAACTTTTGGTCAGGCGTCAAAAGCCGTGGCACCCATCTGGCGGAAACCTTCGACATTCCTAATTCACTGTGTAGAATGTTCTCTACTCGTTCACGGGAGATGCCAACAGTGTTAGCTAACTGATTCACAGTTAAACACCTGTCATCCATCACGGCCCTGTGCACTTGGCTGATGGTTTCCTCAGTTGTTGCCGTTGTGGGTCGTCCACACCAGTCATCATCTTCAATGCGGTCCTTGCCATCTTAAAATTTGCTGCCCACCTTTTCACGGTTGCATACGAAGGAGCATCATCCCCTAATGTAGCAAACCATATCGGCATGAATGCCCTTAGGAGCTAACCCATTTTTATGGAGGTACTTGATGACACCACGATGCCAGATTTTGTCCATTTCCTCAAAAACGTGCTAGTATCAATTTTCAAAGTCTAGAATTTCTACGTTATTGCATGTAAACTTGTACTCATTTGAGTCAAATAAAGTAATAAAGGTTTGGATTTAATGAATACAAAATTTCATGGCTGTTCGATGCCTGCTTCTTGGTCAGGCTCAGAACTTTTCAGCCTACCCTCGTAGTTTAAACGTCTGTGTCAAAATATCGTCGCCTGCGATACTCGCACTACGTTAACATACTTCGTTCTTATTTCTGCTCAAAACATAGCATCTCATGTGTCCTCACCCCACCCATTGGAGCTGGAAGAAATAGATTAAGACTGGACTGCTCAGAGCTGAAACCGACTGAACATTCGAGTTTTCGTAAACCGCGTAGAAGGTCAAAGCCTGGCCAGACATATTGGTGCGAATCTGACCGAGCCTTAAATCCCTGCGGTTTCTTTGGGATGTTAAAAATTTCCACATAATCGGAAACAACGTCTCCAAAATGACCTAAATAGTGTTGACTCGGATGTATGTGTGGCAGCAGCATGAATAAAAATATATAACATTGGAAAACTCACTTTGCCTACATAAAGTGGGTTTGTGAGGGGTTCAGTACGTGAAGTGGATAAAGTTTACAAATCAAGTGTGAACAAGAGCAACAATTCTGGCTGCCATATAGTTCTGAGGTAATCTGTTCCTGATATATCTGAAACATGGATTTAAGTGAGACTGCTTTTTGTGGAATGTCGTCATATAGCATTATGATGATGACGACGACCATAACGGCCACGAGGACGACGATGATGATGAACCGTCATGTTGTAAAATCCCGCTTTTCACAGCTCATGTATATGCAGCGACAATCTACGTTTATTATGCAGCAGGAAGGAATAAAGGAGCGAAAGGCACAAGAAAAAAGTAACGGAAAAAAGTCACAGGTTTGGGTAGGAAATAAATAATGGAAGAAAAGTCACAGAAATGGTTTTATCCTGTTTTTCTTAGAATTGTTGGTGATAATCACAACCATTCATAATGTTAACAAGTCCGAGCAATGAACACCCCTCTACCCCCCCATTTTATGAAGAGACTAGAAATGCGTCCAATGGACACGGATGCCCCCGCGTGAAAATATGCCTATGTTCGTATTAATCCATAGAAAGTTATTGACGTTGTTTAAGTTTTGGACCCTTTTTTCCACATTTGACCTCTAAGTATGACATTGACCTTGGCGGTAAGGACCTTGGTTTTGTGTCAGACAGATTGTGTCATGATGCCCAACATTTCTGCCAAGTAATTTCAAAATCCATCCAGAATAAGAAAGTTATTGACTGCGTTTAAGTTTCGGACCCTTTTTGGAACTTTGACCTCTAAGTATGTCCTTGACCTTGGCGGTACTGACCTGGGTCTTGCACGTGACACATCGTCTCATAATAATTAACAATTCTACAAAGTAATTTCAAAATCCATCCCAAAATAAGTTATTGACTTCGTTTAAGCCGGCCCCCGCCCATAGGGGCTTGAAGAAATCTATTGGATGCATGATGCTTCCACGCAGAGCTGAATTCGGCCCGCACACTACTACTGGTTAACCGCTTAGAGGATCTAAGCCTGTCCAGGAAGCGCGGTGCGATGCGGACCGTCCATGCTAATAAACCCTATTCGTTTCATTGGGCGACAGGTCTTGAGATGCCATTTCATCTCAATGTCGGGTAAAAGTCCCACAAAATCGGAAGCAACGTCTCCAAAATGACCTTTACAGTATTGACGGGGACGTTAAACCACAAATCAACCAACCAACTTCGCCTTTTTAAGTTTCGGACGGACGGACGGACAGTGGCAATGCTATATGCCCTTCCACCATTTTTCGAAAGGCGGGGGCATAAAAAGTAGGGCTTACAGGGGGTATTCGTATTTTTTCATATTTTGCTCCTCTTCGTGAAGCAATCTGATCTGGGTCTACAATGTTTACTGTTTGCCAAAAAAAAGTATTTTTAAAAAGTTTGTAAGAAGATGCAGCAGAGTGAATAAACAGTGATAAATAGGCAACAATTTCCAATTCAGGTTTTCTTGGTATCTTTAGGTCAAATGGTTTGACACCGGGAAATGTCGGTTTGCAGGTGTTGACGTTACTTTTATTTACTCATTATATATTTTGAAAATGGATGATTTCTATTTTTTTCTATTTGTGACTTTTTTTTAGTTTTATCTGTGACTTTATTTCCATTAGCCTTTTCCAGTGCCTTTCTTTCCGAACAGCATCGCCAACCCCGACACAAGAAGGGACATTTCCTGTCCGATATTTACGAGGATTAAAACCAGAAAAGAAGACAAGAAAATTAAAACAATAAAACAAAATCAGTAAGAACAGAATGAAAGTTAAAACATCATTGAATGTGTGTGCTCACTCATGTATTTGCTTTGGATAAATGCTTTAGCCAAAACAAATGCATCAGGTTTATGAAAAAAAAACAAAAAAAAAACAAGAAGCATTTTGCATTGTTATATACAGTTTAATGCCTTAGTACAAAGGTCATTGTCTGCATCGCGTGTTCGAGACGTTCGGAATAGTCTTGTCTCCGTATGACCTTAGCTGTTGATGGGACGTAAAACTCAAAATACACAAAAGGTCGATTGATAGGAAAGAATTATAGCATGACACGTTTGCGGTAGAGTGTCAAAACCTCAGCAACGCTCGTTATACACACGATTACGAAACTGACACCTGCTTTATCGACGATAATCATCACTAATCAGCCTGAACACAGCAAGGTCTACATTCGCGATGCGCATTATGGGTATTTTTTTTTTTATTTTGTTTATTTTTTTTTTACTGAATTGAGATTGAACGTCCCCGTAAATTCTAAAAGGGTCATTTTGGAGACGTTCCTTTCAATGTTGTAGGACTTTTACCCGACAAAGCTCAAGCCCTGCCGCCAAATAAAACCAAAAGGCTAATATGCACTGGACGGTCTGACTCACACCAATTTCCTTGGGCATGCTTAGTAGGACCCATTGTTTCTTCGTGCACCTAGTGAGGACTCCGATCAGACAACCCAGATGTTTAGGCTGATATGTGTCTTTGCTGGATGTAATAAGTGTAGAAAATGCATTGCCAGGACTCTTTTATACTGTCTCCAATTACATAAAAATAAATACAAAAAAAAAAAAATAATAATAAATAAATAAAAAAAAATGAAAATAATAAATATATAAAACTACAAAAGAAAATTTTATTTCGCAAATAATGTTTGATTAAAATAAGATCATTTTTACAAGGTTATTCGATGCACAGGCAAGTTAATATGAGGTAGTAAAAACTGGTCACAGGAAAAAAAAAAATCACGGAAAAAAATTCACAAATAATAAATATAGAAAAAAATCCACTAATAAAAGATTGTACTTTAATCACTTTTTCTGATGCCATGTTAAAGATGGTTGGTTATTGTCAATTAGTTCAGTGTTTATATAACTTGCTCAAAGGTGTGAATATTGGTCCTGTCTACCTAATTTGTTGCGTATACCCCGGTAAACCTAAACCTATATATAGAAAAATGGGGTTTACGGATTATCCATTACAGTCCTCATTTTTGCTTATAAATATAGATTGTGGGTACCTGTTAGAAGCATCTAACTGAGCCGGTTCGATTCAGCACCCACGATGTATATTTGTGACAGAAATAGAAAAAATGCGTTCATCCGAAAAAATGCTACTTCTAGCTAAGTTTAATCTCACGGGCGTATCATTACGCAAACACGCCTATACAAATACATTGCTACCTTATCGCCGAAAAAATAAAAAGTTCAAGATGAAAAATTGTGATATTTTCCTTATTTCTGCTCAAAATATAGATTGTGGGCACTCGTTAGCACCGCCTCATCGAGGCGGTTCTAACGAGTACCCACAATCTATAGAGCAGGAATAAGAAAAATAAGGTTTACCCCTGTAAACCCCAGTTTTACTATATAAAAGTGGGGTTCAAGGGGGGGGGGGGTCAAAATTATATAGGCCTGTTTTCGTTATGTAATTGTAATGTAAAGACTCTTAAGTGTCTTAAAAGATGGGAAACTCCGTGGTCAGTCCTCGTTAGTCATTGCCAATATTCTGGATTCGAACTTATCAATAAGAACCTCATATAACACATAACAGTCATTATATGCCTTATTTTCGGTTCAAAAACATAGATTGCACCACCCCATTGAGGCTGTCCTAACAACGACCCATAGTCTATATTTAGGCTAAAATAACAAAGACTGTCAAAAGTTTCCATCTAACTTATGTTATATCTGACATGAAAGATGACATTTTAGCAGTGGCACGGGCGTAATACAGAAATGTGAAGACTCTAAGGGATCAACAAGGATGGAATACTCCGTTGCCTGTAGTTGTTCGTCGTTGTCAACACTTAATTTTGAAACATGCTTTTCAGTAAGCTACTCACATAACACTAATGAAAACATTATTCAAACAAATTTTGTGACTTGTTTTTCCGTGACTGTTTTTCCCAAACTTTTTCCCCCCTGTGACTTTTTTTCCTACATTCGTAAAAAACTACCACTGAACCATTGCGGATGATTCTAACGAGCACCCGCAATCTACATTTGCAGCCGAAATAATGAAAAATATCAAGCTTTTATAAATCAAAGCACTGAAGCACTTGTATCTGAGTCTAGGTTGGAAAATGATCCTGAATGGTAAGTTAACTGTTGACATTTCGCTTAACTTTTACAGTTTTACTTGTTTGATTTAAAGTTTAACGTCCCCGTCAACACTAACTTTTACAGACCTGCATTGTAAGATATTTGTATAGACCCTGATACGATATCGCGTACGTAAGCAAACACGGTAGATCATGATCAGACATCGCGTTCAACGGCGTCTGATCTGTGTCTACACTGGTTGTCAAACACAACACTTGATTCCAGTCCAAATTCTAACACTCTGACGCAATACTCTGACCTCAACGCGGCTATTTTCCTATAAATTTGTTAAAACCACGTGGACTTTAGCAAAGAAAACCTAATACACATTATAACGTTTGACAAACAATCGACCAAAAATTGAATTTAATTGTTGAGATTTTGTTTGTTTGATCTCAGGTTTAACGTCCCCGTCAACACTGTAAAGGTCATTTTGGAGACCTTGCGTCCAATTTTGTGGGACTTTTACCCGACATTGAGATGAAATGACATCTCAAGCCGTGCCACCCAATGAAACCCATAATGTGTCTAAGCATGGACGGTCCGACTCGCACCGCATTGCTTGGGCAGGCTTAGATTATCTAAGCCGCTTACCAGTACTCGTTTGCGGGTCGGTTTCAGCTCTGCTTTGAATCATCATGCAGCCCATCTATTTCGTCAGGCCTGATGGGCGCGGGCAGGATTAATTTTTGTGATACAAAAGTATTCGCCGGCCTCTATAGCTCAGTCGTACGCACGTCTGACTGCTGATCAGGAGGACGCGGGTTCGATACCTGCTGGGGTCGGCAACATTCTTTCGGTGAGATTGATCATGAAATCTAGCGGATAGCCAACAGGACAGTAACTTTCCCACAAAATTGCTATTTCGAGCGTAGTGCACACGGTTATACATGTATATGGCTAAATATGTGACCCAACTGCGTTTGCTTTAAAATTCTTAGCGTAGCGTATACCTTGCAAAAACCCATACGAAAAGAAACGCACTAAAACGTCAATACGTATAAAAACGTAAAAAGCAGTATAGCGCGATAATACGCATAACAATCGGTTTCCTACGCCTTAATATATTTGCTACGTTTTATTCTACGTTTTATTACGTTTCAGGTTTTTTTTTGTAGTTATTGCTTGGTATCGCTTCCGTACAAAACGGCGCAAACTTAATGTACATGTAGTAAAGCATAGCCCTCACTACGTAGCGGTGAGACTGAGGCTTTACTCCGAACCACGTAACGTAGAGGCATACACGTTTACGAAATTCGCGGATGTATGGCACTAGAGAAGACGAATAAAAACAAGGATTTTTTGTATTTTTCATGAACGTAATGTTTGTGGGGCGACATATATAAAGGGTATTGTGGGGCTTTATATATGTATAATATATACATGCCTCATATCTGGGTTGGTATTGTGGGGCTCTATATATGTTTAATATATATATGCCTCATATCTGGGTTAACATTTTCTACCACTTAGCTAGGTAAAAAATGTATAGATATATAGAACAACGATATCTGGCTTGCGTAATGGAACTAAACAAAACACATAAAACGCAGGATTTACATTTTCGTGAACATTATGTTTGTGGGGCGACATATATAAATTGCAATGTGGGGCTTTATATATATATAGTATATATGCCTCATATCTCGGTTAAAATTTTGCGCCACTTATCTCGGTTTAGACACGACCACCCCATATCATGACCAATTTCTATATATATATATATATATATATATATATATATATATATATATATATATATATATATATGTTATATATATATATATATATATATATATGTGTGTGTGTATGCGTATATGTATGTATATGTGTATATGTGTATAAACATTCTGAAACTTCAGACAAATTTCCTTGGTTTATCAGTTCTTCATAGCTCCAAACTGAGGAACAGCTTCATTATTGTTACTCCAGACAAATGAATAGTGTAGTTTTTTCTACTTATCAGGGAGTGACTCATTACTCTTCCCTGTTGGCTTTTACATGGAAGATTATAACTTGGTGTCTTCAGGAAGGTATGTCTATCCTTGTCGGACACCTCCAGGGCAGATTACGTCATTGGGATCGCCCCTATAGACCAGTTCACCATCCGTTCTCTACAGGGCGTTTTCTCAAATGGAGAGAACCTTTATTGGGCCTTTTTTAATCAAATGTCCAAACAACTCGGTTCTCCAATCAACTTTCATTATGTTTCAAGTTTCAGATCACCTGGAACGTGCAGTTGATTTAAAATCTCTAGATTGGGGGAATCTTTTACATATGCGTTTACACCATTCAACTGAATTCCTCTATTTCTAGGAAAAAATTCAAGCGTCCAAAAGCCGAGCCATTCTGATTACGCCTCCTATGGCCTCAGAGATCTTGGTTTTTTAGTCATTCTGAGCCTAGTCTCAAGACTTGCAACCCGTCTTCTAGTAGTTCCAGATCAAATATCTTAAAGGTGTGGGTCAGGCATTCCATTTCAATCCAGAAATGCTTTACTTACACATCCAGATGTTGTCAGGAATCAAACCAGAGGTAGACACTTTTCTGGTTTCTCTGCCGAGTGTATCTTCAAATATAGAAAGATCTCCACTCTCAAGTTTTACTCTGGAAGATGGAAGATATTTTCTAGTTGGTGTAGAAAAAGGGAAATAAATCCAGACAATTCCTCTAGGGAGGTTTTTTACTGGATTTCTTTTTCTGTCTGTTCTCTACCCTTCAATTTCTATTTCATCTAAGAGAAGGGTACAGATCAGTAATCTCGAACATGTTAAAGGTTTAGTCGGCTTCACACTTTTTCATTAAACCCTACCATCACCAGCTTATTAAAGGGGTTTTTCACTATGCCGACAGGTTTCCAGGACTTTGAATCCAAATGGAATCTTGCATGAGTGTTGTGGTCTTTTCTAAACCACCTTACGATCCGGTGAATTCAGCTTCTTTTGTTCATTTGATAATCAAGCTGTATTTAATTTGACATTTGCTTCAGTTAGTAGAAGTTATAGTCATGCTTTGCCAATTGCAGAGGGTTGTTTTCAGGTATGAGAAGAACAATGACTTCTTTTTCTCTTCTCATTCAACCTATTTTTGTTTCAGGCTATAAATCACCTTGTCTGAAACTATTATTATTTATCCTGTCATTTCCAGGATTCGTGGATCGTAGGCTAATGTGAATTTTTTGTATACATTAGAACGTTTAAAACGTTTCGAGATTATCATGAGAATTTTTTCTTTCCAATCAAGGGGTTTTGGATATATTTCTAACCATCCTTGATTGCAAAGTGGATTTGTAAAGTGATAAAGCTTCTACCAGTATATGCTAATTTCACTTCTGCCCTATTATCATTCAGAATACAGTATGAGGTTAGAACCTTCTACATTTTGGGCATATTGGAACTCCATTTTTTCTTCAGAATGTTTTTTTTTTCTTACTGAGTAATGGATGTTCCAACGCTACTTTTCATCCCTTCACCTAAGGAGCTTGGTTCCCATTCGTGGTGGTACTCATTCCTTGGGTAGTTTAGTAGCTTCTCAATCTATTATGAGCAGCACTTATTTTGGGATTTTATTTTCCTTGGTTGTTTGTTAGATTGTTTGAATAGGTATAAACCTTCTATTTTGACTCCGGTTCCTGTCCATTTATCTTCTCCACTTGTGAATTTTGGATTTGGATCCCTTGCAGTCATGGTGGATACTCCCTTACGTTACCATCATTGGATGGTTTTAAAAGGGGTATAAACAACCAAGGTTGGAGGAGTTAGGTATGTGTAACTTTATTTTTCATCCAACCCTCCACTTGCTTTGAATTCAGGCTATAATTGTAGTGATGGGTAGTTATATTTGATATTAGAATGATATTTTTAATGTAAAATTAATTTTAATTAATAATATACCTACCCATCACTACAATGGTATGTCCCGCCTCCCAGCCCCGCCTGAAATATTTGTTTTCCTGAAAGAAATAATGACCTTCTCGGCGCGAAAATCGCGGTCACGTGACCTGTATCGTCTGCCTATTGGTCTGATAGGTCATGTGACATCAGCGACCAATCAGGACTCGACGCTGGGGAGGTCACGGGAAAAGGGACATGCCGGTGGCATTTCTGGCTAGATTTTTTTTGTGTCAGACTGTCCCAGACCTGCGTCTGGTGAAAAGGCTATAATTGTAGTGATGGGTAGGTATATTATTAATTAAAATTAATTTTACATTAAAAATATCATTTTCCAAACCAGCCTTTTCTTTAAACAAACGTTTTCGGCCTCCCGTGTCTGTAGGGAATAAATATACAGGTCACTTTCCTGCTGTAGTGAATGGGGATGAAATTCCCTGTTGAAATAGGAGCCACTTAATGCCATGAGAAATAGCTGAATATATCTGTTCACAACCTTTTGACATGAATACAATAATTAAAACATATTACGGATGAGAAAACTTATCGGGATATTGCAGCGGGCTGTTTCGGAGAGACAAATTTAAAGTTTTGCTTTGGTTTGAGACATTGTCCTAGAGCCATGAAACCTTACTCTTAGATTCCAGATGAAGTAGATTTTGTCTTGTATTTCTTGTGTTTCTGCAAATACAATTACTGCACGTCTTCTTTCTAAACACACTCCAGGAAGTTCAGACAGTTTTCAACATCATCTGATTTTTTTTTAAGTTTAGCTTTTTCCCTCGTACAGTACCTTTGTGGAATTCTGTACCAGCTTCTGTAGCTGAGGCTCCATCACTGGCATCATTTAGGATGGAGCTATACACCCTCTCATTCTAAGCAAATTAAGGGGCCACCTCACCTAGTAACTCTGCAGGGGTAGCTGTGCTGTCGGGGACGTATGGGCCCTGGTACCGCCACGGAAGGCAGAGAGGTCTTTACTTGTTGAGCCAAAAGTGGCTGGGATAACTTTCATCCTTCTCTCTTATTTATGTTGGATATCTGTGCTTATATATTATAATATTTTAAGTCCTATTTTCTTGTTAATTTTACGCTAATTTAAGACTAAATACTACTTCTTGCGGACTATATTCTCTTGCTTTTCATCTTTCTAGCGCTAACCATAATGAACCCTTTTTTACTTTATGGCGTAACAAAAATAATGCCAAATAGAAATTAAGGGCATATATGATAATTTACTCATGCATAATAAAAGTTCAGTCACAAAGAATATTTAAAGTTTGCGAAAAAGTTTTCGCTTCCAGATTCAACTATGAAAGCCAAGCAAACCATATGTTTTTGAAAAGTGCAACGTTTACCTCTTTCATGAATGGAACCCAGACACAGGTTTCCATCAGTATTTCCTCTCCAATGCATTTTGAACAATTTCATTCTAAAATGCACAGAATTATGCTTAAATAGCAGCAATACTCATTTTATGGCTATTTTCTGTGGCAGTTGGGTACATGCCTCCAACATACAGAACAATCGTCCATTCATATGGATATCTGTGCCTATATATTATGATATTTTTAGTCCTATTTTCTTGTTAATTTTACGCTAATTTAAGACTAAATACTACTTCTTGCGGACTATATTCTCTTGTTTTTCATTTTTCTACCGCTAACCATAATGAAGTCATATCCGTTGAGTTATAGTCAAGATTAACGGACCAACGTAGAGATGTAGATGTAGATGTAGAATAAAAAATTAATTTACATGACTTTAAGATGCACCCGCTCCCAAGAAAATAGATCAGAGGCAAAAACCTATCAAATACACCCAGTAAGACATAAATTCGCACTACAATCACATTTCTACATTATCCATTGCAAATGCATGCCTGGAGGATACATTTTATAAAACAGAATTGGATAGAACCACAAATGTGTGGAAATAGTATGTAATGACTGAAAAAAAGGAAGTGCTGCTGATATTTAAATCTTTGTTACTGGGAGCTTAACACTAAATTTTTCAATAGGTGACCTACCTGCGCCCACAAAAACTACACATACAAAAATTTTCAAACCTTGCTTTTATTATAGAACCATCCTAGCCAAACAAGTTAATGAGAAAAAATATCCACATGTTGAACTACTCCTTTTCAAGTTACAGTCAACCATGTTTTTTTTACAGACTAGAACGAAGTAAATGAAAGAAAAAAAAAAACATTTTTTTTTCAAGAAGGGTTGACCATATAAAATCAGCAATACTTTGAGCTTGCAGATATATTTATATAGCATGCATCATTTAAGTCCCTTACACCTGTCATTTTCAATATTGAAATTAAACATGGGGTATGTATCCAGTGGAAGCAAGTCTGGTATTTAGAACGCAACTAAACGCTCGGTCCAAAAGTGTTAAATTCCGGCATCTCCCAGTATCAAGTGCAATGCTACCAATACCGAAACCTTTTTTCTTTATTACGTAACAGAAATATTGCCAAATAGAAATTTAGGTCATATATGATAATTTACTCATGCATAATGTTCAGTCACAATGAATATTTTAAGTTTGCGAAAAGTTTTCGCTTCCTGATTCAACTATGAAAGCCGAGCAAACCATATGTTTTTGAAAAGTGCAACGTTTACCTCTTTCACGAATGGAACCCAGACACAGGCTTCCGTCAGTATTTCCTCTCCAATGCATTTTGAACAATTTTATTCTAAAATGCACAGAATTATGCTTAAATAGCAGCAATACTCATTTTATGGCTATTTTCTGTGGCAGTTGGGTAAATGCCTCCAACATACAGAACAATCGTCCGTTCAAACGGTATTATTTTGTGAATAAATTTGTTCAAATGCATTTTACAAAATTACATTTCTTTTTTATTACAAAATTCATTACTCGAGATCTATCCTTTAAAACCTTTCCTATCACAAGGTACTACCATGCTACATTTGTACGTGTATCATCTTGCGCTGTTGGGCCGCACACTGGACCTAAGATAACCTCATCTGTGTCTAATATATATATTTGTAACGTGTGTCACGTTTTCATGCTCCATCACTCTGCAAATCAAAGAATGTAAGATGCATTATATATACGTTATTTGACTAGTAACTTGTCATTTCATGTGACTCTAGAGTTTACAGAATTGACCACTTATCACTTTTTGAAGTGTACGTTATCGTTTAATAGTTTAATTCTTTAGTAGTTTATAAAATATTGTTCTTTCGGAAACGAATCACCTCAATACTATTTTTTATCACGATCGAGGATCTCATATTTTGCAAAGGATCTCCTGTTTTCCAAACCAGCCTTTTCTTTAAACAAACGTTTTCGGCCTCCCGTGTCTGTAGGGAATAAATATACGGGTCAATTTTCTGCTGTAGTGAATGGGGATGAAATTCCCTGTTGAAATAGGAGCCACTTAATGCCATGAGAAATAGCTGAATATATCTGTTCACAACCTTTTGACATGAATACAATAATTAAACATATTACGGATGAGAAAACTTATCGGGATATTGCAGCGGGCTGTTTCGGAGAGACAAATTTGAAGTTTTGCTTTGGTTTGAGACATTGTTCTAGAGCCATGAAACCATACTCTTATATTCCAGATGAAGTAGATTTTGTCTTGTATTTCTTGTGTTTCTGCAAATATAATTACTGCACGTCTTCTTTCTAAACACACTCCAGGAAGTTCAGACAGTTTTCAACATCATCTGATAATTTTAAATTTAGCTTTTTCCCTCATACAGTACCTTTGTGGAATTCTGTACCAGCTTCTGTAGCTGAGGCTCCATCACTGGCAACATTTAGGATGGAGCTATACACCCTCTCATTCTAAGCAAGTTAAGGGACCCGGTCACCTAGTAACTCTGCAAGGGGGAGCTGTGCTGTCGGGGACGTATGGGCCCTGGTACCGCCACGGAAGGCAGAGAGGTCTTTACTTGTTGAGCCAAAAGTGGCTGGGATAACTTTCGTCCTTCTGTCTTATTTATGTTGGATATCTGTGCTAATATATTATAATATTTTAAGTCCTATTTTCTTGTTAATTTTACGCTAATTTAAGACTAAATATTACTTCTTGCGGACTATATTCTCTTGTTTTTCATCTTTCTAGCGCTAACCATAATGAAGTCATATCCGTTCAGTTATAGTCAAGATTAACGGACCAACGTAGAGATGTAGATGTAGAATAAAAATTAATTTACATGACTTTAAGATATACCCCCTCCCAAGAAAATAGATCAGAGGCAAAAACCTATCAAATACACCCAGTAAGACACAAATTCGCACTACAATCACATTTCTACATTATCCATTGCAAATGCATGCCACGAAGATACGTTTTATAAAACAGAATTGGATAGAACCACAAATGTGTGGAAATAGTATGTAATGACTGAAAAAAGGAAGTGCTGCTGATATTTAACTCTTTGTTACTGGGAGCTTAACACTAAAATTTTCAATAGGTGACCTACCTGCGCCCACAAAAACTACACATACAAAAGTTTTCAAACCTTGCTTTTATTATAGAACCATCCTTGCCAAACAACTTAATGAGAAAAAATATCCACATGTTGAACTACTCCTTTTCAAGTTACAGTCAACCATGTTTATTTACAGACTAGAACGAAGTAAATAATAATAATAATAAAAAAAAATTTCAAGAAGGGGTGACAATATAAAATCAGCAATACTTTCTTTGAGCTTGCAGATATATTTATATACTATGCATCATTTAAGTCCCTTACACCTGTCATTTTCATTATTGAAATTAAACATGGGGTATGTATTCAGTGGAAGCAAGTCTGGTATTTAGAACGCAACTAAACGCTCGGTCCAGAAGTGATAAATTCCGGCATCTCCCAGTATCAAGTGCAATGCTACCAATACCGAACCCTTTTTTACTTTATGACGTAACAAAAATAATGCCAAATAGAAATTAAGGGCATATATGATAATTTACTCGTGCATAATAAAAGTTCAGTCACAAAGAATATTTAAAGTTTGCGAAAAAGTTTTCGCTTCCAGATTCAACTATGAAAGCCAAGCAAACCATATGTTTTTGAAAAGTGCAACGTTTACCTCTTTCATGAATGGAACCCAGACACAGGTTTCCATCAGTATTTCTTCTCCAATGCATTTTGAACAATTTCATTCTAAAATGCACAGAATTATGCTTAAATAGCAGCAATACTCATTTTATGGCTATTTTCTGTGGCAGTTGGGTACATGCCTCCAACATACAGAACAATCGTCAGTTCAAACGGTATTATTTTGTGAATAAATTTGTTCAAATGCATTTTAAAAAATTACATTTCTTTTTTATTACAAAATTCATTACTCGAAATCTATCCTTTAAAACTTTTCCTGTCACAAGTTAATACCAGGCTACATTTGTACGTGTATCATCCTGCGCTGTTGGGCCGCACACTGGACGAAAGATAACCTCATCTGTGTCTAATATATATATATTTGTACCGTGTATGTGTCACGTTTTCATGCTCCATCACTCTGCACATCAAAGAATGAAAGATGCATTATATATACGTTATTTGACTAGTAACTTGTCATTTCATGTGACTCTAGAGTTTACAGAATTGACCACTTATCACTTTTTGAAGTGTACGTTATCGTCTAATAGTTTAATTCTTTAGTAGTTTATAAAATATTGTTCTTTCGGAAACGAATCACCTCAATACTATTTTTTATCACGATCGTGGGTCTCATAGTTTGCAAAGGATCTCCTGTTAACCAAACCAGCCTGTTCTTTAAACAAACGTTTTCTGCCTCCCGTGTCTGTAGGGAATAAATATACAGGTCAATTTCCTGCTGTAGTGAATGGGGATGAAATTCCCTGTTGAAATAGGAGCCACTTACTGCCATGAGAAATAGCTGAATATATCTGTTCACAACCTTTTGACATGAATACAATAATTAAAACATATTACGGATGAGAAAACGTATCGGGATATTGCAGCGGGCTGTTTCGGAGAGACAAATTTGAAGTTTTGCTTTGGTTTGAGACATTGTCCTAGAGCCATGAAACCTTACTCTTATATTCCAGATGAAGTAGATTTTGTCTTGTATTTCTTGTGTTTCTGCAAATACAATTACTGCACGTCTTCTTTCTAAACACACTCCAGGAAGTTCAGACAGTTTTAAACATCATCTGATAATTTTAAATTTAGCTTTTTCCCTCGTACAGTACCTTTGTTGAATTCTGTACAAGCTTCTGTAGCTGTGGCTCCATCACTGGCATCATTTAGGATGGAGCTATACACCCTCTCATTCTAAGCAAGTTAAGGGGCCCAGTCACCTAGTAACTCTGCAAGGGGGAGCTGTGCTGTCGGGGACGTATGGGCCCTGGTACCGCCACGGAAGGCAGAGAGGTCTTTACTTGTTGAGCCAAAAGTGGCTGGGATAACTTTCGTCCTTCTCTCTTATTTATGTTGGATATCTGTGCTTATATATTATGATATTTTTAGTCCTATTTTCTTGTTAATTTTACGCTAATTTAAGACTAAATACTTCTTCTTGCGGACTATATTCTTTTGTTTTTCATTTTTCTACCGCTAACCATAATGAAGTCATATCCGTTGAGTTATAGTCAAGATTAACGGACCAACGTAGAGATGTAGATGTACATGTAGAATAAAAATTAATTTACATGACTTTAAGATACACCCCTTCCCAAGAAAATAGATCAGAGGCAAAAACCTATCAAATACACCCAGTAAGACATAAATTCGCACTACAATCACATTTCTACATTATCCATTGCAAATGCATGCCACGAGGATGCATTTTATAAAACAGAATTGGATAGAACCACAAATGTGTGGAAATAGTATGTAATGACTGAAAAAGGAAGTGCTGCTGATATTTAAATCTTTGTTACTGGGAGCTTAACACTAAATTTTTCAATAGGTGACCTACCTGCGCCCACAAAAACTACACATACAAAAATTTTCAAACCTTGCTTTTATTATAGAACCATCCTAGCCAAACAAGTTAATGAGAAAAAATATCCACATGTTGAACTACTCCTTTTCAAGTTACAGTCAACCATGTTTGTTTACAGACTAGAACGAAGTAAATAAAAGAAAAAAAAAAACTTTTTTTTTCAAGAAGGGGTGACCATATAAAGTAGAAGTAAAACAAAGATCAGGAATTGATACAATTAACTTACTCCATCCATAAAAGACACCAAAGGGAAAGAAATACAAACATTAAGCGACCAGACCATAATGGAAACCCAAACAAAGGAAGGCCATATGGACAGTTACTTTCCCACAAAATGGCCATATGGCCATCCAAAATCAAAAGACACAAGCGATACACACAGCAAGTCACAAACAAGAACATAAACAAATCGCCACAGAAGAGCCGCCTTGGAACGGACAGTGTAAGATTTCCACTGGGGGGCTTAAATCGATTTTACGTGGCCACAATCCTCGGCCTTACTTCCGTCGCGATTTAGACAAATAATTTGTTCAGTCCGTATGAAGGCCTCCTAACTCATCAGTGCAACATCTCCGTGAACACAGAAATCAAAGAACCACAGAGGTGAGACAACGGTGAGGACTCGACAGCAAGAAACCACTGAAATGCTGGAGCAAAAGAAAACCAACAGTTAGACTCCGATGAGCCCGACCAGAGACCAAAATCAGCAATACTTTGAGCTTGCAGATATATTTATATAGCATGCATCATTTAAGTCCCTTACACCTGTCATTTTCATTATTGAAATTAAACATGGGGTATGTATCCAGTGGAAGCAAGTCTGGTATTTAGAACGCAACTAAACGCTCGGTCCAGAAGTGATAAATTCCGGCATCTCCCAGTATCAAGTGCATTGCTACCAATACCGAACCCTTTTTTCTTTATTACATAACAGAAATATTGCCAAATAGAAATTTAGGTCATATATGATAATTTACTCATGCATAATGTTCAGTCACAATGAATATTTTAAGTTTGCGAAAAGTTTTCGCTTCCTGATTCAACTATGAAAGCCGAGCAAACCATATGTTTTTGAAAAGTGCAACGTTTACCTCTTTCACGAATGGAACCCAGACACAGGCTTCCATCAGTTTTTCCTCTCCAATGCATTTTGAACAATTTTATTCTTAAATGCACAGAATTATGCTTAAATAGCAGCAATACTCATTTTATGGCTATTTTCTGTGGCAGTTGGGTAATTGCCTCCAACATACAGAACAATCGTCCGTTCAAACGGTATTATTTTGTGAATAAATTTGTTCAAATGCATTTTAAAAAAATTACATTTCTTTTTTATTACAAAATTCATTACTCGATATCTATCCTTTAAAACTTTTCCTGTCACAAGTTACTACTAGGCTACATTTGTACCTGTATCATCCTGCGCTGTTGGGCCGCACACTGGACGTAAGATAACCTCATCTGTGTCTAATATATATATATATTTGTACCGTGTATGTGTCACGTTTTCATGCTCCATCACTCTGCACATCAAAGAATGTAAGATGCATTATATATACGTTATTGGACTAGTAACTTGTCATTTCATGTGACTCTAGAGTTTATAGAATTGACCACTTATCACTTTTTGAAGTGTACGTTATCGTCTAATAGTTTAATTCTTTAGTAGTTTATAAAATATTGTTCTTTCGGAAACGAATCACCTCAATACTATTTTTTATCACGATCGTGGATCTCATATTTTGCAAAGGATCTCCTGTTTTCCAAACCAGCCTTTTCTTTAAACAAACGTTTTCTGCCTCCCGTGTCTGTAGGGAATAAATATACAGGTCAATATCCTGCTGTAGTGAATGGGGATGAAATTCCCTGTTGAAATAGGAGCCACTTTATGCCATGAGAAATAGCTGAATATATCTGTTCACAACCTTTTGACATGAATACAATAATTAAAACATATTACGGATGAGAAAACTTATCGGGATATTGCAGCGGGCTGTTTCGGAGAGACAAATTTGAAGTTTTGCTTTGGTTTGAGACATTGTCCTAGAGCCATGAAACCATACTCTTATATTCCAGATGAAGTAGATTTTGTCTTGTATTTCTTGTGTTTCTGCAAATACAATTACTGCACGTCTTCTTTCTAAACACACTCCAGGAAGTTCAGACAGTTTTCAACATCATCTGATAATTTTAAATTTAGCTTTTTCCCTCGTACAGTACCTTTGTGGAATTCTGTACCAGCTTCTGTAGCTGAGGCTCCATCACTGGCATCATTTAGGATGGAGCTATACACCCTCTCATTCTAAGCAAGTTAAGGGGCCCAGTCACCTAGTAACTCTGCAAGGGGGAGCTGTGCTGTCGGGGACGTATGGGCCCTGGTACCGCCACGGAAGGCAGAGAGGTCTTTACTTGTTGAGCCAAAAGTGGCTGGGATAACTTTCGTCCTTCTCTCTTATTTATGTTGGATATCGGTGCCTATATATTATAATATTTTAAGTCCTGTTTTCTTGTTAATTTTACGCTAATTTAAGACTAAATACTACTTCTTGCGGACTATATTCTCTTGCTTTTCATCTTTCTAGCGCTAACCATAATGAAGTCATATCCGTTGAGTTATAGTCAAGATTAACGGACCAACGTAGAGATGTAGATGTAGATATAGAATAAAAATTAATTTACATGACTTTAAGATACACCCCCTCCCAAGAAAATAGATCAGAGGCAAAAACCTATCAAATACACCCAGTAAGACATAAATTCGCACTACAATCACATTTCTACATTATCCATTGCAAATGCATGCCACGAAGATACATTTTATAAAACAGAATTGGATAGAACCACAAATGTGTGGAAATAGTATGTAATGACTGAAAAAAGGAAGTGCAGCTGATATTTAAATCTTTGTTACTGGGAGCTTAACACTAAATTTTTGAATAGGCGACCTACCTGCGCCTCCAAAAACTACACATACAAAAGTTTTCAAACCTTGCTTTTATTATAGAACCATCCTTGCCAAACAACTTAATGAGAAAAATATCCACATGTTGAACTACTCCTTTTCAAGTTACAGTCAACCATGTTTATTTACAGACTAGAACGAAGTAAATAATAATAATAAAAAAAACATTTTTTTTCAAGAAGGGGTGACAATATAAAATCAGCAATTCTTTCTTTGAGCTTGCAGATATATTTATATACCATGCATCATTTAAGTCCCTTACACCTGTCATTTTCATTATTGAAATTAAACATGGGGTATGTATTCAGTGGAAGCAAGTCTGGTATTTAGAACGCAACTAAACGCTCGGCCCAGAAGTGATAAATTCCGGCATCTCCCAGTATCAAGTGCAATGCTACCAATACCGAACCCTTTTTTACTTTATGACGTAACAAAAATAATGCCAAATAGAAATTAAGGGCATATATGATAATTTACTCATCCATAATAAAAGTTCAGTCACAAAGAATATTTTTTGTTTGCAAAAAAGTTTTCGCTTCCAGATTCAACTATGAAAGCCAAGCAAACCATATGTTTTTGAAAAGTGCAACGTTTACCTCTTTCATGAATGGAACCAAGACACAGGTTTCCATCAGTACTTCCTCTCCAATGCATTTTGAACAATTTCATTCTAAAATGCACAGAATTATGCTTAAATAGCAGCAATACTCATTTTATGGCTATTTTCTGTGGCAGTTGGGTACATGGCTCCAACATACAGAACAATCGTCCGTTCAAACGGTATTATTTTGTGAATAAATTTGTTCAAATGCATTTTAAAAAATTACATTTCTTTTTTATTACAAAATTCATTACTCGAAATCTATCCTTTAAAACTTTTCCTGCCACAAGTTACTACCAGGCTACATTTGTACCTGTATCATCCTGCGCTGTTGGGCCGCACACTGGACGTAAGATAACCTCATCTGTGTCTAATATATATATATATATATTTGTACCGTGTATGTGTCACGTTTTCATGCTCCGTCACTCTGCACATCAAAGAATGAAAGATGCATTATATATACGTTATTTGACTAGTAACTTGTCATTTCATGTGACTCTAGAGTTTACAGAATTGACCACGTATCACTTTTTGAAGTGTACGTTATCGTCTAATAGTTTAATTCTTTAGTAGTTTATAAAATATTGTTCTTTCGGAAACGAATCACCTCAATACTATTTTTTATCACGATCGTGGATCTCATATTTTGCAAAGGATCTCCTGTTTTCCAAACCAGCCTTTTCTTTAAACAAACGTTTTCGGCCTCCCGTGTCTGTAGGGAATAAATATACAGGTCAATTTCCTGCTGTAGTGAATGGGGATGAAATTCCCTGTTGAAATAGGAGCCACTTACTGCCATGAGAAATAGCTGAATATATCTGTTCACAACCTTTTGACATGAATACAATAATTAAAACATATTACGGATGAGAAAACTTATCGGGATATTGCAGCGGGCTGTTTCAGAGAGACAAATTTGAAGTTTTGCTTTGGTTTGAGACATTGTCCTAGAGCCATGAAACCATACTCTTATATTCCAGATGAAGTAGATTTTGTCTTGTATTTCTTGTGTTTTTGCAAATACAATTACTGCACGTCTTCTTTCTAAACACACTCCAGGAAGTTCAGACAGTTTTCAACATCATCTGATAATTTTAAATTTAGCTTTTTCCCTCGTACAGTACCTTTGTTGATTTCTGTACAAGCTTCTGTAGCTGTGGCTCCATCACTGGCATCGTTTAGGATGGAGCTATACACCCTCTCATTCTAAGCAAGTTAAGGGGCCCAGTCACCTAGTAACTCTGCAAGGGGGAGCTGTGCTGTCGGGGACGTATGGGCCCTGGTACCGCCATGGAAGGCAGAGAGGTCTTTACTTGTTGAGCCAAAAGTGGCTGGGATAACTTTCGTCCTTCTCTCTTATTTATGTTGGATATCTGTGCTTATATATTATAATATTTTTAGTCCTATTTTCTTGTTAATTTTACGCTAATTTAAGACTAAATACTACTTCTTGCGGACTATATTCTCTTGTTTTTTCATCTTTCTAGCGCTAACCATAATGAAGTCATATCCGTTGAGTTATAGTCAAGATTAACGGACCAACGTAGAGCTGTAGATGTAGAATAAAAATTAATTTACATGACTTTAAGATACACCCCCTCCCAAGAAAATAGACCAGAGGCAAAAACCTATCAAATACACCCAGTAAGACATAAATTCGCACTACAATCACATTTCTACATTATCCATTGCAAATGCATGCCACGAAGATACATTTTATAAAACAGAATTGGATAGAACCACAAATGTGTGGAAATAGTATGTAATGACTGAAAAAAGGAAGTGCTGCTGATATTTAAATCTTTGTTACTGGGAGCTTAACACTAAATTTTTCAGTAGGTGACCTACCTGCGCCCACAAAAACTACACATACAAAAGTTTTCAAACCTTGCTTTTATTATAGAACCATCCTTGCCAAACAACTTAATGAGAAAAAAAAATCCACATGTTGAACTACTCCTTTTCAAGTTACAGTCAACCATGTTGTTTTACAGACTAGAACGAAGTAAATAATAATAAAAAAAAAAAAAAAACATTTTTTTTTCAAGAAGGGGTGACAATATAAAATCAGCAATACTTTCTTTGAGCTTGCAGATATATTTATATACCATGCATCATTGAAGTCCCTTACACCTGTCATTTTCATTATTGAAATTAAACATGAGGTATGTATTCAGTGGAAGCAAGTCTGGTATTTAGAACGCAACTAAACGCTCGGTCCAGAAGTGATAAATTCCGGCATCTCCCAGTATCAAGTGCAATGCTACCAATACCGAACCCTTTTTTACTTTATGACGTAACAAAAATAATGCCAAATAGAAATTAAGGGCATATATGATAATTTACTCATGCATAATAAAAGTTCAGTCACAAAGAATATTTAAAGTTTGCGAAAAAGTTTTCGCTTCCAGATTCAACTATGAAAGCCAAGCAAACCATATGTTTTTGAAAAGTGCAACGTTTACCTCTTTCATGAATGGAACCCAGACACAGGTTTCCATCAGTATTTCCTCTCCAATGCGTTTTGAACAATATCATTCTAAAATGCACAGAATTATGCTTAAATAGCAGCAATACTCATTTTATGGCTATTTTCTGTGGCAGTTGGGTACATGCCTCCAACATACAGAGTAATCGTCCGTTCAAACGGTATTATTTTGTGAATAAATTTGTTCAAATGCATTTTAAAAAATTACATTTCTTTTTTATTACAAAATTCATTACTCGAAATCTATCCTTTAAAACTTTTCCTGTCACAAGTTAATACCAGGCTACATTTGTACGTGTATCATCCTGCGCTGTTGGGCCGCACACTGGACGAAAGATAACCTCATCTGAGTCTAATATATATATATTTGTACCGTGTATGTGTCACGTTTTCATGCTCCATCACTCTGCACATCAAAGAATGAAAGATGCATTATATATACGTTATTTGACTAGTAACTTGTCATTTCATGTGACTCTAGAGTTTACAGAATTGACCACTTATCACTTTTTGAAGTGTACGTTATCGTCTAATATTTTAATTCTTTAGAAGTTTATAAAATATTGTTCTTTCGGAAACGAATCACCTCAATACTATTTTTTATCACGATCGTGGATCTCATATTTTGCAAAGGATCTCCTGTTTTCCAAACCAGCCTTTTCTTTAAACAAACGTTTTCGGCCTCCCGTGTCTGTAGGGAATAAATATACAGGTCAATTTCCTGCTGTAGTGAATGGGGATGAAATTCCCTGTTGAAATAGGAGCCACTTAATGCCATGAGAAATAGCTGAATATATCTGTTCACAACCTTTTGACATGAATACAATAATTAAAACATATTACTGATGAGAAAACTTATCGGGATATTGCAGCGGGCTGTTTCGGAGAGACAAATTTTAAGTTTTGCTTTGGTTTGAGACATTGTCTTAGAGCCATGAAACCATACTCTTATATTCCAGATGAAGTAGATTTTGTCTTGTATTTCTTGTGTTTCTGCAAATACAATTACTGCACGTCTTCTTTCTAAACACACTCCAGGAAGTTCAGACAGTTTTCAACATCATCTGATAATTTCAAATTTAGCTTTTTCCCTCGTACAGTACCCATGTGGAATTCTGTACCAGCTTCTGTAGCTGAGGCTCCATCCCTGGCATCATTTAGGATGGAGCTATACACCCTCTCATTCTAAGCAAGTTAAGGGGCCCAGTCACCTAGTAACTCTGCAAGGGGGAGCTGTGCTGTCGGGGACGTATGGGCCCTGGTACCGCCACGGAAGGCAGAGAGGTCTTTACTTGTTGAGCCAAAAGTGGCTGGGATAACTTTCGTCCTTCTCTCTTATTTATGTCGGATATCGGTGCCTATATATTATAATATTTTAAGTCCTATTTTCTTGTTAATTTTACGCTAATTTAAGACTAAATACTACTTCTTGCGGACTATATTCTCTTGCTTTTCATCTTTCTAGCGCTAACCATAATGAAGTCATATCCGTTGAGTTACAGTCAAGATTAACGGACCAATGTAGAGATGTAGATGTAGATATAGAATAAAAATTAATTTACATGACTTTAAGATACACCCCCTCCCAAGAAAATAGATCAGAGGCAAAAACCTATCAAATACACCCAGTAAGACATAAATTCGCACTACAATCACATTTCTACATTATCCATTGCAAATGCATGCCACGAAGATACATTTTATAAAACAGAATTGGATAGAACCACAAATGTGTGGAAATAGTATGTAATGACTGAAAAAAGGAAGTGCTGCTGATATTTAAATCTTTGTTACTGGGAGCTTAACACTAAAATTTTCAATAGGTGACCTACCTGCGCCCACAAAAACTACACATACAAAAGTTTTCAAACCTTGCTTTTATTATAGAACCATCCTTGCCAAACAACTTAATGAGAAAAAAAAAATCCACATGTTGAACTACTCCTTTTCAAGTTACAGTCAACCATGTTTTTTTACAGACTAGAACGAAGTAAATAATAATAATAAAAAAAAAACATTTTTTTTTCAAGAAGGGGTGACAATATAAAATCAGCAATACTTTCTTTGAGCTTGCAGATATATTTATATACCATGCATCATTTAATTCCCTTTCACCTGTCATTTTCATTATTGAAATTAAACATGAGGTATGTATTCAGTGGAAGCAAGTCTGGCATTTAGAACGCAACTAAACGCTCGGTCCAGAAGTGATAAATTCCGGCATCTACCAGTATCAAGTGCAATGCTACCAATACCGAACCCTTTTTTACTTTATGACGTAACAAAAATAATGCCAAATAGAAATTAAGGACATATATGATAATTTACTCATGCATAATAAAAGTTCAGTCACAAAGAATATTTAAAGTTTGCGAAAAAGTTTTCGCTTCCAGATTCAACTATGAAAGCCAAGCAAACCATATGTTTTTGAAAAGTGCAACGTTTACCTCTTTCATGAATGGAACCCAGACACAGGTTTCCATCAGTATTTCCTCTCCAATGCATTTTGAACAATATCATTCTAAAATGCACAGAATTATGCTTAAATAGCAGCAATACTCATTTTATGGCTATTTTCTGTGGCAGTTGGGTACATGCCTCCAACATACAGAACAATCGGCCGTTCAAACGGTATTATTTTGTGAATAAATTTGTTCAAATGCATTTTAAAAAATTACATTTCTTTTTTATTACAAAATTCATTACTCGAAATCTATCCTTTAAAACTTTTCCTGTCACAAGTTAATACCAGGCTACATTTGTACGTGTATCATCCTGCGCTGTTGGGCCGCACACTGGACGAAAGATAACCTCATCTGTGTCTAATATATATATATTTGTACCGTGTATGTGTCACGTTTTCATGCTCCATCACTCTGCACATCAAAGAATGAAAGATGCATTATATATACGTTATTTGACTAGTAACTTGTCATTTCATGTGACTCTAGAGTTTACAGAATTGACCACTTATCACTTTTTGAAGTGTACGTTATCGTCTAATATTTTAATTCTTTAGTAGTTTATAAAATATTGTTCTTTCGGAAACGAATCACCTCAATACTATTTTTTATCACGATCGTGGATCTCATATTTTGCAAAGGATCTCCTGTTTTCCAAACCAGCCTTTTCTTTAAACAAACGTTTTCGGCCTCCCGTGTGTGTAGGGAATAAATATACAGCTCAATTTCCTGCTGTAGTGAATGGGGATGAAATTCCCTGTTGAAATAGGAGCCACTTAATGCCATGAGAAATAGCTGAATATATCTGTTCACAACCTTTTGACATGAATACAATAATTAAAACATATTACGGATGAGAAAATTTATCGGGATATTGCAGCGGGCTGTTTCGGAGAGACAAATTTGAAGTTTTGCTTTGGTTTGAGACATTGTCCTAGAGCCATGAAACCATACTCTTATATTCCAGATGAAGTAGATTTTGTCTTGTATTTCTTGTGTTTCTGCAAATACAATTACTGCACGTCTTCTTTCTAAACACACTCCAGGAAGTTCAGACAGTTTTCAACATCATCTGATAATTTTAAATTTAGCTTTTTCCCTCGTACAGTACCTTTGTGGAATTCTGTACCAGCTTCTGTAGCTGAGGCTCCATCACTGGCATCATTTAGGATGGAGCTATACACCCTCTCATTCTAAGCAAGTTAAGGGGCCCAGTCACCTAGTAACTCTGCAAGGGGGAGCTGTGCTGTCGGGGACGTATGGGCCCTGGTACCGCCACGGAAGGCAGAGAGGTCTTTACTTGTTGAGCCAAAAGTGGCTGGGATAACTTTCGTCCTTCTCTCTTATTTATGTTGGATATCTGTGCTAATATATTATAATATTTTAAGTCCTATTTTCTTGTTAATTTTACGCTAATTTAAGACTAAATACTACTTCTTGCGGACTATATTCTCTTGCTTTTCATCTTTCTAGCGCTAACCATAATGAAGTCATATCCGTTGAGTTATAGTCAAGATTAACGGACCAACGTAGAGATGTAGATGTAGATATAGAATAAAAACTAATTTACATGAATTTAAGATACACCCCCTCCCAAGAAAATAGATCAGAGGCAAAAACCTATCAAATACACCCAGTAAGACATAAATTCGCACTACAATCACATTTCTACATTATCCATTGCAAATGCATGCCACGAAGATACATTTTATAAAACAGAATTGGATAGAACCACAAATGTGTGGAAATAGTATGTAATGACTAAAAAAGGAAGTGCTGCTGATATTTAAATCTTTGTTACTGGGAGCTTAACACTAAATTTTTCAATAGGTGACCTACCTGCGCCCACAAAAACTAAACATGCAAAAGTTTTCAAAGTAGAAGTAAAACAAAGATCAGGAATTGATACAATTAACTTACTCCACCCATAAAAGACACCAAAGGGTGCTTTTATTATAGAACCATCCTTGCCAAATAACTTAATGAGAAAAAAAAATCCACATGTTGAACTACTCCTTTTCAAGTTACAGTCAACCATGTTTTTTTACAGACTAGAACGAAGTAAATAATAATAAAAAAAAAAAAAATTTTTTTTTCAAGAAGGGGTGACAATATAAAATCAGCAATACTTTCTTTGAGCTTGCAGATATATTTATATACCATGCATCATTTAAGTCCCTTACACCTGTCATTTTCATTATTGAAATTAAACATGAGGTATGTATTCAGTGGAAGCAAGTCTGGTATTTAGAACGCAACTAAACGCTCGGTCCAGAAGTGATAAATTCCGGCGTCTCCCAGTATCAAGTGCAATGCTACCAATATCGAACCCTTTTTTACTTTATGACGTAACAAAAATAATGCCAAATAGAAATTAAGGGCATATATGATAATTTACTCATGCATAATAAAAGTTCAGTCACAAAGAATATTTAAAGTTTGCGAAAAAGTTTTCGCTTCCAGATTCAACTATGAAAGCCAAGCAAACCATATGTTTTTGAAAAGTGCAACGTTTACCTCTTTCATGAATGAAACCCAGACACAGGTTTCCATCAGTATTCCCTCTCCAATGCATTTTGAACAATATCATTCTAAAATGTACAGAATTATGCTTAAATAGCAGCAATACTCATTTTATGGCTATTTTCTGTGGCAGTTGGGTACATGCCTCCAACATACAGAACAATCGTCCGTTCAAACGGTATTATTTTGTGAATAAATTTGTTCAAATGCATTTTAAAAAATTACATTTCTTTTTTATTACAAAATTCATTACTCGAAATCTATCCTTTAAAACTTTTCCTGTCACAAGTTAATACCAGGCTACATTTGTACGTGTATCATCCTGCGCTGTTGGGCCGCACACTGGACGAAAGATAACCTCATCTGTGTCTAATATATATATATTTGTACCGTGTATGTGTCCAATTTTCATGCTCCATCACTCTGCACATCAAAGAATGAAAGATGCATTATATATACGTTATTTGACTAGTAACTTGTCATTTCATGTGACTCTAGAGTTTACAGAATTGACCACTTATCACTTTTTGAAGTGTACGTTATCGTCTAATATTTTAATTCTTTAGTAGTTTATAAAATATTGTTCTTTCGTAAACGAATCACCTCAATACTATTTTTTATCACGATCGTGGATCTCATATTTTGCAAAGGATCTCCTGTTTTCCAAACCAGCCTTTTCTTTAAACAAACATTTTCGGCCTCCCGTGTCTGTAGGGAATAAATATACAGGTCAATTTCCTGCTGTAGTGAATGGGGATGAAATTCCCTGTTGAAATAGGAGCCACTTAATGCCATGAGAAATAGCTGAATATATCTGTTCACAACCTTTTGACATGAATACAATAATTAAAACATATTACGGATGAGAAAACTTATCGGGATATTGCAGCGGGCTGTTTCGGAGAGACAAATTTTAAGTTTTGCTTTGGTTTGAGACATTGTCCTAGAGCCATGAAACCATACTCTTATATTCCAGATGAAGTAGATTTTGTCTTGTATTTCTTGTGTTTCTGCAAATACAATTACTGCACGTCTTCTTTCTAAACACACTCCAGGAAGTTCAGACAGTTTTCAACATCATCTGATAATTTTAAATTTAGCTTTTTCCCTCGTACAGTACCTTTGTGGAATTCTGTACCAGCTTCTGTAGCTGAGGCTCCATCCCTGGCATCATTTAGGATGGAGCTATACACCCTCTCATTCTAAGCAAGTTAAGGGGCCCAGTCATCAGTAACTCTGCAAGGGGGAGCTGTGCTGTCGGGGACGTATGGGCCCTGGTACCGCCACGGAAGGCAGAGAGGTCTTTACTTGTTGAGCCAAAAGTGGCTGGGATAACTTTCGTCCTTCTCTCTTATTTATGTTGGATATCTGTGCTAATATATTATAATATTTTAAGTCCTATTTTCTTGTTAATTTTACGCTAATTTAAGACTAAATACTACTTCTTGCGGACTATATTCTCTTGCTTTTCATCTTTCTAGCGCTAACCCTAATGAAGTCATATCCGTTGAGTTATAGTCAAGATTAACGGACCAACGTAGAGATGTAGATGTAGATATAGAATAAAAATTAATTTACATGACTTTAAGATACACCCCCTCCCAAGAAAATAGATCAGAGGCAAAAACCTATCAAATACACCCAGTAAGACATAAATTCGCACTACAATCACATTTCTACATTATCCATTGCAAATGCATGCCACGAAGATACATTTTATAAAACAGAATTGGATAGAACCACAAATGTGTGGAAATAGTATGTAATGACTGAAAAAAGGAAGTGCTGCTGATATTTAAATCTTTGTTACTGGGAGCTTAACACTAAAATTTTCAATAGGTGACCTAGCTGCGCCCACAAAAACTACACATACAAAAGTTTTCAAACCTTGCTTTTATTATAGAACCATCCTTGCCAAACAACTTAATGAGAAAAAAAATCCACATGTTGAACTACTCCTTTTCAAGTTACAGTCAACCATGTTTTTTACAGACTAGAACGAAGTAAATAATAATAATAATAATAAAAAAAAAAATTTTTTTTCAAGAAGGGTTGACCATATAAAATCAGCAATACTTTGAGCTTGCAGATATATTTATATAGCATGCATCATTTAAGTCCCTTACACCTGTCATTTTCAATATTGAAATTAAACATGTGGTATGTATCCTGTGGAAGCAAGTCTGGGATTTAGAACGCAACTAAACGCTCGGTCCAAAAGTGTTAAATTCCGGCATCTCCCAGTATCAAGTGCAATGCTACCAATACCGAAACCTTTTTTCTTTATTACGTAACAGAAATATTGCCAAATAGAAATTTAGGTCATATATGATAATTTACTCATGCATAATGTTCAGTCACAATGAATATTTTAAGTTTGCGAAAAGTTTTCGCTTCCTGATTCAACTATGAAAGCCGAGCAAACCATATGTTTTTGAAAAGTGCAACGTTTACCTCTTTCACGAATGGAACCCAGACACAGGCTTCCGTCAGTATTTCCTCTCCAATGCATTTTGAACAATTTTATTCTAAAATGCACAGAATTATGCTTAAATAGCAGCAATACTCATTTTATGGCTATTTTCTGTGGCAGTTGGGTAAATGCCTCCAACATACAGAACAATCGTCCGTTCAAACGGTATTATTTTGTGAATAAATTTGTTCAAATGCATTTTACAAAATTACATTTCTTTTTTATTACAAAATTCATTACTCGAGATCTATCCTTTAAAACCTTTCCTATCACAAGGTACTACCATGCTACATTTGTACGTGTATCATCTTGCGCTGTTGGGCCGCACACTGGACCTAAGATAACCTCATCTGTGTCTAATATATATATTTGTAACGTGTGTCACGTTTTCATGCTCCATCACTCTGCACATCAAAGAATGTAAGATGCATTATATATACGTTATTTGACTAGTACCTTGTCATTTCATGTGACTCTAGAGTTTACAGAATTGACCACTTATCACTTTTTGAAGTGTACGTTATCGTCTATTAGTTTAATTCTTTAGTAGTTTATAAAATATTGTTCTTTCGGAAACGAATCACCTCAATACTATTTTTTATCACGATCGTGGATCTCATATTTTGCAAAGGATCTCCTGTTTTCCAAACCAGCCTTTTCTTTAAACAAACGTTTTCGGCCTCCCGTGTCTGTAGGGAATAAATATACAGGTCAATTTTCTGCTGTAGTGAATGGGGATGAAATTCCCTGTTGAAATAGGAGCCACTTAATGCCATGAGAAATAGCTGAATATATCTGTTCACAACCTTTTGACATGAATACAATAATTAAACATATTACGGATGAGAAAACTTATCGGGATATTGCAGCGGGCTGTTTCGGAGAGACAAATTTGAAGTTTTGCTTTGGTTTGAGACATTGTTCTAGAGCCATGAAACCATACTCTTATATTCCAGATGAAGTAGATTTTGTCTTGTATTTCTTGTGCTTCTGCAAATACAATTACTGCACGTCTTCTTTCTAAACACACTCCAGGAAGTTCAGACAGTTTTCAACATCATCTGATAATTTTAAATTTAGCTTTTTCCCTCATACAGTACCTTTGTGGAATTCTGTACCAGCTTCTGTAGCTGAGGCTCCATCACTTGCATCATTTAGGATGGAGCTATACACCCTCTCATTCTAAGCAAGTTAAGGGACCCGGTCACCTAGTAACTCTGCAAGGGGGAGCTGTGCTGTCGGGGACGTATGGGCCCTGGTACCGCCACGGAAGGCAGAGAGGTCTTTACTTGTTGAGCCAAAAGTGGCTGAGATAACTTTCGTCCTTCTCTCTTATTTATGTTGGATATCTGTGCTAATATATTATAATATTTTAAGTCCTATTTTCTTGTTAATTTTACGCTAATTTAAGACTAAATACTACTTCTTGCGGACTATATTCTCTTGTTTTTCATCTTTCTAGCGCTAACCATAATGAAGTCATATCCGTTGAGTTATAGTCAAGATTAACGGACCAACGTAGAGATGTAGATGTAGAATAAAAATTAATTTACATGACTTTAAGATATACCCCCTCCCAAGAAAATAGATCAGAGGCAAAAACCTATCAAATACACCCAGTAAGACATAAATTCGCACTACAATCACATTTCTACATTATCCATTGCAAATGCATGCCACGAAGATACGTTTTATAAAACAGAATTGGATAGAACCACAAATGTGTGGAAATAGTATGTAATGACTGAAAAAAGGAAGTGCTGCTGATATTTAACTCTTTGTTACTGGGAGCTTAACACTAAAATTTTCAATAGGTGACCTACCTGCGCCCACAAAAACTACACATACAAAAGTTTTCAAACCTTGCTTTTATTATAGAACCATCCTTGCCAAACAACTTAATGAGAAAAAATATCCACATGTTGAACTACTCCTTTTCAAGTTACAGTCAACCATGTTTTTTTACAGACTAGAACGAAGTAAATAATAATAATAATAAAAAAAAATTTCAAGAAGGGGTGACAATATAAAATCAGCAATACTTTCTTTGAGCTTGCAGATATATTTATATACCATGCATCATTTAAGTCCCTTACACCCGTCATTTTCATTATTGAAATTAAACATGGGGTATGTATTCGGTAGCGTTCCACTAAATGTTTTCCATAGGCGACAATAGTAACCTTTTACCTGCTCCCACAAAAACTACACATACAAAACTTTTCAAACCTTACTTGTTTATAGAGCCATCCTAGCCCAACAAGTTAATGAGAAAAAATCCACATGTTGTCCGGCTCATTTTCAAGTTACAATCAACCATGTTTGTTGACCTGCTAGAACGGAGTAAATAATACCAACATTTTTAAAGGAGGGGTGACCATATAAAATCAGCAAAAAATTTCTTTGAGCTTGCAGATATATTTATAAAACATGCATCATTTTAGTCCCTTATACCTATCATTTTCTCACATTGAAATAAAACATGGGATATATATCCAATGGAAGCAAGTCTGGTATTTAGAACGCAACTAAAAGCTCTGTCCCAAAGTGATAAAACCCGGTACCTCCCAGTATTTAGTGTAATGCTACCTATACCAAATCCTTATTTTCTTTATGTTGCATCAAAAGCATTGCCAAATAGAAATTTAGGTCATATGTAATAATTTAGTCATGCATAATAAAAGTTCAGTCACACAGAATCTTTCAAGTTTGCGATAAAGTTATCGCTTTCAGATTCAACAATGAAAGCCGAACAAACCATAGTTTTTGAAAAGTGCAAAAGTTTATCTCTTTCTGGAATGGAACCCAGACACCGGCTTGCATCAGGGGTTTTTCTCCAATGTCTTTGGAACAATTCAATCCTAAAATGCAGAGAATTATGCCTAAATAGCACCAATACTCATTTTTATGGCTATTTTCACACCTACACCCCCTATTTAAAGGTAAAAATGGCATTTTGAGGATATTTTGAGGACAAAAATGCCAAGAAAATGTTAATAAATGCCTTAATGCCATGAGGAATGGCTGAATATATCTGTCCACATCCTTTTACATGAATACAATGAAATAGAACTTTTAACGGATGAGAAAACTTATCCGGATATTGCAGCGGGCTGTTCGGAGACACAATTTTGAAGTTTTGCTTTGGTTTGTGACATAGTCCTAGTGCCATGAAACCTTACACTTATATTCCAGATGGAGTTGATTCTTTCTTGTGTTTGTGCAAATACAATTACTGCAAGTCTCCTTTCCAAACACATCAATAAAAACTGATTTACATGGCTTCAAAGTACCCCCCCCCCCACCAAGAACATAGGTCAGAGGCAAAAATACATCAAATACATCCAGTTAGACCTAAATTAGCATTACCATCACATTTTTTACAGTATCTATGTCAAAAAACATGCCATGAGGATACATTTTATGAAACAGAATTGGACAGAACCTACAAATGTGTGGAAATAGTATGTAATGACTGAAAACAGGATAGTGGTCTACTTTTGCTATAGGTAGCGTTCCACTAAATGTTTTCCATAGGCGACAATAGTAACCTTTTACCTGCTCCCACAAAAACTACACATACAAAACTTTTCAAACCTTACTTGTTTATAGAGCCATCCTAGCCCAACAAGTTAATGAGAAAAAATCCACATGTTGTCCGGCTCATTTTCAAGTTACAATCAACCATGTTTGTTGACCTGCTAGAACGGAGTAAATAATACCAACATTTTTAAAGGAGGGGTGACCATATAAAATCAGCAAAAAATTTCTTTGAGCTTGCAGATATATTTATAAAACATGCATCATTTTAGTCCCTTATACCTATCATTTTCTCACATTGAAATAAAACATGGGATATATATCCAATGGAAGCAAGTCTGGTATTTAGAACGCAACTAAAAGCTCTGTCCCAAAGTGATAAAACCCGGTACCTCCCAGTATTTAGTGTAATGCTACCATTCAGTGGAAGCAAGTCTGGTATTTAGAACGCAACTAAACGCTCGGTCCAGAAGTGATAAATTCCGGCATCTCCCAGTATCAAGTGCAATGCTACCAATACCGAACCCTTTTTTACTTTATGACGTAACAAAAATAATGCCAAATAGAAATTAAGGGCATATATGATAATTTACTCATGCATAATAAAAGTTCAGTCACAAAGAATATTTAAAGTTTGCGAAAAAGTTTTCGCTTCCAGATTCAACTATGAAAGCCAAGCAAACCATATGTTTTTGAAAAGTGCAACGTTTACCTCTTTCATGAATGGAACCCAGACACAGGTTTCCATCAGTATTTCTTCTCCAATGCATTTTGAACAATTTCATTCTAAAATGCACAGAATTATGCTTAAATAGCAGCAATACTCATTTTATGGCTATTTTCTGTGGCAGTTGGGTACATGCCTCCAACATACAGAACAATCGTCAGTTCAAACGGTATTATTTTGTGAATAAATTTGTTCAAATGCATTTTAAAAAATTACATTTCTTTTTTATTACAAAATTCATTACTCGAAATCTATCCTTTAAAACTTTTCCTGTCACAAGTTAATACCAGGCTACATTTGTACGTGTATCATCCTGCGCTGTTGGGCCGCACACTGGACGAAAGATAACCTCATCTGTGTCTAATATATATATATATTTGTACCGTGTATGTGTCACGTTTTCATGCTCCATCACTCTGCACATCAAAGAATGAAAGATGCATTATATATACGTTATTTGACTAGTAACTTGTCATTTCATGTGACTCTAGAGTTTACAGAATTGACCACTTATCACTTTTTGAAGTGTACGTTATCGTCTAATAGTTTAATTCTTTAGTAGTTTATAAAATATTGTTCTTTCGGAAACGAATCACCTCAATACTATTTTTTATCACGATCGTGGATCTCATAGTTTGCAAAGGATCTCCTGTTTACCAAACCAGCCTGTTCTTTAAACAAACGTTTTCGGCCTCCCGTGTCTGTAGGGAATAAATATACAGGTCAATTTCCTGCTGTAGTGAATGGGGATGAAATTCCCTGTTGAAATAGGAGCCACTTAATGCCATGAGAAATAGCTGAATATATCTGTTCACAACCTTTTGACATGAATACAATAATTAAAACATATTACGGATGAGAAAACTTATCGGGATATTGCAGCGGGCTGTTTCGGAGAGACAAATTTGAAGTTTTGCTTTGGTTTGAGACATTGTCCTAGAGCCATGAAACCTTACTCTTATATTCCAGATGAAGTTGATTTTGTCTTGTATTTCTTGTGATTCTGCAAATACAATTACTGCACGTCTTCTTTCTAAACACACTCCAGGAAGTTCAGACAGTTTTAAACATCATCTGATAATTTTAAATTTAGCTTTTTCCCTCGTACAGTACCTTTGTTGAATTCTGTACAAGCTTCTGTAGCTGTGGCTCCATCACTGGCATCATTTAGGATGGAGCTATACACCCTCTCATTCTAAGCAAGTTAAGGGGCCCAGTCACCTAGTAACTCTGCAAGGGGGAGCTGTGCTGTCGGGGACGTATGGGCCCTGGTACCGCCACGGAAGGCAGAGAGGTCTTTACTTGTTGAGCCAAAAGTGGCTGGGATAACTTTCGTCCTTCTCTCTTATTTATGTTGGATATCTGTGCTTATATATTATAATATTTTAAGTCCTATTTTCTTGTTAATTTTACGCTAATTTAAGACTAAATACTACTTCTTGCGGACTATATTCTCTTGCTTTTCATCTTTCTAGCGCTAACCATAATGAAGTCATATCCGTTGAGTTATAGTCAAGATTAACGGACCAACGTAGAGATGTAGATGTAGATATAGAATAAAAATTAATTTACATGACTTTAAGATACACCCCCTCCCAAGAAAATAGATCAGAGACAAAAACCTATCAAATACACCCAGTAAGACAAAAAATTCGCACTACAATCACATTTCTACATTATCCATTGCAAATGCATGCCACGAAGATACATTTTATAAAACAGAATTGGATAGAACCACAAATGTGTGGAAATAGTATGTAATGACTGAAAAAAGGAAGTGCAGCTGATATTTAAATCTTTGTTACTGGGAGCTTAACACTAAATTTTTCAATAGGTGACCTAGCTGCGCCCACAAAAACTACACATACAAAAGTTTTCAAACCTTGCTTTTATTATAGAACCATCCTTGCCAAACAACTTAATGAGAAAAAATATCCACATGTTGATCTACTCTTTTTCAAGTTACAGTCAACCATGTTTTTTTACAGACTAGAACGAAGTAAATAATAATAATAAAAAAAAAAAACATTTTTTTTTCAAGAAGGGGTGACAATATAAAATCAGCAATACTTTCTTTGAGCTTGCAGATATATTTATATACCATGCATCATTTAAGTCCCTTACACCTGTCATTTTCATTATTGAAATTAAACATGGGGTATGTATTCAGTGGAAGGAAGTCTGGTATTTAGAACGCAACTAAACGCTCGGTCCAGAAGTGATAAATTCCGGCATCTCCCAGTATCAAGTGCAATGCTACCAATACCGAACCCTTTTTTACTTTATGACGTAACAAAAATAATGCCAAATAGAAATTAAGGGCATATATGATAATTTACTCATGCATAATAAAAGTTCAGTCACAAAGAATATTTTTTGTTTGCAAAAAAGTTTTCGCTTCCAGATTCAACTATGAAAGCCAAGCAAACCCTATGTTTTTGAAAAGTGCAACGTTTACCTCTTTCATGAATGGAACCCAGACACAGGTTTCCATCAGTATTTCCTCTCCAATGCATTTTGAACAATTTCATTCTAAAATGCACAGAATTATGCTTAAATAGCAGCAATACTCATTTTATGGCTATTTTCTGTGGCAGTTGGGTACATGCCTCCAACATACAGATCAATCGTCCGTTCAAACGGTATTATTTTGTGAATAAATTTGTTCAAATGCATTTTAAAAAAATCACATTTCTTTTTTATTACAAAATTCATTACTCGATATCTATCCTTTAAAACTTTTCCTGTCACAAGTTACTACCAGGCTACATTTGTACCTGTATCATCCTGCGCTGTTGGGCCGCACACTGGACGTAAGATAACCTCATCTGTGTCTAATATATATATATATTTGTACCGTGTATGTGTCACGTTTTCATGCTCCATCACTCTGCACATCAAAGAATGAAAGATGCATTATATATACGTTATTTGACTAGTAACTTGTCATTTCATGTGACTCTAGAGTTTACAGAATTGACCACGTATCAATTTTTGAAGTGTACGTTATCGTCTAATAGTTTAATTCTTTAGTAGTTTATAAAATATTGTTCTTTCGGAAACGAATCACCTCAGTACTATTTTTGATCACGATCGTGGATCTCATATTTTGCAAAGGATCTCCTGTTTTCCAAACCAGCCTTTTCTTTAAACAAACGTTTTCGGCCTCCCGTGTCTGTAGGGAATAAATATACAGGTCAATTTCCTGCTGTAGTGAATGGGGATGAAATTCCCTGTTGAAATAGGAGCCACTTAATGCCATGAGAAATAGCTGAATATATCTGTTCACAAACTTTTGACATGGATACAATAATTAAAACATATTACGGATGAGAAAACTTATCGGGATATTGCAGCGGGCTGTTTCGGAGAGACAAATTTGAAGTTTTGCTTTGGTTTGAGACATTGTCCTAGAGCCATGAAACCATACTCTTATATTCCAGATGAAGTAGATTTTGTCTTGTATTTCTTGTGTTGTTGCAAATACAATTACTGCAAGTCTTCTTTCTAAACACACACCAGGAAGTTCAGACAGTTTTCAACATCATCTGATAATTTTAAATTTAGCTTTTCCCCTCGTACAGTACCTTTGTTGAATTATGTACAAGCTTCTGTAGCTGTGGCTCCATCACTGGCATCATTTAGGATGGAGCTATACACCCTCTCATTCTAAGCAAGTTAAGGGGCCCAGTCACCTAGTAACTCTGCAAGGGGGAGCTGTGCTGTCGGGGGCGTATGGGCCCTGGTACCGCCACGGAAGGCAGAGAGGTCTTTACTTGTTGAGCCAAAAGTGGCTGGGATAACTTTCGTCCTTCTCTCTTATTTATGTTGGAAATCTGTGCTTATATATTATAATATTTTTAGTCCTATTTTCTTGTTAATTTTACGCTAATTTAAGACTAAATACTACTTCTTGCGGACTATATTCTCTTGTTTTTCATCTTTCTAGCGCTAACCATAATGAAGTCATATCCGTTGAGTTATAGTCAAGATTAACGGACCAACATAGAGCTGTAGATGTAGAATAAAAATTAATTTACATGACTTTAAGATACACCCCCTCCCAAGAAAATAGACCAGAGGCAAAAACCTATCAAATACACCCAGTAAGACATAAATTCGCACTACAATCACATTTCTACATTATCCATTGCAAATGCATGCCACGAAGATACATTTTATAAAACAGAATTGAATAGAACCACAAATGTGTGGAAATAGTATGTAATGACTGAAAAAAGGAAGTGCTGCTGCTATTTAAATCTTTGTTACTGGGAGCTTAACACTAAATTTTTCAATAGGTGACCTACCTGCGCCCACAAAAACTACACATACAAAAGTTTTCAAACCTTGCTTTTATTATAGAAGCATCCTTGCCAAACAACTTAATGAGAAAAAATATCCACATGTTGATCTACTCCTTTTCAAGTTACAGTCAACCATGTTTTTTTACAGACTAGAACGAAGTTAATAATAATAAAAAAACATTTTTTTTTTCAAGAAGGGGTGACAATATAAAATCAGCAATACTTTCTTTGAGCTTGCAGATATATTTATATACCATGCATCATTTAAGTCCCTTACACCTGTCATTTTCATTATTGAAATTAAACATGGGGTATGTATCCAGTGGAAACAAGTCTGGTATTTAGAACGCAACTAAACGCTCGGTCCAGAAGTGATAAATTCCGGCATCTCCCAGTATCAAGTGCAATGCTTCCAATACCGAACCCTTTTTTACTTTATGACGTAACAAAAATAATGCCAAATAGAAATTAAGGGCATATATGATAATTTACTCATGCATAATGTTCAGTCACAATGAATATTTTAAGTTTGCGAAAAGTTTTCGCTTCCAGATTCAACTATGAAAGCCAAGTAAACCATATGTTTTTGAAAAGTGCAACGTTTACCTCTTTCATGAATGGAACCCAGACACAGGCTTCCATCAGTATTTCCTCTCCAATGCATTTTGAACAATTTCATTCTAAAATGCACAGAATTATGCTTAAATAGCAGCAATACTCATTTTATGGCTATTTTCTGTGGCAGTTGGGTACATGCCTCCAACATACAGAACAATCGTCCGTTCAAACGGTATTATTTTGTGAATAAATTTGTTCAAATGCATTTTACAAAATTACATTTCTTTTTTATTACAAAATTCATTACTCGAGATCTATCCTTTAAAACCTTTCCTATCACAAGGTACTACCATGCTACATTTGTACGTGTATCATCTTGCGCTGTTGGGCCGCACACTGGACCTAAGATAACCTCATCTGTGTCTAATATATATATTTGTAACGTGTGTCACGTTTTTATGCTCCATCACTCTGCACATCAAAGAATGTAAGATGCATTGTATATACGTTATTTGACTAGTAACTTGTCATTTCATGTGACTCTAGAGTTTACAGAATTGACCACTTATCACTTTTTGAAGTGTACGTTATCGTCTAATAGTTTAATTCTTTAGTAGTTTATAAAATATTGTTCTTTCGGAAACGAATCACCTCAATACTATTTTTTATCACGATCGTGGATCTCATATTTTGCAAAGGATCTCCTGTTTTCCAAACCAGCCTTTTCTTTAAACAAACGTTTTCGGCCTCCCGTGTCTGTAGGGAATAAATATACAGGTCAATTTCCTGCTGTAGTGAATGGGGATGAAATTCCCTGTTGAAATAGGAGCCACTTAATGCCATGAGAAATAGCTGAATATATCTGTTCACAACCTTTTGACATGAATACAATAATTAAACATATTACGGATGAGAAAACTTATCGGGATATTGCAGCGGGCTGTTTCGGAGAGACAAATTTGAAGTTTTGCTTTGGTTTGAGACATTGTCCTAGAGCCATGAAACCATACTCTTATATTCCAGATGAAGTAGATTTTGTCTTGTATTTCTTGTGTTTCTGCAAATACAATTACTGCACGTCTTCTTTCTAAACACACTCCAGGAAGTTCAGACAGTTATAAACATCATCTCATAATTTTAAATTTAGCTTTTCCCCTCGTACAGTACCTTTGTTGAATTCTGTACAAGCTTCTGTAGCTGTGGCTCCATCACTGGCATCATTTAGGATTGAGCTATACACCCTCTCATTCTAAGCAAGTGAAGGGGCCCAGTCACCTAGTAACTCTGCAAGGGGGAGCTGTGCTGTCGGGGACGTATGGGCCCTGGTACCGCCACGGAAGGCAGAGAGGTCTTTACTTGTTGAGCCAAAAGTGGCTAGGATAACTTTCGTCCTTCTCTCTTATTTATGTTGGATATCTGTGCTTATATATTATAATATTTTAAGTCCTATTTTCTTGTTAATTTTACGCTTATTTAAGACTAAATACTACTTCTTGCGGACTATATTCTCTTGCTTTTCATCTTTCTAGCGCTAACCATAATGAAGTCATATCCGTTGAGTTATAGTCAAGATTAACGGACCAACGTAGAGATGTAGATGTAGATGTAGAATAAAAATTAATTTACATGACTTTAAGATACACCCCCTCCCAAGAAAATAGATCAGAGGCAAAAACCTATCAAATACACCCAGTAAGACATAAATTCGCACTACAATCACATTTCTACATTATCCATTGCAAATGCATGCCACGAAGATACATTTTATAAAACAGAATTGGATAGAACCACAAATGTGTGGAAATAGTATGTAATGACTGAAAAAAGGAAGTGCTGCTGATATTTAATTCTTGGGAGCTTAACACTAAATTTTTCAATAGGTGACCTACCTGCGCCCACAAAAACTACACATACAAAAGTTTTCAAACCTTGCTTTTATTATAGAACCATCCTTGCTAAACAACTTAATGAGAAAAAATATCCACATGTTGATCTGCTCCTTTTCAAGTTACAGTCAACCATGTGTTTTTACAGACTAGAACGAAGTAAATAATAATAATAATAAAAAAAAAAAACATTTTTTTTTTTTTCAAGAAGGGGTGACAATATAAAATCAGCAATACTTTCTTTGAGCTTGCAGATATATTTATATACTATGCATCATTTAAGTCCCTTACACCTGTCATTTTCATTATTGAAATTAAACATGGGGTATGTATTCAGTGGAAGCAAGTCTGGTATTTAGAACGCAACTAAACGCTCGGTCCAGAAGTGATAAATTCCGGCATCTCCCAGTATCAAGTGCAATGCTACCAATACCGAACCCTTTTTTACTTTATGACGTAACAAAAATAATGCCAAATAGAAATTAAGGGCATATATGATAATTTACTCATGCATAATAAAAGTTCAGTCACAAAGAATATTTAAAGTTTGCGAAAAAGTTTTCGCTTCCAGATTCAACTGTGAAAGCCAAGCAAACCATATGTTTTTGAAAAGTGCAACGTTGACCTCTTTCATGAATGGAACCCAGACACAGGTTTCCATCAGTATTTCCTCTCCAATGCATTTTGAACAATTTCATTCTAAAATGCACAGAATTATGCTTAAATAGCAGCAATACTCATTTTATGGCTATTTTCTGTGGCAGTTGGGTACATGCCTCCAACATACAGAACAATCGTCCGTTCAAACGGTATTATTTTGTGAATAAATTTGTTCAAATGCATTTTAAAAAATTACATTTCTTTTTTATTACAAAATTCATTACTCGAGATCTATCCTTTAAAACTTTTCCTGTCACAAGTTAATACCAGGCTACATTTGTACGTGTATCATCCTGCGCTGTTGGGCCGCACACTGGACGAAAGTTAACCTCATCTGTGTCTAATATATATATATATATATATATATATATATATATATATATATATTTGTACCGTGTATGTGTCACGTTTTCATGCTCCATCACTCTGCACATCAAAGAATGAAAGATGCATTATATATACGTTATTTGACTAGTAACTTGTCATTTCATGTGACTCTAGAGTTTACAGAATTGACGACTTATCACTTTTTGAAGTGTACGTTATCGTCTAATAGTTTAATTCTTTAGTAGTTTATAAAATATTGTTCTTTCGGAAACGAATCACCTCAATACTATTTTTATCACGATCGTGGATCTCATATTTTGCAAAGGATCTCCTGTTTTCCAAACCAGCCTTTTCTTTAAACAAACGTTTTCGGCCTCCCGTGTCTGTAGGGAATAAATATACAGGTCAATTTCCTGCTGTAGTGAATGGGGATGAAATTCCCTGTTGAAATAGGAGCCACTTAATGCCATGAGAAATAGCTGAATATATCTGTTCACAACCTTTTGACATGAATATAATAATTAAAACATATTACGGATGAGAAAACTTATCGGGATATTGCAGCGGGCTGTTTCGGAGAGACAAATTTGAAGTTTTGCTTTGGTTTGAGACATTGTCCTAGAGCCATGAAACCTTACTCTTATATTCCAGATAAAGTAGATTTTGTCTCGTATTTCTTGTGTTTCTGTCAATACAATTACTGCACGTCTTCTTTCTAAACACACTCCAGGAAGTTCAGACAGTTTTAAACATCATCTGATAATTTTAAATTTAGCTTTTTCCCTCGTACAGTACCTTTGTTGAATTCTGTACAAGCTTCTGTAGCTGTGGCTCCATCACTGGCATCATTTAGGATGGAGCTATACACCCTCTCATTCTAAGCAAGTGTAGTGGCCCAGTCACCTAGTAACTCTGCAAGGGGGGCTGTGCTGTCGGGGACGTATGGGCCCTGGTACCGCCACGGAAGGCAGAGAGGTCTTTACTTGTTGAGCCAAACGTGGCTAGGATAACTTTCGTCCTTCTCTCTTATTTATGTTGGATATCTGTGCTTATATATTATAATATTTTTAGTCCTATTTTCTTGTTAATTTTACGCTAATTTAAGACTAAATACTACTTCTTGCGGACTATATTCTCTTGTTTTTCATTTTTCTACCGCTAACCATAATGAAGTTATATCCGTTGAGTTATAGTCAAGATTAACGGACCAACGTAGAGATGTAGATGTAGATGTAGAATAAAAATTAATTTACATGACTTTAAGATGCACCCCCTCCCAAGAAAATAGATCAGAGGCAAAAACCTATCAAATACACCCAGTAAGACATAAATTCGCACTACAATCACATTTCTACATTATCCATTGCAAATGCATGCCTGGAGGATACATTTTATAAAACAGAATTGGATAGAACCACAAATGTGTGGAAATAGTATGTAATGACTGAAAAAAGGAAGTGCTGCTGATATTTAAATCTTTGTTACTGGGAGCTTAACACTAAATTTTTCAATAGGTGACCTACCTGCGCCCACAAAAACTACACATACAAAAGTTTTCCAACCTTGCTTTTATTATAGAACCATCCTAGCCAAACAAGTTAATGAGAAAAAATATCCACATGTTGATCTACTCCTTTTCAAGTTACAGTCAACCATGTTTGTTTACAGACTAGAACGAAGTAAATAAAAGAAAAAAAAAAAAAAACATTTTTTTTTCAAGAAGGGGTGACCATATAAAATCAGCCATACTTTCTTTGAGCTTGCAGATATATTTATATACCATGCATCATTTAAGTCCCTTACACCTGTCATTTTCATTATTGAAATTAAACATGGGGTATGTATCCAGTGGAAGCAAGTCTGGTATTTAGAACGCAACTAAACGCTCGGTCCAGAAGTGATAAATCCCGGCATCTCCCAGTATCAAGTGCAATGCTACCAATACCGAACCCTTTTTTCTTTATTACGTAACAAAAATATTGTCAAATAGAAATTTCGGTCATATATGATAATTTACTCATGCATAATGTTCAGTCACAATGAATATTTTAAGTTTGCGAAAAGTTTTCACTTCCTGATTCAAGTATGAAAGCCGAGCAAACCATATGTTTTTGAAATGTGCAACGTTTACCTCTTTCATGAATGGAACCCAGACACAGGCTTCCATCAGTATTTCCTCTCCAATGCATTTTGAACAATTTTATTCTAAAATGCACAGAATTATGCTTAAATAGCAGCAATACTCATTTGATGGCTATTTTCTGTGGCAGTTTGGTAAATTCCTCCAACATACAGAACAATCGTCCGTTCAAACGGTATTATTTTGTGAATAAATTTGTTCAAATGCATTTTAAAAAATTACATTTCTTTTTTATTACAAAATTCATTACTCGAAATCTATCCTTTAAAACTTTTCCTGTCACAAGTTAATACCAGGCTACATTTGTACGTGTATCATCCTGCGCTGTTGGGCCGCACACTGGACCTAAGATAACCTCATCTGTGTCTAATATATATATTTGTAACGTGTGTCATGTTTTCATGCTCCATCACTCTGCACATCAAAGAATAAAAGATGCATTATATATACGTTATTTGACTAGTAACTTGTCATTTCATGTGACTCTAGAGTTTACAGAATTGACCACTTATCACTTTTTGAAGTGTACGTTATCGTCTAATAGTTTAATTCTTTAGTAGTTTATAAAATATTGTTCTTTCGGAAACGAATCACCTCAATACTATTTTTTATCACGATCGTGGATCTCATATTTTGCAAAGGATCTCCTGTTTTCCAAACCAGCCTTTTCTTTAAACAAACGTTTTCGGCCTCCCGTGTCTGTAGGGAATAAATATACGGGTCACTTTCCTGCTGTAGTGAATGGGGATGAAATTCCCTGTTGAAATAGGAGCCACTTAATGCCATGAGAAATAGCTGAATATATCTGTTCACAACCTTTTGACATGAATACAATAATTAAAACATATTACGGATGAGAAAACTTATCGGGATATTGCAGCGGGCTGTTTCGGAGAGACAAATTTGAAGTTTTGCTTTGGTTTGAGACATTGTCCTAGAGCCATGAAACCTTACTCCTATATTCCAGATGAAGTAGATTTTGTCTTGTATTTCTTGTGTTTCTGCAAATACAATTACTGCACGTCTTCTTTCTAAACACACTCCAGGAAGTTCAGACAGTTTTCAAGATAATCTGATAATTTTAAATTTAGCTTTTTCCCTCGTACAGTACCTTTGTGGAATTCTGTACCAGCTTCTGTAGCTGAGGCTCCATCACTGGCAACATTTAGGATGGAGCTATACAGTCTCTCATTCTAAGCAAGTTAAGGGGCCCAGTCACCTAGTAACTCTGCAAGGGGGAGCTGTGCTGTCGGGGACGTATGGGCCCTGGTACCGCCACGGAAGGCAGCGAGGTCTTTACTTGTTGAGCCAAAAGTGGCTGGGATAACTTTTGTCCTTCTCTCTTATTTATGTTGGATATCTGTGCTTATATATTATAATATTTTAAGTCCTATTTTCTTGTTAATTTTACGCTAATTTAAGACTAAATACTACTTCTTGCGGACTATATTCTCTTGCTTTTCATCTTTCTAGCGCTAACCATAATGAAGTCATATCCGTTGAGTTATAGTCAAGATTAACGGACCAATCACCTCAATACTATAGGCAAAAACCTATCAAATACACCCAGTAAGACATAAATTCGCAATACAATCACATTTCTACATTATCGATTGTAAATGCATGCCACGAGGATACATTTTATAAACGGAATTGGATAGAACCACAAATGTGTGGAAATAGTATGTAATGACTGAAAAAAGGAAGTGCTGCTGATATTTAAATCTTTGTTACTGGGAGCTTAACACTAAATTTTTCAATAGGTGACCTACCTGCGCCCACAAAAACTACACATACAAAAGTTTTCCAACCTTGCTTTTATTATAGAACCATCCTAGCCAAACAAGTTAATGAGAAAAAATATCCACATGTTGAGCTACTCCTTTTCAAGTTACAGTCAACCATGTTTGTTTACAGACTAGAACGAAGTAAATAAAAAAAAAACATTTTTTTCAAGGAGAGGTGACGATATAAAATCAGCAATACTTTCTTTGAGCTTGCAGATATATTTATATACCATGCATCATTTAAGTCCCTTACACCTGTCATTTTCATTATTGAAATTAAACATGGGGTATGTATTCAGTGGAAGCAAGTCTGGTATTTAGAACGCAACTAAACGCTCGGTCCAGAAGTGATATATTCCGGCATCTCCCAGTATCTAGTGCAATGCTACCAATACCGAACCTTTTTTTCTTTATGACGTAACAAAAATATTGCCAAATAGAAATTTAGGTCATATATGATAATTTACTCATGCATAATGTTCAGTCACAAAGAATATTTTAAGTTTGCGAAAAGGTTTTCGCTTCCAGATTCAACTATGAAAGCCGAGCAAACCATATGTTTTTGAAAAGTGCAACGCTTACCTCTTTCATGAATGGAACCCAGACACAGGCTTCCATCAGTATTTCCTCTCCAATGCATTTTGAACAATTTTATTCTAAAATGCACACAATTATGCTTAAATAGCAGCAATACTCATTTTATGGCTATTTTCTGTGGCAGTTGGGTAAATGCCTCCAACATACAGAACAATCGTCCGTTCAAACGGTATTATTTTGTGAATAAATTTGTTAAAATGCATTTTACAAAATTACATTTCTTTTTTATTACAAAATTCATTACTCGAGATCTATCCTTTAAAACTTTATCTGTCACAAGTTAATACCAGGCCACATTTGTACGTGTATCATCCTGCGCTGTTGGGCCGCACACTGGACGAAAGATAACCTCATCTGTGTCTAATATATATATATTTGTACCGTGTATGTGTCACGTTTTCATGCTCCATCACTCTGCACATCAAAGAATGAAAGATGCATTATATATACGTTATTTGACTAGTAACTTGTCATTTCATGTGACTCTAGAGTTTACAGAATTGACCACTTATCACTTTTTGAAGTGTACGTTATCGTCTAATAGTTTAATTCTTTAGTAGTTTATAAAATATTGTTCTTTCGGAAACGAATCACCTCAATACTATTTTTTATCACGATCGAGGATCTCATATTTTGCAAAGGATCTCCTGTTTTCCAAACCAGCCTTTTCTTTAAACAAACGTTATCGGCCTCCCATGTCTGTAGGGAATAAATATACAGGTCAATTTCCTGCTGTAGTGAATGGGGATGAAATTCCCTGTTGTAATAGGAGCCACTTGATGTCATGAGAAATAGCTGAATATATCTGTTCACAACCTTTTGACATGAATACAATAATTAAAACATATTACGGATGAGAAAACTTATCGGGACATTGCAGCGGGCTGTTTCGGAGAGACAAATTTGAAGTTTTGCTTTGGTTTGAGACATTGTCCTAGAGCCATGAAACCTTACTCTTATATTCCAGATGAAGTAGATTTTGTCTTGTATTTCTTGTGTTTCTGCAAATACAATTACTGCACGTCTTCTTTCTAAGCACACTCCAGGAAGTTCAGACAGTTTTCAACATCATCTGATAATTTTAAATTTAGCTTTATCCCTCGTACAGTACCTTTGTTGAATTCTGTACAAGCTTCTGTAGCTGTGGCTCCATCGCTGGCATCATTTAGGATGGAGCTATACACCCTCTCATTCTAAGCAAGTTTAGGGGCCCAGTCACCTAGTAACTCTGCAAGGGGGGGCTGTGCTGTCGGGGACGTATGGGCCCTGGTACCGCCACGGAAGGCAGAGAGGTCTTTACTTGTTGAGCCAAAAGTGGCTGGGATAACTTTCGTCCTTCTCTCTTATTTATGTTGGATATCTGTGCTTATATATTATAATATTTTTAGTCCTATTTTCTTGTTAATTTTACGCTAATTTAAGACTAAATACTACTTCTTGCGGACTATATTCTCTTGTTTTTCATTTTTCTACCGCTAACCATAATGAAGTCATATCCGTTGAGTTATAGTCAAGATTAACGGACCAACGTAGAGATGTAGATGTAGATGTAGAATAAAAATTAATTTACATGACTTTAAGATACATCCCCTCCCAAGAAAATAGATCAGAGGCAAAAACCTATCAAATACACCAAGTAAGACATAAATTCGCACTACAATCACATTTCTACATTATCCATTGCAAATGCATGCCACGAGGATACATTTTATAAAACAGAATTGGATAGAACCACAAATGTGTGGAAATAGTATGTAATGACTGAAAAAAGGAAGTGCTGCTGATATTTAAATCTTTGTTACTGGGAGCTTAACACTAAATTTTTCAATAGGTGACCTACCTGCGCCCACAAAAACTACACATACAAAAATTTTCAAACCTTTCTTTTATTATAGAACCATCCTAGCCAAACAAGTTAATGAGAAAAAATATCCACACGTTGATCTACTCCTTTTCAAGTTACAGTCAACCATGTATGTTTACAGACTAGAACGAAGTAAATAAAAGAAAAAAAAAAAAACATTTTTTTTTCAAGAAGGGGTGACCATATAAAATAAGCAATACTTTCTTTGAGCTTGCAGATATATTTATATACCATGCATCATTTAAGTTCCTTACACCTGTGATTTTCATTATTGAAATTAAACATGGGGTATGTATCCAGTGGAAGCAAGTCTGGTATTTAGAACGCAACTAAACGCTCGGTCCAGAAGTGATAAATTCCGGCATCTCCCAGTATCAAGTGCAATGCTACCAATACCGAACCCTTTTTTTTTATTACGTTTCAAAAATATTGCCAAATAGAAATTTAGGTCATATACGATAATTTACGCATGCATAATGTTCAGTCACAATGAATATTTTAAGTTTGCGAAAAGTTTTCGCTTCCTGATTCAACTATGAAAGCCGAGCAAACCATATGTTTTTGAAAAGTGCAACGTTTACCTCTTTCATGAATGGAACGCAGACACAGGCTTCCATCAGTATTTCCTCTCAAATGCATTTTGAACAATTTTATTCTAAAATGCACAGAATTATGCTTAAATAGCAGCAATACTCATTTTATGGCTATTTTCTGTGGCAGTAGGGTAAATGCCTCCAACATACAGAACGATCGTCCGTTCAAACGGTATTATTTTGTGAATAAATTTGTTCAAATGCATTTTACAAAATTACTTTTCTTTTTTATTACAAAATTCATTACATTACTCGAGATCTATCCTTTAAAACCTTTTCTATCACAAGGTACTACCATGCTACATTTGTACGTGTGTCATCCTGCGCTGTTGGGCCGCACACTGGACCTAAGATAACCTCATCTGTGTCTTAAATATATATTTGTAACGTGTGTCACGTTTTCATGCTTCATCACTCTGCACATCAAAGAATGAAAGATGCATTATATATACGTTATTTGACTAGTAACTTGTCATTTCATGTGACTCTAGAGTTTACAGAATTGACCACTTATCACTTTTTGAAGTGTACGTTATCGTCTAATAGTTTAATTCTTTAGTAGTTTATAAAATATTGTTCTTTCGGAAACGAATCACCTCAATACTATTTTTTATCACGATCGTGGATCTCATATTTTGCAAAGGATCTCCTGTTTTCCAAACCAGCCTTTTCTTTAAACAAACGTTTTCGGCCTCCCGTGTCTGTAGGGAATAAATATACGGGTCACTTTCCTGCTGTAGTGAATGGGGATGAAATTCCCTGTTGAAATAGGAGCCACTTAATGCCATGAGAAATAGCTGAATATATCTGTTCACAGCCTTTTGACATGAATACAATAATTAAAACATATTACGGATGAGAAAACTTATCGGGATATTGCAGCGGGCTGTTTTGGAGAGACAAATTTGAAGTTTTGCTTTGGTTTGAGACATTGTCCTAGAGCCATGAAACCTTACTCTTATATTCCAGATGAAGTAGATTTTGTCTTGTATTTCTTGTGTTTCTGCAAATACAATTACTGCACGTCTTCTTTCTAAAGACACTCTAGGAAGTTCAGACAGTTTTCAACATCATCTGATAATTTTAAATTTAGCTTTTTCCCTCGTACAGTACCTTTGTGGAATTCTATACCAGCTTCTGTAGCTGAGGCTCCATCACTGGCATCATTTAGGATGGAGCTATACACCCTCTCATTCTAAGCAAGTTAAGGGGCCCAGTCACCTAGTAACTCTGCAAGGGGGAGCTGTGCTGTCGGGGACGTATGGGCCCTGGTACCGCCACGGAAGGCAGAGAGGTCTTTACTTGTTGAGCCAAAAGTGGCTGGGATAACTTTCGTCCTTCTCTCTTATTTATGTACGATATCTGTGCTTATATATTATAATATTTTAAGTCCTATTTTCTTGTTAATTTTACGCTAATTTACGACTAAATACTACTTCATGCGGACTATATTCTCTTGTTTTTCATTTTTTTACCGCTAACCATAATGAAGTCATATCCGTTGAGTTATAGTCAAGATTAACGGACCAACGTAGAGACGTAGATGTAGATGTAGAATAAAAATTAATTTACATGACTTTAAGATACCCCCCTCCCAAGAAAATAGATCAGAGGCAAAAACCTATCAAATACACCCAGTATGACATAAATTCGCACTACAATCACATTTCTACATTATCCATTGCAAATGCATGCCATGAGGATACATTTTATAAAACAGAATTGGATAGAACCACAAATGTGTGGAAATAGTATGTAATGACTGAAAAAAGGAAGTGCTGCTGATATTTAAATCTTTGTTACTGGGAGCTTAACACTAAATTTTTCAATAGGTGACCTACCTGCGCCCACAAAACTACACATACAAAAGTTTTCAAACCTTGCTTTTATTATAGAACCATCCTAGCCAAACAAGTTAATGAGAAAAAATATCCACATGTTGAGCTACTCCTTTTCAAGTTACAGTCAACCATGTTTGTTTACAGACTAGAACGAAGTAAATAAAAAAAAAAAACATTTTTTTCAAGGAGAGGTGACCATATAAAATCAGCAATACTTTCTTTGAGCTTGCAGATATATTTATATACCATGCATCATTTCAGTCCCTTACACCTGTCATTTTCATTATTGAAATTAAACATGGGGTATGTATCCAGTGGAAGTAAGTCTGGTATTTAGAACGCAACTAAACGCTCGGTCCAGAAGTGATAAATTCCGGCATCTCCCAGTATCAAGTGCAATGCTACCAATACCGAACACTTTTTTCCTTATTACGTAACAAAAATATTGCCAAATAGAAATTTAGGTCATATATGATAATTTACTCATGCATAATGTAAAGTCACAATGAATATTTTAAGTTTGCGAAAAGTTTTCGCTTCCTGATTCAACTATGAAAGCCGAGCAAACCATATGTTTTTGAAAAGTGCAACGTTTACCTCTTTCATGAATTGAACGCAGACACAGGCTTCCATCAGTATTTCCTCTCCAATGCATTTTGAACAATTTTATTCTAAAATGCACAGAATTATGCTTAAATAGCAGCAATACTCTTTTTATGGCTATTTTCTGTGGCAGTTGGGTAAATGCCTCCAACATACAGAACAATCGTCCGTTCAAACTGTATTATTTTGCGAATAAATTTGTTCAAATGCATTCTACAAAATTACATTTCTTTTTTATTACAAAATTCATTACTCGAGATCTATCCTTTAAAACTTTATCTGTCACAAGTTAATACCAGGCTACATTTGTACGTGTATCATCCTGCGCTGTTGGGCCGCACGCTGGACGAAAGATAACCTCATCTGTGTCTAATATATATATATTTGTACCGTGTATGTGTCACGTTTTCATGCTCCATCACTCTGCACATCAAAGAATGAAAGATGCATTATATATACGTTATTTGACTAGTAACTTGTCATTTCATGTGACTCTAGAGTTTACAGAATTGACCACTTATCACTTTTTGAAGTGTACGTTATCGTCTAATAGTTTAATTCTTTAGTAGTTTATAAAATATTGTTCTTTCGGAAACGAATCACCTCAATACTATTTTTTATCACGATCGTGGATCTCATATTTTGCAAAGGATCTCCTGTTTTCCAAACCAGCCTTTTCTTTAAACAAACGTTATCGGCCTCCCATGTCTGTAGGGAATAAATATACAGGTCAATTTCCTGCTGTAGTGAATGGGGATGAAATTCCCTGTTGAAATAGGAGCCACTTAATGTCATGAGAAATAGCTGAATATATCTGTTCACAACATTTTGACATGAATACAATAATTAAAACATATTACGGATGAGAAAACTTATCGGGGTATTGCAGCGGGCTATTTTGGAGAGTCAAATTTGAAGTTTTACTTTGGTTTTAGACATTTTCCTAGAGCCATGAAACCTTACTCTTATATTCCAGATGAAGTAGATTTTGTCTTGTATTTCTTGTGTTTCTGCAAATACAATTACTGCACGTCTTCTTTCTAAACACACTCCAGGAAGTTCAGACAGTTTTCAACATCATCTGATAATTTTAAATTTAGCTTTTTCCCTCGTACAGTACCTTTGTGGAATTCTATACCAGCTTCTGTAGCTGAGGCTCCATCACTGGCATCATTTAGGATGGAGCTACACACCCTCTCATTCTAAACAAGTTAAGGGGCCCAGTCACCTAGTAACTCTGCAAGGGGGAGCTGTGCTGTCGGGGACGTATGGGCCCTGGTACCGCCACGGAAGGCAGAGAGGTCTTTACTTGTTGAGCCAAAAGTGGCTGGGATAACTTTCGTCCTTCTCTCTTATTTATGTTGGATATCTGTGCTTATATATTTTTATACTTTAAGTCCTATTTTCTTGTTAATTTTACGCTAATTTAAGACTAAATATTACTTCTGGCGGACTATATTCTCTTGCTTTACATCTTTCTAGCGCTAACCATAATGAAGTCATATCCGTTGAGTTATAGTCAAGATTAACGGACCAACGTAGAGATGTAGATGTAGATGTAGAATAAAAATTAATTTACATGACTTTAAGATACACCCCTCCCAAGAAAATAGATCAGATGCAAAAACCTATCAAATACACCCAGTAAGACATAAATTCGCACTACAATCACATTTCTACATTATCCATTGCAAATGCATGCCACGAAGATACATTTTATAAAACAGAATTGGATAGAACCGAAATGTGTGGAAATTGTATGTAATGACTGAAAAAAGGAAGTGCTGCTGATATTTAAATCTTTGTTACTGGGAGCTTAACACTAAATTTTTCAATAGGTGACCTACCTGCGCCCACAAAAACTACACATACAAAAGTTTTCCAACCTTGCTTTTATTATAGAACCATCCTAGCGAAAGAAGTTAATAAGAAAAAATATCCACATGTTGATCTACACCTTTTCAAGTTACAGACAACCATGTTTTTACAGACTAGAACGAAGTAAATAATAATAATAAAAAAAAAAAAAAATTTTTTTCAAGAAGGGGTGACCATATAAAATCAGCAATACTTTCTTTGAGCTTGCAGATATATTTAAATACCATGCATCATTTAAGTCCCTAACACCTGTCATTTTCATTATTGAAATTAAACATGGGGTATGTATTCAGTGGAAGCAAGTCTGGTATTTAGAACGCAACTAAACGCTCGGTCCAGAAGTGATAAATTCCGGCATCTCCCAGTATCAAGTGTAATGCTACCAATACGGAACCCTTTTTTACTTTATGACGTAACAAAATAATGCCGAATAGAAATTAAGGGCATAAAGTTCAGTCACAAAGAATATTTAAAGTTTGCGAAAAAGTTTTCGCTTCCAGATTCAACTATGAAAGCCGAGCAAACCATATGTTTTTGAAAAGTGCAACGTTTACCTCTTTCACGAATGGAACCCAGACACAGGCTTCCATCAGTATTTCCTCTCCAATGCATTTTGAACAATTTTATTCTTAAATCCACAGAATTATGCTTAAATAGCAGCAATACTCATTTTATGGCTATTTTCTGTGGCAGTTGGGTAAATGCCCCCAACATACAGAACAATCGTCCGTTCAAACGGTATTATTTTGAGAATAAATTTGTACAAATGCATTTTACAAAATTACATTTCCTTTTTATTACAAAATTCATTACTCGAGATCTATCCTTTAAAACCTTTCCTATCACAAGGTACTACCATGCTACATTTGTACGTGTATCATCCTGCGCTGTTGGGCCGCACACTGGACCTAAGATAACCTCATATGTGTCTAATATATATATTTGTACCGTGTGTCACGATTTCATGCTCCATCACTCTGCACATCAAAGAATGAAAGATGCATTATATATACGTTATTTGACTAGTAACTTGTCATTTCATGTGACTCTAGAGTTTACAGAATTGACCACTTATCACTTTTTGAAGTGTATGTTATCGTCTAATAGTTTAATTCTTTAGTAGTTTATAAAATATTGTTCTTTCGGAAACGAATCACCTCAATACTATTTTTTATCACGATCGTGGATCTCATATTTTGCAAAGGATCTCCTGTTTTCCAAACCAGCCTTTTCTTTAAACAAACGTTTTCGGCCTCCCGTGTCTGTAGGGATTAAATATACAGGTCACTTTCCTGCTGTAGTGAATGGGGATGAAATTCCCTGTTGAAATAGGAGCCACTTAATGCCATGAGAAATAGCTGAATATATCTGTTCACAACCTTTTGACATGAATACAATAATTAAAACATATTACGGATGAGAAAACTTATCGCGATATTGCAGCGGGCTGTTTCGGAGAGACAAATTTAAAGTTTTGCTTTGGTTTGAGACATTGTCCTAGAGCCATGAAACCTTACTCTTATATTCCAGATGAAGTAGATTTTGTCTTGTATTTCTTGTGTTTCTGCAAATACAATTACTGCACGTCTTCTTTCTAAACACACTCCAGGAAGTTCAGACAGTTTTCAACATCATCTGATAATTTTAAATTTAGCTTTTTCCCTCGTACAGTACCTTTGTGGAATTCTGTACAAGCTTCTGTAGCTGAGGCTCAATCACTGGCATCATTTAGGATGGAGCTATACACCCTCTCATTCTAAGCAAGTTAAGGGGCCCAGTCACCTAGTAACTCTGCAAGGGGGAGCTGTGCTGTCGGGGACGTATGGACCCTGGTACCGCCACTGAAGGCAGAGAGGTCTTTACTTGTTGAGCCAAAAGTGGCTGGGATAACTTTCGTCCTTCTCTCTTATTTATGTTGGATATCCGTGCTTATATATTATAATATTTTAGTCCTATTTTCTTGTTAATTTTATGCTAATTTAAGACTAAATACTACTTCTTGTGGACTATATTCTCTCGCTTTTCGTCTTTCTAGCGCTAACAATAATGAAGTCATATCCGTTGAGTTATAGTCAAGATTAACGGACCAACGTAGAGATGTAGATTTAGAATAAAAATTAATTTACATGACTTTAAGATACACCCCCTCCCAAGAAAATAGATCGGAGGCAAAAACCTATCAAATACACCCAGTTAGACATAAATTCGCATTACAATCACATTAGTACATTATCCATTGCAAATGCATGCCACGAAGATACATTTTATAAAACAGAATTGGATAGAACCACAAATGTGTGGAAATAGTATGTAATGACTGAAAAAAGGAAGTGCTGCTGATATTTAAATCTTTGTTACTGGGAGCTTAACTTTAAATTTTTCAATAGGTGACCTACCTGCGCCAACAAAAACTACACATACAAAAGTTCTCAAACCTTGCTTTTATTATAGAACCATCATAGCCAAACAAGTTAATGAGAAATAATATCCACATGTTGATCTACTCCTTTTCTCAAGTTGCAGTCAACCATGTTTGTTTACAGACTAGAACGAAGTAAATAAAAACAACAACATATTTTTCAAGAAGGGATGACCATATAAAATCAGCAATACTTTCTTTGAGCTTGCAGATATATTTATATACAATGCATCATTTAAGTCCCTAACACCTGTCATTTTCATTATTGAAATTAAACATGGGGTATGTATTCAGTGGAAGCAAGTCTGGTATTTAGAACGCAACTAAACGCTCGGTCCAGAAGTGATAAATTCCGGCAACTCCCAGTATCAAGTGCAATGCTACCAATACCGAACCCTTTTTTACTGTATGACGTATCAAAATTAATGCCAAATAGAATTTAAGGGCATATATGATAATTTACTCATGCATAATAAAAGTTCAGTCACAATGAATATTTTAAGTTTGCGAAAAAGTTTTCGCTTCCAGATTCTACTATGAAAGCCAAGCAAACCATATGTTTTTGAAAAGTGCATCGTCTACCTCTTTCATGAATGGAACCCAGACACAGGCTTCCATCAGTATTTCCTCTCCAATGCATTTTGAACAATTTTATTCTAAAATGCACAGAATTATGCTTAAATAGCAGCAATATTCATTTTATGGCTATTTTCTGTGGCAGTTTGGTAAATGCCTCCAACATACAGAACAATCGTCCGTTCAAACGGTATTATTTTGTGAATAAATTTGTTCGAATTATGCTTAAATAGCAGCAATACTCATTTTATGGCTATTTTCTGTGGCAGTTGTGTAAATGCCCCCAACATACAGAACAATCGTCCGTTCAAACGGTATTATTTTGTGAATAAATTTGTACAAATGCATTTTACAAAATTACATTTCCTTTTTATTACAAAATTCATTACTCGAGATCTATCCTTTAAAACCTTTCCTATCACAAGGTACTACCATGCTACATTTGTACGTGTATCATCCTGCGCTGTTGGGCCGCACACTGGACCTAAGATAACCTCATCTGTGTCTAATATATATATTTGTACCGTGTGTCACGATTTCATGCTCCATCACTCTGCACATCAAAGAATGAAAGATGCATTATATATACGTTATTTGACTAGTAACTTGTCATTTCATGTGACTCTAGAGTTTACAGAATTGACCACTTATCACTTTTTGAAGTGTACGTTATCGTCTAATAGTTTAATTCTTTAGTAGTTTATAAAATATTGTTCTTTCGGAAACTAATCACCTCAATACTATTTTTTATCACGATCGTGGATCTCATATTTTGCAAAGGATCTCCTGTTTTCCAAACCAGCCTTTTCTTTAAACAAACGTTTTCGGCCTCCCGTGTCTGTAGGGATTAAATATACAGGTCACTTTCCTGCTGTAGTGAATGGGGATGAAATTCCCTGTTGAAATAGGAGCCACTTAATGCCATGAGAAATAGCTGAATATATCTGTTCACAACCTTTTGACATGAATACAATAATTAAAACATATTACGAATGTGAAAACTTATCGGGATATTGCAGCGGGCTGTTTCGGAGAGACACATTTGAAGTTTTGCTTTGGTTTGAGACACTGTCCTAGAGCCATGAATCCTTACTCTTATATTCCAGATGAAGTAGATTTTGTCTTGTATTTCTTGTGTTTCTGCAAATTCAATTACTGCACGTCTTCTTTCTAAACACACGCCAGGAATTTTCTTGTTAATTTCAACATCATCTGATAAATTTAAGTTTAGCTTTTTCCCTCGTACAGTACCTTTGTGGAATTCTGTACCAGCTTCTGTAGCTGAGGCTCCATCACTGGCATCATTTAGGATGGAGCTATACACCCTCTCATTCTAAGCAAGTTAAGGGGCCCAGTCACCTAGTAACTCTGCAAGGGGGAGCTGTGCTGTCGGGGACGTGTCGGCCCTGGTACCACCACGGAAGGAAGAGAGGCCTTTACTTGTTGAGCCAAAAGTGGCTGGGATAACTTTCGTCCTTCTCTCTTATTTATGTTGGGTATCTGTGCTTATATAATGTATAATATTTTTAGTCCTATTTTCTTGTTAATTTTACGCTAATTTAAGACTAAATACTACTTCTTGCGGACTATATTCTCTTGCTTTTCATCTTTCTAGCGCTAACCATAATGAAGTCATATCCGTTGAGTTATAGTCAAGATTAAAGGAACAACGTAGATATGTAGATGTAGAATAAAAGTTAATTTACATCACTTTAAGATACAGCCCCTCCCAAGAAAATAGATCAGAGGCAAAAACCTATCAAATACACCCAGTTAGACATAAATTCGCTCTACAATCACATTTCTACATTATCCATTGCAAATGCATTCCACGAAGATACATTTTATAAAACAGAATTGGATAGAACAAAAATGTGTGGAAATTGTATGTAATGACTGAAAAAAGGAAGTGCTGCTGATATTTAAATCTTTGTTACTGGGAGCTTAACACTAAATTTTTCAATAGGTGACCTACCTGCGCCCACAAAAACTACACAAACAAAAGTTTTCCAACCTTGCTTTTATTATAGAACCATCCTAGCGAAAGAAGTTAATAAGAAAAAATATCCACATGTTGATCTACTCCTTTTCAAGTTGCAGTCAACCATGTTTTTTACAGACTAGAACGAAGTAAATAATAATAAAAAAAAAAAACATTTTATTTTTTCAAGAAGGGGTGACCATATAAAATCAGCAATACTTTGAGCTTGCAGATATATTTATATACAATGCATCATTTAAGTCCCTAACACCTGTCATTTTCATTATTGAAATTAAACATGGGGTATGTATTCAGTGGAAGCAAGTCTGGTATTTAGAACGCAACTAAACGCTCGGTCCAGAAGTGATAAATTCCGGCATCTCCCAGTATCAAGTGTAATATTACCAATGCGGAACCCTTTTTTACTTTATGACGTAAAAAAAATAATGCCGAATAGAAATTAAGGGCATATATGATAATTTACGCATGCATTACAAAAGTTCAGTCACAAAGAATAGTTAAAGTTTGCGAAAAAGTTTTCGCTTCCAGATTCAACTATGAAAGCCGAGCAAACCATATGTTTTTGAAAAGTGCAACGTTTACCTCTTTCACGAATGGAACCCAGACACAGGCTTCCATCAGTATTTCCTCTCAAATGCATTTTGAACAATTTTATTCTTAAATGCACAGAATTATGCTTAAATAGCAGCAATACTCATTTTATGGCTATTTTCTGTGGCAGTTGGGCAAATGCCTCCAACATACAGAACAATCGTCCGTTCAAACGGTATTATTTTGTGAATAAATTTGTTCAAATGCATTTTACAAAATTGCATTTCTTTTTTATTACAAAATTCATTACTCGAGATCTATCCTTTAAAACCTTTCCTATCACAAAGTACTACCATGCTACATTTGTACGTGTATCATCCTGCGCTGTTGGGCCGCACACTGGACGTAAGATAACCTCATCTGTGTCTAATATATATATATTTGTACCGTGTATGTGTCACGTTTTCATGCTCCATCACTCTGCACATCAAAGAATGAAAGATGCATTATATATACGTTATTTGACTAGTAACTTGTCATTTCATGTGACTCTAGAGTTTACAGAATTGACCACTTATCACTTTTTGAAGTGTACGTTATCGTCTAATAGTTTAATTCTTTAGTAGTTTATAAAATATTGTTCTTTCGGAAAGGAATCACCTCAATACTATTTTTATCACGATCGTGGATCTCATATTTTGCAAAGGATCTCCTGTTTTCCAAACCGGCCTTTTCTTTAAACAAACGTTTTCGGCCTCCCGTGTCTGTAGAGAATAAATATACAGGTCACTTTCCTGCTGTAGTGAATGGGGATGAAATTCCCTGTTGAAATAGGAGCCACTTAATGCCATTAGAAATAGCTGAATATATCTGTTCACAATCTTTTGACACGAATACAAATATTAAAACATATTACGGATGAGAAAACTTATCGGGATATTGCAGCGGGCTGTTTCGGAGAGACATATTTGAAGTTTTGCTTTTGGTTTGAGACATTGTCCTAGAGCCATGAAACCTTACTCTTATATTCCAGATGAAGTAGATTTTGACTTGTGTTTCTTGTATTTCTGCAAATACAATTACTGCACGTCTTCTTTCTAAACACACTCCAGGAAGTTCAGACAGTTTTCAACATCATCTGATAATTTTAGATTTAGCTATTTCCCTCGTACAGTACCTTTGTGGAATTCTGTACCAGCTTCTGTAGCTGAGGCTCCATCACTGGCATCATTTAGGATGGAACTATATACCCTCTCATTCTAAGCAAGTTAAGGTGCCCAGTCACCTAGTAACTCTGCAAGGGGGAGCTGTGCTGTCGGGGACGTATGGGCCCTGGTACCGCCACGGAAGGCAGAGAGGTCTTTACTTGTTGAGCCAAAAGTGGCTGGGATAACTTTCGTCCTTCTCTCTTATTTATGTTGGATATCTGTGCTTATATATTATAATATATTTAGTCCTATTTTCTTGTTAATTTTACGCTAATTTAAGACTAAATACTACTTCTTGCGGACTATATTCTCCTGCTTTTCATATTTCTAGCGCTAACCATAATGAAGTCATATCCGTTGAGTTATAGTCAAGATTAACGGACCAACGTAGAGATGTAGATGTAGATGTAGAATAAAAATTAATTTACATGACTTTAAGATACACCCCCTCCCAAGAAAATAGATCAGATGCAAAAACCTATCAAATACACCCAGTAATACATAAATTCGCACTACAATCACATTTCTACATTATCCATTGCAAATGCATGCCACGAGGATACATTTTATAAAACAGAATTGGATAGAACCAAAAATGTGTGGAAATAGTATGTAATGACTGAAAAAAGGAAGTGCTGCTGATATTTAAATCTTTGTTACTGGGAGCTTAACACTAAATTTTTCAAGGAGGGGTGCCCATATAAAATCAGCAATACTTTCTTTGAGCTTGCAGATATATTTATATACCATGCATCATTTAAGTCCCTTACACCTGTCATTTTCATCATTGAAATTAAACATGGGGTATGTATTCAGTGGAAGCAAGTCTGGTATTTAGAACGCAACTAAACGCTCGGTCCAGAAGTGATAAATTCCGGCATCTCCCAGTATCATATGCAATGCTACCAATACCGAACCCTTTTTTCTTTATGACGTAACAAAAATACTGCCAAATAGAAATTTAGGTCATATATGATAATTTACTCATGCATAATAAAAGTTCAGTCACAAAGAATATTTTAAGTTTGCGAAAATGTTTTCGCTTCCAGATTCAACTATGAAAGCCGAGCAAACCATATGTTCTTTGAAAAGTGTAACGTTTACCTCTTTCATGAATGGAACCCAGACACAGGCTTCCATCAGTATTTCCTCTCCAATGCATTTTGAACAATTGTATTCTAAAATGCACAGAATTATGCTTAAATAGCAGCAGTACTCATTGCATGGCTATTTTCGGAGGCAGTTTGGTAAATGTCTCCAACATACAGAACAATCGTCCGTTCAAACGGTATTATTTTGTGAATAAATTTTTTCAAATGCATTTTACAGAATTACATTTCTTTTTTATGACGAAATTCATTACTCGAGATCTATCTATAAAACTTTTCCTATCACAAGGTACTACCATGCTACATTTGTACGTGTATCATCCTGCGCTGTTGGGCCGCACACTGGACGTAAGATAACCTCATCTGTGTCTAATACATATATTTGTACCGTGTATGTGTCATGCTCCATCACTCTGCACATCAAAGAATGAAATATGCATTATATATACGTTATTTGACTAGTAACTTGTCATTTCATGTGACTCCAGAGTTTACAGAATTGACCACTTATCACTTTTTGAAGTGTACGTTATCGTCTAATAGTTTAATTCTTTAGTAGTTTATAAAATATTGTTCTTCCGGAAACGAATCACCTCAATACTATTTTTTATCACGATCGTGGATCTCATATTTTGCAAACGAGCTCCTGTTTTCCAAACCAGCCTTTTCTTTAAACAAACGTTTTCGTCCTCCCGTGTCTGTAGGGAATAAATATACAGGTCACTTTCCTGCTGTAGTGAATATGGATGAAATTCCCTGTTGAAACAGTAGCCACTTAATGCCATAAGAAATAGCTGAATATATCTCTTCATATCCTTTTGACATGAATACAATAATTAAAACATATTACGGATGAGAAAACTTATCGGGATATTGCAGCGGGTTGTTTCGGAGGGACAAATTTGAAGTTTTGCTTAGGTTTGAGACATTGTCCTAGAGCCATGAAACCTTACTCTTATATTCCAGATGAAGTAGATTTTTTTCTTGTATTTCTTGTGTTTCTGCAAATACAATTACTGCACGTCTTCTTTCTAAACACATCAATAAAAATAATTTACATGGCTTTAAGGTACACCCCCTCCCAAGAACACAGATCAAAGGCAAAAACTTATCAAATACACCCAGTTAGACCTAAAATCGCACTACCATCACATTTCTACATTATCCATTGCAAAGTGCATGCCATGAAGATACATTTTATAAAAACAGAATTGGAAAGAACAAAAAATGTGTGGAAATAGTATGTAATTACTGAAAAAAGGACAGTGCTGCTGACTTTTCTATCTTCGTTACCGGGAGCTTAATACTAAATATTTCCATAGGCGACTTACCTGCGCAGACAAAAACTACAAATACAAAACTTTTCAAACCTTGCTTTTTATAAAACCTTCCTAGATCAACAAGTTAATGAGAAAAAAATCCACATATTGATCTGCTCCTTTTCAAGTTACAGTCAATCATGTTTGTTTACCGACTAGAAGTAAATAAAAACAACATTTTGTCAAGGAGGGGTGACCATATAAAATCAGAAATAATTTCTTTGAGCTTGCAGATATATTTATAAAAGATACATTATATAAGTCCCTTTCACCTGTCATTTTCTCACATTGAAATAAAACATGGAATACATATCCAGTGGAAACAAAGTAGAAGTAAAACAAAGATAAAGTCTGGAATTTAGAACGCAACTAAACGCTCGGTTCGACTGTATCATCAATGCTCGATCGCCTTCAGTAGGAACCCCTGTAAACCAGACGGTCAAAGACTCAGCTCACCCTACTGTACAAAGTGGTTCAGGACCTTGTTGATATACCTGCCGCTGATTACTTGACCCCAGTCACAGCAAGGACCAGAGCTACACACTTCAGGAATTTCAGACAGTTTTCAACATCATCTGATACTTTTAAGTTTAGCTTTTTCCCTCGTGCAGTATCTTTGTGGAATTCTATACCAGCTTCTGTAGCTGGGGCTCCATCACTGGCATCATTATGCATCATTTAGGATGGAGCTATCCACCCTCTCATTCTAAGCAAGTTAAGGGGCCCAGTCACCTAGTAACTCTGCAAGGGGGAGCTGTGCTGTCGGGGACGTATGGGCCCTGGTACCGCCACGGAAGGCAGAGAGGTCTTTACTTGTTGAGCCAAAAGTGGCTGGGATAACTTTCGTCCTTCTCTCTTATTTATGTTGTACCTCTGTGCTTATATATTATAATATTTTTTAGTCCTATTTTCTTGTTAATTTTTCGCTAATTTAAGACTAAATACTACTTCTTGCGGACTATATTCTCTTGCTTTTCATCTTTCTAGCGCTAACCTTAATGAAGTCATATCCGTTGAGTAATAGTCAAGATTAACAGACCAACGTAGAGATGTAGCTGAAGATGTAGAATAAAAAATAATTTACATAACTTTACGATACACCCCCTCCCAAGAACATAGATCAGAGGCAAAACCCCATCAAATACACCCAGTTAGATCTTAATTTGCACTTCCATCACATTTCTACATTATCCATTGCAAATGCATGCCGCGAAGATACATTTTCTAAAACAGAATTGGATAGAACTACAAATGAGTGGAAATAGTATGTAATGACTGAAAAAAGGAGTGCTGCTGACATTTCTATCTTCGTTACCGGGAGCTTAACACTAAATATTTCCATAGGCGACTTACCTGCGCCCACAAAAAATACACACACAAAAGTTTTCAAACCTTGCTTTTTTATAGAACCTTCCTAGCCCAACAAGTTAATGAGAAAAAAGCCACATATTGATCTGCTCATTTTTAAAGTTACAGTCAACCATGTTTGTTTACCGACTAGAAGTAAATAAAAACAATATTTTTTCAAGGAGGGGTGACCATATAAAATCAGCAATAATGTCTTCGAGCTTGTAGATATATTTATCTAGCATACATCATTGCAGTCCCTTACACCTGTCATTTTCATTATTGAAATTAAACATGGGGTATGTATTCAGTGGAAGCAAGTCTTGTATTTAGAACGCAACTTAACGCTCGGTCCAGAAGTGATAAATTCCGGCATCTCCCAGTATCAAGTGCAATGCTACCAATACCGAGCCCTATTTTTCTTTATGACGTAACAAAAATATTGCAAAATAGAAATTTAGGTTATATATGATAATTCACTCATGCATAATAAAAGTTCCGTCACAAAGAATATTTGAAGTTTGCGAAAACGTTTTCGCTTCCAGATTCAACTATGAAAGCCGAGCAAACCATATGTTTTTGAAAAGTGCAACGTTTACCTCATTCATGAATGGAGCCCAGACACAGGCTTCCATCAGTATTTCCGCTCCAATGCATTTTGAACAATTGTATTCTAAAATGCACAGAATTATGCTTAAATAGCAGCAGTACTCATTGCATGGCTATTTTCTGTGGCAGTTGGGCAAATTCATCCAACATACAGAACAATCGTCCGTTCAACCGGTATTATGTTGCGAATAAATTTGTTCAAATGCATTTTACAAAATAACATTTCTTTTTTATTGCTAAATTCATTACTCGAGATCTATCCTTTAAAACCTTTCCTATCAAAAGTCACTACCATGCTACATTTGTACGTGTATCATCCTGCGCTGTCTGGCCGCACACTGGACGTAAGATAACCTCATCTGTGTCTAATATATATATTTGTACCGTGTATGTGTCATGTTTTCATGCTCCATCACTCTGCACATCAAAGAATGAAAGATGCATTATATATACGATATTTGACTAGTAACTTGTCATTTCATGTGACTCCAGAGTTTACAGAATTGACCACTTATCACTTTTTGAAGTGTACGTTTTCGTCTAACAGTTTATTTCTTTAGTAGTTTATAAAATATTGTTCTTTCGGAAACGAATCACCTCAATACTATTTTTTATCACGATCGTGGATCTCATATTTTGCAAAGGATCTCCTGTTTTCATAACCAGCCTTTTCTTTAAACAAACGTTTTCGGCCTCCCGTGTCTGTAGGGACACTTTCCTGCTGTAGTGAATTGGGATGAAATTCCCTGTTGAAACAGGATCCACTTAATGCCATGAGAAAAAGCTGAATATATCTCTTCATATCCTTTTGACATGAATACAATAATTAAAACATATTACGGATGACAAAACTTATCGGGATATTGCAGCGGGTTGTTTCGGAGGGACAAATTTGAAGTTTTGCTTAGGTTTGAGACATTGTCCTAGAGCCATGAATCCTTACTCTTATATTCCAGATGAAGCAGATTTTTCTTGTATTTCTTGTGTTTCTGCAAATACAATTACTGCACGTCTTCTTTCTAAACACATCAATAAAAATAACTTACATGGCTTTAAGGTACACCCCCTCCCAAGAACATAGATCAAAGGCAAAAACTTATCAAATACACCCAGTTAGACCTAATCTCGCACTACCATCACATTTCTACAATATCCATTGCAAAGTGCATGCCATGAAGATACATTTAAGAAAACAGAATTGGATAGAACTACAAATGTGTGGAAATAGTATGTAATGACTGAAAAAGGACAGTGCTGCTGACATTTCTATCTTCGTTACCGGGAGCTTAACACTAAATATTTCCATAGGCGACTTACCTGCGCCCACAAAAACTACACATACAAAACTTTTCAAGCCTTGCTTTTTATAGAACCTTCCTAGCCCAACAAGTTAATGAGAAGAAAATCCACATATTGATCTGCATCGTTTCAAGTTACAGTCAACTATGTTTGTTTACCGACTAGAAGTAAATAAAACAACATTTTTTCAAGGAGGGGTGACCATAGAGAATCAGAAATAATTTCTTTGAGCTTGCAGATATATTTATGAAACATGCATTATATTAGTCCCTTTCACCTGTCATTTTCTCACATTGAAATAAAACATGGAATACATATCCAGTGGAAACAAGTCCGGTATTTAGAACGCACCTAAACGCTCTGTCCAAAAGTGATAAAACCCGGACCCTCCCAGTATAAAGTACAAGGCTACCAATACCGAACCCTTTTTTCTTTATGACTTATTAAAAGAATTGCCAAATAGGAATTTGGGTCATATATGATAATTTACTTATGCATAATAAAAGTTCAGTTTCAAAGAATATTTTAAGTTTGCGAAAAAGTTATCTTTTCCAGATTCAACTATGAAAGCCGAGCAAACCATATGTTTTTGAAAAGTGCAAAATTTACCTCTTTCTGAGATGCAACCGAGACACCGGCTTGCATCAGTTTTTCCTCTCCAAGGCATTTGGAACAATCCTATCCTAAAATGCATAGAATTATACGTAAATAGCAACAATACACATTTTTATGGCTATTTTCTGTGGAAGTTGGGTAAAGGCCTCCAACATACAGAACAACCGTCCGTTCAACCGGTATTATTTTGTGAATTTTGTTCAAATTCATTTTGCAAAATTTCTGTTTTATTACAAAATTCAATACGCGAGATCTATCCTTTTAAACATTTCCTATCTTAAGTTACTACCATGCTACATTTGTACGTGTATCATCCTGCGCTATTGGGCCGCACACTGGACGGAAGATAACCTCATCTGTGTCTAACATATATATTTGTACCGTGTATGTGTCACGTTTTCATGCTCCATCAATCTGCACATCAATGAATGAAAGATGCATTATATTGTAGCGGAACTGGGCTGCTGCAGTTACTTTTAGTGTTTATTTACGCTGCCGAGTATCGGTACATGTCGGCAGTAAGAAAAGTCGAATCGAGAGCCAACTTTGATCGTCGAATTTACCCACTAAAACCTTTCACTGTACGTCTTCCGATCATGATCGGGAAGATTTACCTTTATATTTTCTAGTTGGATACTTGTCATAAGTTTGCAGGCGTTTATATCGCTTTATTTTGGGTGAATTCTGTCAATTATCGAATCGCAACCATTATTGGTTGCGGTTCGGTAGTTTTCGCGCCCTTCTAACCGAATCGTCCAGAATGGTCCCACAGTCCCGGAATCGTCTTGGCGCAACCATTGCCATCTCGTGAGCTCACGAGATGACGTTGCGACTGTCACGTGACCAAAGACTATATAAACGTCTGCACAGCTTGTTTCCGGGAGACTGCTACAATAGTATTCTCCCGATCACTTGATCAAAATACTGAGAAGATAGCAACCATTGCACAACCATTGCACCATTTAGTTACACCAATTGAGAAGTCAGTTAGACAACCATTGAACTATGCCTGGGAGAAAGTCAACAAACGGACCTAATGAGGTTTCTCTCTCATAATTTCTAGTTGGTTCCCATTGTTGACTATTCTTGTTTTGTTTTGTTAAGTTCAATGGATCTAGGTTGGCACATGATATTTACTCCATCCCTCCTCTAGTGTAGAGATGACTCTAGTGTGGTAGTTTACCATTGAAACCATTGTGGTTTCTCTTTTATTTTGCCACTTCCACACTCTCCTACATGCACAACCATTATACACAACTCCCCCAACCATTGCAACCATTACACACAACCCATTGGTTCACAGCCATACAACCATAATCAGCAACCATTGCAACCATTACACTCAACCATTGACTCACACCCCTTGCACCCTTAACCCATGCTACCAATACACTCCACCATTGCAACCTTTGACTCTCATCCCTTAACCATTGCAACCAATACACTCAACCCTTGCAACCATTGACTCTCAGCCCTTACATCCTTAGCCATTGCAACCATTACTTTTAACGGTTGGTTCACAACCAGTACCCACAACCATTGCAACCATCTCGCTCAACCCCAACCCCCCCTTGCATTCCACCAATGCAACCATTGCACGCAACCATTGGTTATCTTGAAGGCCAGCCAATGTCACGCAACCATTAATCGCAATAGGGGAAACGTACACCATAGTGGAACTCTACCACTGACTCGCAGACTTAACCCATCAACTACCACTTATATAGAGTCATCACACTGGCGGTTGGGAATTCCTGTTCACAAAGATTTGTTCTGCTGATGATAACAGATCCCGGTGCAATTTCTCTGCACTGTATAGTTATTTATATCCATAGTTATATTAAGATTAAGAGTACCTCTAGCCGGCACATCAATTTATATTAGTTCTTTCTTATTTATGAGCAGGAATCTGTTTAGATATCTGTTTAGATTTGAAACTACTAAAACAATAAAATAATCAATTTAACTTGAAAACACGGACTTGTCTCTCTGTCATATTCCACTAGCATTGATGCCAGCCCAGGTCGGACCCACAAATTATGTAACGCCACCTTGTACATCCTGACCTAAATTTGCCTCGGCGAGGTGGTCCCGTTACATCTGGTGTCAGAAGTGGGATTTTGTGATTGAAATATTTGTGATGATAAAAATATAGGATGCAGTTAAATACACAAGAAAATTTTATTTTATTTCGAAACAGAAAAATTTCAGGTCTTCAGTCTAGTGCAGCCTAGTTTGACTAGTTTGTCGTTCGTGTTTTGAGACGTTAACCATTGGTAGCCTGTTCAGACTGTAAACCTGAAATGATACAGAAACAATGTCTGAATAGCATGTAAAATCCTGGTGTTTGGCCATTGCTAGTGGAGATAAAATAATAATAATAATAATTCCGTAGTGTACCATTAATAAATAAAAAAAAAAAAAAAAAAAAAAAAAATGGCAGAAAATAGTCCGCAGACTAACCCTAATGAGCACACAGGGCAGCACCGTCGACACACATCCCATGAAAATGTACATGATGATGGTACTGATGCTCAGTCGGAAGCCAGCTCTGCAAGTGCACTCCAACTGTCTATGCTCGAGAATAGACTTGAGAATGAAATGACCAAAATGGCTTCAATGGTGAAAAATACTGTTTCTACTTTGCAGAACACTCTTTCTGCAACATTGCAACAGTTTGAGAGGAAATTTTCAGAGATTGACGAGAAACTTCATAGCTTGGCTTCTGACAGGGGCGTCTTTGCTAATCGTAATGAAAATAGAAACACAATGCTGTTTGGTCAGCAATATCAAAGCAATTTAAATACAGGGGATATTGGTTGTTTACCGACTCAGGAGAATTTACCTTCTCAGGCTAACAACTTGCCTTTGGGTACCACTACCACACAAACTAATCAGAATGGTATTTCAACAAGCATTGACCTTCCAAGATCCCAAGAAAATACTCGCAGGGGAGATAATTCCTCCGAGAATACTGCTCAAATGAGTCAGAGTTATTCAAACTTCAGTATGGAGAGGCCCACACAAGAAATTTTACAGTCTAAGGGAGGTAACCACCTCTTAAAAATGAAACCTCAGAATTTTGATGGAAAATCTGATTTTGATGAGTTCTTGTGCCAGTTTGATATCACTTGTGAGATCAATGCTTGGAAATACAAAGAAAAATCCTTATACCTTGCAAACTGTTTAACTGGGGAAGCAAGATCTTTGTTGAATGAACTTGATACTGATGGGAGAAGGGATTATGATACGCTGATTGAAAAACTGAGGAATAGGTTCGGGTCCGTTAATAGATCTGAAATTTACCGTACACAGTTGAAGTCTAGGACTAGGAATAAGGGGGAAACAATTCCAGAATTAGCTCAAGCAATCAAAAAGCTTGTCCGACAAGCTTATCCAAGTGTAAATAAGGACGTTATTGAAACACTTTCCCTTGACAACTTTATTGACGCCATTACCGACACTGATGTTCGTATGCGAGTGCGTGAACTCAGTCCCAAATCGCTTGAAGAAGCCGAGCAAATATGCGTGCGTCTTGAAGCTTATAAGATTGCTGACAAACAAAGGTCGCGTTTGGTAGGCCGTCTTGATGCTGAGACTGAACCGAGCAAAGTGGAATCAGGTAAATCAACCAATCAATTTGAGGTGCTTTCAGAAGCTATTTCTACCCTCACACGCGACATGAAAAATTTTACTCAGACAAACCACAGAAATTCTAATAAGGGTAGCTATAATGACCAAGGGTCACAGAGAAGTAGCTATAATAATCAGGGGTTTCAGAGAGGTAACCAAAGTCATAATAGGTATCAGAGACCAAACCGACCCTACGCAAACTACAACCGCCCTGGGGCCAATGGTAGGCAGAATTATGGCAGTCAATTTGGGGCCAATGGTAGGCAGAATTATGACAGTCAATTTGGGGCCAATGGTAGGCAGAATTATGACAGTCAATTTGGGGCCAATGGTAGGCAGAATTATGGCAGCCAATTCAGGGGAAATAACTCCGTTGTGACGAACCAAAACCACAACAGCAGGCAGCCACCTCATAATGCTCAGCCTGCTCATAATCAAAATTCTGAGCAGCCAAGAGCAGCAAATTCAACAAATGGCAACAATGTAGGCTTTTCACCCTCAGAAGTTGCAAATAACTTTCAGGGAAACCTGACTCGGTCGGATTGGGGGGCCACAACCCGACGTCAGTAGATGGGCCCAAGATAGCTCTTAGAAGTATGGAGGAAGGGTATTTCATCTCAGCAATAGTCGCAAATATGCCTCTCACCTTTCTCGTTGACACTGGCTCAAACGTCACCATTCTACGTAAAGATCTGTTGGAAAACTGGCCAAAGGAACACTTTCCAGACTTGACACCTGTAAATATACAGTTAATGACAGCTACAGGTGAATGTTCACCATTTTATGGAAAGGCAAAAATAGATTTCACTTTGGGAAGTCAAAATTTATCACACGAAATTCTGTTCGCTGATATAAAGAATGATGGAATTCTTGGCATTGATTTCTTATGTGCTAACCGGTGTGATGTGCTTTTGAGTAAAGGCCACTTAGTTTTGAATGGCGAAAAGATTGCTTGTTACCGCAGCACCAATGAAGCTCAACCTGGCTGCTGTCGTATAGCACTAACAGAAAATGTTCAGGTGCCCCCTGGCAGTGAAATGATAGTGAAAGGCAGACCTCTTGATAAATTTAACAAGGACAGTGTTGGCATTTTGGAGGCTTCCGAGGTTTTTGCTTCACGCTATGGCTTGCTAGTGGCGAAAGCTTTGGTTTGCCCTAAAATGGGAACAGTACCGTTACGCATCATGAACCTTTTAGACGAGCCATGTTTCTTACGCAAAAGCACAATCGCAGCTTTTTATGAGCCAGTTGACGAGAAGGAGGTCAGGACAGTTAGCTCCCTTGTTACCAATGAATCTGAGATGCTTAAATCCCCTGATCAACAGATATCTTCTGAAAGTAATTCTGTTGGTTCTGTTGATCAGGACTCCTCTATACTTGACAGCTCTCTTGATAAAGAAAAGCTTGAGACAGTTAGCTCCCTTGAAACCACGCAATCTGATATTACCTCCCCTTATACAGAAAAATCTTCATTTTCACATCTTGAGCAGTTGATTTCTGAAAGCTCAGCCAGTCTAAATGAGTCTCAAAAGAAAAGTATGCAGTCATTATTATGTGAGTTCAGTGACCAGTTTTCGAGCTCATCACATGACCTTGGATCATGTAGCCTTGAGCAGCACACTATCCGCTTGAAACCTGATGCTACGCCAATAAAACAAAGGCCATACAGAATTCCTTTGGCAAAACGCGAGATAGCAGAACAAGAAATAAAACTTATGGCAGAGAAGAACCTGATTGAGCCTTCTTTCTCAGCTTGGTGCTCACCAGCTGTTTTGGTGCCAAAACGTGATGGATCCACCAGATTTTGCATAGATTATAGGCGTCTTAATGAAGTGACTGTACCTGATTGCCATCCACTTCCTCGTACCGATGATACCTTATCGGCCCTTGGAGGAGCCCAGTGGTTTAGTACTGTCGATCTTCGGAGCGGTTATCACCAAATTCAGATCCGCCCCTCCGATCGACCCCTTACTGCATTCGCTATTCCTGGCAGTGGGCTGTGGCAATTTCGAGTTTTGCCATATGGTTTGGTAAATGCGCCAAGTGTCTTTGAACGGCTAGTAGAAAGGATTTTTGCAGGCCTTACCTACATTTCATTGTTAATCTATCTTGATGATATAATCATCTTTTCAAAAACCTTTGAGACTCATTTGGATAATCTGAGAGAAGTATTTGTACGGCTTCGAGAAGCAAACCTTAAACTAAATCCGGGAAAGTGTAAACTTTTCTGTAAGGAAGTTTCCTTCCTTGGACACCGGGTGTCTTCAGAGGGTATCACAACGGACCCCGAGAAAATTCAGAGTATTCGAGATTGGCCCCGGCCAAGAAATGCCAAAGAAGTAAGATCATTTGTTGGCTTGGCCAGCTATTATAGGAAGTTTTGTCCTTCATTTGCTTCAGTCTGCAAGCCACTGCACAAACTTACCGAGAAAAACCAACCATTTATATGGGACAGTGCATCACAAGGAGCATTTGACACCATCAAGGACTTGCTGACCACAGCACCAGTTCTCAGCTACCCTTGTCCAACTGGTAATGGTTGGGTTCTTGACTGTGATGCATCAAATGTGGGGATTGGGGCTGTCCTTCATCAGCTGCAAAATGGAGAAGAAAAGGTCATTGGTTACTTTAGTAGGTGTTTGTCAAAAACCGAAAGAAAATATTGTACTACTCGAAAAGAGCTTCTAGCTGTTGTTATGGCTGTAGATCACTTTCACCATTACATTTACGGCCAAGACTCAGTGGTGATTAGAACTGACCACAGCAGTTTGCGCTGGCTGATGAATTTCCGCAATACCGGTGAAGGTCAACTAGCTCGATTTCTCGAAAGATTGTCAGCCTACTCGTTTAAATTAGAATTTCGGGCTGGGAGAGTGCATTCAAATGCTGATGCGCTTAGTAGACGACCTTGTTATGCGAATGACTGCAAATACTGTGAGCGGTATGAAAAGTTATACCAACCAGATCCACCATTAGATGTTAGCCCTGATGAGCAAACAGGTATTAAAGTCACAGGGGTGTGGACTGGTAATGTTCCTGAAAATGTTTGCTCTGATTGCGGTACTTCTTGTGAGTGCCCTAACAACCTATGTGAAATGCCAGAGGTCACAGTAGATGACCCAGCTGCCAAAGAATGTTTGACTAGTTTACGTACAAGTACTACAAATGAGGTCTCTGTAGAGACAGAATTTATGAGAAGCCAGAATTTATGTTTTAGCCAGGACAATGATCCGGCTGTTGGGCCCTTATTTATTGACGACACTCTACCTGGTAGAGAAGCTAGCCCTACCAGTTCTTTAGACCAAAGAGTTGCATCAGGGGTCTCCATAGAGATTACACCTAGGGATGTCACAGGCCGTGCTCCCTCACCTATTGTCTCGGATAATATGGTGGATGAGAGAACTCACAAAATTTGTTGTTCGAGTTGTCGTCCTTGTATATGTTGTTGCCAAATGGCACAAAATGAATATGACTGGCTTGACCAATTTGAAGATGAGCCTTTGTTTGGCTGTCTGTTTGGAAAGGAAGACTGTGAATGTAAAAAGGCTTGTTGTCTTGATGGTAGTCATGCAGGCATGACTCCAGTAGGGAGGACAGCTCATGAGGATATTGTCGACCATCCTGGTGAGACTGACCTACCCAGTGGATGTATACTTCCAAACAGCCACCCTACGGGAAATCTTCAAATGGGTCCTTGTAGTAGTACTGACCACAATTGTAGCAGCTGCAGTTATAAAACAAGTAAAGATCAATTTCAGGGTTGTTCAAATGTGAGCACCAATTCAGTAAACAGTGACAGAGATGGTGCGGAAATTTCTAAGGAAAATATCCGCATTGAGCAACAGAAAGATCCAACTTTAAAGCTCATCTTGCAGTGGAAAAGAAATGGTGAAAAACCTGGCTGGCCTACGGTAGCTCCGTATGACAAAGAGCTGAAGGTTTATTGGCATAAATGGGATCTGATCGAAATTAGGGACGAGATCCTATGCAAGAAACATGTTAGAGATGACGGAACAGGTGATGACTACCTGTATATTATTCCTTTCAGTCTGCGTAAGGAAATTTTTCAACAGCTTCACACATATATAACAGCTGGGCATCTGGGCCGCAGCAAAACATATGAAAAACTTAGACAACGGTTTTATTGGTGCAATATGCACCGTGATGTGTCCTATTGGTGCAGGATCTGCCCAACCTGTGGGTCCAGGAAACTGCCACCAAGACGGGCAAAAGCTCCTATGCAGCAGTATAATGTGGGTTGTCCTATGGAAAGGATCGCACTGGATCTGAGCGGTCCTTACCCTGTATCTAACCGAGGTAATAAATATTTGTTGGTGATCTCTGATTACTTCAGCAAATGGTTAGAGGCTATACCGTTGAAAAATCAAGAGACTACCAGTGTTGCAGAAGCCCTGGTAAACCAGTTCATATCAATACATGGGGTACCATTACAGATCCATACTGATAGAGGCAGTAACTTTGAAGCAAAAGTCTTCCAAGAAGTGTGTAAACTTCTTGGTATTGACAAAACTAGGTCAACTATTAGAAGACCTCAGAGTGACGGAATGGCAGAGCGGGCCAACCGCACCATACAAAATATGATTTCTTCCTACATCTCAGACAATCAAACTGATTGGGACGAACATATACCTTTACTCTTGCTTGCGTACAGGTCATCTGTTCACGAGACCACTGGAGTTTCCCCAGCCAGAATGGTTTTTGGACGGGATCTGACTCTCCCAGTTGACCTGGCATTAGGTAGACCAGTTAGGGAAGAAAAACATTGTGTTACAGATTATGCCTATGAACTGGAGCAAAAGCTTCTTGATATCCATGAATATGCAAGAAAACATCTTAAAATAGCAAGTGACAGTATGAAACGCAAGTATGACGTAAAAGCAAATTGCAATCAGTTTATGGTAGGAGATGCCGTTTGGTATTTTAAACCAAAGCGCAGAAAAGGGTTCAACCCTAAAATACAAATACACTGGAAAGGGCCGTACGTTATTACTGAGCAAATGAATGACGTTCTTTATCGTATTCAAGCCGGTCCGAAGAATAAATCAGAGATAGTACACCATGATTCAATACGCCGCTACTTATGTGAGGATAAACCGACATGGTTTGACCCGACGATAAACTAACACACTATGAAAATTAGTCCAAAGATTTTAGGCTTTGGTAAATAAACTGGTACACATAATCAACGTTAAACCAGCTATTATAAAAATGACTTGATAATCTGTGCCAACCTGATAGTTTTATTTCAGGTTACTTTGTTACCATGAAAATTGTTTGTTGTTATTGCTGTTACCGTTATTGCTGTTACCATTATTCAGTTCTATGGTTATTTGATGATTGTATATGTGAAGATGCTTGCCTGAACCTTATGATGTTGGTAAGTCATGATCGATGTTTGTGGTGCAGAATATTGTCAAGCTTGTGTGGTGGCATGAATTCATTGATTACAGACTGATAAAATGTGAGATTGAATACATACCCTTTGTTGACGGCTGTTCTGACAGGCTCTACTGATGTCATCCGGTCACACCACTGAAAAATATTATGGAAATTACATTTTATAAACCATAAAGAATGGTTTAGCATAGCTCATTACAATAATAAAGATGAAGTGTGTCTCAGTGCTATTATGCACAATGTCTACCACACCAAACGATAACAACGTACCTATACAGCTGAGTCTTCTGTATGCATGTGAGATGGTGACACATAACCACTTCAAATCATCAACCTGATTTGAAATATTTACATGCCAGAGCAGAATCCATTAAAGTCCAACCTGTATTAGGCAAGCACATATGGGATATATAAAAAGTTCTTGTTTAAGATAGGTGGCTTGCTTAATAGAGGTAGCCACTAAGACAGGTTTAACTGTATGCTTAACTTATGTGGCTGATAGTAAAGTAGACCTGATGTCTGCCAAAATAATAAATAAATGCTGATGTTGGTGATTACTTGCACTATTGTGAATGTATGTGGCTTCCTGTCCATTGGTGTAAACTGACAAGATTTAATTGGCATAAGAAAACATGACCGAGACTACAGTTTTTCTGGACTGGTCAAATGACTGAGAACATTAAGATTTATCAAGCCCAACTGGGCCTCATAAAGCAAATGAACAATCAATATGCTGCTTTATAGCTGATCTGTCCGGCAGTTACTAGATATAAGAGGCATTGGCTAACGAAAAACTGCCACGCAAATACTGAGCCCTTGAGATGATGGAATAAAATATTAGTTTTTTTTAACCTTGTACATGCTTGTGTATTTTCAGGGCAACAACTACCAATGCACCATCTGTGGGACACTCTATTTCCCAAAAGAATGGCAGGTGTGCCGCCATCTCCGGGAACACCATACGGGAATCCAGCACCAATGCCAACTATGTGGACAGATATATCTTAGAAACACAATAAGCCATGGATGCAACGCGCGAGCATGCGACTTTGAACCAATGCATGTGGAGTCTGGAGAAAAGGGTGATGCTGCGAGGAAGAGACTAGAGCACTTCGTCACCAACGTAATGGACCTCAAGTGGAGGTATGTTCCAGCAGCACAGGGTGCTGAATCCCCCGCCCCTGTCGTCAGGTCAAGGGTGACCACAGTTGAGAAGAAACGCCCGAATATTGTGAAGTTACCTTCAACGGGACGCCAGCCCAGACTCAACCACAAGACCCATAGACGCGAGGCAAGCAGAACCCCTTGTGAGGCCTCTAAGAAGCCCCGTCTTGAGATGTCTAGGGCAAATTCTCTCATTGACCTCGGGATAGACCCAGAAGTCGAGGTGTCTGCACCTATTTTCTCACCACCAACCAAGATTCTGGAGGGCGACCCAGACTTCGTTCCTTCGTTGGAGGCTTTGGCAGCAGGTGCCAGACCTCCCTCGGAGGACACACCTACTGAATCATCGCAGACAGTAAGCCTGCCCTTGGAGGAAGAGATTACTCTATCCACTGAAATCCTCCAAGGAATTTTAAACAACATGAATGAGCTACATACCCCAGAGGCTCCCGGACAGGCTGTCTCCAACTACACCAGTAGTAAGCAGCAAGCCAAAGAGGACAGTCCACTCAAACAACCTGAAAATAGTGAACCAGAAAAATTAATATCTGATAAAACAGTAACCTATGAAAACTCTAATCAGACAGAAAACAAAGTAGAGAAGATAAACAACAAACAAAAACAACTTGACACTGAAAAGTTACATGAAGAAAATGATAGTGATCAGAATAACACTGAGAGTCAACAGAAAACAAAAGTGAAGAACAATCAACAGGGACAAACTGAAATTGAGACAGTAGGAGAAAAAGTAAATAGTATAGAACATAGTGTAAAGCAAAGTGAAGAAAGTAATGTTGAAGAAGAACAGGATTCAGAAGCAAAGAGATTGAGAAGGGAAAAGCGAAAGGAGGAGAGAAAAAGAAAACGAGAGGAAGGGAGTCAGGATCAAGAAAAAGGGATTATAGAGGAAGGAAACATGGTAGAGGAGAGAGAGATAAGTAAAGAGGAGGTTGAAGAAGAAGCAAAAAGAATGAGAAGGGAGAAAAGAAAACAAAGAAAAGAGGAGAAAAGAAGACAAAAGGAACATTTGAAAATCAAGGACAGGGATGACGAGGAGGAGATAAATGAGGTAGGAGCAGTCCCCTCTGAAGTACATTCAGAGATGAGTTGCCAGACTGCTTCACATATAACAACAACTGTAAATGAAATGCCTACTGGAATGTATCATGATGATTTTGACCCAATTGAAACAGAGGTGGATGTAAGACTGAAAGAGAGGGATCAAAAGGAGGAAGACTTTGAGATGAGAGAAGCCAGCAGAGTAACTCTAGATGTTGGGGGTAGGCACTTTGCTACAAGTAGAAAAACCCTTTTAAAGGACCCCAAATCTCTGTTTAATATAATTTTAAAGCCTGGGAAGAATCACTATTTTATTGACCGGGATGGTGCCCATTTCCGTTATATACTCAATTACTTACGTGAGGACAAAGTAACTGAGATGGCTATTCTTCCAAGAGAAAACAGGTACCTGCTTGAACTAAGAAACGAATGTATCTACTATGGACTCACTGGTCTCCAACACATGGTGGAAGCCAGGTTAAATCTATACAGAGATCTAAACCTGGCCTACTGAGATGTTTGCACTTGTCTTGAGATGTCATATAACTACTAAGATCTGAGATGTCATTCAATATCTATACAGTACCCGGAAGAAGATGTCACAGAGTCAAGATTCCGCGTTGTGAAATTTTCCCGCGTAACCAATAATTATTTCCTTATAATCATTTAATTAATTTTTAATCATTCATCGCGTAAGAAAATTATCCTATGGACTTTGTTGTATACAGTACTCAGGAGCAGATGTAACAGAATCAAGAATCTGCGTAACTCATAATTATTTCTTAATAAGCATCAATTTAAGTTTAATTCATTTATCGTTAAGAGAACCACAACATGGACTTTAGTGAGACAAATCCATTAAATCTAAGTAAATAATTTTAATAAGTCTACAAATATTACGGACATCTCCAAGAAGACTATGGTGGAATTAGTATAAGTTAGCTTAGTAGTTAAGTTTATTACAACTCTGTAAACTATTATTTACAGAGTTTATTATTATCTGTAAACTATAGGCCTCCGTTACCTAAGGAGTAAGAGCGCTGACTCTTAATCTTTAGGTTCTCACGTTGTGGACCTGAGATCGAATCAGGTCACATACACGTGAGATGCCACGTTCTGCAGCGGATGGACAGGTGGTTTTCCCCCGGGGACTCCGGTTTTACCCACCATTGATTAACGATCGGCTCAAAATAATTTAAATGATCTTGTAGGGCCGTAAACCAAAAAAAAAAAAAAATGTAGATTATACCCTGATTTATTAATTTCATGAACACTTTTCATGAAGTTTCTTTTTCATAATTTAGTGAATTTGCTATAATACTAATGAAATTTTCATTCAACTTATTGACATCTCAATCTTAGCTGTCTGTGTGTATGATAAGTTTTATGTCCCAGCAACAAGTTAGGTCATATAGGATGGGAAGTCCTCCTTGTATTTTATTTACCTGCATTTTGCACTCTCATCAGTCTAGTACCAAATCATGTCACCCCAAGTAGATCAGCTGCTAGGTCTGTTTAGGGTCAGCGGCTTAGCCTGTTTACCTGAAAAATAGTTTGGTACTTTATCATTTAAAAAAAGTTAAAGTAAAGCCATTCCATTTTTCTGAATGACTTAATCTTCACAAGTCCATTGAGAATTGAGAGAGTAAGAGAAAGTCTATCACGTTAACTTCCTACTGTTTCAATCACTTAACGTGAATGTTGCATATTAACTATTCCTTGTCTAAGTCGGCATAATTACAATTTTAACTTTTTCACAAATTTCATGATTCAATTGTGCTGAATGGTTATTATTGTACATGTTGACTTTCTATGATATTTATTAGATATGACATGGGTCACTCGTTTACAAGCATTGGAAGACATTTTGATGTTAAACGCACTATTGAGTCACGGCGACTTTCTGTTCGGTGGTTAGCGTTGTCACGTTTGACAATATACTAAATCCTAAAGACAGGACACAAGGTTGCTGTGATATCTTTGACCTGTGTTGCCACATCTCAGGGGAATCATCTAGGTTAGAGGATTCTCTTGTGGTGTCGCAGCATATTTAAAATACACGTTTGTGAGCCATCAAAGTGTTTGTTAAATTGTAGAGTTTCCTGTCTCAACTTACCTATCAGTAACCATTATCACTAATTAGTAACTGTGGTGTCTGATTATATTCATTTCTGCTCACTTTGTGTGAGTAGTGGTTTGTGCTCGCTTTGTGTGAGTAGTGATATCGCCACACTCCGGTTGGGTACACCTCATTATTGGCATATATTGCTCACTTTGAGTGAGTATGGCTCATATCTGGTGAGCACTGCTCATTTGAAATGGTTACAAAAATGAGATATCATTGTAAACGTTTTAGCTGTGTGCCTGTACTCGGGGTGTGTAAATTTGCAACATGCCCTGTTTTACTATTATTGTCATTTTTCTTCTCATCTTTGCAACAGTACTGCTCAGGTGAGCTGATAAGTGATAATTCATACCTTCGAGTCAACAATGTAGGGTCAGAATGAATGTTGTGGTGTATTTGGCTGAATTCTTGTATATATAAGTACACTACAATTTCATATCTTTAGAATGATTATTTAACATGTCTGTATTGATGATCAAACCTGGTGCTGGGTGGGTAGATGATGGCATCTTCTTGTCTTTGATGGCGTGAGTGAAATTTCTGTTCGCGTTTTCCCTTACCTCAAATATACCTGATCAGAACTATGAAAGTTCATCTTTGGCTGTTGTTCCCCCTCAGATGGTACAGTAGATCTTAGAGGATCATCGCGGAGTAGCTGCCATCATATGCACCCACCACCACCTCTTTCAAAGCCGAATTGGATTACCTAAATGTAACAATGTATAAGTTACATGCTACATATATGGAATCACAGTCCCTGCCCATCGGGGCTTCAAGAAATAGATTGGACCGCGTAATGCTTCCAGGTGGAGCTGCAGTCGACCACACAATGAGTACGGATGAACTGCTTAGAGGTTCTAAGCGAGAAAAATAGTGTGAGTCGGACCGGCCATGCATATGAACCTTATTGGTTTCATTGGGCGGTAGGGCTAGAGATGTCATTTCATCTCAATGTCCGGTTAAAGTTCCACAAAACTGGAGGCCATGTCTCCAAGATGACCAATACAGTGTTGTTGGGGACATTAAAAACTTCAAATCAAACAAACAAACTTATAGAATCCTTTCAATTTATGTGAGCATGATATTATCTGAGGATTCAGACAATGTGATTGTTTTTCTTCATGTTATTGATGTATATGAATACTGTGTTTTAATATTGGCCTTTATAGCGATGAAGGTTGCAAATATCTTCCTATCATTGTTTGGTCTACTCACTGTTATCAGTGAGAGCCTTTCTCGGTTCACGTGAGTAACACCCACTTCTTGTGAGATTGCTCAATTAATATGAGCGGTGCATAGTTTGCCACCAGTTCTGCAGTGGAAAGCCAGTAGGTTTCCCTCAGAATTTTCTGTTTTTGTTCATTGTGGGTAAATGACTAGCTCAATGTAACCTAAATAATCTTGAAAAGGCCAGAAAACCTCAGATATAAACAAATTGTATATAAATAATACCGTAATAGTGTATGTTTTCCTACTATATTAGTAGTTCATTGGTAATGTGTTGATGTGCTGGCTAGATTTATTTATCTGGCAGGGTAAGATCATTTTTATGATGCAAACTAGCATTATCTTGCATAGGCATGTGTATCCACAAGATCTTTTAACAGTGCCAGATCCTATAAATTCAAGCAAAGTCTATTCTTGGTACTCCTGTGACAGTTGGTGCTTCACACGGGTGGATTTCAGCTATTTTTGTGTGGATCTTGGTCCAAGAGGTTTGGCACCATTGGACTGAGGTTGGTTAACTGACTACCTTAACTCTTTCACCCCTGAATTTCCGAAATGGGCTCTTCCACTAACATGTACACTTACCTTAAGGACAGCTCTTTATCTAAATTCTGACCAGCAAATGGAGCAGATTCAGAAGATTCGGCTCATTAGGAGCAGGATAATCCGGGTCTGCACTGTTTGCATTAATATGAATTTTAGTCGAAAGGGTTGAAAGAGTTACCCATTACATTCGCCTGATATTATACATAATTATTTAAGTAATATTGCTTGCATTCAGCCTTGCTTGGCACTGCTTGACAATTATTACTACAAAGATCCATGGAATGCTGAGGTGTTTCTGTCTGTAGTGCCTGGAACTGCTGATGTTACCCTGTCAGACTTAAAATGTTTGTTTCACGGTCATTTGAAATGATGATTTGTGTCATCAATGCAATCGTCAAAGAAGATTTATAAATGTTGTACTCGTATTACTCAAATTTATGTGTAAAATGTATGGTACATTGCTGCCATTTGTCTTGTAGAGCAGCATCAATTTCATGAATAATGCTCTCATGATGTGTCGTCCAAACTCGCCATACTCACTCATCACCTACCTGGTCTTGCTGCTGAGAGGTGTAGGTCTTTAGTCTCTAGATAGACACTGGTTCTTCAAAAATCCCATTGTTTCCTAGTCTAGGGGATGTGAACTGCAGAATGCCTTCAAGTATTTACCCAAGCATTGGGATGTGAGTATGGTATGTTTGGAAGACTATATTGCAGTTTTCTTGGAAGAATATGATTGCATTCTATTAATTATCTGATGTTCTGTGTAGCTTTATTGTTGTTGTTAATATATTGGGGAGTTAAAAGTAACAGCTGCAGCCACGTGCCTCAATTTTCAAAATTTAACTTTTAATTACTCACTTAAATGTTTTGTTCTCCCTCTGTATACTTACCGTAGCACTCCACATGGGGTCCATGTCCTGTGGATGGGGGGCTATGTAGCGGAACTGGGCTGCTGCAGTTACTTTTAGTGTTTATTTACGCTGCCGAGTATCGGTACATGTCGGCAGTAAGAAAAGTCGAATCGAGAGCCAACTTTGATCGTCGAATTTACCCACTAAAACCTTTCACTGTACGTCTTCCGATCATGATCGGGAAGATTTACCTTTATATTTTCTAGTTGGATACTTGTCATAAGTTTGCAGGCGTTTATATCGCTTTATTTTGGGTGAATTCTGTCAATTATCGAATCGCAACCATTATTGGTTGCGGTTCGGTAGTTTTCGCGCCCTTCTAACCGAATCGTCCAGAATGGTCCCACAGTCCCGGAATCGTCTTGGCGCAACCATTGCCATCTCGTGAGCTCACGAGATGACGTTGCGACTGTCACGTGACCAAAGACTATATAAACGTCTGCACAGCTTGTTTCCGGGAGACTGCTACAATAGTATTCTCCCGATCACTTGATCAAAATACTGAGAAGATAGCAACCATTGCACAACCATTGCACCATTTAGTTACACCAATTGAGAAGTCAGTTAGACAACCATTGAACTATGCCTGGGAGAAAGTCAACAAACGGACCTAATGAGGTTTCTCTCTCATAATTTCTAGTTGGTTCCCATTGTTGACTATTCTTGTTTTGTTTTGTTAAGTTCAATGGATCTAGGTTGGCACATGATATTTACTCCATCCCTCCTCTAGTGTAGAGATGACTCTAGTGTGGTAGTTTACCATTGAAACCATTGTGGTTTCTCTTTTATTTTGCCACTTCCACACTCTCCTACATGCACAACCATTATACACAACTCCCCCAACCATTGCAACCATTACACACAACCCATTGGTTCACAGCCATACAACCATAATCAGCAACCATTGCAACCATTACACTCAACCATTGACTCACACCCCTTGCACCCTTAACCCATGCTACCAATACACTCCACCATTGCAACCTTTGACTCTCATCCCTTAACCATTGCAACCAATACACTCAACCCTTGCAACCATTGACTCTCAGCCCTTACATCCTTAGCCATTGCAACCATTACTTTTAACGGTTGGTTCACAACCAGTACCCACAACCATTGCAACCATCTCGCTCAACCCCAACCCCCCCTTGCATTCCACCAATGCAACCATTGCACGCAACCATTGGTTATCTTGAAGGCCAGCCAATGTCACGCAACCATTAATCGCAATAGGGGAAACGTACACCATAGTGGAACTCTACCACTGACTCGCAGACTTAACCCATCAACTACCACTTATATAGAGTCATCACACTGGCGGTTGGGAATTCCTGTTCACAAAGATTTGTTCTGCTGATGATAACAGATCCCGGTGCAATTTCTCTGCACTGTATAGTTATTTATATCCATAGTTATATTAAGATTAAGAGTACCTCTAGCCGGCACATCAATTTATATTAGTTCTTTCTTATTTATGAGCAGGAATCTGTTTAGATATCTGTTTAGATTTGAAACTACTAAAACAATAAAATAATCAATTTAACTTGAAAACACGGACTTGTCTCTCTGTCATATTCCACTAGCATTGATGCCAGCCCAGGTCGGACCCACAAATTATGTAACGCCACCTTGTACATCCTGACCTAAATTTGCCTCGGCGAGGTGGTCCCGTTACAATATATACGTTATTAGACTAGTAACTTGTCATTTTATGTGACTCCAGAGTTTACAGAATTGGACACATATCACTTAGTTTGAAGTGTACGTTATCATCTAACAGTTTATTTTTTTGTTGATTATAAAGTCTTGTTCTCTCGGAAACGAATCACCCCAATACTAATTTTTATCACGATAGTGGATCTCATATTTTGCAAACGGTCTACTGTTTCAAAACCAACCTTTTATTTAAACAAATGTTTTCGGCCTCCCGTGTCTGTAGGGAATAAATATACAGGTCACTTTCCTGCTGAAGTGAATGGGGATGCAATTCCCTGATGAAACAGGAGCCACATAATGCCATGAGAAATAGCTGAATAAATCTTTTCACAACCTTTTGACATGAATACCATAATAAAAACATACAACGGATGAAAAAACTTATCGGAATATTGCAGCGGGCAGTTTCGGAGAGACATATTTGAAATTTTGCTTTCGTTTGAGACATTGTCCTAGAGTCATGAAACTTTACTCTTATATTCCAGATGAAGTAGATACTTTCTTGTGTTTCTTGTGTTTCTGCAAATGCAATTACTGCAAGTCTTCTTTCTAAATACATCAACAAAAATTAATTAACATGGCTTTAAGGTTCACTGTCCTCCCCAAGAACATAGATCAGCGGCAAAAACCCATTAGATACACCCAGTTAGACCTAAATTAGCACTACCGTCACATTTCTACATTATCCATTGCAACATGCATGCCATGAAGATACATTTTATAAAATAGAATTGGATAGAACTAGAAATATGTGGACATAGTATGTAATAACTGAAAAAAGGACAGTGCTGCTGACATTTCTATCTTTGTTACTGGGAGCTTAACACTAAATATTTCCACAGGCGACTTACCTGCTCCCACAAAAACTACACATACACAACGTTTCAAGCCTTGCTTGTTTATAGAACCATCCTAGCTCAACAAGTTAATGAGAAAAATCCACATGTTGACCTGCTCGTTTTCCAGTTAGTCAACCATGTTTGTTTACCGACTAGGGGAGTAAATACAACCAACAAAGGGGGGTGACAATATTAAATCAGCAACAATTTCTTTGAGCTTGCAGATATATTTATAAAACATGCATAATTTTAGTCCCGTACACCTGTCATTTTCTCACAATGAAATAAAACCTGAGATATATATTCAATAGAAGCAGGTCTGGTATTTAGAGAGCAACTCAAAACTCGGTCCAAAAGGAATAAAACACGGCACCTCCCAGTATCTAGTGCAATGCTACCAAAAACCGAACCCTAATTTTCTTTATGACGTATGCAAAGAATTGCCAAATAGAAATTAGATCGTATCTGATAATTTACTGATGCATAAAAACGTTCAGTCACAAAGAATATTTTAAGTTTGCGAAAAAGTTATCGCTTCAAGATTCAACTATGAATGCAGAGCAAACCGTATGTTTTTGAAAATGCAAAGTTTACCTCTTTCTTGAATGGAACCTAGACACTGGCTTGCATCAGTATTTCCTCTCCAATGTCTTTGGAACAATTGTATCCTAAAATGCACAGATATATGCCTAAAAAGCACCAATACTCATTTTTATGGCTATTTTCTGTGGCAGTAGGGTAAAAGCCTTCCACATATAGAACAATCATCCCTTCATCCGGTATTATTTTGCCAATAAATTTGTTCAAATGTATCTTTCAAAATTACATTTCGTTTTCGTTCCCGAGATAACGCGAGATCTGTCCTTTTAAACCCTTCCTATCTCGTGTTACTACCATGCTACATTTGTACGTGTATCATCCTGCGCTGGTGGGCCGCACACTGTACGGAAGATAACCTCATCTGTGTCTAACATATGTGTTTGTACTGTGTATGTGTCACTTTTTCATGCTCCATCACTCTGCACATAAAAGAATGAAAGATGCATTATATATACGTTATTAGACTAGTAACTTGTCATTTTGTGTGACTCCAGAGTTAATGGAATTGTACAATTATCACTTAGTTTTGAAGTGTACGTTATCATCTAACAGTTAATTTCTTTAGTAGTTTATAAAATCTTGTTATTTCGGAAACGAATCACCTCAATTCTAATTTTTTATCACAATCGTGGATCTCATATTTTGCAAGTGATCTCCTGTTTTCCAAACCAACCTTTTATTTAAACAAAAGGTTTCGGCCTCCCTTGTCTGTAGTGAATAAAATATACAGGTCGCCTTCGTTCTTTCGTGAATGGGGATGAAATTCCCCGTTGAAACACGAGCCACTTAATGTCAGGAGATATTGCTGGATATATATATGTTCACATTCTTCAGACATGAATACAATAAATAAGAACATATAACGGATGAGAAAACTTATCGGGACATTGCAGCGGGCTGTTTTGGAGAGACATTTTTTAAGATTTGCTTTGGTTTGTGACATAGCCCTAGTGCCATGAAACCTTACTCTTACATTCCAGATGAAGTAGATTCTTTCTTGTGTTTCTGCAAATAGAATTACTGCAAGTCTTCTTTATAAACATATCAATAAAAATATTTAAATGGCTTTAAAGTACACACCCTGCAAAGAACTTAGATCAGAGGTAAAAACTCATAGAATACACCCAGTTAGACCTAAATTCGCACTAACATCACATTTTTGCATTATCCATGGCAAAATACATGCCATGAAGATACATTTTATGAAACAGAATTGGATAGAACTATAAATGTGTTGAAATAGTATGTAATGACTGAAAACATGACAGTGCTGTTGACAATTTTACCTTTGCTATTGGCAGCTTAACAATAAATATTTCCATAGGCGACTTAGGAGGCCTTCATCCGGACTGAACAAATTATTTGTCTAAATCGCGACGGAAGTAAGGGCGAGGATTGTGGCCACGTAAAATCGATTTAAGCCCCCCAGTGGAAATCTTCCACTGACCGTTCCAAGGCGGCTCTTCTGTGGCGATTTATTTATGTTGTTGTTTGTTACTTACTGTGTGTATCACTTGTGTCTTTTAATTTTGGATGGCCATATTGCCATTTTGTGGGAAAGTAACTGTCCATATGGCCTTCCTTTGTTTAGGTTTCCATTATGGTCTGGTCGCTTAATGTTTGTATTTCTTTCCCTTTGGTGTCTTTTATGGATGGAGTAAGTTAATTGTATCAATTCCTGATCTTTGTTTTACTTCTACTTTACCTGCGCCCACAAAATCTACACAAACAAAACTTTTCAAACCTCGCTTGTTTATAGAACCATCCTAGTCCAATAAGTTATTGAGAAAAAAATCCACATCTTGGACTGCTCCTTTTCATGTTACTGTCAACCATGTTTGTTTAAAAAATAGAACAGGGTAAATACAAATCAACATTTTTAAAGGAGGGTGACCATATCAAATCAGCAACAATTTCTATGGGCTTGCAGATATATTTATAAAACATACATCATTTTAGTCCCTTACACCTGTCATTTTCTTACATTGAAATGAAACATGGGATATATATCCAATGGAATCAGGTCTGGTATTCAGAACGCAACTAAACGTTCGGTCCAAAATTGAATAAAATATACAGGTCACTTTCCTGCTGTACTGAATGGGGATGAAATTCCCTGTTGAAACAGGAGCCACTTAATTCCATGAGAACTAGCTGAATATATCTGTTAACAACGTTTTGACATGAATACAATAATTAAAACATATAACGGATGAGAAAACTTATCGGGATATTGCAGCGGGCTATTTCAGAGAGACAAATTTTAAGTTTTTCTTTGGTTTGAGACATTGTCCTAGAGCCAAGAAACCTTACTCTTATATTCCAGATGAAATAGATTCTTTCTTGTGTTTCTGCAATTGCAATTACTTCAAATCTTCTTGCTGAACACATCAATCAAAATTTTTACATGGCTTTAAGGTACACCCTCCTCCCAAGAACATAGATCAGAGGCAAAAACATATCAAATACACCCAGTTAGACCTGAATTAGCACTACCATCGCATTTCTACATTATCCATTGCAAAATGCATGCCATGAAGAGACATTTTATAAAACAGAATTGGATAGAACTATCTAATTTATATGGCTTTAAGGTACACTGTCCTCCCCGAGAACATAGATCAGAGGCAAAAACTCATTAGATACACCCAGTTAGACCTTAATTAGCACTACCATCACATTTCTACATTATCCATTGCAAAATGCATGCCATGAAGATACATTTTATAGAATAGAATTGGATAGAACTAGAAATGTGTGGAAATAGTATGTAATAACTGAAAAAAGGACAGTGCTGCTGACACTTCTATCTTTGCTACTGGGAGCTAACACTAAATATTTCCATAGGCGACTTACCTGCGCCCACAAACACTACACATGCAAAACTTTTCAAACCTTGCTTGTTTATAGAACCATCCTACCCCAACAAGTTAATGAGAAAAATCCACATATTGATCTGCTCCTTTTCAGGTTACAGTCAACCATGTTTGTTTACCGACTAGAACGGAGTAAATACAAAGCAACATTATTAAAGGTGGCCTGGTCATATTAAATCAATAACAAATTCTTTGAGCTTGCAGATATATTTATTAAACATGCATCATTTAAGTCCCGTACACCTGCCATTTTCTCACAGGTCTGGAATTTACAACGCACCAAAAGGTCGGTCCAAAGGTGATAAAATCCGGCATCTCCCAGAATCTAGTGCAATGCTACCAAAACCGAAACCTAATTTTCTTTATGAGGTATGAAAAGATTTGCCAAATAGAAATTAGGTCATATCAGATAATTTAATCATGCATAATAAAAGTTCAGTTACAAAGAATATTTTAAGTTTACGAAAAAGTTATCGCTTACAGATTCAAATTTGAATGCAGAGCAGACCGGATGTTTTTGAAAATGCAAAAGTTTACCTCTTTCTGGAATGGAACACAGACACTGGCTTACATCAGTATTTCCTCTCCATGTCTTTGGAACAATTCTATCCTAAAATGCACAGATATATGCGTAAATAGCACCACTACTCATTTTTATGGCTATTTTCAGTGGCAGTTGGGTAAAAGCCTCCAAAATACAGAACAATCGTCCGTTCATCCGGTATTATTTTGCCAATAAATTTGTTCAAATGTATCTTTCAAAATTACATATTTTTTTTCATTACAAAATTCATTACGCGAGATCTATCCTTTTAAACCTTTCCTATCTCATGCTACTACCATGCTACATTTCTACGTGGGCCGCAGGTTGGACGAAAGATAACCTCATCTGTGTCTAATATATGTGTTTGTACTGTGTATGTGTCATTTTTTATGCTCCATCACTCTGCACATCAAAGAATGAAAGATACATTATATATACGTTATTAGACTAGTAACTTGTCATTTCATGTGATGTGACTCTAGTGTTTACAGAATTGGACACTTATCACTTAATTTTGAAGTGTACGTTATCATCTAACAGTTTATTTCTTTAGTAGTTGATAACATCTTGTTCTTTCGGAAACGAATCACCTCTATACTATGTTTTATCACGATCGTGGATCTCATATTTTACAAGGATCTCCTGTTTTCCAAACCAACCTTTTATTTAAACAAACGTTTTCGGCCTCCCGTGTCTGTAGGGAATAAATATACATGTCACTTTCCTGCTGTAGTGAATGGGAATGAAATTCCCTGTTGAAACAGGAGCCAAATAATGCCATTAGAAATAGCTGAATATATCTGTTCACAACCTTTTGACATGAATACAATAATTAAAACATATAACGGATGAGAAAGCCTATCGGGATATTGCAGCGGGCTGTTTCGGAGAGACAACTTTTAAGTTTGCTGTTTCGGAGAGACAACTTTTAAGTTTTGCTTTGGTTTGTGACATTGTCCTAGAGCCATGAAACTTTACTCTTATATGTCTTGTATTTCTTGTGTTTCTGCAAATGCAATTACTGCAAGTCTACTTTATAAACACATCAATTAAAAATAATTTACATGGCTTTAAGATACACCCCGTCCCAAGAACATAGATCAGAGGCAAAAACTCATCAAATACACCCAGTGAGACCTAAATTCGCACTACCATTACATTTCTACATTTTCCATTGCAAAGTGCATGTCATGAAGATGCATTTTATAAAACAGAATTGGAAAGAACTAAAAATGTGTGGAAATAGTATGTAATGACTGAAAAAAGGACAGTGCTGCTGACATTTCTATCTTTGTTACTGGGAGCTTAACACTGAATATTTCCATAGACGACTTACCTGCGCCTACATAAACTACACATACAAAACGTTTCAAAGTAGAAGAAAAACAAAGATCAGGAATTAAACCTTTTTCTAGAACCACCCTAGCCCAACAAGTTAATTAAAAAAATCCACATGTTGAGCTGCTCCTTTTCAAGTTACAGTCAATCGTGTTTGTTTACCGAGTTGAACGAAGTAAATAAAAAGATTTTTCAAGGAGGGATGATCATATAAAATCTGCAATTATTTCTTTGAGCTTGCAGATATATTTATAAAACATGCATCATTTTAATCCCTTACACCTGTCATTTTCTCACATTGAAATAAAACATGGGATATATATCCAATGGAAGCAGATCTGGTATTTAGAACGCAACTAAACGCTCGGACCTTAAGTGATAAAACCCGGCACCTCCCAGTATCAAGTGCAATGCTACCAACACCGAACCTTTTTTTCTTTATGACGTATTAAAAGAATTACCATATAGAAATTTAGGTCATATATGATAATTTACTCGTGCATAATAAAAGTTCAGTTACAGAGAATATTTTAAGTTTGCGAAAAAGTTATCGCTTCGAGATTCAACTATGAAAGCCGAGTAAACCATATGTTTTTGAGAAGTGCACAGTTTACCTCTTTCTGGAATGGAACCCTGACATCGGCTTGCATCGGTATTTCCTCTCCTATGCATGTGGAACAATTCTATCCTAAAATGAATAGAATTATCCTTAAATAGCACCAATACTCATTTCTGTGGCTATTTTCTGTGGCAGTTGGGTAAAGGCCTCCAACATACAGGACAATCGTCCATTCAATCGGTATTATTTTTGTGAATAAATTTGTTCAAATTCATTTCACAAAATTAAATTTCTTTTTTATTACAAAATTCATTACGCAAGATCTATCCTTTTAAACATTTCCTATCTTAAGTTACTACCATGCTACATTTGTACGCGTATCATCCTGCGCTGTTGGGCCGCACACTGGACGGAAGATAACCTCATCTGTGTCTAACATATATATTTGTACTGTGTATGTGTCCCTTTTTCATGCTCCATCACTCTGCACATAAAAGAATGAAAGATGCATTATATATACGTTATTAGACTAGTAACTTGTCATTTCATGTGACTCCAGAGTTTACAGAATTGGACACTTATTACTTAGTTTGAAGTGTACATTATCATCTAACAGTTTATTTCTATAGTAGTTTATAAAATCTTGTTCTTTCGGAAACGAATCACCTCAATACTATTTTTTATCACGATAGTGGATATCATATTTTGCAAAGGATCTCTCTGCACATATAAGAATGAAAGATGCATTATATATACGTTATTAGACTAGTAACTTGTCATTTCATGTGACTCTAGAGTTTACAGAATTTGACACTTTCCACTTAGAAGTGTACGGTATCATCTAAAAGTTTATTTATAGTAGTTTATAAAATCTTGTTCTTTCGGAAAAGAATCACCTCAATACTATTTTGTATCACGATCGTGGATCTAATATTTTGCAAAGGATCTCATGTTTTTCAAATCAACCTTTTATTTAAACAAACATTTTCGGCATCACGTGTCGGTAGGGAATAAATATACAGGTCACTCTCCTGCTTTAGTGAATCGGGATGAAGTTCCCTGTTGAAACAGGACCATTTAAGGCCATGAGAAATAGCTGGATATATCTGTTAACAACCTTTTGACATGAATACAATAATCAAAACATATAACGGATGAGAAAACGTATCGGGATATTGCAGCGGGCTGTTTCGGAGAGACAAATATAACGTTTTGCATTGGTTTGAGACATTTTCCTAGAGCCATGAAACCTAACTCTTATTTTCCAGATGAAGTAGATTCTTTCTTGTGTTTCTTGTGTTGCTGCAAATGCAATTACTGCAAGTCTTCTTTCGAAACACATCAATCAAATTTAATGTTCATGGCTTTAAGGAACACCCCTCCAAAGAACATAGATCAGAGGAAAAAAACTCATCAAATGCACCCAGTTAGACCTAAATTAGCACTACCATCACATTTCTACATTATCCATTGCAAAATGCCTTCCATGATGATACATTTTATAAAACAGAATTGGATAGAACTACAAATGTGTGGAAATAGTATGTAATGAATTGCCAAATAGAAATTAGGTCATATCTGATAATTTACTCCTGCATAATAAAAATTCAGTCACAAAGAATCTTTGAAGTTTGCGAAAAAGTTATCGCTTTCAGATTCAACTATGAATGCCGAGCAAACCATATGTATTCGAAAAGTGCAATGTTTAACTCTTTCTGGAATGGAACCCAGACACCGGCTTGCATCAGTATTTCCTCTCCAATGTCTTTGGAACAATTCTTCCTTAAAATGCACAGAATTATGCATAAATAGCAATATTATTCATTTTTATGACTATTTTCTGTTGCAGTTGTGTAAACCCTCCAACATACAGGACAATCGTCCGTTCAACCGGTATCATTTTGTGAATAAATTTGTTCAAATGCACCTTTCAAAATTACATTTCTTTTTTATTAAAATTATATTACGCGAGATCTATCCTTTTAAACCTTTCCTATCTTATGTTACTTCCATGCTACATTTGTTCGTGTATCATCCTGCGCTAGTGGGCCGCACACTGGACGCAAGATAACCTCATGTGTGTCTAACATATGTGTTTGTACTGTGTTTATGTCACTTTTTAATGCTCCATTACTCTTCACATCATAGAATGAAAGCTGCATTTCATATACGTTATTAGATTATTAACTTGTCATTTCATGTGACTCCAGAGTTTACGGAATTGGACACTTATCACTTAGTTTGGAAGTGGTGTCATCTAACAGTTTATTTCTTTAGTGGTTTATAAAATCTTGTTCTTTCGGAAACGAATCACCCCAATACTATTTTTATCACAATCGTGGATATCATATTTTGCAAAGGATCTCCTGTTTTCCAAACAAACCTTTTATTTAAACAAACGTATTCGGCCTCCCGTGTCTGTAGGGAATAACATATACAGGTCACTTTCATTCTCTAGTGAATGGGGATGAAATTCCCTGTTGGAACAGGAGCCAATTAATGCCATGAGAAGTAGCTACATATATCATTTCACATCCTTTTGACATGAATACAATAATTGAAACATATAACGGATGAGAAAACTTATCGGGATATTGCAGCTGTTTGATTCGGAGAGACACATTTTAAGTTTTGCTTTGGTTTGAGACATTGTCATAGAGCCATTAAACCTTAATCCTATATTCCAGATGAAGCAGATTCTTTCTTGTGTTTCTTGTGTTTCTGCAAATGCAATTACTGCAAGTCTTCTTTCTAAACATATCAATAAAAATCAATGCACATGGCTTTAAGGTACACCCCCTCCCAAGAACATAGATCAGAGGCAAGAACTCATCAAATACACCCAGTTAGACCTACATTCGCACTCCCATTACATTTCTACATTATCCATTGCAAAGTGCATGCCATGAAGTTACATTTTATAAAACAGAATTGGATAGAACTACAAATGTGTGGAAATAGTATGTAATGACTGAAAAATGGACAGTGCTGTTGACATTTCTATCTTTGTTACTGGGAGCTTAACACTAAATATTTCCATAGGCGACTTACCTGCGCCCACAAAAACTACACATACAAAACATTTCAAAGCAATAATTTCTTTGAGCTTGCAGATATACTTATAAAACATGTATCATTTTAATCCCTTACACATGTCATTTTCTCACATTGAAATAAAACATGGGATATATATCCCATGGAAGCAAGTCTGGTATATGGAACGCAACTAAAAGCTCGGACCAAAAGTGATTAAACCCGGCACCTTCCAGTATCAAGTGCAATGCTACCAATACCGAACCCTTTTTTTTCTTTATGACGTATTAAAAGAATTGCCAAATAGAAATTTAGGTCAAATATGATAATTTACTCATGCATAATAATAGTTCAGTTACAGAGAATATAATAAGTTTGCGAAAAAGTTTCAAGATTCAACTATGAAAGCCGAGCAAACCATATGTTTTTGAGAAGTGCAAAGTTTACCTCTTTCTGGAATGGAACCCTGACACCGGCTTGCATCAGTATTTTCTCTCCAATGCATTTGGAACAATTCTATCCTAAAATGCACAGCCATGCATAATCCCTTACACATGTCATTTTCTCACATTGAAATAAAACATGGGATATATATCCCATGGAAGCAAGTCTGGTATATGGAACGCAACTAAAAGCTCGGACCAAAAGTGATTTAACCCGGCACCTTCCAGTATCAAGTGCAAAGCTACCAATACCGAACCCTTTTTTTTCTTTATGACGTATTAAAAGAATTGCCAAATAGAAATTTAGGTCAAATATGATAATTTACTCATGCATAATAATAGTTCAGTTACAGAGAATATTATAAGTTTGCGAAAAAGTTTCAAGATTCAACTATGAAAGCCGAGCAAACCATATGTTTTTGAGAAGTGCAAAGTTTACCTCTTTCTGGAATGGAACCCTGACACCGGCTTGCATCAGTATTTCCTCTCCAATGCATTTGGAACAATTCTATCCTAAAATGCACAGAATTATGCTTAAATAGCACCGATACTCATTTTTATGGCTATTTTCTGTGGTAGTTGGGTAAAGGCCTCCAACATACAGAACAATCATCCGTTCAACCGGTATTATTTTGTGAATAAATTTGTTCAAATTCATTTTACCAAATTACATTTCTTTTTTATTGCAAAATTCATTACGCGAGATCTATCCTTTTAAACATTTCCTATCTTAAGTTACTACTATGCTACATTTGTACGTGTATCATGCTGCGCTGTTGGGCCGCACACTGGACGGAAGATAACCTCATCTGTGTCTAACATAAATATTTGTGCTGTGTATTTGTCACTTTTCATGCTCCATCACTTTGCAAATAAAAGAATGAAAGATGCATTATATATACGTTATTAGACTAGTAACTTGTCATTTTACAGAATTGGACACTTATCACTTAGTTTGAAGTGTACGTTATTATCTAACAGTTTATTTCTTTAGTAGTTTATAAAATCTTTTTCTTTCGGAAACGAATCACCTCAATACTATTTTTATCACGATAGTGGATCTCATATTTTGCAAAGGATCTCCTGTTTTCCAAACCAACCTTTTATTTAAACAATCATTTTCGGCCTCCCGTGTCTGTAGTGAATAAATATACAGGTCACTTTCCTGCTGTAGTGAATGGGGAGGAGATTCCCTGTTGAAACAGGAGCCAATTAATGCCATGAGAAATAGCTGGATATATCTGTTCACAACCTTTTCACATGAATACAATAATTAAAACATATAACGGATGAGAATACTTATAGGGGTATTGCAGCGGGCTGTTTCGGAGAGACAATTCTTAAGATTTGCTTTGGTTTGTTACATAGTCCTAGTGCCATGAAACCTTACTCTTATATTCCAGGAAGTAGATTCTGTCGTCTGTTTCTGCAAATAGAACTACTGCAAGTCTTCTTTCTAAACATATCAATAAAATATTTAAATGGCTTTACAGTACACCCCCTCCAAAGAACTTAGATCAGAGGCAAAAAACCCATAGAATACACCCAGTTGGACCTAAATTCGCATTACCATCACATTTTTGCATTATCCGTGGCAAAATACATGCCATGAAGGTACATTATATGAAAAAGATTTGGATAAAACTACAAATGTTTGGAAATAGTATGTTATGACTGAAAACAGGACAGTGCTGTTGACATTTCTACCTTTGCTATTGGGAGCTTAACCATAAATATTTCCATAGGCGACTTACCTGCGCCCACAAAATCTACACAAACAAAGCTTTTCAAACCGTGCTTGTTTATAGAACCATCCTAGCCGAACATGTTATTGAGAAAAAATCCACCTGTTGATCTGCTTCTTTTCAACCATGTTTGTTTACCGACTAGAAAGTAGTAAATACAAACCAACATTTTTAAAGGAGGGTGACAGTATAAAAACAGCTACAATTTCTATGGGCTTGCAGATATATTTATGCCCCCGCCTATTCGAAGAATAGCGGAAGGGCATTAAGTTTTACCCCTGTCCGTCCGTTCGTCCGTCCGTTCGTCCGTCCCGACATCGTGTCCGGGCCATAACTCCTAAACCGTATGGAATATATTCATGAAACCTCACAGGTGCATTCATCACACTGAGACGATGTGTACTGAACAAGGAAGACAACTCCTGCCTGTTTAGTTTTTGAATTATCTGCCCTTGACTTACATCCATATATAGTCAAATGGTATGTCGTGTCCGGGCCATAACTCCAAAACCGTTTGGAATATATTCATGAAACTTCACAGGTGCATTCATCACACTTAGACGATGTGTCATGAATAAGGAAGACAACTCTTGCATTTTTGGTTTTGAATTATCTGCCCTTGACTTAGTACCATATAGTAAACCGTGTCCGGGCCATAACTCCTAAACCGTATGGAATATATTCACGAAACTTCACATGTGCATTCATCACACTGAGATGATGTGTCATGAACAAGGAAGACAATTCTTGCATTTTTGGGTTTTGAATTATCTGCCCTTGACTTAGTACCATATAGTAAACCGTGTCCGGGCCATAACTCCTCAACCGTATGGAATATATTCACGAAACTTCACATGTGCATTCATCACGCTGAGACGATGTGTCATGAACAAGGCAGACAACTCTTGCATTTTTGATTTTTGAATTATCTGCCCTTGACTTAGTACCTTATAGTAAACTGTGTCCGGGCCATAACTCCTAAACCGTAAGGATTATAATCATGAAACTTCACAGGTACGTCCATCATACTTGGACGATGTGTCATGAACAAGGAAGACAACTCCTGCATGTTTAGTTTTTGAATTATCTGCCCTTGACTTACATCCATATATAGTCAAATGGTATGTCGTGTCCGGGCCATAAGTCCTAAACCGTATGGAATATATTCATGAAACCTCACAGGTGCATTCATCACACTTAGACGATGTGTCATGAACAAGGAAGACAACTCTTGCATTTTTTGGTTTTTGAATTATCTGCCCTTGACTTAGAACCATATAGTAAACCGTGTCCGGGCCAAAACTCCTAAACTGTATGGAATATATTCATGAATCTTCACAGGTGCATTTATCACACACTGAGACGATGTGTCATGAACAAGGAAGACAACTCTTGCATTTTTGGTTTTTGGATTATCTGCCCTTGCTGCATATATTTTATGATTGATTTGAAGTACATTTGAAATATTTTTATGAATGGCATTTGACGGGGGCATCCGTGTCCTATGGACACTTTTTCTAGTTTAAAACATGCATCATTTTAGTCCCTTACACCAGCCGTTTTCTTACATTGGAATAAAACATGAGATATATAGCCAATGGAAGCAGGTCTGGTATTTAGAACGCAACTAAAACCTCGGTCCAAAGGTGATAAAACCGTGCACCTCCCAGTATCTAGTGCAATGCTGCCAATACCAAACCCTCATTTTCTTTATGACGTATCAAAAGAATTGCCAAATAGAAATTGAGGTCATATCTGATAATTTACTCATGCATAATACAAGTTCAGTCACAAAGAATCTTTTAAGTTTGCGAAAAAGTTATCACTTTCAGATTCAACTATGAATGCCGAGCAAACCATATGTTTTCGAAAAGTGCAAAGTTAACCTCTTCTTGGAATGTATTTCCTCTCCAATGTCTTTGGAACAATTCTATCCTAAAATGCACAGAAGTGTGCCTTAATAGCACCAACACTTATTGGTATGGCTATTTTCTGTGGCAGTTGGGTAAAAGCCTCCAACATACAGAACAATAGTCCGTTCATCCGGTATTAGTTTGTAAATAAATTTGTTCAAATGTATCTTACAAAATTACATTACTTTTTCATTCCAAAATTCATTACGCGAGATCTTTCCTTTTAAACCTTTCCTTTCCCATGTTATTACCATGCTACATTGAGCTGGTGGGCCGCACACTGGACAGAAAATAACCTCATCGGTGTCTAACATATGTGTTTGTTCTGTGTATTTGTCACTTTTTCATGCTCCATCACTCTACAGATCAAAGAATGAAAGATGCATTTTTATACGTTATTAGAATAGTAACATGTCATTATATGTGACTCCAGAAGTTACAGAATTTGACCCTTATCACTAATGTTTTGAAGTGTATATTATCGCCTGACAGTTTATTTTTTTAGTAGTTTATAAAATCTTGTTCTTTCGGAAAAAAATCACCTCAATACTATTTTTATCACAATCGTGAAGCTCATATTTTGCAAAGAATCTCCTGTTTTCCAAACCAACCTTTCATTTAAACACACGTATTCGACCTCCTTGTCTGTAGGGAATAAAATATACAGGTCACCTTCCTTCTGTAGTGAATGGGGATAAAATTCACTGTTCAAACAGGAGCCACCTAATGCCATGAGAAATAGCTTAATATATCTGTTCACATCCTTCTGGCATGAATACAATAAATTACACGGATGAGAAAACTTATCGGGATATTGCAGCGGGCTGTTTCGGAGAGACAAATTTTAAGATTTCATTTGGTCCTAGTGCCATGAAACCTTACTCTTATATCCCAGATGAAGTAGATTCTTTCTTGTGTTTCTGCAAATACAATTATTGCAAGTCTCCTTTCTAAACATATCAATAAAATGATTTAAATGGCTTTGAAGTACACCCCCTCCCAAGAACATTGATCAGAGGCAAAAACTCATAGAATACACCCAGACAGACCTATATTCGCACTACCATCACATTTTAAAATTGTCTATGGCAAAATACATGCTATGAAGATACATTTTATGAAACAAAATTTAATTGAGCTACAAATGTGTAGAAATAGTATTTAATGACTGAAAACTGGACAGTGCTGTTGACATTCTACCTATGGTATTGGGGGCTGAACACAAAATATTTCCAAAGACGACTTACCTGCGCCCACAAAATCTACACAAACAAATCTTTTCAAATCTTGCTTGTTTATAGAACCATACTAGCCCAAGAAGATAATGAGAAAAAATCCACATGTTGAGCTGCTCTTGTTCTCGTTACAGTCAACAATGTTTGTTTACCGACTAGAACGGAGTAAATACAAATCAACATTTTAAAGGAGGTGTGATCATATAAAATCAGCAACAATTTCTATGGGCTTGCAGATATATTTATAAAACATACATCATTTTCTTCCCTCACGTCTGTCATTTCCTCATATTAAAATAAAACATGGGATATATTTCCAATGGAAGCAGGGCTGGTATTTAGAACACAAATAAAAGCTCGGTCCGAAAGTGATAAAACCCGACACCTCCCAGTATCTAGTGCAATGCTACCAATACCGAACCCTTATTTTCTTTATGACGTATCAAAAGAATTGCCAAATAGAAATTTAGGTCACACCTGATAATTTACTCATGCATAATTTGCGAAAAGGCTATCACTTTCAGATTCAACTATGAATGCCGAGCAAACCATACGTTTTCGAAAAGGGCAAAACTTACCTCTTTCTGAAATGGAGCCCAGACACCGGCTTGCATCAGTTTTTCCTCTCCAATGTCTTTGGAACAATTCTATCCTAAAATGCACAAAATTATACCGAAATAGCACCATTACTCATTTTTATGGCTATTTTCTTTGGCAGTTGGTACAAACCTCCAACATACAGAACAATCGTCCGCTCAACCGGTTTTATTTTGTGAATAAATTTGTTCAGATGCATCTTACAAAATTACATTTTTTTTTTAACAAAATTTATTACGCGAGATCTCTCCTTTTAAACATTTCCCATCTCATGTTACTACCATGCTGCATTTGTTCGCCTATCATCCTGCGCTGGTGGGCCGCACACTGGACGGAAGATAACCTCTTCAGTGTCGAACATATATGTTGGTACTGTATATGTGTCACTTTTTTATGCTCCATCACTCTGCATATCAAAGAATGAAAGATGCATTTAATATATACGTTATTTGATTAGTTACTTGTCATTTCATGTGCCTCCAGAGGTTACAGAATTGGACACGTATCACTCAGTTTTGAAGTGTACGTTCTCATCTAACAGTTTATTTCTATAGTAATTGATAAAATCTTCTTCTTTCGGAAACGAATCACCTCAATATTATTTTTATCACAATGGTGGATCTCATATTTTGCAAAGGATCTCCTGTTTTCCGAACCAACCTTTTGTTTAAACAAACGTTTTCGGCCTCCCTCGTCTGTAGGGAATAAAATATACAGGTCACTTTCCTTCTGTAGTGAATGGGGATGAAATTCCCTGTTGAAACAGCAGCCACTTAATGCCATGAGAAATAGCTGAATAGATCTGCTCAGATTATTTTGACATGAATACAATAAATAAGAACATATAACGGATGAAATAACTTATCGGGATATTGCAGCGGGCTGTTTCGGAGAGACAATTTTTAAGTTTTGCTTTGGTTTGAGACATAGTCCTAGACTCATGAAACCTTACTCTTATATTCCACATGAAGTACATGTAGATTCTTTCTTGTGTTTCTTGTGTTTCTGCAAATGCAATTACTGCAAGTCTTCTTTCTAAACACATCCATAAAATCAATTTACATGGCTTTAAGGTACACCCCCTCCCAAAAGCATAGATCAGAGACTAAAACTCATCAAATACACCCAGTATTAGAACGCAACTAAAAGCTCGGTCCGAAAGTAATAAAACCCGGCACCCCCAAGTATCTAGTGCAATGCTACCAATACCGAATCCTTATTTTCTTTATGCCGTACCAAAAGATTTACCAAATAGAAATTTAGGTCATATCTGATAATTTACTCATGCATAATAAAAGTTCAGTCACGAAGAATCTTTTAAGTTTGCGAAAAACTTATCGCTTCCAGATTCAACGAAAAACTTATCGCTTCCAGATTCAACTATGTGTATCATCCTGCGCTGGTGGGCCGCACACTGGATGGAAGATAACCTCATCTGTGTCTTACATATGTGTTTTACTGTGTGTGTGCCACCTTTTCATGCTCCATCACTCGGCACATAAAAGAATGAAAGATGCATTTTATATACGTTATCTGATTAGTAACTTTTCATTTTATGTGACTCCAGAGTTCACATAATCGGACACTTATCACTTAGTTTTGAAGTGTACGTTCTCATCTAATAGTTTATTTCATTAGTAGTTTATAAAATCTTGTTCTTTCGGAACCGAATCACCTCAATACTAATTTTTATCACAATCGTGGATCTCATATTTTGCAAATGATCTCCTGCTTTTCAAACCAACCATTCATTTAAACAAGCGTTTGCGGCCTCCCTTGTCTGTAGGGAATAAAATATACAGGTCACCTTCCTTCTGTAGTGAATGGGGATGAAATTCCCTGTTGTAACAGGAGCCAGTTAATGCCATGAGAAATAGCTGAATATATCTGTTCTCATCCTTCTGACATGAATACAATACATTAGAACATATAACGAATGAGAAAACTTATCGGGATATTGCAGCGGGCTATTTCGGAGAGAAAATTTTTAAGATTTGCTTTAGATTGAGACATATTCCTAGTCCTAATGTAAGAAAATAACATTTTTGAGGATATTTTGACGAAATAAATGCCAAGAAAATGTTTATAAATGCCTTAATACCACGATAATTAGCTGAATATATGTGTTCACGTCCTTTTGACATGAATACAACAAATTAGAACATATGGCGGATGAGAAATCGTATCGGGATATTGCAGCAGGCTGTTTAAGTTTTGCTTTGGTTTGAGACATAGTCCTAGTGCCATGAAACCTTACTCTCATATTCCAGATGAAGTAGATTCTTTCTTGTGTTTCTGCAAATACAATTACTGCACCTCTTCTTTCTAAACACATCAATAAAATCTGATTTACATGCCTTTAAAATACACCCCTACCAAGATCAGAGGCAAAAACTCATTAAACACACCCAGTTAGACCTAAATTATGACTAACATCACATTTTTACATTATCCATGGCAAAATACATGCCATGGAGATACATTTTATGAAACAGAATTGGATAGAACTACAAATATGTGGAAATAGTATGTAATGACTGAAAACAAGACAATGCTGCTGACATTTCTACCTTTGCTATTAGGAGCTTACCACTACATATTTCCATAGGCGACTTACATGCACCCACAAAAAGTACACATACAAAATTTTTATGGCTATTTTCACACCTACACCCCCTATTTAAAGTAAAATGGTATTTTTGATGATATTTTGAAGACAAAACTGCCAAGATAAATTATAAATGCCTTAATGCCATGAAATATATCTGAATACATCTGTTCGAATCCTTTTGATATGAATACAATAAATTAGAACATATAACGGATGAGAAAACTTATCGGGATTTTCAGCGGGCTGTTTCGTAGAGACAATTTTCAAGTTTTGCTTTGGTTTGAGACATAGTCCTAGTGCCATAAAACCTTACTCTTTTATTTCAGATGAAGTAGATTCTTTCTTGTGTTTCTGCAAGTGCAATTACTGCAAGTCTTCTCTCCAAACACATCAAGATATATATAAGCGGGCTGTTTCAGAGAGAGAATTTTTCATTCAGTCTTCATTCCGAACACATCAATAAAAACTGATAAACATGCCTTTCAAGTACTGCCCTCCTTTTGACATGAATACAATAAATCAGAACATACAACAGATAAGAAAACTTATCGGGATATTGCAGCGGGCTTGTTTATAGAACCATCCTAGCCCAACAAGTTAATCCACATGTTGATCCGCTCCTTTTCAAATTACAGTCAACCACTTTCGCTTATTTTCTTAATGATGCATCAAAAGCATTGCCAAATAGAAATTTAGGTCATATCTAATAATTTACTCATGTATAATAAAAGTTCGGTCACAAAGAATCTTTCAAGTATGCAAAAATATCACTTTCAGATGCAATACTATGAAATCCGAGAAACCATATGTTTTTGAAAAGTGCAAAGTTTACCTCTTTCTGGAATAGAACCTAGACACCGGCTTGCATCAGTGTTCCTTCTCCAATGTCTTTGGAACAACTGCTATCCTAAAATGCACAGAATTATGCCTAAATAGCTGCCTAAATAGCACTCTTATAATTTACTCATGCATAATAAAAAGTTCAGTCACAAAGTATCTTTCAAGTTTGCGAAAAAGTTATCGCTTTCAGATTCAACTATGAAAGCTGAGCAAACCATATCTTTTTGAAAAGTGCAAAGTTAACCTCTTTCTGGAATTGAACCTAGACACTGGCTTTGTGGAATTTTGAAAATACTTGCCGGTCACTGCAGGGGCCTAAATGGCCAAAACTTGCTAGTCTGGCCCAGAAAACATGTACACTCCATATTTTCTGGTTCTGTGGTGTATTCCTTGCTTCAAAAGGATAACCCTTTCTAGAACTTATTTGACGTCACTACAGCTGTTATCTGGGAATGTGTGGCGGCCGTAAAAAGTCTCCCTGCCCTACATCATATTGAAGTTTATATTTTATTGTCCTTTGGGATGATTGATTCCATTGTGGAATTTCGAAAATACTTGAGGGTCTCTGATGAGGCCTAAATGGCCGAAACTTGCTAGTCTGGCCCAGAAAACATGTACACTCCATATTTTCCGGTTCTTTGGTGTATTCCTTGCTTCCAAAGGATAACCCTTTCTTTTTTCATCAGTGTTTCTTCTCCAATGTCTTTGGAACAATTTTATACTAAAATGCACAGAAATATGCCTAAATGGCGCCAATACTCATTTGTATGACTATTTTCACACCTACACCCCAATATTTAACGTAAAAAAATGGTATTTTTGATGAAATTTTGAATACAAAATTGCCAAGAAAATGTTCATAAATCTGAATATATGTTTGAATCATTTTGACATGAATACAATTAATTAGAACGTATAACGGATGAGAAAACTCATCGGGATGGTGCAGCGGGCTGTTTCGGAAAAACAATTTCTAAGTTTTGCTTTGGTTTGATACATAGTCCTAGTACCGGCCCCGATAGCTCAGTTGGTAGTGTCCGCTCCGGGAAAAAGGGAGGTCACGGGTTCGATCCCGGGCCGCGACATACCAAAGTCGTTAAAAACGGTACTAGCTCCTCCTCGTTTGGCACTCAGATTTACGGGATAGAGATAGGACTGGTCGACCCAGTGTCAGGATAATGTGACTGGGTGTGGTATCATGTAATGTGTCTTGGACATGATACTTCATTGAGGCAGCAATATAAAAGTGAGCATTGAGCTCCTTGTCGCAACCAGACACCGTCGTGATATGACTGAAAAATTGTTGAAAGCGACGTTAAACCCGAATTCCCCCCCCCCCCACACACACACACACACACAGTCCTAGTGCAATGAAACCTTAGTCTTATATTTCAACAATTCAGAATTTTCCATTTCTGATTTTCACTCTAATGATAAGAAAAAAACAATTTTGGAAAGTGGTACGCCACTTCGTTAAAAACAATTCCAACTCTGCTTCAATCTACCTCTAAATTCATTCCCAGTTACTGGGCATAATGACTTTTGTTTTGCATCAGAAGATAAAGCAGAACTATTAAACGAATATTCTACATCTAACTCCACAGTAAATGATGAAAACGTCGAATTTTAATATAAATGCCAGATTCGGTTATCAAGCATTGCACCACAAGAGGTCGAATCTTTGATTGAACTTTTAAATTCGAACAAGGCTCCATGGCCAGATGGACTTAGTAGCAAAATGCTATAATCTGTAGCAAAAGAAGTATCTGTGCCTTAAGTTGCACGCTTTAATAGACATTTCAGAGCAGGCAAGTTTGCAGAGATCTATAAATATTCAATGTTATACCTTTACCCAAAAAGGGAGATAATTATGATCCTTCGACATTTCGACCTGTTTCTCTCTTCAGCAACGTTGGCAAACTACAAGAAATAATAGCTTTTAAACACATCTTTAACTTTTTAAATGAAAATGATTTACTTTATAAATACCAATCTGGTTTTTTACCCAACCATTCAACAACCTTTCAACCTATATACATCTATCATCACATCCATCTGCCAAACTTTTGATAATAACCAATTTTCTTGTATGGTTTTCCTAGACGTTTCTAAAAAGTTTCGACAGAGTATGGCATAAGGGTCTTGTTTTTAAATTAAAACAAAATGGGGTAGACAGTGCATTATTGGAGTTGATTACTGACTACCTCAGTGGTAGGAAGCAAAATGTCGTTATAAGAAACAGTTCTTCAACCTTAAGGAGAGTAAATGCCGACGTTCCTCAAGGGTCTGTTCTAGGCCCCCTTTTATTTTTAGTCTACGTCAATGATATATCTGATTCTATGCTTAGCCTTACTTGGTTATTTGCCGACGATAGCTCCCTATTCTGCGCAGCAGCTACTCTAAATGACATTGCGGGTATCATTAACCATGATTTGCGAATGTTAGTAAATTGGGCATCTCAGTTGTTGATAAAACTTAACCCATATAAAACAGAAGCAATGATTTTCACTTTAAAACATATTGAATCACTTCCTTATATAATATTTGATGGAACTCCCGTAAAATTTGTTACAAATCATAAACATTTAGGTCTAACCTTCAGTAGTAACGGTAAATGGTATTCCCATATTGAGAATATTAAAAACAGTGCATCAAAAGTTATTGGCATAATGACGAAAATGAAATATACATTTAGTCGTGTTGCATTAAACCAAATTTATTTATCGTACTTGATGCCTATTATCGAATATTCATGTGTCGTATGGGATGGCTGTACTGTAGAGAATATTAACCCGCTTCAAATACTTCAGAATGAAGCTGCCCGCATAGTAACAGATTTAACAAGATCAGTTTCTCTGGGCAATCTGGACAGTGAATGTGGCTGGGTGTCACTTTTGGAACGTCGAAGATAGCAAAAACTTGTATTTATGTATAAAGTAATAAACGGGCTCGTTACTACATATATATCCGATCTGTTCCTCCTTTAGTGGGAAAAGCAAATGCAAATCTTGTATTCCATCTTGTATTCCATCCTCAATTTTAGCATGGAATTCTCTTGACGTAGAATTACATAATTTACCGTCTCATTTAAGTTTTAATTATCAATTGAAAAGGCATCTAAACAACTCGAAAGTCCCATTACACTATAGAGCTGGTAACAGATATGTGTCTGCTTTACACGTAAGAATTAGAAATAATTGTAGTAATTTACGTCTTGACTTATATATAAATCACTTAACACCGTTTTCACTTGTAGTTGCTCTGACGAAGCTGAAGATGCTGCTGATTATTTTTTTCGCTGTTCACATTACACTAACGAAAGTGTAACAAACAACACCATACATAAACCGCCACAGAAGAACCCCCTCTAAACGGTCAGTGGAAAGATTTCAACTGGGGGGCTTAAATCGATTTTACGTGGCCACAATCCTCGCCCTTACTTCCGTCGCGATTTAGACAAATAATTTGTTCAGTCCGCATGAAGGCCTCCTAACTCATCAGTGCAACATCTCCGTGAACACAAAAAATCAAAGAACCACAGAGGTGAGACAACGGTGAGGACTCGACAGCAAGAAACCACTGAAATGCTGGAGCAAAAGAAAACCAACAGTTAGACTCCGATGGGTCCGACCAGAGACAGAGCATCAGGCACCAACCAACATTACCTTGAATTAGATCTCTCTAAATCTCAATAAGCCTTTACGTTGGAGCCGTCATAGAATCTGAGGTCTGACCGACCGGCGTGCAATTAAAGAGGGAAGCAAAGTTGCCAACCGTGATTGGGTTAACTACCATTCATGCAGTCTGTCGTATAACATCCATGTTGTACCAAATCTATTTATATCGAAGAATGATTTTACGAAATTGGGTGCTGAAGTCGTTGCGGTTATATATTTTTCTGAATTTATATACTAAGTCACCATAAAATTCTGGTTCCGATAGACCTTGTTGCAGAAGAGATTTAAGTCCAATATTGAATTTTGAAATTAAATCAGAATGGCGTCTATAAAATTTTGAAAAAGCTTTGCGTAGTGTATGGTACCGCTAACCCTGATTAAGGAGTTTAGCCGTTAACAATTTATTACGAATGTTGAAGTCAGTTACATGACTACACACTCTAGCAAACCGAATTAATTGCGAAATATAAACGCCGTAGGATGGCGCACGAGGAACATCACCATCCAAAAAAGGACAATTTACAATCTCAAAATCAAAGTCATCGCGTTTATCATAAATTTTGCACGAAATAAACCCATCTACAATAGATAGATGTAAATCCAAAAAACGGGACCTCGGTATCAGAAGAATTTGCTTTATTTAACTGAAGTTCTGGGGGGTAAATCTGACTGATCAAACCATCGAAATAGGTATTATCAATATTTAATAAATCATCTAAATATCTAGAAGTGGAGCTAAATGCTTCAATAATTTCAGTTTGGTTATCAATGGAAAGCGACAACATGAAGTCTCTTTCATAACAATACAAAAACAGATCAGCCACAAGAGGTGCGCAATTCTTACCCATCGGAATACCCACAATTTGTCTAAATAACTTAGTACCGAATCTAATATAAATATTGTCTCCTTTCCATCACGACAAGAAAAACTGACTTACATGGCTTTAAAGTTAAGTCACAAAGAATTATTCATCAAAAGAATTGCCAAATAGAAATTTAGGTCATATCTAATTATCAACTCATACATAATAAAAGTTCAGTCACAACGAATCTTTTAAGTTTGCGAAAAAGTTATCACTTTCATATTCAACAATGAAAGCCGAGCAAACCATATGTTTTATGCCCCCGGAGTAGGGCATATAGTTTTTCCACTGTCCGTTTGTTTGTTTGTTTGTTTGTAAGTCCGCACTTTTTTGTGATGCAAACTACTTCCCCATTCCTTCACCGATTGAGCTGAAACTTTGCACATGCATTTCTGGTGAACTGGTGGGGTGCCTAACATAATTTTCACGTTTGTCCCCACATTGACATCGGAGTTATGGCCTATTTTTTCTAAAAAAATGCGTTAAAAATCTTGTGATGCGAACTTCTTCCACATTTCTCCACCGATTGAGCTGAAACTTTGCACATGCATTCCTTGTGAAGTTCCGGGTAGCCTAGACCAATTTTCACTTTGGTCCTCTCATTTACATCGGATTTATGACCCCTTATTTTCTACAAAAATGCGCTAAAACCTTGTGATGCGAACTTCTTCCACATTTCTTCACCGATTGAGCTGAAACTTTGCAAATGCATTCCTTGTGAGGTGCAGGGTTGCCTAACACAATTTTCACATTGGTTCTATCATTTACGTCGGAGTTAAGGCCCTTTATTTTCTAAAAAATGCAATGCGCTAAAATACCTTGTGATGCAAACTTCTTCCACATTTCTTCACAGAATGAGCTGAAACTTTGCACATGCATTCCTTTTGAGGTGAAGGGGTGCCTAACACAATTTTCACATTGGTCCTATCATTCACGTCGGAGTTACGGCCCTTTATTTTCTAAAATATGCACTAAATAGCTTGTGATGCAAACTTCTTCCACATTTCTTCACCGATTGAGTTGAAACTTTGAACATGCATTCCTTGTGAAGTGCCGGGGTGCCTAACACCATTTTTACGTTGGTCCTATCATTTATGTCGGAGTTATGGCCCTTTAGTTTCTAAAAAATCGCTAAAAATCCTTGTTTTGTTTTTAACTTTAACATTGGCCATAACTTTCGATTGATATGTGATAGGGGTCTCATATTAAAATGTGCATTCTTTGTCACAAGACCTTTCTTGTGCTAACTTAATTTTTGACCCCGTGACATTGACCTTGACATTTGACCTACTTTTTAAAACTTTTACCATTGGGCATAACTTTCAAGTGGTAAGTGGTAGGGCTTTCATATTTCACATGTGCATTCCTTGTCTTAAGACCTTTTTAATGGTACCATTAATTTTAACATTGTGACCTTGTCCTTTGACTAAGTTTTCTAAAAACTTTAAGATAGTCCATAACTTTCTTTCGGTAAGTGATAGGGCTTCCATATTTCACATGTGCATGCTTTTAACAAGACCTGGCTAGTGGTACCATTATTTTTGATCTCGTGACCTTGACTTTTGACCTACTTTTTAAAAACTTTTAATTTGGCCAAAACTTTCGATTCGTAAGTGGTATGGCTTTCACATTTTACAGGTACATTCCTTAAAGACCTTTCTAGAGGTACCATAAATTTTGACCTCCTGACCTTGACCTTAACATTTGAACTACTTTTTTTAAAAACTTTAACAATAGCCATAACTTTCGATTGGTAAGTGATATGGCTTTCATATTTCACATGTGTATTCTGTGTCACGTGGCCTTTCCAACGATCCCATATTTTTTTTAACTTGTGACCTTGTCCTACTTTTTTAAGACTTGAACATTGGCCATACCTTTCGATTGCTTAGTGAAACTGTTTTCATATTTAACATGCGCTGTGCGGGGGAATCAGTGTTTCACAAACACATCTTGTTAAGAAGTGCAAAGTTTATCTCTTTCTGGAATGGAATCTAGACACTGGCGCGCATCAGTGTTTTTCTTCTCCAATGTCTTTGGAACAATTTTATCCTAAAATGCACAGAAATATGCCTAAATAGCACCAATACTTATTTGTATGGCTATTTTCATACCTACACCCCACATTTAAAGTAATAAATAATATTGTTGAGGACATTTTGAAGACAAAACTGCCAAGAAAATGTTTAAAAAAGTCTTACAATAAATTAGACCATATAACGGATGAGAAAACTTATCAGGCTATTGCAGCGGGCTGTTTCGGAGGGATTATTTCTAAGTTTTGCTTTTGTTTGAGACATAGTCCTAGTGCCATGAAACCTTAATCTTATATTGCAGATGAAGTAGATTCTGTCTTGTGTCTCTGCAAATACAATTACTGTAAGTCTTCTTTCCAAACACATCAACAAAAACTGATTTACACGCCTTTAAAGTACACCCCCTCCCCAGAACATAGATCAGAGGCAAAAACTCGTCAAATACACCCAGTTAGACCGAAATTAGCACTTCCATCACATTTTTACATTATCCATGGCAAAATGCATGCCACGAAACCATTATATGAAACAATGTTGGATAGAACTACAAATGTGTGGAAATAGTATGTAATGACTGAAAAGAATACAGTGTTGCTGACATTTCTACCTTTGCTATGGGAGCTTACCACTAAATATTTCCATAGGCGACTTACCTGCACCCACAAAAACTAAACATACACATTTGTATGGTTATTTTCACACCTACACCCCTTATTTAAAGTAAAAAAATGACATATTTGAGAATATGTTGAATACCAACCTGCCATTAAATGCCTTAATGCCATAAGAAATATCTGAATATATATGTTCGAATCCTTTTGACATTACAAAATAAATTAATATATATAACGGGCGAGAAAACTTATCGGGATATTGCGGCGGGCTGTTTCTTAGAGACGATTTTAAGTTTTCCTTTCAGGGTTTGCAAAATGCCGGCAAATGTGAGTATTTTCCATGCCGGTGGCATTTACCGGTAAATACCGGCAAAGTAGAAGTAAAACAAAGATCAGGAATTGATACAATTAACTTACTCCACCCATAAAAGACACCAAAGGGAAAGAAATACAAACATTAAGCGACCGGACCATAATGAAAACCTAAACAAAGGAAGGCCATAAGGACAGTTACTTTCCCACAAAATGGCCATATGGCCATCCAAAACCAAAATACACAAGTGATACATACAGTAAGTAACAAACAACAACATAAATAAATCGCCACAGAAGAGCCGCCTTGGAACGGTCAGTGGAAGATTTCCACTGGGGGGCTTAAATCGATTTCACGTGGCCACAATCCTCGCCCTTACTTCCGTCGCGATTTAGACAAATAATTTGTTCAGTCCGCATGAAGGCCTCCTAACTCATCAGTGCAACATCTCCGTGAACACAAAAATCAAAGAACCACAGAGGTGAGACAACGGTGAGGACTCGACAGCAAGAAACCACTGAAATGCTGGAGCAAAAGAAAACCAACAGTTAGACTCCGATGAGCCCGACCAGAGACAGAGCATCAGGCACCAACCAACATTATCTCTCTAATTTTCAATAAGCCTTTACGTTGGAGCCGTCATAGAATCTGAGGCCTGACCCACCGGCGTGCAATTAAAGAGGGAAGCAAAGTTGCCAACCGTGATTGGGTTAACTACCATGCATGCAGTCTGTCGTATAATATCCATGTTGTACCCAATCTTTTTATATCGAAGAATGATTTTACGAAATTGGGTGCTGAAGTCATTGCGGTTATATATTTTTCTGAATTTATATACTAAGTCACCATAAAATTCTGGTTCCGATAGACCTTGTTGCAGAAGAGATTTAAGTCCAATATTGAATTTTGAAATTAAATCAGAATGGCGTCTATAAAATTTTGAAAAGGCTTTGCGTAGTTTATGGTACCGATAACCCTGATTAAGGAGTTTAGCCGTTAATAATTTATTACGAATGTTGAAGTCAGTTACATGACTACACACTCTAGCAAACCGAATTAATTGCGAAATATAAACGCCATAGGATGGCGCACGAGGAACATCACCATCCAAAAAAGGAAAATTTACAATCTCAAAATCAAAGTCATAGCGTTTATCATAAATTTTGCACGAAACAAATCCATCTACAATAGATAGATGTAAATCCAAAAACGGGGCCTCGGTATCAGAAGAATTTGCTTTATTTAACTGAAGTTCTAGGGGGTAAATCTGACTGATCATACCATCAAAATAGGTATTATCAATATTTAATAAATCATCTAAATATCTAGAAGTAGAGCTAAAAGCTTCAATAATTTCAGATTGGTTATCAATGGAAAGCGAATACTGGAAAATGCCGGCAAATACCAGAAAATGGCATTTTCCACCCTGGAATTAAAACAGAACCATATACTCAGCAGTGATATATGGGCATTTTCAGTAATAGAGGTTACATTATACAATATCTGGTATCTGTTTATTTGTTACTATCTAAATTAAATATAAAAAATGTAATTAATAAAAAAGGCCTATTTTGAACCTGCCACAGTACTCATCTGTTTACTGTCACCTTGACTAATTGTTTAAAGTCATATAAAACATGACATCCTTTAGTCCATCCATGCCCCTGGCTATCCTGTGTTCACTTGAATAAACTTGTGCTCTCTTGAATAAACAAGGTCTTGAGAGTTGTTGTGTTAGTCATTTAGTCAATTTCCAGGACATTTGCCCCCCAGGACATTTGCAACCCCCCCCCCCCCCCCGTCCCCATGAAAAAATGTATTAACGGACTTTTTTCGCTCCCCCAGTTTAAAATACCGGCATATACTGGACAATGCCGGCAAATATCAGAAAATGGCATTTTACACCCTGAAATTAAAACAGAACAATATACTCATATGGGCATTTTCAATAATAGAATTTACATTATGTTTAACTCTGGTATCTGGTTATTTGTTACTCTGGTATCTGGTTATTTGTTACTATCTAAATTAATTATAAAAAATGTAATTATTAAAAAAGGCCTATTTCGAACCTGCCACAGTACTCATCTGTTTACTGTCACCTTGACTAATCGTTTAAAGTCATATAAAACATGACATCCTTTAGTCCATCCTTGCCCCTGGCTATCCTGTGCTCACTTGAATAAACTTGTGCTCTCTTGAATAGACAAGGTCTTGAGAGTTGTTGTGTTAGTAATTTAGTCAGTTTCCAGGACATTTCCCCCCCCCCAGGACATTCACCTCCAATGCAAAATGTATTAACGGACTTCTTTCGCTCCCCCAGTTGAAAATACCGGTATACAGGATATTTGCACCCCCCCCCCCGCACTGCTTACTTTTGGTATGGACATTTGCCCCCCAGTGCTTTTTTCAGAAAGGGACAATTGCCCCCACCCCCACCCCCAGATTCAAACTGGCCATAAACCAAGAAGAAAAATCAGTTAATTCATTTTATACTTATTGAAAAAAATGTATTCAGCAGTTCGTTTGACTCCAGCTATGTATATTATAAAGTAGAAGTTTAACAAAGATCAGGAATTGATACAATTAACTTACTCCACCCATAAAAGACACCAAAGGGAAAGAAATACAAACATTAAGCGACAAGACCATAATAGAAACCTAAACAAAGGAAGGCCATAAGGACAGTTAATTTCCCGCAAAATGGCCATATGGCCATCCAAAATAAAAAGACAAAAGTGATACACACAGTAAGTAACAAACAACATCATAAATAAATCGCCACAGAAGAGCCGCCTTGGAACGGCCAGTGGAAGATTTCCACTTGGGGGGCATAAATCGATTTTACGTGGCCACAATCCTCGCCCTTACTTCTGTCGCGATTTAGTACAATAAAAATCAAAAATGTGTTCCTTTAAGAGCAATGAAAACATTCATACAAGTACTAGGAAGAGAAGATGCAAAGTGTTAGTGCCACATGTTTTAGAGGTGCCATTATAGCACAGAGATATGTTGTCGCAATGGATGCAATAGAGTTCTCAATGTTTATTATTTTACTTTTTGGCACAAAATATACATGTAGGTTGTGGTTACTACTGGAGGTAGTTCTAACGATGTTTACGAGCAAAAAATGGAAAATATAGAAAATAAATTCACCAACATTACCATGATTACTGTCAGTGCTTACGCTAGTCAGTATATACATGTCTAATGTCATAAACCCGTTTTTGTGAAGTAAATAAAATTCAAGGGACTAAGTGAAGCCTACAAAGATTTTTTATTAAACAGATACATGAATAATTAATTTCTAACAATTACGTTTATTTAAATGGAATTCAATCAAGTCAAGTCAAAGTTAATTTATTGAGGCACAAAAATATTAAATGTCCATTGCCCTTAGCCCGACTGACAGTGCTGCTGACGTTTCTACCTTTGCTATTGTGGGTGTATCACTAAAGATTTCCATAGGCGACTTAACTGCACCCACAAAAACTACACATACATTTTTTTGGCTATTTTCACACTACATCCCAATTAAAAGTAAAAATGACATTTTTGAGGGTATTTTGAAAACAAACTGCCAAGAAAATGTTTATAAATGCCATAATGCCATGAGAAATATCTGAATATATCTATTCGAATCCTTTTGACATGAATACAATAAATTAGAACATATAACGGATGGGAAAACCTATCCGGATAATGCAGCAGGCTGTTTGGGAGAGACATTTTTTAAGTTTTGCTTTGGTTCGAGACATAGTCCTAGTGCCATGAAAGCTTACTTTTATATTCCAGATTCTTTCTTGTGTTTCTGCAAATGCAAGTCTTCTTTTCAAACACATCAATAAAAACTGATTTACATGCCTTTAAAGTACACCCCTCCCAAGAACAAAGATCAGAGGCAAAAACTCATCAAATACACCCAGTTAGACCTAAATTAGCACTACCATCGTAATTGTACATTATCCATGGCAAAATACATGCCATGAAGATACATTATATGAAACAGAATTAGTTACAGCTACAAATGTGTGGCGACTTACCTGCACCCACAAAAACTAATACAAAATGTTTATGGCTATTTTCGCACCTACACCCCCTATTTAAAGTAAAGTAAAAACTTACACATTTTGGGATTTTTGAAGACAAAACTGCCAAGAAAATGTTACAAATGCCTTAATGCCATGAGAAATATCTGAATATATCTGATCGAATCCTTTTGTCATGAATACAATAAATTAGAGCATATAACAGATGAGAATACTTATCGGGATATTGCAGCGGGCTGTTTCGGAGAGACAATTGTCAAGTTTTGCTTTGGTTTGAGACATCGTCCAGATGAAGTTGGTTCTTTCTTATGTTTCTGCAAATGCAATTACTGAAAGTCTTCTTTTCCAACACATCAAGAAAATCTGATTTACATGGCTTTAAATTTCAGTCACATAGAATGATGCATCAAAGGAATTGCCAAATAGAAATTTAGGTCATATCTAATAATTTACTTATCATAATAAAAGTTCAGTCATAAAGAATCTTTCAAGTTTGTGAAAACGCTATCGCTTTCATATTCAACTATGAAAGCCTAGCAAACAAAACGATTTTGAGAAGTGCAAAGTTTACCTCTTTCTGGAATGTAACTTAGACACCGGGCTTGCACCAGTGTTTCACCTCAAATGTCTTTGGAACAATTCTATCCTAAAATGCAGAGAATTGTGCCTGAATAGCACCAATACTCATTTTTATTGCTATTTTCACACCTACACCCCCTATTTAAACTAAAAAAAATTAGGATATTTTGAAGACAAAACTGCCAAGAAAATGTTTATTAATATCTTAATGCCATGATTAATAGCTGAATTCATCTGTTCACAACATTTTGACATGAATACAATAAATAAGAACATATAACGGATTAGAAAAATCAACGGGATATTGCAGCGGGCTGTTTAGGAGAGACGATTTTTAAGTTTTGATTTGGTTTTAGACACGAGTCCTAGTGCCCTGAAACCTTACTTTTAATTTGAGATGAAGTAGATACTTTCTTGTGTTCCTGCAAATGCAATTACTGCAAGTCTTCTTTCCAAACACACATGTATGTATCGACTGAAACAGGACAGCGCAGCTGACATTTCTACCTTTGCTATTGAGAGCTTACCACTAAATATTTCCATAGACGACTTACCTGCGCCCACAAAAACTACATGTACAAAACTTTTCAAAGCTTGCTTGTTATAGAACCATCCTAGCCGAACAAGTTAATGAGAAAAATCAACATGTTGTACTGCTCCTTTTCAAGTTACAGTGAACCATGTTTTTTACCTTATGGAACGGAGTAAATACAAAAAAACATTTTTAAAGGAGGGTTGACCATATAAAATCAGCAACCATTTCTTTGAACTTGCAGATATATTAATGAAACATGCCTTATTTTAGTCCCTTATACTTGTCACTTTCTCACATTGAAATAAAACATGGGATATATATCCAATGGAAGCAAGTCTTGTATTTAGAACGCAGCTAAAAGCTCGGTCCAAAAGTGATAAAATCCGGCACCTCCCAGTATCTAGTACAATGCTACCAATAACAAACCCTTTTTTTTTACTATGATGCATCAAAAGAACTGCAACATATAAATTTAGGTCATATCTAATAAATTTAATCACACATAATTAAATTTCAGTAACAAAGATGCGAAAACGTTATCACTTTTAGATTCAACTATGAAAGCCGAGTTAACCATATGTTTTTGAAAAGTGCAAAGTTTACCTCTTTCTGGAATGGATCCTAGACACTGGCTAGCATCAGTGTTTCTTCTCCAATGTCTTTGGAATAATTTTATCGTAAAATGCACAGAATTATGCCTAAATAGGACCAATACTCATTTTCATGGCTATTTTCACACCTACAACCCATATTTAATGTAAAAGATGATATTTGTGGGGATATTATGAAGACAAAACTGCCAAGAAAATGTTTTTAAATGCCTTAATGCCACGAGAAACAGCTGAATTTATCTGGTCATATCGTTTTGATATGACTACAATAAATTAGAACATAAAACGGATGAGAAAACTTATCGGGATATTGCAGCGGGCTGTTTAGGAGAGACGATTTTTAAGTTTTGCTTTGGTAGGATACTTAGTCCTAGTGTCATGAAACCTTACTCTAATATTCCAGATGAAGTATATTTTTTCTTGTTTGTCTGCAAATGCAGTTGCTACAAGTCTTCTTTCCAAACACATCAAAAGAAAAACTGATTTACATGGCTTTAAAGTACACCCCGCTCCCAAAGACAAAGCTCAGAGACAAAAACTCATCAAATACCCCCCAGTTAGACCTAAATTAGCACTACCATCACATTTTTACATTATCCATGGCAAAATAGCGAACATTAATGACAGGTATGGTCTTTTGAAAATGGTCTTAATACTGAATAACGGGTTGGTCTCTTTTATCGGAATAAATAGCAATGAATTATATAGAAAATAATTTGGGAATGTTAAAACAGGTCTTAATAGTGGAGTGGTCCTAATATAGGGGTGGTCTTTAAGCGGAATTCTACTGTAGTATGCCATTACCGAAAACAGGACGGTGCTTCTAACATTTCTACCTTTGCTATAGACCACTGAATATTTTCCATAGGCAACAATAGTAACCTTTTACCTGCTCTCACAAAAACAACACATTCAAAACTTTTCAAACCTTACTTGTTTATACAGCCATCCAAGCCCAACCAGTTAATGAGACAAAAACATGTTGATATGTTTACCTACTAAAACGCAGAATCAGAATTGTTTACCAGTGGATGGGTAGATGGGGATGGATGGGTAGGGTAGGTTGGGGAAGGGTAAATTCAAACCAACATTTTTAAAGGAGGGGTGACCATATAAAATCAGCAACAATGTCTTTGAGCTTGCAGATATATTTATAAAAAACATGCATCATGTTAGTCCCTTGTACCTATCATTTTCTCACATTGAAATAAAACATGGGATTTATATCCAATGGAAGCAAGTCTGGTATTTAGAAGGCAACTAAAAGCTCGGTCGAAAATGATAAAATAGAAGTAGAGGTAATGATCAGGAATCGATACAATCAACCCATAGCTCCCATCAGAGACACCAAAGGCAAAGAAACACAAACATGCGACAACAGACCTAATGAAAACACCAACAGCGGAAAGCCAAAAGGACAGTACCTTCCCACAAAATGACCAATAGGCTATCCAAAATAAAATTACACAAGCGACACAAACACCGAAAGACAAACCATAACAAAAATAAATCGCGACAGAAGAACCGCCTTGGAACGGTCATCGGAAACGAATTCCACTGGGTGGCTTAAATCGATTTTACGTGGCCACAATCCTCGCCCTTATTTCCATCGCGATTTAGACAAATAATTTGTTCAGTCCACATGAAGGCCTCCTAACTCATCAGTGCAACATCTCCGTGAACACAAAAAATCAAAGAACCACAGAGCTGAACCAACGGTGAGGACTCGACAGCAAGGAGCCACTGAAATGCTGGAGGAAAAGAAAACCAAGTTCGACTCCGATGGGCCCGATCAGAGATAGAGCATCAGGCATCAGCCAACATTACCTTGAATTAGATCTCTCTAATTCTCAATAAGCCTTTACACAGGAACCGTCATAGAAGCTGAGACCTGACCCAGCGGCGTGCAATTAAAGAGGGAAGCAAAGTTATCAACCGTGATTGGGTTAACTACCATGCATGCAGTCTGTCGTATAACATTTATGTTGTACCCAATCATTTTATATCGAAGAATGATTTTACGAAATTGTGTGCTGAAGTCATTGCGGTTATATATTTTTCTGAATGTGTATACTAAGTCACCATAAAATTCGGATTCCGATAGACCTTGTTGCAGAAGAGGTTTAAGTCCAATATTGAATTTTGAAATTAAATCAGAATGACGTCTATAAAATTTTGAAAAGGATTTGCGTAGTTTATGGTACCGATAACCCTGATAAAGAAGTTTAGCGTGTGTTGAACATAGTTACATGACTACACACTCTGGCAAATCGAATTAATTGCATCGGTATCAGAAGAATTTGCTTTATTTAAATGAAGTTCTTGGGGGTAAATCTGACTGATCGAACCATCGAAATAGGTATTATCAATATTTAATAAATCATCCAAGTATCTAGAAGTGGAGCTTAAAGCTTCAAAGATTTAAGACTCGTTTTCAGCAGAAAGGGACGTCATGAAGTCTATCTCATAACAAAACAAAAAGAAATCAGACACGAGTGGAGCGAAATTAGTATCCATCGGAAAACCCACAATTTGTCTAAATAACTTAGTACCAAATCTTATGTCAATATTGTCAAGTAGAAAGGTGAGAGTTTCACACAAATTCTGACATGACCATAAAGTATAATTTTTATGCTCTTCAGAAGTGAAAAAAGCATTTCTTACATTACATGCGAGATAGAGGGAGTCTTCCCTATGAAATGTCCATTCAATGAAATCATTAAGTTTTTCTTTTATAAGATTATGAGGAAGTGTAGTGAAAAGGGAAGAAAAATCATAAGTAGACAGACTTGAAGCACGAAACCGCCTGGATTTCAATTTATTTAATTAGAATTTTTATAGACCAAAACAGATTTCTACCTGATCTTTGGAAGACTTTGTCGCAATATTTTATCAAATACTTTTTGATGGCAGTCAAACATGAAGTTAATAATTTGGAGAGTTCAGTGGTGGTACAAGCGCTTGAATTTGCTAGGAACCAAGCTTTGTATGGTCTTTTATTAAGCTTATGAACCCAGCACCTTCCAATATTTACTGCAATGCTACCTATACCAAACTCTTATTTTCTTTATGATGCATCAAAAGAAGTGCATTCTAGAAATTTAGGACATATCTCGCAGCGGACTGTTTCGGAGAGACAATTTTTAAGTTTCGCTTTGGTTTAAGACACGGTCTTAGTGCCATGAAAAGTAGAAGTAAAACAAAGATCAGGAATTGATACAATTAACTTACTCCATCCATAAAAGACACCAAAGGGAAAGAAATACAAACATTAAGCGACCAGACCATAATGGAAACCTAAACAAGGGAAGGCCATATGGACAGTTACTTTCCCACAAAATGGCCATATGGCCATCCAAAATTAAAAGACACAAGTGATACACACAGTAAGTAACAAACAACAACATAAATAAATCGCCACGGAAGAGCCGCCTTGGAACGGTCAGTGGAAGATTTCCACTGGGGGGCTTAAATCGATTTTACGTGGCCACAATCCGTCGCGATTTAGACAAATAATTTGTTCAGTCCGCATGAAGGCCTCCTAACTCATCAGTGCAACATCTCCGTGAACACAGAAATCAAAGAACCATAGAGGTGAGACAACGGTGAGGACTCGACAGCAAGAAACCACTGAAATGCTGGAGCAAAAGAAAACCAACAGTTAGACTCCGATGAGCCCGACCAGAGACAGAGCATCTGGCACCAACCAACATTATCTCTTTAATTTTCAATAAGCCTTTACGTTGGAGCCGTCATAGAATCTGAGGCCTGACCCACCGGCGTGCAATTAAAGAGGGAAGCAAAGTTGCCAACCGTGATTGGGTTAACTACCATGCATGCAGTCTGTCGTATAATATCCATGTTGTACCCAATCTTTTTATATCGAAGAACGATTTTACGAAATTGGGTGCTGAAGTCATTGCGGTTATATATTTTTCTGAATTTATATACTAAGTCACCATAAAATTCGGGTTCCGATAGACCTTGTTGCAGAAGAGGTTTAAGTCCAATATTGAATTTTGAAATTAAATCAGAATGGCGTCTATAAAATTTTGAAAAGGCTTTGCGTAGTTTATGGTACCGATAACCCTGATTAAGGAGTTTAGCCGTTAATAATTTATTACGAGTGTTGAAGTCAGTTACATGGCTACACACTCTAGCAAATCGAATTAATTGCGAAATATAAACGCCATAGGATGGCGCACGAGGAACATCACCATCCAAAAAAGGAAAATTTACAATCTCAAAATCAAAGTCATCGCGTTTATCATAAATTTTGCACGAAACAAATCCATCTACAATAGATAGATGTAAATCCAAAAACGGGGCCTCGGTATCAGAAGAATTTGCTTTATTTAACTGAAGTTCTAGGGGGTAAATCTGACTGATCAAACCATCAAAATAGGTATTATCAATATTTAATAAATCATCTAAATATCTAGAAGTAGAGCTAAAAGCTTCAATAATTTCAGATTGGTTATCAATGGAAAGCGACAAAATGAAGTCTCTTTCATAACAATACAAGAACAGATCAGCCACAAGAGGTGCGCAATTAGTACCCATCGGAATACCCACAATTTGTCTAAATAACTTAGTACCGAATCTAATATAAATATTGTCAAGTAGAAAGGTGAGGGCATCACACACTTTCTGACATGACCAAAGTGTATAATTCTTATGCTCTTTAGAAGTGAAAAATGCATTTCTGACATTACATGCAAGATAGAGAGAATCTTCTCTGTGAAAAGCCCATTCAATTAAATCATTAAGCTTTTCTTTTATAAGATTATGAGGAAGTGTAGTGTAAAGAGTGGAAAAATCGTAGGTAGACAGACTAGAAGCACGAAACTGTCTAGATTTCAATTTATTTAAAACCTCATTCGAATTTTTTATAGACCAAAACAGATTTCTTCCTGATCTTTCAAAGACTTTATCACAATATTTAATTACATGCGTTTTAATAGCAGTAAGACAGGAAGTTAATAATTTAGAAAGTTCAGTGGTAGTGCAAGAACTAGAATTTGCAATAAACCGTGCTTTGTAAGGTTTTTTATGAAGTTTTGGTAACCAGTATAGCGTAGGAAGCTTGTCTTGGCCTTCGTTAACACACACAGCAAACTTGGTGGCTGAAAGACAAACATGTTTATCTACTATAGCTCTCTCTTCAGCCAAAGGCTGAAGTTCATAGGCCTTAGTACCACCAAGCTCCTGCTTAAGCGTGTTAACATAGTGGAGCCGTCACACAACGACGACGTTGTTAGCGGCCTTGTCTGCAGGGGCCAAAACAAACTTCTTATGAAATTCTTGAATACCTAGTTTAAGATGACGTAAAGACGTCTTGGGCTTAGGAGGTAATAAGTTAGTATTTTGAGAATAGAAAGAAATGCGTTTATTCACTAGTCTTAAAATGCTAAGTTTCCAGTCCTTTAGGGCTTTACACTCAACATACTCTCGCTTACACCATCGATTACCGAATTCATTCAAGGAAGCAGCGATTTCATCTCTACATTTACTGAAATCAATTTTAGAAGGAAACCGATATTTCGGTCCTTTAGAAATTATATTCCTTATCCTAGAATCAGGAATAATTTTCAAATTGCCAGTAATTACATGACCAGCAGCAGGATAGCAATACTTTGAGTTTTTACAATCACATGAATCAGGAGTATTAGTATCAATATCAAGATCTGAAACAAGTTTATTGAAATTAAAAATGATAGATCTAACAGGTTTGTTATATTTATAGCAAATTATAGGTGTTTCAGTATTTTGAAAATAAGCAGGAATGGAAGAAAGCACCGATCTCTCACGGAAGATACTGGGTAAATCTATAAAATCCATACCCTTATTAATGAAGGATATTTTGAAGAAATGACGTTATGATTAATTTCAGAATCAAGCCTGACTCTTATATTCCTGATGAAGTGTTTGTGCAAATATAATTATTGCAAGTCTCCTTTCCAAACATATCAATTAAAACTGTTTTACATGAGTTTAACGTACCCCCACCTACACACACTCCTCCCAAGAACATAGATCAGAGGCAAAAACTAATCAAATACACCCAGTTATACCTACATTATGGAATTTTGCCGGACAAATTTACTTCAAATCTGGACCCCCAAAATGTTAAAGATTAAAACTATTTGTAATTATCCTTAAGAATGGAGCTTAAAATTGTATTTGATACTAATCTTAGTAGATTCTGACCACCCAAAATTGAGATATTAGGGATAACACACCACTACCCCCGAACATTCACGACACAATCAGGGAATTTTCCGGACAAGTAACTTCAAAAAATGTATTTTAATATAATGTTTTAGATCGGAGCTTACACTTTTATTTGATACTAATTTCATTAATTTCTGACCATCAGAAGTGGAGATATTAGGGATAACGCACCACTACCCCACATTTCCCGGATTTTTCCCGGACTATTCCCGGACATTTCCATGATAATTCCCGGACATTCAGTGTGCACCCCTAGTAAGACCTAAATAAGCACTACCATCACAATTTTGCAGTATCTATGGCAAAATACATGCCATGAATATTCATTTATGGAACAGAATTGGATGGAACCTACAAATGTGCGGAAATAGTATGTAATGATTGAAAAGAGGACAGTGCTGCTGACATTACTACTTTTGCTACACCAAAACCTTTATTTCTTTGTGATGCATCAAAATAATTGCCAAATAGAAATTTAGGTCATATCTTATAATTTATTCATGCATAATAAAAGTTCAGTCACAAAGAATCTGTCAAATTTGCGAAAAAGTTATCGCTTTCAGTTTCAACAATAAAAACCATGTTTTTGAAAAGCGCAGTTTTCCTTTTTCTGGAATCCGATACAAAAATAATTCTTTGCAATCAATTCGCAGAGTATATTTGGAATATGATCCAGTGAAATAACCGGTTGCATACCCTTTGCAAGTGCTTTGCAACAGATTGGTGCAAACATTTTGCAAGCATATCTGTGCCACTAAAAAGAGATTGAAAATACAAAATGCTTTTAGCACACTGTAAAGGTTTCGCAACCAGTATATCTGACATTTTTCATACTGCATAAGCTTTGCAAACAGTGATTTAAACTCATTTGGTTGGATTAATTAACAGGCTTACCTCAATAGCAATCTGCAAACAGTTTGCAAACATCAACTCCGATTTTTATTCAGGTGCAAAGCTTTTGCAAATAGTTACTTTGAAAATATTTCTTGCAAGTGTAATGACAAATGTTTTAAAAGTATAATATTTAATAAGTTCTGTGGAATTAAATGCAAAACATATTTTCATAAGTTCTTTGGAATTAAATGCAAAACAGGGATTCAAAATTTGATCTTTGTGAGACTTTTACCCGATATTGAGATGAAATAACTTCTCAAGCCCTGTCGCCTAATGAAACCAATAGGGTTTATAAGCGTGGACGGACCGACTCGCACCGCTATGCCGGGCCAGGCTTAGATCCTCTATGCGGTTTACCAGTACTCGTGTGCAGGTCGGTTTCAGCTCTGCATGGAAGCACCATGCAGCCCATCTGTTTCTTCATCTGCATATCGGGCATTACAATACAACATTTATAACGATAAAGTGTAAAACAAATTTAATAACCTCACCTTTTATATCCAGAATGATATTTTTATTTTTTGGTTGTTTTTCAATCTATGCAAAGAACAACTCAGGGTCATCAATGGAGAAAATTATGTAGTTTTTAACCAATAAATGCCGCATGCCATGGTTTGATGACTTCAGAAGTTATTTTAAACATTTTGAAAGTTGATTTTTAAAATCAAGTTTCTTTGTCAACTCATTTCTACTTTCGTTACTCCACTTCCGCTCTTCGTTCGCTGCATAAAATAGTCCGAAATGAACACTGGAAAATTAATTTTGCAGGTATGGAACGTCTTTCAAAATATTTCAGTTTTCGGGACTTTATACGGATTGAATGTAAATCGGCACAAAAAGACGAATTCTGAAAAAAAAAACAGTACACTGGGACTATTTTCGTACGCACTTTCCAATGATATTTATGTTTTACTCTTTCATCCCTGAGTTTCTAAAAAAAGGACTCTACTCGCTTTAAAGATATTCTTATAGAAAGGGATTTCTGATTAGTTCACTGACATGATGACAAACATTATACATGTAGATTCTGCCGAGACGATCTAGCTACGTGCCGTCTTATCAGAGGCTACAAGGTTTGTATATAAAGTGTATTTCTACCTCGGCGTCTGCAGGGTTAAAAGGGTTAGCTTATCAGTGACCAACTAAATAACCCTTTACTGACCTACAATTCGCCTGCTTTCGAGAGCTCTAATTACAAAACACGTGTTGTAAGCTGTGAGTTTTAAATCAAGTTCCGTACTTTGGCAAATAGTGAAGACATCGATCAGACGCAACATTCTGTTGCCTCTAATCTATTTTAACTGTTTCAGAATGTCCCTGAACTGAAACGATTAATTGGCATTTATGGTTTAATGTTTTTAGGATCCCGTACAGGTTTGAATAAACGTATTTTAATTCGGCTTAGGTAAACGCGGCGTCCGATCAGGGTTATATTGTCTGCATCAGATGGTTTTAAATTGTTCTGTTTTGTCAAGTCATTCTCCTTTTTATGTCCCGACGCCCGAAGGAACCTGGTTCCAAGCGGCTGCAAAACGTATGTGCATCGTCGTATCAATGCGACGTTGATGCGACGTTGCTAAGACATTATGAGCCCGCTAGGAGAACTTCTCTGTAAGATTATTAGCAGATATGTACTGAGCTAATTTAGAAATTTATGGTTTGACCATGAAGAAATTGGCAGACACGTTTACATGTATCTTTCTTTCTCCTTTTTTTAATCTACGTGAGTGTAGTTGAGTGAGGCAATGGCGATGTGTATCTTGTGTCACTGGGAAGTGAAGCTGATATCGACCTACAGTTGGGCAACATCTGCTGTCCTTGCAGCAGGTAACGATAGAGTGGGGGAGTGTTGTTATTTCTTCTGTTTCTACACTTCCATTCATTTTCCTCTTTCTCCTCTGTCCCTCACTTTCATCTCTACAACGGCCCCCGCCCTTTGGGGCTTGAAGAAATATATGGGCTGCATGATGCTTCCACGCAGAGCTGAAACCGTCCCGCACTAGAATACTGGTAAACTGCTAAGAGGATCAAAGCCTGCCCAGGCAAAGCGGTGCGAGTCGGCTCGTCCATGCTTATAAACCCTATCGGTTTCATTGGGCGGCAGGGCTTGAGATGTCATTTCTTCTCAATGTCGGGTAAAAGTCCCACAAAATTGGAAGCAACGTCTCCAAAATGACATTCAGTGTCGACGGGGACGTTAAACCTCAAAGCAAACAAACAAACAAACAAACAAATCATCCTCTCTGTCTCTTCAATCTCCTTTCTCCCTTTCTCTTAGAGAAGACAAAAATGATCCACTAGGGTTAACCTGTCGTTAAACTCGAAACAATCGATGAATATTTTTTTTTACCTTTGTCGAATTTTTAACCCTCTTCAGGTTACTGGTGACACGTCACATGACATTCATACACCAGGACCTGTGATATAGGAAGTTGGTCTCTAGATTTTTTTTCAACAAAATATCTAGATAACTGCTTGATATGCGACTTTCCTCAGTTCTTTCAGTACTTTGATTATCATCTACTAGCATATAGGTGGCCTAGACCATCTGAATACAATCTATTGTGACTGGGGTTGGATGGGGTGGAGGTGTTGTGGTGAGGGTAGGTTGGGGTGGGCTGGAGTAGGGTACGGTAGGGTAGGTGGGTGGGTGGTGTGGGTGGGATAGGGTAGGGTAGGGGTAGGTGGGGGTTGAGGTGGGCATGTAGGGTAGGGTGGGGTTGGAATTGGTAGGGTAGGCAAGTTGGTGTTGGGTGGGTTAGGGTAAGGTTCTGTAAAGAAGGGTAGCTAGGAAGATATTGGGGCAGGTTGGAGATGGGTAGGATGGATGCATTTGTGTGGAGTGAGGTAGGATAGGTTGGTGGGGAGGGGTTTGTGTAGTTAGAGTACGGTAGCTAGGTGGGTGGGGTTTGGGTAGGTGGGTGGATAGGTTGGGGATGGATGAGTGAGGTAGGTAGGGTTGAATTGGGTTATGGTGGGTGCGTTTCGGGATTGGGTGGGGTAGGGTAGGTGTGTGTAAAGTAGATAAGGTGTGGTTTGGGTAGGTGGGTTGGATATGGTAGGGTAGGTAGGCTGGGGTCGGGTGGGGATGGGGGAGGGTGGGGTAGGTGAGGTTGGTAGGGTAGGGAAAGTAGGTGGGATTGGGGCAGGTAGGGGTAGGTAGGGTACATTTGTAGTAGGCAGGGTATGGTAAGTAGGGTGGTGTTAGGATAAGTGGGGTGGATAGTGTAGGGTAGGTAGATGACGTTGAGTGGGGTGGGTGGTGTAAGGAAGGGTTTGGTAGTCGGGGTGATTTGTGATTGGTTGGTTAGGGTAGGTAGGTTGGGTGGGGTGGGGTGGATTAGCTTTAGTAGAGTAAGAAGAATGGAATAGGGGTAGGTGGGGTGGGTAGGGTCGGTGCGTTGGGGTGGGGTAGGGTATGGTAGATGGGATAGGGCAGGTAGGTTAGGGTAAGTGGAGGCGGGGATGGGGTAGGGTGGGTAGGGTGGTTTTGTGGTAGGTAAGGGTAGGTAGGGTACATTCAAGTATGCTGGGTATGGTAGGGTGGGGTTTGGGTATTTTTTTTTTTTTTGTTTCTTGTTTTTTTTTATTTGAGGTTTAACGTCCCCGTCAACAATGTAAAGGTCATTTTGGAGACGTTGCTTCCAATGCTGTGGGACTTTTTACCCGACATTGAGATGAAATGACATATCAAGCACTGCCGCCCAATGAAACCAATAGAGTTTATAAGCACTGGACGGGCCGATTCGCACCGCTTTTGCCTGGGCAGGCTAAGATCCTCTAAGCTGTTTACCAGTACTCGTGTGTGGGTCGGTTTCAGCTCCGCGTGGAAGCGTGATGCAGCCAATCTAGTTGGGGTAGGTGTGGTGGATAGGGTAGGGTAGGTGAGTGAGAGTTTGAGTTTTACGTCCCAGCAAGAGCTAAGGTCATACGGAGACTGGTGGGTAGGGTAGGTGGATCGCGTTTGGTGGGTGGCTGGTGTTAGAAAAGGTAGGGTAGGTTGGAGTGATTTGTGGTTGGTGGGGTAGGTCAGGTAGGTTGGGTTTGGATGGGGTGCAGTTGTGAAATTAGGGTAGGTAGAGTGGAATAGGAGTAGGTAGGGTTGGGGATGGTTGATTCGTTTGGGTGGGTAGGGTATGGTAAATAGGATAGGATAGGTAGATTTGGGTAAGTGGAGGTGGGTAGGGTAGGACGGTAGGTTGGGTTGGGTTGGGTGGGCAGTGGTAGAGTTAAGGTTAGATAGGTTAATGTAGTTAGGGTGAGATTTGGGTAGGTTGGGGTGGACGTGGTGGGTGCATTGGCATGGGCTGGGTAGGTTTTGTGGGAGTGGTGTTTTTTTTTTTTTTTTTTTTTGTTTTACGGCCCTTTCAAGATTATTTCACTCATATTGAGCCGATCGTTGATCAGAGGCGGGCGAAAACCGGAGTACCCGGAGAAAAAACCACCTGACCTTCCGTTGCAGAACTTGGCGTCTCAAATATGACCCGAGCGAGGCTCGTACCACAGCGGTGAGGGACCTTATGATTAAGAGTCAGCGCTCTTACCCACTAGGCCACGGAGGCCCGTAAAAGGGAGTGGTGGTAAGTAGGGAAGGTAGTTGAGGTTAAGTGGGCATGAGTTATTAACCCATTCTTGACCAAATGGAATCTTCCAATTGTTTTCATTACGAGTCATTTCAAAATTTTAGAAGCCTTTGTGGTATAGTGGTTATGATACTCACCTGACAAATCATCGATGGCAGTATTAGTCCAGGGCTTCGCCAGACTTTCAGATGACTTCAAACCAAGTTCTCATCCCCACTGAATATGATACCAGAATTCCGGTGGTATTCCACTGGAATTCGGATGGTTTCCAGTGAAATGTTTAATTCCGCTAAAATTCCATTGGAATTCTGGTGAGCAAAAAACAAGTCCAGTTGAATTCCACTGGAGAATCAGAGGAAAAATATTCATGTGAAACAATAAATATTTTGAGGTGCCTAAATTACACTTGAGATTATACAAAGGTGTACGAGGACTGTTCAAATATGAATGCAACTAAGCACATAAAAATGATTCCGTGATAGATTTCGATGAAAAAATTATTTTGTCCCCTCAAAGCATTCCCCTTTAACAGATATACAAATTTTCAGTCTTCTGATCCAATCATTGAATGCATTTTGGGAGTCTTTTCGAGGTATACTATGAAGGCACTGGAATATTGCAGAACCGAGGTGTTTGCGCTGTACAAAGTTTTGACCAGAAAGGTATTTAACACGGGGCAAGGTCAGGGGAATACGGGGGGGGGGGGTGAGGGAGTTCAACAACCTTTTCCTGCTTCAGATAGTCTTGCACAATGAACGCCTTGTGCGATGACGCATTGTCATGTAACAATCTGACACTGGCCTAACCAGTTGCGGGTCTTCGTTCTTTGAAATATGTCTTCAATTTTCGAAGAACTTTATTCTTGTAAAACTTCACATATAAAAGATTTGCCTTTAGGCACAGCAACCTGAATAGCAGGGCCCTGATTTGAAAAGAATACGGCATACATTACCTTCTTGACGCTCATGGTCCGCTTTGCAATGCATGGTCTTTTGCAATACTTTGTTGCCCATATTTTGTTCTGAATCTTTCGTTTTGGCTCAAAAAGTGAACCCATGTCTCCTCACCTGTGACGACATTAGCGACAGACCGTGCAGTGTAATTTGGAAACTTTTTAATCAACTTCTTGGCGCAATGAACGCATGTCTTTTTCTGCCCATCTGTCAACAGAATAAAAATCCATCTAGCACAGATCTTTCTAATTTTCAAATCCCGTTTCAGAATTGTATGAGCTGCTCCTAATGAGATGCCGACCATACTAGCTATTTGCCTAGTGGTGTATCGTGCATCGGTAGCAACTATTTCTTTCACTCTAGCAACCATCTTGGCAGATATTGCTCTTTTCGGCCGACGATCATGTGGTGCATCTTCTGTTGAGCCTAGCCCACAGCTGAATTTCTTACACCAACGAAAAACTGTCGGAAAAGACATTTCATTATGCCCATAAACCGAACATATTTCATCAAAAATGTCTTTGCACCGTATACCAAGTAGAAGTAAAACAAAGATCAGGAATCGATACAATTAACTTACTCCACCCATCAAAGACACCAAAGGGAAAGAAACACAAACATTAAGCGACCATACCATAATGGAAACCTAAACAAAGCAAGGCCATAAGGACAGTTACTTTCCAACAAAATGCCCATATGGCCATCCAAAATAAAAAGACAAAAGTGTTACACACAGTAAGTAACAAACAACACCATAAATAAACCGCCACAGAAGAACCGCCTTGGAACGGTCAGTGGAATGATTTCCACTCGGGAGGCCTAAATCGATTTTACGTGGCCACAATCCTCGCCCTTACTTCCGTCGCGATTTAAACAAATAATTTTTTCAGTCCGCATGAAGGCCTCCTAACTCATCAGTGCAACATCTCCGTGAACACAAAAAATCAAAGAACCACAGAGGTGAGACAACGGTGAGGACTCGACAGCAAGAAACCACTGAAATGCTTGAGCAAAAGAAAACCAACAGTTAGACTCCGATGGGTCCGACCAGAGACAAAGCATCAGGCACCAACCAACATTACCTTGAATTAGATCTATCTAATTCTCAATAAGCCTTTACGTTGGAGCCGTCATAGAATCTGAGGCCTGACCCACCGGCGTGCAATTAAAGAGGGAAGCAAATTTGCCAACCGTTATTGGGTTAACTACCATGCATGCAGTCTGTCGTATAAGATCCAATCTGTACCCAATCTTTTTATATCGAAGAATGATTTTACGAAATTGGGTGCTGAAGTCATTGCGGTTATATATTTTTCTGAATTTATATACTAAGTCACCATAAAATTCGGATTCCGATAGACCTTGTTGCAGAAGAGATTTAAGTCCAATATTGAATGTTGAAATTAAATCAGAATGGCGTCTATAAAACTTTGAAAAGGCTTTGCCTAGTTAATGGTACCGATAACCCGATAATACAACGATTCTTAATATACGACCGTATTTCAACGGCGTACACTGAACTTCTTCCAACCATGTTTTGTATTAGTGTACAAGAGTAGACAGTGTTTATCGAGCGATATACATGGCTAAAGTGCACGGATTTTAACAGGTTTGGTATCAAATGTATAGGTAAAATGTTTTTCTGCGCTGTGATATTTATTTCCAGGTGATTTTCGCATTAGTGCATGTGAAAACGTTCTACTTGCATTCATATTTGAACAGTCCTCGTAATTTGTGCAAATTTTATGAGTTTGGGCATCATTTCATAGGGATGCAAGGGTTTTTGTTATACCTATATTCGTTTTACATAGCGTAGTGGAAGCATTATAACTGAAGTGTCAACCAAATTGATGATGTCACCAACAAGTGACATCATCATCATGTGCTCATAATGGGAACCAGCCTTCGAGCAGCTTTCTTTTTTCCTGCTGTTTGCCAGTTACCCTTTTAGGGGTTTCAGGTACACGATGGGTAAAGAGTATGTACATTAAGGTCTGAGCTTCCACATTTTAACTCATCTGTCACGTAGTTACATGATGAGCTTTTGTGACTGATCAATGTCCATCGTGCGTCATGAGTCTGTCAGCAATTAATTTGGCACCCGCATATCGGGGCTGGAAGAAACAGATGGGCTGAATGTTGCTTCCACGCGGAGCTGAAACCGACCGCACACGAGTACTGGTAAACCGCTTAGAGGATCTAAGCCTACCCAGGTAAAGCGATGTGAGTCGGACCGTCCATGTTTATAAACCATACTGGTTTCATTGGGCGACAGGGCTTGAGATGCCCCTCCACACACCATTTCATAAAAGGCCCAGTATCTCGAACCCTTTCAGATCCCCACCCCTAAACCATAGATATTCTTGTTCCTTATGATAAGACGCATTTATTTTGCACCAGCCTGGTGGTTTCCCGGGTTGCGCCGTGGCCTTGCCCCAGCCCTCCACTTCACAAAATGCCATATATCTCAGACACAATTCAGATCCTTACCACTCAACCATATAGATACTTGTTCCTTACTTGTAAGGCACATTCGGTGACAAACTAGGGTTCTCCCAAGTCATGCCGGGACCTTACTCCACCCCTCCTCTTCACAAAAGGTCATATATCTCAGAAACTGCTCAATGCCCAACACTTAGAAGCCTCCGTGGTGCAGTGGTACGGTAATCGCCTTGTATACCAGGGATCGCAGGATCGATCCCGGGCTTCTCCAATCTTTCGGATGAGTCTTTAAACCGAGGCCCCGTCTCCGTATGACCTTAGCTGTTGGTGGGATATAAAACTCAAAACACTCACTCACTCAAAGCCCCACACCATACGTATTCATCTTCCTTTTATTAAGACGCATACAGTGGCACCAGCTTGGGAGTCCCCGGGGTTGTCCGGGCCATGCCCCAAGCTTCAATTCATTAAAAGCCATATACAGTGTATCTCAGATATCCTTAAGATCCCCAACCCTAAACCATACATATTCTTGTTCCTTATGATAAGACTCGTTCAGTTCCAGTAATTATCCGGTAGCCATTCAGCTAAAGATGGCTGTAAACATGCAAATCGGACGTTTAGCTGCAAAATGCATTAATTTGCGTTTGCCCATAAAATTCTGCACAAGCGTTGTCTTGCAATATGTGCCTAGAAAGGTTTTGCAAAGAATTCGGAATTGCGCATACGCAGATGATCATTTTGAGTCTCAAATGATAGACCATTCCCATTGAACATCGAAACTCACACCACCTTTACAATATCTCATGATTTACACTACAACCAATGCTTTATTTGTGAATTCTCAGATTATCTCCCTTTCAATTAAAATATAGCAATTTTCAAGCGGTTGTTATTTATATACCTGTCATTCAATTTTTACACTTTCTTTAAAAAGCACTTTGTTGCCACCATTGCTGCTAATCATGATGGCAATAATGTAGAAAATTCATGTAGCATGTAGCACTATGAATTTTGACTTTCTATGGAGATTCCATTGAAAGCAGCATTTTGCACACAGCTTCAGAGAATCAGAGCCCTATACGTGATCGTCTGTTTCTCTAAGCTAATTGAAGTAATGTTCAAACTCGTTTGTGAATAGACACACATTGTATCTATTTGAAGGCTAAATGTATCAAATTCTAGAAATCTTGTGCGAAATGTAATATATATGGTGTTAAATCTAGGCTTTTGTAATGATTTATTCTGCGAAATTGTCACAGCGACCCCTTTGGTGTTTAAAACAATAGCACAGGCTGGCGAGCTTACATAAACAGAAACTGTTAGGGTTTTTGCACGGAAAAATGAATCCTCTAACAAAAACGAAACAAATTTTGTGTACTTTTCATTTGTAGTAACTATGGTGACTGAAGCAATTTAATGTATAGGTACTTTTTTGACTGAGTATATAAAACACCAAGAACTTAACCTTTTGTTTGTTTTGATTTGAGGTTTAACGTACCCGTCAACACTGTAAAGGTCATTTTGGAGACGTTGCTTCCCATTTTGTGTGACCTTTACCTGACCTTTGGATCAAATGACTTCACAAGCCCTGCCGCCCAATGAAACCAATAGCGTTTATAAGCATGGACGGGCCGACCCGCACCGCTTTGCCAGGGCAGGCTTAGATTTTCTGAGTGGTTTACCAGTACCCGTGTGCGGGTTGGTTTCATCTCTGTGTGCAAGCATCATGCAGCAACTCTATTTGGCGAAGCCCTGATGGGCGGGAACCGACCTCTTAATCTGTAAGATGCCAGTCACGACAATTGTCGTCTGTCGATATTTTAAAACTCATTTTTTTTTTGCAAACAATGTGGACCGAGATCAGACTGCTCCTCTATGCTCATGGGTCCACAATGTTTTCCTGGATTAAAAAAGGGTATTTTTTTTTTAAAGTTTGCAAGAAGATTCGACAGACGACATAAGCATACGACATTTTCAGATATAGTTTTTTCTCGGCATTTTGCGGGTCAAAAGTATGGAGTGTACAGTATTCTGGGCCAGACTAGCTAGTTTCGGCCGATTAGGCCTCACCTGTGACCCTCAAATATTTGCGTGAATTAAGTCGATGAAATGAAACCTCCATAAACCAAACTTTATATAGACAAAACCATGCAGGGTTTAGGCTATAGGGGTATTAAATATGTTTCTTATTTCGGTTGTGAATACTCGTTAGGGCCGCTGTAACGTAAAAAAAGGTGGACCGTGAAAAAAGGAGACACTTCCGCCAATGCGCATGCGCAACCGTTTGCTCCGCCTACCTTAGATACGTTTTTTATCGGATTGCTATTTGCCTAATTATCGTGTAGTCTGGCAGTAACCTCCCCTCGTTCGCTCTGTTAGCGAGCTTTGAGGTGAGTTCTCCTTGTAACAGCATTTGCAGATGTTTTTTTCTGGGAACAGACATACCCACCAAGTCACTTTCAGTTTTCTTTTAGCGATATGTTTTGTGCCAACCTGGTGGTCCTCCCAGATCGTGCAGGGGCCATGCTTCAAGTTTAGAAAGTACCTCTATTCAGACCATATATAGTCTTGTTCCTCGTGATAACTCGTGATAAGATGCATTCAGTGACACCAACCTGGTGGGTAGGTGGGGGGGGGCTTGGTGTGGTGGGGTCATACCCCACCCCTCCAATACGTAAATGACCCAATATCTCAGAAACCGTTGCGATCCACATCCCTTAACCATATATATTTTTGGGGCATATGATAAGACTCAGTTAGTTCTCCCGGGGTGTGTCGGGGCCAAGCCCCATCCCTCCACTTCACAGAAGACCAAATATCTGAGAAACTGTTCAGAGCCTAAACCATATATATTCATGTTCGTTACAAAAAGACGCTTTCAGTTCTACCAATATCGAGGCACCCGGGGTGCCCCGAGTCATGTCACGGTCATGCTCCAACCCTTCACTTTATACTATGCCATATATCTCAGAAACATTTAAGATCCCCACCCCTAAACCGTATATTTTCAAGACTGAGTCACAACAACCTTGGGGTCTCTTTGTTCTGGGTCAATGTGCTGGGGCCTTGCACCACCCCTCCACTTCATAAAATACCATATATACTATATCACTCCTTTTCTTTGTATTTCTTTATGTCTAGTTTTTTTCACGCATGTTCACTTTTTTCACGGATTGGTGCCTTATCTATTATTCTTTCACGCCAGTCTACATTTTTCTTCGTGATTATCCTTTTCACGCACATCTTCTTCTTTCTCGGGCTGATACATTTTCAACCCTTTTCACGCACATCCAACTTTTGTCATTCTTTTATTTTGTATTTCTTTATGTCCACTTTTTTCACGCATGTCTACTTTTTTCACGGATTGTTCCCTTATCTATTTTTCTGTCACGTCAGTGTACATTTTTCTTCGTGATTATCCTTTTCACGCACATTTTCTTCTTTCACGGACTGGTATATTTTCAACCTTTTTCACGCACATCTTCTTTTTTCATTCCTTTTCTTTGTATTTTTTTATGTCCATTTTTCCACGCCTGTCCACTTTTTTCACGGATTGGTGCCTTATCTACTTTTTACACGTCTGTCTCCTTTTCCACGTAGGCTGGAAATTTAGGGTTTCTCGTGTGTACTGATCAATAGCTCATCCGCGGTCAGACTTTATCGTCATGTTATACCATAAGCACGGTTTTTGTATGTCTAGTTCCACGCCTGACTACTTTTTTATAGGTAGCACATTCGTACTTCTACATCATGGGCAGAAAAATTCGGATTCCACATGTCTACTTCTCTCATTCTTGTCTTACAGTTTCACGCTAATAATATTTGATTATGTAATGGTGTATACAGGAATTTTATATTTCTTTATGTCTACTTTTTTCACGCCTGTCCACGCTTTTTACGGACTTGGTGCCTGGTCTATTTTTCTTTCACGTCAGTCTATAGTTTTCTTCGAGATTATCCTTTTTACGCACATCTGCTGCTTTCTCGGACTGGTACATTTTCAACCCTTTTCACGCACATCCATCTTCTTTCATTCCTTTATTTTTTATTTCTTTATGTCCACTTTTTTCACGCATGTCCACTATTTTCACGGAATATTCACTTATCTATTTTTTCTTTCACGTCAGTGTACATTTTTCTTCGTGATATCCTTTTCACGCACATCTTCTTCTTTCTCCGACTGGTACATTTCAACCCTTTTCACGCACATCTTCTTTTTTCATTCCTTTTCTTTGTATTTCTTTATTTCCACTTTTTTCGCGCATGTCCACTTTTTTCACGGATTGTTGCATTATCTATTTTTCCTTCACGTCAGTGTACATTTGTCTTCGTGATTATCCTTACACTCGCATCTTCTTCTTTCACGGACTGGTACCTTTTCAACCCTTTTCACGCACATCTTTTTTTCATTCCTGTTCTTTGTATTACTTTATGTCCACTTTTTTCACGCATGTCCACTTTTTTCACTGATTGTTGCCTTATCTATTTTTCGTTCAAGTCAGTGTACATTTTTCTTCGTGATTATCCTTTTAACGCACATCTTCTATTTTCTCGGAATGATACCTTTTCAACTCATTTCACGCACATCTTCTTTTTTATTCCTTTTCTTTGTATTTCTTTATGTCTACTTTTTTCACGCCTGTCCTCTTCTTTCACGGATTGGAGCCTTTTCTATTTTTCTTTCACGTCAGTGTACATTTTTCTTCGTGATTATCCTTTTCAGGCACATCTTCTTCTTTCACGGACTGGTACCTTTTCAACCCTTTTCACGCACATCCATCTTTTTTTCATTCCTTTATTTTGCATTTCTTTATGTCCACTTTTTTCACGCATGTCCACTTTTTGCACGGATTATTTCCTTATCTATTTTTCTTTCAAATCTTATTTTTTCATTCCTTTCTTTTGTATTACTTTATGTCTACTTTTTCACGCCTATCCACGTTTTTCGCGGATTATAGCCTTTTCTATTTTTCGTTTACGTCAGTGTACATTTTTCTTCGTGATTATCCATTTCACGCACGTCTTCTTCTTTCTCGGAATGGTACCTTTTCAACCCTTTTCACGCAATGTTCTTTTTTCATTTCTTTTCTTTGTATTTCTTTATGTCTACCTCTTCACGCCTGTCCACTTTTTTCACGGGCCGGTGCTTTATCTCCTTTACCACGCTGGCTGGAAATTTAGGGTGTCATATGTGTACTGATCAATAGCTCATCCGCGGTCAGACTATATCGTGCTGTTACACCATAAGCACGGTTTTTGTATGTCTAGTTCCACGCATAACTATTTTTTTTTCAAGGTAGCAGATTCGTACTTCTATATCATTAGGCAGAAAAATTCGCATATCCCATGTCTACTTCTTTCACTCCTGTCTAACAGTTTCACTAATGTTTGATTATGAAATAGTGTATATAGGAATTTTGTATTTCTTTATGTCCACTGTTTTCACGCCAGCCCACTTTTTTTCACGGACTGGTGCCTGATCTATTTTTCTTTCACGTCAGTCTACATTTCACGCACATCTTCTTCTTTCTCGGACTGGTACCTTTTCAACCCTTTTCACGCACATCCATCTTTTTTCATTCCTTTATTTTGCATTTCTTTATGTCCACTTTTTTCACGCATGTCCACTTTTTGCACGGATTATTTCCTTATCTATTTTTCTTTCAAGTCAATGTACTTTTTATCTTCGTGATTATTCTTTTCACTCACATCTTCTTCTTTCCCCGACTGGTGCCTTTTCAGTCCTTTTCATGCACATCTTCTTTTTCATTCCTTTTCTTTGTATTTCTTTATGTCCACTTTTTCACGCATGTCCACTTTTTTCACGGATTGTTGCCGTATCTATTTTTCTTTCACGTCAGTGTACATTTTCTTCGTGATTATCCTTATCACGCACATCTTCTTCGTTCACGGACAGGTACCTTTTCAACCCTTTTCACGCACATCTTCTTTTTTCATTCCTTTTCTTTGTTTTTCTTTATGTCCACTTTTTTCACACAAGTCCACTGTTTTCACGGATTGTTGCCTTATCTATTTTACTATCACGTCAGTCTACAATTTTCTTCGGAATTATCATTTTCACGCGCATCTTCTTCTTTCTCGGACTGGTACCATTTCAACCCTTTTCACGCACATCCATCTTTTTTCATGCCTTTATTTTGTATTTCTTTATGTCCACTTTTTCACGCATATCCACTTTTCACGGTGTGTTGCCTTACCTGTTTTTATCTCACGTCAGTGAACATTTTTCTTCGTGATTATCCTTTTCACATACATCTTCTTCTTTCACGGACAGGTACCGATTTAACCCTTTTCACGCACATCATCTTTTTTCATTCCTTTTCTTAGTATTCCTTTATGTCCACTTTTTCACGCATGTCCACTTTTTTCACGGAGTGTTGCCTTATTTATTTTTCTTTCACGTCAGTGTACATTTTTCTTCGTGATTATCCTTATCACGCACATCTTCTTTCACGGACTGGTACCTTTTCAACCCTTTTCACGCACATCTTCGGTTTTCATTCCTTTTCTTTGTATTTCTGTGTCTACTTTTTTCACGCATGTCCACTTTTTTCACGGATTGGTGCCTAATCTATTTTTTACGTCAGTCTACATTTTTCCCCGGGATTATCCTTATCACGCACATCTTCTTCTTTCTCGGACAGGTACCATTTCAACCCTTTTCACCGGCCCCGATAGCTCAATTGGTAGATTGTCCGCTCCGGGGAACGGGAGGTCATGGGTTCGATCCCGGGCCGCGGCATCCCTAAGTCGTTAAGAATGGTACTAGCTGCTCCTCTCTTGGCACTCAGATTTACGGGATAGAGCTAGGACTGGTCGACCCAGTGTCAGGATAATGTGACTGGGTGTGGTATCATGTAATGTGTCTGGGACATGATACTTCAGTGAGGCAGCACTATAAAAGTGAGCATTGAGCTCCCTGTCGCAACCAAACACCGTCGTGATATGACTGAAAAATTGTTGAAAGCGACGTTAAACCCGAATTCACACACTCAACCCTTTTCACGCACATCCATCTTTTTTTTTATTCCTTTATTTTGCATTTCATTATGTCCACTTCTTTCACGCATGTCCACTTTTTTCGGGCATTGTTGCCTTATCTGTAATCCTTTCACGTCAGTGTACATTTTTCTTCGTGAGTATCCTTTTGTCGCACATCTTCTGCTTTCACGAACTGGTACCTTTTCAACCCTTTTCGCGCACTTCTTTTTTCATTCCTTTTCTTCGTATTTCTTTATGTCTATTTTTTTCACGGATGTCCACTTTTTTCACGGACTGTTGCCTTATCTGTTTTTCTTTCAGGTCAGTGTACATTTATTTTCGGAATTATCCTTTTCACGCACATCTTCTGTCTCGGACTGTTATCTTTTCAACCTTTTTCACGCACATCCATGTTTTTTCATTCCTTTATTTAGCATTTCTTTATGTCCACTTTTTTCACGCATGTACACTTTATTCACTGGTTGTTGCATTATCTGTTTTTCTTCCGCGTCAGTGTACATTTTCCTTCTTGATAATTCTTTTCACGCACTTCTTCTGCTTTCACTGACTGGTACCATTACAACCCTTTTTCCATTCCTTTCCTTTGTATTTCTTTATGTCCACTTTTTTCACGGATGTCCACTTTTCTCGCAGATTGTTGCCTTATCTATTTTTCTTTCACGTCAGTCTACATATTTCTTCGTGATTATCCTTATCACGCACATCTTCTTCTTTCACTGACAGGTACCTTTTCAACCCTTTTCACGCACATCTTCTTTTTTCCTTCCTTTCATTGTATTTCTTTATGTCCACTTTTTTCACGCATGCCCACTTTTTTCACGGATTGTTGCCTTATCTTTTTTTCTTTCACGTCAGTATACATTTCTCTTCGTGATTATCCTTATCACGCACATCTTCTGCTTTCACGGACAGGTACCTTTTCAACCCTTTTCGCGCACATCTTCTTTTTTCATTCCTTTTCTTTGTATTTCTTTATGTCTCCTTTTTTCACGGATGTCCACTTTTTTCACGGAATGTTGCCTTATCTGTTGTTCTTTCAGGTCAGTGTACATTTATCTTCGGGATTATCCTTTTCACGTACATCTTCTTTCTCGGAATGTCACTTTTTCAACCCTTTTCACGAACATCCATCTTTTTTCATTTCTTTATTTTGCTTTTCTTTATCTCCACTTTTTTCACGCAGGTCCACTTTTTTCACGGATTGTTGCCTTATCTGTTTTTCTTTCACGTCAGTGTACATTTTTCTTCGTGATTATCCTTTTCACGCACATCTTCTGCTTTCACAGATTGGTACTTTTTCAACCCTTTTCACGCACATCTTCTTTTTTCATTCCTTTCCTTTGTATTTCTTTATGCCCACTTTTTTCACGGATGTCCACTTTTTTCACGGTGGTTGCCTTATCTATTTTTCTTTCACGTCAGTGTACATTTATCTTCGTGATTATCCTTTTCACGCACATCTTCTTTTTTCACGGACTTGTACCTTTTCAACCCTTTTCATGCACATCTTCTTTTTTCTTTCCTTTTCTTTGTATTTCTTTATGTCTACTTTTTTATGCTGTCCACATTTTTCACGGGTTGGGGGCTTATCTATTTTTCTTTCACGCCAGTCTACCTTCTTCTTTCTCGGACTGGAACGTTTTCAACCATTTTCACGCACATCCATCGTTTTCATTCCTTTATTTTGAATTTTTTTATGTCCACTTTTTTCACGCAATTCCACTTTTTTCACGGATTGTTGCCTTTTCTGTTTTTCTTTCACGTCAGAGTACATTTTTCTTCTTGATTATCCTTTTCACGCACATCTTCTTTTCCGGACTGGTACATTTTCAACCTTTTTCACGCACATCCTCTTTTTTCATTCCTTTTCGTTGTATTTCTTTATGTGCACTTTTTTCACGGATGTCCCTTTTCACGGATTGTTGCCTTATCTATTTTTCTTTCACGTCAGTGTACTATTTTCTTCGTGGTTATCGTTATCACGCACATCTTCTTTTTTCACGGATTGGTACCTTTTACACGCTTTTCACGCACATCTTCCTTTGTTATTCCTTTTCTATGTATTTCTTCATGTCCACTGTTTTCAAGCATGTCAACTTTTTTTTACGGATTGTTGCCTTATCTATTTTTCTTTCACGTCAGTGTACATTTTTCTTCGTGATTATCCTTTTCACGCACATCTTCTTTCACGGACTGGTACCGTTTCAACCCATTTTACGCACATCTTCTTTTTTCATTCCTTTTCTTTGTATTTCTTAATGTCTTCTTTTTCACGCCTGTCATGTTTTTTCACGGATTGGTGCCTTATCTTTTTTTTTCTTTCACGTCAGTCTACATTTTTCTTCTTAAATTATCCTTTTCACGCGCATCTTCTCCTTTCTCGGACAGGTACCTTTTCAACCCTTTTCACGCACATCCATCTTTTTCCATTTCTTTATTTTGCATTTCTTTATGTCCTTTTTTTTACAGAAGTCCTTTTTTCACGGATTGTTGCCTTATCTATTTTTTTCTTTCACGTTAGTGTACATTTATCTTCGGAATTATCCTTTTCACGCACATCTTCGTCTTTCTCGGACTGGTATCTTTTCAACCCTTTTCACGCACATCCATCTTTTTCATTCCTTTATTTTGTATTTCTGTATGTCCACTTTTTTCACGGTTGTCCACTTATTTCACGGTGGTTGCCTTATCTATTTTTCTTTCACGTCAGTGTACATTTATCTTCGTGATTATCCTTTTCACGCACATCTTCTTTTTTCACGGACTTGTACCTTTTCAACCCTTTTCATGCACATCTTCTTTTTTCATTCCTTTTCTTTGTATATCTTTGTCTTCTTTTTTCACGCCTGTCCACTTTTACCCGGATTGGTGCCTTATCTATTTTTCTTTCACGTCAGTCTACATTTTCCTTCGGGATTATCCTTTTTACGCGCATCTTCTTCTTTCTTGGACTGGTACCTTTTAAACCATTTCACGCACATCCATCTTTTTTTATTCCTTTATTTTGCATTTCTTTATGTCCACTTTTTCACGCACGTCCATTTTTTTCACAGATTGTCGCCTTAACTGTTTTTCTTTCACGTCAGTGTACATTTTTCTTCGTGATTATCCTTTTCACGCACATATCCTGCTTTCACGGACTGGTACCTTTTCAACCCTTTTCACGCACATCTTCTTTTTTCATTCCTTTCCTTTGTATTTCTTTATGCCCACTTTTTTTCACGGATGTCCACTTTTTTCACGTATTGTTGACTTATCTATTTTTCTTTCACGTCAGTGTACATTTTTCTTCGTGATTATCCTTTTCGCGAACATCTTCTTTCACGGATTGGTACCTTTTCCACGCTTTTCACGCACATCTTTTTTTGTTATTCCTTTTCTATGTATTTCTTTATGTCCATTTTTTCACGCATGTCAAGTTTTTTTACGGATTGTTGCCTTATCTATTTTTCTTTCACGTCAGTGTACATTTTTCTTCGTGATTATCCTTTTCACGCACATCTTCTTCTTTCACGGACTGGTACCGTTTCAACCCATTTTACGCAAATCTTCTTTTTTCATTCCTTTTCTTTGTATTTCTTAATGTCTACTTTTCACGCCTGTCCAGTTTTTTCACGGCTGGTGCCTTATCTATTTTTCTTTCACGTCAGTCTCAATTTTTCTTCTGAAATTATCCTTTTCATGCGCATCTTCTCCTTTCTCAGACAGGTACCTTTTCAACCCTTTTCACGCACATCCATCTTTTTCCATTCCTTTATTTTGCATTTCTTTATATCAACTTTTTTTCACAGATGTCCGCCTTTTTCACGGATTGTTGCCTTATCTATTTTTCTTTCACGTATGTGTACATTTATCTTCGGAATTATCCTTTTCAAGCACATCTTCTTCTTTCTCGGACTGGTATCTTTTCATCCCTTTTCACGCACATCCATCTTTTTCATTCCTTTATTTTGTATTTTTTATGTCCACTTTTTTCACGGATGTCCACTTTTGTCACGGATGATTGCCTTACCTATTTTTCTTTCACGTCAGTGTACATTTATCTTCGTGATTATCCTTTTCACGCACATCTTCTTCTTTCACGGACTTGTACCTTTTCAACCCTTTTTACGCACATCTTCTTTTTTCATTCCTTTTCTTTGTATTTCTTTGTCAACTTTTTTCACGCCTGTCCACTTTTTTCACGGATTGGTGCCTTATCTATTTTTTCTTTCACGTCAGTCTACATTTTCCTTCGGGATTATCCTTTTTACGCGCATCTTCTTCTTTCTTGGACTGGTACCTTTTCAACCCTTTTCACGCACATCCATCTTTTTTATTCCTTTATTTTGCATTTCTTAATGTCCACTTTTTTCACGCATGTCCATTTTTCACAGATATCTGTTTTTCTTTCACGTCAGAGTACATTTTGCCGGCCTCAGTGGCTCAGTCGGATGCGCGTCTGACTGGTGATCAGGAGGACGCGGGTTCGACTCCCGCCGGGGTCGGCAACATTCTTTCGTGGAGATTGATCATGAAATCTTTTCTACGGGCAATCTCTCCCTTCCGCTGCTTCAAGAAGGGCAGTTGTCAGTTTCTGGCAAAAGAATGTGCACTGTACTGGTTAACCGCTTACGTATAAGCCTGCCCAGGAAAGTGTTGATAGGTAAACTGACCGGCTCAAAAATGACCTAAATAGTGTTGACTGGGCCGTTAAACTCCAATACAAACAAACAAACAGTGTACATTTTTCTTCGTAATTATCCTTTTCACGCACATATCCTGCTTTCACGGACTGGTACCTTTTCAACGTTTTTCACGCACATATTTTTTTTTCATTCCTTTCCTTTGTATTTCTTTATGCCCACCTTTTTCACGGATGTCCACTTTTTTCACGTATTGTTGACTTTTTCAAGTCAGTGTACATTAATCTTCATGATTATCCTTATCACGTAAATCTTCTTCTTTCACAGACAGACACATTTTCAACCCTTTCCATGCAAATTTTTCACGGGTTGGTGCCTTATCTATATTTCTTTCACGCCAGTCTACCTTCTTCTATCTCGGACTGGTACCTTTTCAACCCTTTTCACGCACATCCATCTTTTTCATTCCTTTATTTTGTATTTTATGTCCACTTTTTACACGCATGTCCACTTTTTTCACGGATTGTTGCTTTATCTTTTTTTCTTTCCCGTCAGTCTACAGTTTTCTTCTGAATTTATCCTTTTCACGTGCATCTTCTTCTTTCTCGGACAGGTACCTTTTCAACCATTTTCACGCACATCCATCTTTTTTCATTCCTTTATTTTGTAATTCTTAATGTCAACTTTTTTGACAGATGTCCACTTTTGTCACGGATTGTGTCCTTATCTGTTTTACTTTCACGTTAGTGTACATTTTTCTTCGTGGTTATCCTTATCACGCACATCTTCGTCTTTCACGGTCAGGTACCTTATCAACCCTTTTCACGCATATCTTCTTTTTTCATTCCTTTTCTTTGTATTTCTTTATGTACACTTATTTCACGCATGTCCACTTTTTTACGGATTGTTGCCTTATCTATTTTTCTTTAACGTCAGTGTACATGTATCTTCGTGATTATCCTTTTCACGCACATCTTCTTCTTTCACGGTCTGGTACCTTTTCAACCCTTTTCACGCACATCTTCTTTTTTCATTCCTTATTTTTGTATTTCTTTATGTCTACTTTTTTCACGCCTGTCCACTTTTTTTCAAGGATTGGTGCCTTATCTGTTATTCTTTAACGTCAGTCTACATTTTCCGTCGGGATTATCCTTTTCACGCGCATCTTCTTCTTTCTCGGACTGGTCCCTTTTCAACCCTTTTCACGCACATCCATCTTTTTTCATTCCTTTATTTTGCATTTCTTTATGTCCACTTTTTCACGCATGTCCGCTTTTTTCACGGATTGTTGCATTATCTGTTTTTCTTTCACGTCAGTGTAAATTTTTCTTCGTGATTATCCTTTTCACGCACATCTACTGCTTTAACGGACTGGAACCTTTTCAACCCTTTTCACGCACATCTTCTTTTTTCATTCCTTTCCTGTTTATTTCTTTATGTCTACTTTTGTCACGGTTGTCCACTTTTTTCACGGAATGTCACCTTATCTATTTTTCTTTCACGTCAGTGTACATTTATCTTCGTGATTATCCTTATCACAATCATCTTCTTCTTTCACGGACAGGTACCTTTTCAACCCTTTTCACGCACATCATTTTTCATTCCTTTTCTTTGTATTTCTTTATGTCCACTTTTTTCACGCATGTCCACTTTTTCACGGTTGGTGCCTTATCTATTTTTCTTGCACGTAAGACTATATTTTCCTTCGGGATTATGCTTTTCACGCGCATCATCTTCTCTCTCGGACAGGAACCTTTTCAACCCTTTTCACGCATACCTTTTGTTTTTCATTTGTTTATGTCCACTTTTTCATGCATGTCCACTTTTTTCACGGATTGTTGCATTATCTTTTTTTCTTTCACGTCAGTGTAAATTTTTCTTCGTGATTTTCTTTATCACGCGCAATTACTGCTTTAACGTACTGGACCTTTTCAGCCCTTTTCACGCACATCTCCTTTTTTCATTCCTTTACTTTTTATTTCTTTATGTCCACTTTTGTCACGGATGTCCACGGATGTCCACTTTTTTCAAAGTTTGTTGCATTATCTGTTTTTCTTCCACGTCAGTGTACATGTTTCTTCGTGAGTGTCTTTTCACGCACATCTTCTGCTTTCAACCCTCTTCACGCACATCATTTTTCATTCCGTTTCTTATATTTCTTTATGTCCACTTTTTTCACGCATGTCCACTTTTTCACGGGTTGTTGCCTGATCTCTTTTTCTTTCATGTCAGTGTACATTTTTCTTCGTGATTATCCTTTTCACGCACATCGTCTGCTTTCACGGACTGGTACCTTTTCAACCCTTTTCACGCACATCTTCTGGTTTATTCCTTTCCTTTTTATTTCTTTATGTCCACTTTTGTCACGGATGTCCACTTTTTTCACGAATTGTTGCCTTATCTTTTTTTCTTTCACGTAAGTGTACATTTATCTTCGTGACTATCCTTATCACGCACATCTTCTTCATTCACGGACAGGTCATTTTTCAACCCTTTTCACGCACATCTTCTTTTTTCATTGCTTTTCTTTATATTTCTGTATGTCACTTTTTTCACGCATGTCCACTTTTTTCACGGCTCGGTGCCTTACCTATTTTTCTTGCACGTCAGACTACATTTTTCTTCGTGATTATCTTTTTGACGCGCATCTTCTTCTTTCTCGGACTGGTACCTTTTCAACCCTTTTCACGCACATCCATCTTTTTCATTCTTTTATTTTGCATTTCTTTATGTCCACTTTTTTCACGGATGTCCACTTTTTCACGGATTGTTGCCTTATCAATTTTTTCACGTCAGTGTCCATTTATCTTTGGGATTATCCTTTTCAAGCACATCTTCTTCTTCCTCGGAATGGTACCTTTTCAACCCTTTTCACGCACATCCATCTTTTTTCATTCCTTTATTTAGTATTTCTTTATGTTCACTTTTTCATGGATATCCACTTTTTCACGGATTGGTGCCTTATATATTTTTCATTCAAGTCAGTGTAAATTTATCTTCGTGACTATCCTTATCTTGCACATCTTTATTCACGGACAGGTACCTTTTCAACCCTTTTCACGCACATCTTCTTTTTTCATTGCTTTTCTTTATATTTCTTTATGTCCACTTTTTTCACGCATGTCCACTTTTTTCACGGGACGGTGCCTTATCTATTTTTCGTTTACGTCAGACTACATTTTTCTTCGTGATTATCCTTTTCACAAGCATCTTTTTCTTTCTCGGACTGGAACCTTTTCAACCCTTTTCCTGCACATGCATCTTTTTTCATTCCTTTATTTTGCATTTCTTTATGTCCACTTTTTCAAGGATGACCACTTTTTTCACGTATTGTTGCCTTATCTAGCTTTCTTTCACGTCAGTGCACATTTATTTTCGGGATTATTCTTTTCACGCACATCTTCTTCTTTCTCGGACTTGTACCTTTTCACGCACATCCATCTTTTTCATTCATTTATTTTGCATTTCTTTATGTCCACTTTTTTCACGGATGTCCACTTTTTTACGGATTGTTGCCTTATCTATTTTTCTTTCACGTCAGTGTACATTTATCTTCTGGAAATTCCTTTTCACGCACATCGTCTTCTTTCTCGGACTGGTAACTTTTCAACCCTTTTCACGCACATCCATCTTTTTTCATTCCTTTTTTTGTATGTCCACTTTTTCAAGGTTGTCCTCTTTTTTCACGGATTGTTGCCTTATCTATTTTTCTTTCATGTCAGTACATTTTTTCTTCGTGATTATCCTTATCACGCACATCTTTTTCTTTCAAGGACAGTTACCTTTTCAACACTTTTCACGCACATCTTCTTTTGTCATTCCTTTCCTTTGTATTTCTTTATGTCCACTTTTTTTCAAGCATGTCCACTTTTTTCACGGATTGTTGCTTTATCTTTTTTTCTTTCACGGCAGTGTACAATTATCTTCATGATTATCCTTTTCACGCACATCTTCTTCTTTCACGGACTGGTACCTTTTCAACCCTTTTCAAGCACATCTTTTTTCATTCATTTTCTTTGTATATCTTTATGTCTACTTTTTCACGCCTGTCCACTTTTTTCACGGAATGCTGCCTTAACTATTTTTCTTTTACGTCAGTCTACATTTTTCTTCGGGATTATCCTTTTCAAGCGCATCTTATTCTTTCTCGAACTGGTACCTTTTCAACCCTTTTCACGCACATCCATCGTTTTTCATTCGTTTATTTTGCATTTCTTTATGTCCACTTTTTTCACGCATGTCCTCTTTTTTCACGAATTGTTGTCTTACCTGTTTTTCTTTCACGTCAGTGTACATTTTTCTTCGTGATTATCCTTTTCACGCACATCTTCTTCTATCATGGACTTGTACCTTTTCAACCATTTTCACGCACATCTTCTTTTTTAATTCCTTTCCTTTGTATTTCTTAATATCCACTTTTTTCACGGATGTCCCCCTTTTTAAAGGATTGTTGCCTTATCTATTTTTCTTTCACGTCAGTGTATATTTTCTTCGTGATTATCCTTTTCACGCACATCTTCTTCTATCACGGAAAGGTACCTATTCAACCCTTTTCACGCACATACATCTTGTTTCATTCCTTTATTTTGTATTTCTTTATGTCCTCTTCTTCACGGATGTCCACTTTTTTCACAGATTGGTGCCTTATCTACTTTTCTGTCATGTCAGTGTACATTTATCTTCGTGATTATCCTTTTCACGCATATCTTCTTCTTTCACGGTCTGGAACCTTTTCAACCCTTTTCTCGCACATCTTTTTTCATTCTTTTTCTTTGTATTACTTAATGACTACTTTTTTTCACGCCTGTCCACTTTTTTCACGGATTGGTGCCTTATCTATTATTTTTTTTTACGTCAGTCTACATTTTCCTTCGTGATTATGCTTTTCACATGCATCTTCTTCTTTCTCGGACTGGTACCTTTTCAACCCTTTTCACGCACACCCATCTTTTTTCATTCCTTCATTTTGCATTTTATTATGTCCACTTTTTCTCGCATGTCCACTTTTTCCCGGATTTTTGCATTATCTGTTTTTCTTTCACGTCAGTGTAAATTTCTCTTCGTGATTATCCTTTTCACGCAAATCTACTGCTTTAACGGACTGGTAAAATTTCAACCCTTTTCACGCACATCTTCTAATTTCATTCCTTTCCTGTTTATATCTTTATGTCCTATTTTGTCACGGATGTCCACTTTTTTTTCACGGATTGTTGCCTTCTATATTTTTCTTTCACGTCAGTGTACATTTATCCTCGTGATTATCCTTATCACGCACATCTTATTCTTCCACGGACAGGTACCTTTTCAACCCTATTCTACGCACATCATGTTTCATTCCTTTTCTTTGTATTTCTTAAGTCCGCTTTTTTCACGCATGTCAACTTTTTCACAGATTGATGCCTTTTTTTTTCTTTCACGTCAGTGTACATTTTCTTCGTGATTATCCTTTTCACGAACATCTTCTTCTATCACGGACTGGTACCCTTTCAACCCTTTTCACGCACATCTTCTTTTTTCATTCATTTTCTTTGTATTTCTTTATGTCAACTTTTTTCACGCATGTCCACTTTTTTCACGGATTTTGTGCCTTATCTATTTTTCTTTCACGACAGTCTACATTTCCCTTCGTGATTATGCTTTTCACGCGCATCTTCTTCTTTCTCGGACTGGTACCTTTTCAACCCTTTTCACGCCCACCTTCTTTTCCTTCCTTTATTTTGCATTTCTTAATGTCCACTTTTTCACGCATGTCCACTTTTTTCACGGATTGTTGCATTATCTGTTTTTCTCTCACGTCAGTGTAAAGTTTTCTTCGTGATTATCGTTTTCACGCACATCTACTGCTTTAATGTACTGGTACCTTTTCAACCCTTTTCACCCACATCCATCTTTTTTCATTCCTTTATTTTTTAATCCTTTATGTCCACTGTTGTCATTGATGTCCACTTTTTTTCACGGATTGTTGCATTATCTGTTTTTCTTTCACGTCAGTGTACATTTTTCTTCGTGAGTGTCCTTTTCACGCACATCTTCTGCTTTAACGTACTGGTACCTTTTCAACCCTTTTCACGCACATCATTTTTCATTCCTTTTCTTTGTATTACTTTATGTCCATTTTTTTCACGCATGTCAACTTTTTCACGGATTGTTGCCTGATCTAGTTTTCTTTAATGTCAGTATAAATTTTTCTCCGTCATTATCCATTTCACGCACATCGTCTGCTTTTACGGCCTGGTACGTTTTCAACCCTTTTCACGCACATCTTCTTGTTTTATTCCTTTCCTTTTTATTTCTTGATGTCCACTTTTTTCAAGGATGTCCACTTTTTCACTGATTGTTCCCTTATCTATTTTTCTTTCACGTCAGTGTACATTTATATTCGTGACTATTCTTATCACGCACATCTTCTTCATTCACGGACAGGTACTTTTTCAACCCTTTTCACGCACATCTTCTTTTTTCATTGCTTTTCTTAATATTTCTTTATGTCCACTTTTTGCATGCATGTCAACTTTTTTCACGTATCGGTGCCTTATCTATTTTTTTTTTTTCACGTCAGACTACATTTTTCTTCGTCATTATTCTTTTCATGCGCATCTTCTTCTTTCTCGGACTGGTACCTTTTCAACCCTTTTCTAGCACATCCATCTTTTTTCATTCCTTTATTTTGCATTTCGTTAAGTCCACTTATTCCATGGATGTCCACTTTTTTTCACGGATTGTTGCCTTATTTATTTTTCATTCACGTCAGTGTACATTTATCCTTGGGGTTATCCTTTTTACGCATATCTTCTTCTTTCTCGGACTGGACAGAAGCCTCCGTGGTGCAGTGCTTACGCTACCCGCCTTGTAAATCAGGGATTGCAGGATCGATCCCGGGCTTCTCCAGACTTTCGGAGGAGTCTTTAAACCGAGGTCCCGCCTCCGTATGACCTTAGCTGTTGGTGGGACGTAAAACTAAAACTCACTCACTCACTCTCGGACTGGTACCTTTTCAACCCTTTTCACGCACACCCATCTTTTTTCATTCCTTTATTTTGCATTTCTTTATGTCCACTTTTTCATGGATGTCCACTTTTTTCACGGATTGTTGCCTTATCTATTTTTCTTTCGCGTCAGTGTAAATTTATCTTCGTGACTATCCTTATCACGCACATCTTCATTCAAGGACAGGTACCTTTTCAACCATTTTTACGCACATCTTCTTTTTTCATTGCTTTTCTTTATATTTCTTTATGTCCACTTTATCTATTTTTCTGTCACGTCAGACTACATATTTCTTCGTGATTATCCTTTTCACGCGCATCTTCTTCTTTCTCGGACTGGTACCGTTTCAACCCTTTTCACGCACATCCATCTTTTTTCATTCCTTTATTTTGCATTTCTTTATGTCCACTTTTTTCACGCATGTCCACTTTTTTCACGGATTGTTGCCTTATCTATTTTTCTTTCACGTCAGTGTACATTTATCTTCGGGAGTATCCTTTTCACGCACATCTTCTTTCACTGACTGGTACCTTTTCAACCCTTTTCAAGCACATCGTTTTTCATTCCTTTTCTTTGTATTTCCTTATGTCTACTTTTTTCACATCTGCCCACTTTTTTCACGGAATGGTGCCTTAACTATTTTTCTTTTACGTCAGTCTACATTTTTCTTCGGGATTATCCTTTTCACGCGCATCTTATTCTTTCTCGAACTGGTACCTTTTCAACACTTTTCACGCACATCCATCTTTTTTCATTCCTTTATTTTGCATTTCTTTATTACCACTTTTTTCACGGATGTCCAGTTTTTTTCACGGAATTTTGCCTTACCTGTTTTTCTTTCACGTCAGTGTACATTTTTCTTCGTGATTATCCTTTTCACGCACATCTTCTGCTTTCACGGTCTAGAACCTTTTCAACGCTTTTCGCGTACATCTACTTTTTTAATTCCTTTCCTTTGTATTTCTTTATATCCACTTTTTCACGGATGTCCCCCTTTTTTACGGATTGTTGCCTTATATATATTTCTTCCACGTCAGTGTACATTTATCTTCGTGGCTATCCTTATCACGCACATCTTGTTCTTTCTCGGACAGGTACCTATTCAACCCTTTTCACGCACATCCATCTTGTTTCATTCCTTTATTTTGAATTTCTTTTTGTCCACTTTTTCACGGATGTCTTATCTATTTTTCTATCACGTCAGTGTACATTTATCTTCGTGATTATTCTTTTCATGCATATCTTCTTCTTTCACGGTCTGGAACCTTTTCAACCCTTTTTACGCACATATTCTTTTTTCATTCTTTTTCTTTGTATTTCTTTATGTCTACTTTTTTCACGCCTGTCCACTTTTTTTCACGGATTGGTGCCTTATCTATTTGTTTTTTCACGTCAGTCTACATTTTCCTTCGGGATTATGCTTTTCATGCGCATCTTTTTCTTTCTCCGACTGGTACATTTTTAACCCTTTTCACGCACATCCATCTTTTTTTTCATTCCTTTATTTTGCATTTCTTCATGTCCACTTTTTCACGCATGTCCACTTTTTTCACGGATTGTTGCATTATCTGTTTTTCTTTCACGTCAGTGTAAATTTTTCTTCGTGATTAACCTTTTCACGCACATCTACTTCTTAAACGGACTGGTAACTTTTCAACCCTTTTCACGCACATCAATTTTCATTCGTTTTCTTTGTATTTCTTAAGTCCACTTTTTTTCACGCATGTCAACTTTTTCACGGATTGTTGCTATTATCTATTTTTCTTTCACGTCAGTTTAAATTTTTCTTCGTAATTATCCTTTTCACGCACATCGTCTTCTATAGCGGACTGGTACCTTTTCAACCCTTTTCACGCACACCTTCTTTTTTCATTCATTTTCTTTGTATTTCTTTGTCAACTTTTTTCACGCATGTCTACTTTTTTCACGGATCTGTGCCTTATCTATTTTTCTTTCACGTCAGTCTTCATTTCCCTTCGTGATTATGCTTTTCACGCGCATCTTCATATTTCTCGGACTGGTACCTTTTCAACCCTTTTCACGTAAACCATCTTTTTCATTCCTTTATTTTGCATTTCTTTATGTCCACTTTTTCACGCATGTCCACTTTTTTCACGGATTGTTGCATTATCTGTTTTTCTCTCACGTCAGTGTAAAGTTTTCTTCTTGATTATCCTTTTCACGCACATCTGCTTTAATGTACTGGTACCTTTTCAACCCTTTTCACCCACATCCATCTTTTTTCATTCCTTTATTTTTATTCCTTTATGTCCACTGTTGTCACTGATGTCCACTTTTTTCACGGATTGTTGCATTATCTGTTTTTCTTTCACGTCAGTGTACATTTTGCTTCGTATTTGTCCTTTTCACGCACATATTCTGTTTTAACGTACTGGTACCTTTTCAACCCTTTTCACGCACATCATTTTACATTCCTTTTCTTTGTATCGCTTTATTTCCACTTTTTTCACGCATGTCAACTTTTTCACGGATTGTTGCCTGATCAAGTTTTCTTTAATATCAGTATACATTTTTCTTCGTCATTATCCCTTTCACGCACATCGTCTGCCTTCACGGACTAGTTTGTTTTCAACCCTTTTCACGCACATCTTCTTGTTTCATTCCTTTCCTTTTCATTTCTTGATGTCCACTTTTTTCACGGATGTCCACTTTTAACACTGGTTGTTGCCTTATCTATTTTTTCTTTCACGTCAGTGTACATTTATATTCGTGACTATTCTTATCACGCACATCTTCTTCATTCACGGACAGGTACTTTTTCAACCCTTTTCACGCACGTCTTCTTTTTTCATTGCTTTTCTTTATATTTCTTTAGGTCCACTTTTTTCACGCATGTCAACTTTTTTCACGAATCGGTGCCTTATCTATTTTTTTTCACGTCAGACTACATTTTTCTTCCTCATTATTTTTTTCACTCGCATCTTCTTCTTTCTCGGACTGGTACCTTTACAACCCTTTTCACGCACATCCATCTTTTTTCATTCCTTTATTTTGCATTTCTCCACTTTTTCATGGATGTCCACTTTTTTCACGGATTGTTGCCTTATCCTTTTTCTTTCGCGTCACTGTAAATTATCTTCGTGACTATCCTTATCACGCACATCTTCATTCACGGACAGGTACCTTTTCAACCCTTTTTACGCACATCTTCTTTTTTCATTGCTTTTCATTATATTTCTTTATGTCCACTTTTTTCACGCATGTCCACTTTTTTCACGGATCGGTGCCTTATCTATTATTCTGTCACGTCAGACTACATATTTCTTCGTGATTATCCCTTTCACTTTTTCCATGGATGTCCACATTTTTCACGGATTGTTGCCTTATCTATTTTTCTTTCATGTCAGTGTACATTTATCCTTTTCACGCATATCTTCTTCTTTCTCGGACTGGTACCTTTTCAACCCTTTTCACGCACATCCATCTTTTTTCATTCCTTTATTTTGCATTTCTTTATGTCCACTTTTTCATGGATGTCCACCTTTTTTCACGGATTGGTGCCTTATCTATTTTTCTTTCGCCTCAGTGTAAATTTATCTTCGTGACTATCCTTATCACGCACATATTCATTCACGGACAGGTACCTTTTCAACCCTTTTTACGCACATCTTCTTTTTTCATTGCTTTTCTTTATATTTTGTTATGACCATTTTTTCATGCATGTCCACTTTTTTTCACGGCTCAGTGCCTTATCTATTTTTCTGTCACGTCAGACTACATATTTCTTCGTGATTATCCTTTTCAAGCGCATCTTCTTCTTTCTCGGACTGGTATCTTTTCAACCCTTTTCACGCACATCCATCTTTTTTCATTCCTTTATTTTGCATTTCTTTATGTCCACTTTTTTCACGCATGTCCACTTTTTTCACGGATTGTTGCCTTATCTATTTTTCTTTCACGACAGTGTACACTTATCTTCGGGATTATCCTTTTCACGCACATCTTCTTCTTTCTCGGACTGGTACCTTTTCAACCCTTTTCACGCACATCAATCTTTTTCATTCCTTTATTTTGCATTTCGTTATGTCCACTTTTTTCATGGATATCCATATTTTTTCACTGATTGTTGCCTTATCTATTTTTCTTTGACGTCAGTGTACATTTATCTTCGGGATTATCCTTTTCACGCACATCTTCTTTCTCGGACTGGTTCCTTTTCAACCCTTATCACGCACATCTTTTTTTTTACATTATTTTGTATTTCTTTATGTCCACTTTTTTCATGGATGTCCACTTTTTTCACGGATTGTTGACTTATCCATTTTTTTTCACGTCAGTGTACATTTTTCTTCGTGATTTTCCTTATCACGCACAATTTTTTCTTTCGAGGACAGGTACCTTTACAACACTTCACGTACATCTTCTTTTTTCATTCCTTTTCTTTGTATTTCTTTATGTCCACTTTTTTCAAGCATGTCCACTTTTTTCACGGATTGTTGCTTTATCTATTTTTCTTTCACGTCAGTGTACATTTATCTTCGTGATTATCCTTTTCACGCACATCTTCTTCTTTCACGGAATGGTACCTTTTTGAACCCGTTTCACGCACATCTTTTTTTCATTCCATTTTTCTTTGTATTTCTTTATGTCTACTTTTTTCACGCCTGTCAACTTTTTTCACGGAATGGTGCCTTAACTATTTTTCTTTTACGTAAGTCTGCATTTTTCTTCGGGATTATCCTTTTCACGCGCACCTTATTCTTTCTCGAACTGGTACCTTTTCAACACTTTTCACGCACATCCATCATTTTTCATTCCTTTATTTTGCATTTATTGATGTTCACTTTTTTCACGGATGTCCAGTTTTTTCACGGATTGTTAACTTGCCTGTTTTTCTTTCACGCCAGTGTACATTTTTCTTCGTGATTATCCTTTTCACGCACATCTAGTACCTTTTCAACGCTTTTCTAGTACATCTTTTTTAATTCCTTTCCTTTGTATTTCTTTATATCCACTTTTTTCACGGAGTGCCCCTTTTTACGGATTGTTGCCTTATTTATATTTCTTTCACGTCAGTGTACATTTATCTTCGTGACTATCCTTATCACGCACATCTTGTTCTTTCACGGACGGGTACCTATTCAACCCTTTTCACGCACATCCATCTTTTTTCATTCCTTTATTTAGTATTTCTGTATGTCCACTTTTTCACGGATGTCCATTTTTTTCACGGATTGGTGCCTTATCTATTTTTCTTTCACGTCAGTGTACATTTATCTTCGTGACTATCCTTATCACGCACATCTTCTTCTTTCACGGTCAAGTAACTTTTAAACCCATTGCATGCATATCTTCTTTTTCCATTCCTTTTCTTTGTATTCCTTTATGTCCACTTTTTTCACGCATGCCCACTTTTCACGGTTTATTCCCTTATCTATTTTTCTTTCACGTCAGTCTATATTTTCCTTCGGGATTATCCTTTTCACGTTTTCACGCGCATCTTCTTCTTTCTCGAACTGGTACCTTTTCAACCCTTTTCACGCACATTCATCTTTTTCATTCCTTTATTTTGCATTTCTTTATGTCCACTTTTTTCACAGATGTTCACTTTTTTCACGGATTGTTGCCTTATCTATATTTCTTTCATGTCAATGTACATTTTTCTTCGTGATTATCGTTTTCACCAACATCGTCTGCTTTCACGGACTGGTACGTTTTCAACCCTTTTCACGCACATCTTCTTGTTTCATTCCTTTCCTTTTTATTTCTTTATGTCCACATTTTTCACGGATGTCCACTTTTTTCACGGATTGTTGCCTTATCCATTTTTCTTTCACGTCAGTGTACATTTATCTTCGTGACTATTCTTATCACGCACATCTTCTTCATTCACGGACAGGTACTTTTTCAACCCTTTTCACGCACATCTTCTTTTTTCATTGCTTTTCCTTATATTTCTTTATGTCCACTTTTTTACGGATTGGTGCCTTATCTATTTTTCTTTTACGTCGGACTACATTTTTCTTCTTAATTATCCTTTTCACGCGCATTTTCTTCTTTCTCGGACTGGTACCTTTCAACCCTTTTCACGCACATCCATCTTTTTTCATTCCTTTATCTTGTATTTCTTTATGCCCACTTTTTCGCGGATTGTTGCCTTATCTTTTTTTTCATTCACGTCAGTGTCCATTTTTCTTCGTGATTATCCTTATCACGCATATCTGATTCTCTCAAGGACAGATACCTTTTCAACACTTTTCACGCACATCTTTTTTCATTCCTTTTCTTTGTATTTCTTTAGGTCCACTCTTTTCAAGAATGTGTACTTTTTTCACTGATTGTTGCTTTATCTATTTTTCTTTCACGTCAGTGTACATTTCTCTTCGTGATTATCCTTTTCACGCACATCTTCTTCTTTCACTGACTGGTACCTTTTCAACCCTTTTCACGCACATCTTTTTTCATTCCTTTTCTTTGTATTTCTTTATGTCTACTTTTTCACGCCTGTCCACTTTTTTCACGGAATGGTACCTTAACTATTTTTCTTTTACGTCAGTCTACATTTTTCTTCGGGATTATCCTTTTCACGCGCATCTTATTCTTTCTCGGACTGGTACCTTTTCAACACTTTTCCCGCACATCCATCTTTTTCATTCCTTTATTTTGTATTTCTTTATGTCCACTTTTTTCACGGAAGTCCAGTTTTTTCACGGATTGTTGCCTTACCTGTTTTTCCGTCACGACAGTGTACATTTTTCTTTGTGATTATTCTTTTCACGCACATCTTCTGCTTTCACGGACTAGTACCTTTTCAACGCTTTTCGCGTACATCTTCTTTTTTAATTCCTTTCCTTTGTATTTCTTTATATCCACTTTTTTTACGGATGTCCCCCCTTTTTACGGATTGTTGCCTTATCTATATTTCTTTCACGTCAGTGTACATTTATCTTTGTGACTATCCTTATCACGCACATCTTCTTCCTTCACGGACGGGTACCTATTCAACCCTTTTCACGCACATCCATCTTTTTTCATTCCTTTATTTAGTATTTCTATATGTCCACTTTTTCACGGATGTCCATTTTTTTCACGGATTGGTGCCTTATCTATTTTTCTATCACGTCAGAGTACATTAATTTTCGTACTTATCCTTTTCACGCACATCTGCTTTCACGGACTGGTACCTTTTCAACGCTTTTCACGCACAACTTTTTTAATTCCTTTCCTTTGTATTTCTTTATATCCACTTTTTTCACGGATGTCCCCTTTTTAACGGATTGTTGCCTTATCTATTTTTCTTTTTATCACGTCAGTGTACATTTATCTTCGTGACTATCCTTATCTTTTTATTTCACGGATAGGTAACTTTTCAACCTATTTCACGCACATCTTCTTTTTTCATTCCTTTTCTTTGTATTCCTTTTTGTCCAATTTTTCACGCATGTCCTCTTTTTCACGAATTATTTCCTATCTGTTTTTCTTTCACGTCAGTCTACATTTTCCTTCGGGATTATCCTTTAAACGCGCATCTTCTTGTTTCTCGGACTGGTACCTTTTCAACCCTTTTCACGCACATCCATCTTTTTCATTCCTTTATTTTGCATTTCGTTATGTCCACTTTTTTCATGGATGTCCATTTTTTTTCACTGATTGTTGCCTTATCTATTTTTCTTTGACGTCAGTGTACATTTATCTTCGGGATTATCCTTTTCACGCACATCTTCTTCTTTCTCGGACTGGTACCTTTTCAACCCTTATCACGCACATCCTTTGTTTTTCATTCCTTTATTTTGTATGTCTTTATGTCCACTTTTTTCAAGGATGTCCATTTTTTCACAGATTGTTGTCTTATCTGTTTTTCTTTCACTTCAGTGTACATTTTTCTTCGTAATTATCCTTATCACGCACATCTTCTTCGTTCACGGACAGGTACCTTTTCAACCCTTTACACGCACATCTTCTTTTTTCATTCCTCTTCTTTGTATTTCTTTATGTCCACTTTTTTCACGGATGTCCACTTTTTCACGGATTGTTGCCTTATCTATTTTTCTTTCATGTCAGTGTACATTTATCTTCGTGATTATCCTTTTCATGCACACCTTCTTTCACGGACAGGTACCTTTTCAACCCTTTTCACGCACATCTTTTTTTTTTCATTCCTTTTCTTTGTATTCCTTTATGTCTACTTTTTTCAAGCCTGTCCACTTTTTTCACGGTTTGGTGCCTTATCTATTTTTCTTTCACGTTAGTCTACATTTTTCTTCGGGATTATCCTTCTCACGCGCATCTTCTTCTTTCTCGGACTGGTACCTTTTCAACCCTCTTCACGCACATCCATCTTGTTTTCATTCCTTTATTTTGGATTTCTTTATGTCCACATTTTTCACGCATGACCACATTTTTCACGGCTTGTTGTCTTATGTGTTTTTCTTTCACGTCAGTGTACATTTTTCTTCGTGATTATCCTTTTCACGCACATCTTCTGCTTTAAAGTACTGGTACCTTTTCAACCCTTTTCACGCACATCTTCTTTTTTCATTCCTTTCCTTTTTATTTCTTTATGTTCACTTTTTTCACGGATGTCCACTTTTTTCACGGATTGTTGCCTCATCTATGTTTCTTTCACGTCAGCGTACATTTATCTTCGTGATTATCCTTATCACGCACATCTTCTTCTTTCACGGACATGTACCTTTTCAACACTTTTCACGCACATCTTTTTCATTCCTTTTCATTGTATTTCTTTATAACCACTTTTTTCACGCATGTCCACTTTTTCACGGCTTGTTGCCTTATCTATTTTTCTTTCATGTCAGTGTACATTTTTCTTCGTGATTATCCTTTTCACGCACATCGTCTGCTTTCACGGACTGGTACCTTTTCAACCCTTTTTACCACATCTTCTTTTTTCATTCCTTTCCTATTTATTTCTCTATGTTCACTTTTTTCACGGATGTCCACTTTTTTCACGGATTGTTGCCTTATCTATTTGTCTTTCACGTCAGTGTTCATTTATCTTCGTGACTATCCTTATCACGCACATCTTCTTCATTCATGGATAGGTACCGTTTCAACCCTTTTCAAGCACAGCTTCTTTTTTCATTCCTTTTCTTTATATTTCTTCATGTCCACTTTTTCACGCATGTCCCAGTTTTTCACGGATTGGTGCCTTATCTATTTTTCTTTCACGTCAGACTTCATTTTTCTTCGTGATTATCCTTTTCTCATCTTTTTCCTTCTCGGACTGTACCTTTTCAACCCTTTTCACGCATATCCATCTTTTTTAGTCCTTTTTTTGCATTTCTTTATGTCAACTTTGTTAACGGATGTCCACTTTTTTCACGGATTGTTGCCTTATTTTTTTTCTTTCACTTCAGTGTACATTTATCTTCGGGATTATCCTTTTCACGCACAACTTCTCCTTTCTCGGACTGGTACCTTTTCAACCCTTTTCACGCACATTCATATTTTTCATTCCTTTATTTTGTATTTCTTTATGTCCACTTTTTCACGGTTGTCCACTTTTTTCACGTATTTGTGCCTTATCTTTTTTTCTTTCACTTCAGTGTACATTTTTCTTCGTAATTATCCTTATCACGCACATCTTCTTCGTTCACGGACAGGTACCTTTTCAACCCTTTACACGCACATCTTCTTTTTTCATTCCTCTTCTTTGTATTTCTTTATGTCCACTTTTTTCACGGATGTCCACTTTTTCACGGATTGTTGCCTTATCTATTTTTCTTTCATGTCAGTGTACATTTATCTTCGTGATTATCCTTTTCATGCACACCTTCTTTCACGGACAGGTACCTTTTCAACCCTTTTCACGCACATCTTTTTTTTTCATTCCTTTTCTTTGTATTCCTTTATGTCTACTTTTTTCAAGCCTGTCCACTTTTTTCACGGATTGGTGCCTTATCTATTTTTCTTTCACGTTAGTCTACATTTTTCTTCGGGATTATCCTTCTCACGCGCATCTTCTTCTTTCTCGGACTGGTACCTTTTCAACCCTCTTCACGCACATCCATCTTGTTTTCATTCCTTTATTTTGGATTTCTTTATGTCCACATTTTTCACGCATGACCACATTTTTCAAGGCTTGTTGTCTTATGTGTTTTTCTTTCACGTCAGTGTACATTTTTCTTCGTGATTATCCTTTTCACGCACATCTTCTGCTTTAAAGTACTGGTACCTTTTCAACCCTTTTCACGCACATCTTCTTTTTTCATTCCTTTCCTTTTTATTTCTTTATGTTCACTTTTTTCACGGATGTCCACTTTTTTCACGGATTGTTGCCTCATCTATGTTTCTTTCACGTCAGCGTACATTTATCTTCGTGATTATCCTTATCACGCACATCTTCTTCTTTCACGGACATGTACCTTTTCAACACTTTTCACGCACATCTTTTTCATTCCTTTTCATTGTATTTCTTTATAACCACTTTTTTCACGCATGTCCACTTTTTCACGGCTTGTTGCCTTATCTATTTTTCTTTCATGTCAGTGTACATTTTTCTTCGTGATTATCCTTTTCACGCACATCGTCTGCTTTCACGGACTGGTACCTTTTCAACCCTTTTTACCACATCTTCTTTTTTCATTCCTTTCCTATTTATTTCTCTATGTTCACTTTTTTCACGGATGTCCACTTTTTTCACGGATTGTTGCCTTATCTATTTGTCTTTCACGTCAGTGTTCATTTATCTTCGTGACTATCCTTATCACGCACATCTTCTTCATTCATGGATAGGTACCGTTTCAACCCTTTTCAAGCACAGCTTCTTTTTTCATTCCTTTTCTTTATATTTCTTCATGTCCACTTTTTCACGCATGTCCCAGTTTTTCACGGATTGGTGCCTTATCTATTTTTCTTTCACGTCAGACTTCATTTTTCTTCGTGATTATCCTTTTCTCATCTTTTTCCTTCTCGGACTGTACCTTTTCAACCCTTTTCACGCATATCCATCTTTTTTAGTCCTTTTTTTGCATTTCTTTATGTCAACTTTGTTAACGGATGTCCACTTTTTTCACGGATTGTTGCCTTATTTTTTTTCTTTCACTTCAGTGTACATTTATCTTCGGGATTATCCTTTTCACGCACAACTTCTCCTTTCTCGGACTGGTACCTTTTCAACCCTTTTCACGCACATTCATATTTTTCATTCCTTTATTTTGTATTTCTTTATGTCCACTTTTTCACGGTTGTCCACTTTTTTCACGTATTTGTGCCTTATCTTTTTTTCTTTCACGTTAGTGTACATTTATCTTCGGGATTATCCTTTTCACGCACATCTTCTTCCTTCTCGGACTATTACCTTTTCAACCCTTTTCACGCACATCAATCTTTTTTTCATTCCTTTGTTTTGCATTTCTTTATGTCCACTTTTTTCACGCATGTGCACTTTTTTCACGGATTGTTGCGTTTTCTGTTTTTCTCTCATGTCAGTGTACATTTTTCTTCGTGATTATCCTTTTCACGCACATCTCTGCTTTCTGGTACCTTTTCAACCGTTTCACGCACATCTTCTTTTTTCATTCCTTTCCATTGGTATTTCTTTATGTCCACATTTTTCACGGATGTCCAATTTTTTACCTGACGACCATATTGGTCATGTGACAAAATTGATATTGATTAATTGTCATTTCCTTGTTCTTTAAACTTTCGTATGAAATTTCGTTACAAATGGCTTGGTGGTTTCTGAGAAAATTAATTATCATATCTGAATGACCTTGAACAAAGGTCAAAGAATGAACTTGACCTTGAGTACTCATGTAGTTTCATCCACCCATTTAGCTTACTGAATCTACTAATTTTCAGATCACAGGCTGCAATAGTTTACAAAACATACACGGTTTGGACTTTTTCCCATACAAAAGTCTATGCGACCAAATTTGACCTTGGCCAAAAATTGGTTAAGGCCATCCAAGTGTCATCGTTTACTATTTGCCGGTACTTACCGGTGGTGTCTATATATAATGTACACCTGCGAGTAAGATTAAGATATATTCAGGAAATGGCCAGATGTGACCGATCGCAGTATAAGAAGAAAGAAAGAAAAGAAAGAAAGAAAATAAAGAAAGAAAGAATCAGAAACAATTCTGATTCTGAAAGAAAGAGCGGCTTTCGGTGACAGCAACCAAAACAACAAAATGGCTGACATCTTCGAAACTCTGCCGCATCAAAAACTTGGAAATGGTTATGCAAGTACGAAGAATTGCTGTTGCAGTTACACCGATTAACACGATTTATCTCTTGCTAATCTGTTGACGCAAAAGGGTTTTTTTTTTAGTGTCAAATACTTTTCTTTTTTTTTTTTTTTTTGAATAAAGCGTGTCTCAGCGAGGTACTTAGCGCACCTGTCATTAATTACAGGTCAGATCAACCCTCGAGGTACTTTCGCCCATCCCAGCAAGCCTTGGAGAAATATATTGGGCAACATGGTGCTTCCGTGTGAAGCTGAAACTGAATCGACATCTTCAAAATGACCTAAATAATGTTGACTGGGTCGCAAAACTTTAACAAGATCAGCCATCGATATCCACCCCGATCAAAGCTTTGAGAAATAGATTGGGTTGCATGATGCGTCCACGCGGAGCTGAAACTGACAATCTATCTATATAGTTTATACAAATTGCCAGGCTACCTACGCCATGAAAAAGGAAAACATGATATCTAAATATAGCTCCACACGGTCACGTGACGACTTTCGGACAAACAATTAACATTAGGTGTTTTTTTTTTTTTTTTTTTTTTTTTTTTGTGTTGGTTTTATGACCCTTTCAAGATTAATTAACTCATATCTGGCCAATCGTTTTTTAGGAGGGCGAAAACCGATTAACCTGAGAAAAAACACCTGACCCTCTGTTGCAGAACTTGGCGTCTCACATGTAACCTGATCGAGGCTCGAACCACAGCGGTGAGAGACAAGATCAATCAAGAGTCAGCGCTCTTCACCACTCGGCAACAAAGGCACATTATTAAAATAGATGTATTCCTTCATTTCCAAAATGGTTAATTTTCTGATGAAAATTTCTGACACAGGCCTCATTGCGTCGGTGTAACGTAATAAAAGTGGACCGTCAAAAAAGGAGACATTTCCGCCACTGCGCATACGCGTTGCTAAGTGGGCGTTAACCGATTGTTTAAGGCGGGGCTTACACGATAAACAAATCAATAGTCACATTTTCAATCCTCCTTGAATGAACTATTGCCTAGCCGCCAAAAAAATCGGACCAACGTCGGGTCGACAGCGATACGACGTATCAACGTCGTTTCGCTCTCAGCCCCATATTGGCCGGCTACTGCGTAATAGCTGGGAAGTATACGATATACCATGCAATGAAAGTTTCACCTCTGTTACTGTTACTGGCATTTTGCCCTTGAACAGCAGTTGTTAATTTCTGGCGTAAGAAGGTGAAGTGTGCTGGTTAACTGCTAAAGTATAAGCATGTCAAGAAAATGTGTGGATAGGTAAACTGACCGGCTCAAAATGGCCTGAATTGTGTTGACTGGGCTCCACTGCAAACAAAGAAAAAAAAATGATTTTTTTTTATTAAAAATCTATCTCTCCCTCTGTTTAGTTTAGTATAACACTTCTCTGAATACTTCTCTAATCCATCTGGTGAAGAAGTTATGATTTTGTTAACTCGAAAATTGTGTACAGGTGCCAAAAAAGGTATCGATGCATTTTAAAAGTAACATTAACAAACGACAAGATCCTGCATATGCCGTGGTATAAAGAAACATCCTCACCCTGAATAATGTAGACGAGCTATTGATCAGTACGCATGAGAAACCCTAATTTTCCAGCCTTAGTGGAAAAGGAGATAGACGTGTAAAAAGTGGATAAGGCATCAATCCGTGAAAAACGTGGACAGGCGTGAAAAAAGTAGACATAAAGAAATACAAAGAAAAAGAATGAAAAAGAAGATGCGCTTGAAAAGGGTTGAAAAGGTACCAGTCCGTGATAGAAGAAGATGTGCGGGAAAAGGATAATCACGACGAAAAAAGTACACTGACGTGAAAGAAAAATAGATAAGGCACCAAACCGAGAAAAAAAGTGGACAACCGTGAAAAAAGTAGACATAAAGAAATGAAAAGAAAAGGAGTGATAAGAGTTGAAAATGTGCCAATCCGAGAAAGAAGATGTGCGTGACATGGATAATCACTAAGAAAAATGTACACTGACGTGAAAGAAAAATAGAAAAGGCTCTAATCCGTGAAAAAAGTGGACAGGCGTGAAAAAAGTAGACATAAAGAAATACAAAGAAAAGGAATGAAATAAGAAGATGTGTGTGAAAAGGGTTGAAAAGGTACCAGTCCGTGAAGGCAGAAGATGTGCGTGAAAATGATAATCACGAAGAAAAATGTACACTGACGTGAAAGAAAAACAGATAAGGCAACAATCCGTGAAAAAGTTGACATGCGTGAAAAAAAGTGGACATAAAGAAATGCAAAATTAAGGAAGGAAAAAAGATGGATGTGCGTGAAAAGGGTTTAAAAGGTACCAGTCCGTGACAGAAGATGCGCGTGAGAAGGATAATCCCGAAGAAAAATGTAGACGGACATTAAGGAAAAATAGATAAGGCACCACTCCATGAAAACAAGTGGACAGGCATGAAAAAAGTAGGCATAAAGAAATGAAAAGAAAAGGAGTGATAAGAGTTGAAAATGTGCCAGTCCGAGAAAGAAGATGTGCGTGACATGGCTAATCACTAAGAAAAATGTACACTGACGTGAAAGAAAAATAGATAAGGCACCACTCCGTGAAAACAAGTGGACAGGCATGAAAAAAGTAGACATAAAGAAATACAAAGAAAAAGAATGAAAAAGAAGATGTGCGTGAAAAGGGTTGAAAAAGTACTAGTCCGTGAAGGAAGAAGATGTGCATTAAAAAGGATAATCACGAAGATAAATGTACACTGACGTGAATGAAAAAAAGATAAGGCAACAATCCATGAAAATAATTGACATGCGTGAAAAAGTGGACATAATGAAATACAAAGAAAAGGATGAAAAAGTCCGTGAAGGAAGAAGATGTGCATTAAAAAGGATAATCACGAAGATAAATGTACACTGACGTGAATGAAAAAAAGATAAGGCAACAATCCATGAAAATAATTGACATGCGTGAAAAAGTGGACATAATGAAATACAAAGAAAAGGATGAAAAAGAAGATGTGCGTGAAAAGTGTTAAAAAGGTACTTGTCCTTGAAAGAAAAAGATGTGCGTGATAGGGATAATCACGAACAATAATGTACACTGACGTGAAAGATAAATAGATAAGGCAACAATTTGTGAAAAAAGTGGACATCCGTGAAAAAATAGGAAATAAAGAAATACAAAGGAAAAGAATGAAAAAAGAAGATGTGCATGAAAAGGTACCAGTCCGTGAAAGCAGAAGTTGTGCGAGAAAAGGATAATCACGAAGAAAAATGTACACTGACGTGAAAGAAAAACAGATAGCAACAATTCGTGAAAACAGTGCACATGCGTCAAAAAAGTGGACATAAAGAAATGCAAAACAAAAGAATGAAAAAAGATAGATGTTCGTGTAAAGGGTTGAAAAGGTACCTGTCCGAGAAGGAAGAAGATGTGCGGGAAAATGATAATCCCGAAGATAAATGTACACTGACGTGAAAGAAAAAGAGATAAGGCACCAGTCCGTGAAAAAAGTGGACATCCGTGAAAAAAGTGGACATAAAGAAATACAAAATAAAGGAATGAAAAAAGATGGATGTGCGAGAAAAGGGTTGAAAAGGTACCAGTCGGAGAAAGAAGAAGATGCGCGTGAAAAGGATAAGCACGAAGAAAAATGTAGTCTGACGTGAAAGAAATATAGAAGAGGCACCAATCCGCGAAAAAAGTGGACATGCGTGAAAACAGTGGACATAAAGAAATATAAAGAAAAGGAATGAAAAAAGAAGATGTGCCTGAAAAGGGTTAATAAGGTTCGTAATAAGGATATTCAGGAAGATAAATGTACGCTGCCGTGAAAGAAAAATAGATAAGGCAACAATCCGTGAAAACAGTGGACATCCGTGAAAACAGTGGACATCCGTGAAAAAAGTGGTCATAAATAAATACAAGGAAAAGGAACGAAAAAAGATGTGCGTGAAAAGGGTTGAAAAGGTACCTGTTCTTGAAAGAAAAAGATGTGCGTGATAAGGATAATCACGAAGAAAAATGAACACTGACGTGAAAGAAAAATAGATAAGGCAACAATCCGTGAAAAAAGTGTGACATCCGTGAAAACATTGGACATAAAGAAATACAAAATAAAGGAATGAAAAAAGATGGAAGTGCGTGAAAAGGGTTGAAAAGGTTTCAGTCCGAGAAAGAAGAAGAATGTGCATGAAAAGGATAATCCCGAAGATAAATGTACACTGACGTGAAAGAAAAATAGATAAGGCAAGAATCCGTAAAAAAGCGGGCATCTGTGGAAAAATTTGGACATAAAGAAATGCAAATAAAGGAATGAAAAAAGATGGATGTGCGCGAAAAGAGTTGAAAAGGTTCCTGTCCGAGAAAGAAGATGATGCGCGTGAAAAGGATAATTTCAGAAGAAAAATGTAGACTGATGTGAATGAAAAAAGATGAGGCACCAATCCGTGAAAAAAGTGGACAGGCTTGAAAAGGTAGACATAAAGAAATACAAAGAAAATGAACAAAAAAGAAGATGTGCGTGACAAGTGTTGAGAGGTACCAGTCCGCGAAAGCAGAAAATCTGCGTGAAATGGATAATCACGAAGAAAAATGTACACTGACGTGAAAGAAAAATAGATAAGGCAACAATCCGTGAAAAAAGTGCACATGCGTAATAAAAAGTGGACATAAAGAAATGCAAAACAAATGAATGAAAAAGATAGATGTGCGTGTAAAGGGTTGAAAAGGTACAAGTCCGAGAAGGAAGAAGATGTGCGTGAAAAGGATAATCCCGAAGATAAATGTACACTGACGTGAAAGAAAAATAGATAAGGCACCAGTCCTTGAAAAAAGTGGACATCCGCGAAAAAAGTGGACATTAATAAAAGAATGAAAAAATGATGTGCGTGAAAAGGGTTGAAAAGGTACCATTCCGAGAAAGAAGAAGATGCGCGTGAAAGGAATAATCACGAAGGAAAATGTAGTCTGACGTGAAAGAAAAATAGATAAGGCACCAATCCGTGAAAAAGTGGACATGCGTGAAAAAAGTGGACATAAAGGAATATAAAGAAAAGGAATGAAAACAGAAGATGTGCGTGAAAAGGGTTGAAAAGGTACCTGTAAGTGAATGAAGAAGATGTGCGTGATAAGGATATTCAGGAAGATAAATGTACACTGACGTGAAAGAAACGTAGATAATGCAACAATCCGTGAAAAAAACGGACATGCTTGAAAAAAGTGGACATTAAGAAATACACAGGAAAGGAATGAAAAAAGAAGATTTGCATGAAAAGGGTTGAAAAGGTACCAGTCCGAGAAAGAATAAGATGTGCGTGAAATGGATAATCACGAAGAAAAATGTACACCTACCTGAAAGAAAAACAGAAAAGGCTCTTATCCGTGAAAAAAGTGGACATGCGTGAAAAAGTGGATATAAAGGAATATAAAGAAAAGGAATGAAAACAGAAGATTTGCGTGAAAAGGGTTGAAAAGGTACCTGTAAGTGAATGAAGAAGATGTGCATGATAAGGATATTCAGGAAGATAAATGTACACTGACGTGAAAGAAACGTAGATAAGGCAACAATCCGTGAAAACAGTGGACATCCGTGAAAAAGTGAACATAAAGAAATACAAAATAAAGGAATGAAAAAAGATGGATGTGCGTGAAAAGGGTTTAAAAGGTACCAGTCCGAGAAAGGAGAAGATGTGCGTGAAAAGGATAATCCCTAAATTAATGTAAACTGACGTGAAAGAAAAATAGATAAGGCAATAATCCGTAAAAAAGTGGGCATCTGTGAAAAAAGTGGATATAAAGAAATGCAAAATAATGGAATGAAAAAAGATAGATGTGCGAAAAAAGAGTTGAAAAGGTACCTGTCCGAGAAAGAAGAAGATGCGCGTGAAAAGGATAATTTCAGAAGAAAAATGTAAACTGACGTGAAAGAAAAAAGATAAGGCACCAAACCGTGAAAAAAGTGGACAGGCGTGAAAAAGTAGACATAAAGAAATACAAAGAAATGGAATGAAAATAGATGATTGCGTGAAAAGAGTTGAAAATGTACCAGTCCGAGAAAGAAGAAGATGTGCGTGAAATGGATAATCACGAAGAAAAATGTACACCTACCTGAAAGAAAAACAGAAAAGGCTCTTATCCGTGAAAAAAGTGGACAGGCTGAAAAAAGTAGACATAAAGAAATACAAAGAAAAGGAATGAAAAGGAATGAAAAAAGATGTGCGTGAAAAAAGTTATAAGGTTCCAAACCGTGAAAGCAGATGTGCGTGAAAAGGATAATTTCAGAAGAAAAATGTAGACTGACGTGAAAGAAAAAAGATAAGGCACCAAACCGTGACAAAAAGTGTACAGGCGTGAAAAAGTAGACATAAAGAAATACAAAGAAAAGGAATGAAAAAAGAAGATTGCGTGAAAAGAGTTGAAAATGTACCAGTCCGAGAAAGAACAAGATGTGCGTGAAATGGATAATCACGAAGAAAAATGTACACTGACGTGAAAGAAAAACAGAAAAGGCTCTTATCCGTGAAACAAGTGGACAGACGTGCGTGAAAAGGGTTGAAAAAGTACCAGCCCTTGAAAGAAGAAGATGTGCATGAAAAGGATAATCAGAAGATAAATGTACACTGACGTGAAAGAAAAATAGAAAAGGCAACAATCCGTGAAAATAGTGGACATGCTTGAAAAAGTGTACATAAATAAATACAAAGAAAAGAAATGAAAAAAGAAGATGTGCGTGCAAAGGGTTGAAAAGATACCAGTCCGCGAAAGAAAAAGATGTGCGTGAAAAGGATAATCACGAAGAAAAATGTACACCGACGTGAAAGAAAAATAGAAAAGGCAACAACCTTGAAAAAAGTCGACATGCGTGAAAAAAGTGGACATAAAGAAATACAAAGAAAAGGAATGAAAAAATATGTGCGTGAAAAGGTACCAGTCCGTGAAAGACGAAGATGTGCATGAAAAGTATAATCACGAAGATAAATGTACACTGACGTGAAAGAAAAATAGATAAAGCAACAAACCGTGAAAAAAACGGACATGCTTGAAAAAAGTGGACATTAAGAAATACACAGGAAAGGAATGAAAAAAGAAGATGTGCATGAAAAGGGTTGAAAAGGTACCAGTCCGAGAAAGAATAAGATGTGCGTGAAATGGATAATCACGAAGAAAAATGTACACCTACCTGAAAGAAAAACAGAAAAGGCTCTTATCCGTGAAAAAAGTGGACAGGCTGAAAAAAGTAGACATAAAGAAATACAAAGAAAAGGAATGAAAAGGAATGAAAAAAGATGTGGATGAAAAAAGTTATAAGGTTCCAATCCGTGAAAGCAGATGTGCGTGAAAAGGATAATTTCAGAAGAAAAATGTAGACTGACGTGAAAGAAAAAAGATAAGGCACCGATCCGTGACAAAAAGTGTACAGGCGTGAAAAAGTAGACATAAAGAAATACAAAGAAAAGGAATGAAAAAAGAAGATTGCGTGAAAAGAGTTGAAAATGTACCAGTCCGAGAAAGAACAAGATGTGCGTGAAATGGATAATCACGAAGAAAAATGTACACTGACGTGAAAGAAAATAGATAATGCAACAATCCGTGGAAAAAGTGGACATCCGTGATAAAAGTGGATATAAAGAAATACAAAGAAAAGGAATGAAAAAAGAAGATGTGCGTGAAAAGCGTTAAAAAGGTTCCAGTCCGTGAAAGCAGATGTGCATGAAAAGGATAATCATGAAGAAAAATGTACACTGACGTGAAAGAAAAACGGATAAGGCAACAATCCGTGAAAAAAACGGACAGGCGTGAAAAAAGAAGACATGGAGGAATACAAAGAAAAGGAATGAAAAAAGAAGATTGCGTGAAAGGAGTTGAAAATGTACCAGTCCGAGAAAGAACAAGATGTGCGTCAAATGGATAATCACGAAGAAAAATGTACACTGACGTGAAAGAAAAACAGAAAAGGCTCTTATCCGTGAAACAAGTGGACAGGCGTGCGTGAAAAGGGTTGAAAAAGCACCAGCCCTTGAAAGAAGATGTGCATGAAAAGGATAATCACGAAGATAAATGTACACTGACGTGAAAGAAAAATAGACAAGGCAACAATCCGTGAAAATAGTGGACATCTTTGAAAAAGTGTACATAAATAAATACAAAGAAAAGAAATGAAAAAAGAAGATGTGCGTGCAAAGGGTTGAAAAGATACCATTCCGAGAAAGAAAAAGATGTGCGTGAAAAGGATAATCACGAAGAAAAATGTACACCGACGTGAAAGAAAAATAGAAAAGGCAACAACCTTAAAAAAAGTCGACATGCGTGAAAAAAGTGGACATAAAGAAATAAAAAGAAAAGGAATGAAAAAATATGTGCGTGAAAAGGGTTGAAAAGGAACCTGTCCGTGTATGAAGAAGATGTGCGTGATAAGGATAGTCACGAAGATAAATGTACACTGACGTGAAAGAAAAATACATAATGCAACAATCCGTGGAAAAAGTGGACATCCGTGAAAAAAGTGGATATAAAGAAATACAAAGAAAAGGAATGAAAAAAGAAGATGTGCGTGAAAAGCGTTAAAAAGGTTCCAGTCCGTGAAAGCAGATGCGTATGAATAGGATAATCATGAAGAAAAATGTACACTGACGTGAAAGAAAAACGGATAAGGCAACAATCCGTGAAAAAAAACGGACAGGCGTGAAAAAAGAAGACATGGAGGAATACAAAGAAAAGGAATGAAAAAAGAAGATTTGCGTGAAAAGGGTTGAAAAGGTACCAGTCCGTGAAAGAAGAAGATGTGCATGAAAAGTATAACCACGAAGATAAATGTACACTGACGTGAAAGAAAAATAGATAAAGCAACAAACCGTGAAAAAAACGGACATGCTTGAAAAAAGTGGACATTAAGAAATACACAGGAAAGGAATGAAAAAAGAAGTTGTGCATGAAAAGGGTTGAAAAGGTACCAGTCCGTGAAAGCAGAAGATGTGCGTGAAAAGGATAATCACGAAGAAAAATGTAGTCTGACGTGAACGAAAAATAGATGGGGCACCGATCCGTGAAAAAAGTGGACATCCGTGAAAAAAGTGGACATAAAGAAATACAAAGGAAAGGAATGAAAAAAGAAGATGTACGTGAAAAGGGCTGAAAAGGTACCACTCCGAGAAAGAAGAAGATGCGCGTGAAAAGGATAATCTCGAAGAAAAATGTAGTCGTACGTGAAAGAAAAATAGATAAGGCACCAATCCGTGAAAAAAGTGGACATGCGTGAAAAAAGTGGACATAAAGAAATATAAAGACAAGGAATGAAAAAAGATGTGAGTGAAAAGGGTAGAAAAGGTACCTGTTCGTGAATGAAGATGTGCGTGATAAGGATAGTCACGAAGATAAATGTACACTGACGTGAAAGAAAAATAGATAACGCAACAATCCGTGAAAACAGTGGACAGGCATGAAAATGGTGGACATAAAGAAATACAAAGAAAGGATATGAAAAAAGAAGATGTGCGTGAAAAGGGTTGAAAAAGTACCAGACCGTGAAAGAAGAAGATGTGCATGAAAAGGAAAATCATGAAGATAAATGTACACTGACGTGAAAGAAAAATAGATAAGGCATCAATCCGTGAAAATAGTGGACATGCGTGAAAACGTGGTCATAAAGAGATACAAAGAAAAGAAATGAAAAAAAAAAGATGTGCTTGAAAAGGGTTGAAAAGGTACCAGTCCGCGAAAGAAGTTGTGCGTGAAAAGGATAATCAAGAAGAAAAATGAACACCGACGTGAAAGAAAAATAGATAAGGCAACAATCCGTGAAAAAAGTGGACATGCGTGAAAAAAGTGGACATAAAGAAATACAAAGAAAAGGAATGAAAAAAGATGTGCGTGAAAAGGGTTGAAAAGGTACCTGTCCGTAAAGAAGAAGATATGCGTGATAAGGATAGTCACGAAGATATATGTACACTGACGTGAAAGAAAAATAGATAAGGGAATAATCCGTGAAAAAAGTGGACAGCCGTGAAAAAAGTGGATATAAAGAAATACAAAGAAAAGGAATAAAAAAGAAGACGTGCGTGAAAAGCGTTTAAAAGGTTCCAGTCCGTGAAAGCAGATGTGCGTGAAAAGGATAATTTCAGAAGAAAAATGTAGACTGACGTGAAAGAAAAAAGATAAGGCACCAATCCGTTAAAAAAGTGGACAGGCGTGATAAAGTAGACAAAAAGAAATACAAAGAGAAGGAATGAAAAAAGAAGAATGCGTGAACAGAGTTGAAAATGTACCAGTCCGAGAAAGAACAAGATGTGCGTGAAATGGATAATCACGAAGAAAAATGTACACTGACGTGTAAGAAAAACAGAAAAGGCTCTAATCCGTGAAAAGGTGGACAGGCGTGAAAAAAGTAGACATAAAAAAATACAAAGAAAAGGAATGAAAAGGAATGAAAAAACAAGATTTGCGTGAAAAGGGTTGAAAAGGTACCAGTCCGTGAAGGCAGAAGATGCGCGTGAAAAGGATAATCACGAAGAAAAATGTACACTGACGTGAAAGAAAAACAGATAAGGCAACAATCCGTGAAAAAAGTGGACATGCGTGAAAAAGTGGACATAAAGAAATGCAAAATAAAGGAATGAAAAAAGCTGGATGTGCGTGAAAATGGTTGAAAAGGTACCAGTCCGAGAAAGAAGAAGATGCGCGTGAAAAGGATAATCCCGAATAAAAAATGTAGACTGACGTGAAACAAAAACAGATAAGGCACCAATCCGTGAAAAAGTGGACAGGCATGAAAAAGGTGGACATAAAGAAATACAAAGAAAGGGAATGAAAAAAGATGTGCGTGAAGAGGGTTGAAAAAGTACCAGCCCGTGAAAGAAGAAGATGTGCATGAAAAGGAAAATCACGAACATAAATGTTCACTGACGTGAAAGAAAAATAGAAAAGGCAACAATCCGTGAAAATAGTGGACATGCGCGAGAAAGTGGACATAAAGAAATACAAAGAAAAGAAATGAAAAAAGAAGATGTGCGTGAAAAGGGTTGAAAATGTACTAGTCCGCGAAAGAAGATGTGCGTGATAGGGATAATCACGAAGAAAGATGTACACCGACGTGAAAGAAAAATAGATAAGGCAACAACCGTGAAAAAAGGGACATGCGTGAAAAAAGTTGACATAAAGAAAAACAAAGAAAAGGAATGGACAAATATGTGCGTGAAAAGGGTTGAAAAGAAACCTGTCCGTGAAAGAAGAAGATTTGCGTGATAAGGATAGTCACGAAGATAAATGTACACTGACGTGAAAGAAAAATAGATAAGGCACCGATCCGTGAAAAAAGTGGATATCCCTGAAAAAGTGGACATAAAGAAATACAAAGGAAAGGATTGAAAAAAGGAGAAATGTGCATGAAAAGGGTTGAAAAGATACCAGTCCGTGAAAGCAGAAGATGTGCGTGAAAAGGATAATCACGAAGACAAATGTAGGCTGACGTGAACGAAAAATAGATAAGGCACAGAACCGTGAAAAAGGGGGACATCCGTGAAAAAGTGGATATAAAGAAATACAAAATAAAGGAATGAAAAAAGATGGATGTGCGTGGAAAGGGTTGAAAAGGTACCACTCCGAGAAAGAAGAAGATGCGCGTGAATAGGACAATCACGAAGAAAAATGTAGTCTGACGTGGAAGAAAAATAGATAAGGCACCAATCCGTGAAAAAACTGGACATTTGTGAAAAAACTGGACATAAAGAAATACAAAATAAAGGAATGAAAAAAGAAGATGTGCATGAAAAAGGTTTAAAAGGTACCAGTCCGAGAAAGAAGAAGATGGGCGTGAAAAGGATAATCCCGAAGATAAATGTACACTGACGTGAAAGAAAAATAGATAAGGCAACAATCCGTAAAAAAGTGGAAATCTGTGAAAAAAATGGACACAAAGAAATTAAAAATAAAGGAATGAAAAAAGATGGATATGCGTGAAAAGGGTTGATAAGGTACCTGTCCGAGAAAGAAGAAGATGCGCATGAAAAGGAAAATTTCAGAAGAAAAATGTAGACTGACGTAGAAGAAAAAATATAAGGCACCAATCGGTGAAAAAAAGTGGACATGCGTGAAAAAGTAGACATAAAGAAATACAAAGAAAAGGAATGAAAAAAGAAGATGTGCGTGAAAAGGGTTGAAACGGTACCAGTCCGTGTGTGAAGAGGATAATCACGAAGATAAATGTACACGGACGTGAAAGAACAATAGATAAGGCGACAATCCGTGAAAATAGTGGTCATGCGTGAAAAAAGTGGACATAAAGAAATACAAAAAAAGGAATGAAAAAAGAAGATGTGCGTGAAAGATAAGGCAAAAATCCGTGAAAAAAGTGGACATGCGTGAAGAAGTGGACATAAAGAAATGCAAAATATAGGGATGAAAAAAGATTGATGTGCATGGGGGTTGAAATGGTACCAGTCCAAGAAAGAAGAAGATGCGCGTGAAAAGGATAATCCCGAAGAAAAATAGACTGACGTGAAAGAAAAATAGATAAGGCACCAATCCGTGAAAAAAGTGGACAGTCGTGAAATAAGTAGACCTAAAGTGTTACAAAGAAAAGGACCGCCCCCGCCTATAGGGGCTTGAAGAAATATATGGGCTGCACGATGCTTCCGCGCAGAGCTGAATCCGGACCGCACACTAGTACTGGTAAACCGCTTAGAGGATCTAAGCCTGTCAAGGAACCGCGGTTCGAGGCGGACGTCCATGCTAATAAACCCTATTGGTTTTATTGGGCGACAGGGCTTGAGATGTCATTTCATCTCAATGTCGGGTAAAAGTCCCACAAAATTGGAAGCAACGTCTCCAAAGTGACCTTTACAGTGTTGACTGGGACGTTAAACCTCAAATCAAACAAACAAACAAAAACAAAGAAAAGGAATGAAAAAAGATGTGCGTGAAAAGTGTTGAAAAGGTACCTGTCCTTGAAGGAAAAAGATGTGCGTGTTAAGAATAATCACGAAGATAAACGAACACTGACGTGACCGAAAAATAGATACAGATGTGCGTGAAAAGCGTTGGAAAGGTACCAGTCTGTGAAAGTAGATGTGCGTGAAAAGGATAATCACGAAAAAAATGTACACTGACGTGAAGGAAAACCAGACAAGGCAACAATCCGTGAAAACAGTGGACATGCGTGAAAAAGTGGACATTTGTGAAAAAACTGGACATAAAGAAATACAAAATAAAGGAATGAAAAAAGAAGATGTGCATGAAAAAGGTTTAAAAGGTACCAGTCCGAGAAAGAAGAAGATGGGCGTGAAAAGGATAATCCCGAAGATAAATGTACACTGACGTGAAAGAAAAATAGATAAGGCAACAATCCGTAAAAAAGTGGAAATCTGTGAAAAAAATGGACACAAAGAAATTAAAAATAAAGGAATGAAAAAAGATGGATATGCGTGAAAAGGGTTGATAAGGTACCTGTCCGAGAAAGAAGAAGATGCGCATGAAAAGGAAAATTTCAGAAGAAAAATGTAGACTGACGTAGAAGAAAAAATATAAGGCACCAATCGATGAAAAAAAGTGGACATGCGTGAAAAAGTAGACATAAAGAAATACAAAGAAAAGGAATGAAAAAAGAAGATGTGCGTGAAAAGGGTTGAAACGGTACCAGTCCGTGTGTGAAGAGGATAATCACGAAGATAAATGTACACGGACGTGAAAGAACAATAGATAAGGCGACAATCCGTGAAAATAGTGGTCATGCGTGAAAAAAGTGGACATAAAGAAATACAAAAAAAGGAATGAAAAAAGAAGATGTGCGTGAAAGATAAGGCAAAAATCCGTGAAAAAAGTGGACATGTGTGAAGAAGTGGACATAAAGAAATGCAAAATATAGGGATGAAAAAAGATTGATGTGCATGGGGGTTGAAATGGTACCAGTCCAAGAAAGAAGAAGATGCGCGTGAAAAGGATAATCCCGAAGAAAAATAGACTGACGTGAAAGAAAAATAGATAAGGCACCAATCCGTGAAAAAAAAGGACAGTCGTGAAATAAGTAGACCTAAAGTGTTACAAAGAAAAGGACCGCCCCCGCCTATAGGGGCTTGAAGAAATATATGGGCTGCACGATGCTTCCGCGCAGAGCTGAATCCGGACCGCACACTAGTACTGGTAAACCGCTTAGAGGATCTAAGCCTGTCAAGGAACCGCGGTTCGAGGCGGACGTCCATGCTAATAAACCCTATTGGTTTTATTGGGCGACAGGGCTTGAGATGTCATTTCATCTCAATGTCGGGTAAAAGTCCCACAAAATTGGAAGCAACGTCTCCAAAGTGACCTTTACAGTGTTGACTGGGACGTTAAACCTCAAATCAAACAAACAAACAAAAACAAAGAAAAGGAATGAAAAAAGATGTGCGTGAAAAGTGTTGAAAAGGTACCTGTCCTTGAAAGAAAAAGATGTGCGTGTTAAGAATAATCACGAAGATAAACGAACACTGACGTGACCGAAAAATAGATACAGATGTGCGTGAAAAGCGTTGGAAAGGTACCAGTCTGTGAAAGTAGATGTGCGTGAAAAGGATAATCACGAAAAAAATGTACACTGACGTGAAGGAAAACCAGACAAGGCAACAATCCGTGAAAACAGTGGACATGCGTGAAAAAGTGGACATAAAGAAATGCAAAATAAAGGAATGAAAAAAGATGGATGTGCGTGAGGGCTGAAAAGGTACCAGTCCGTGAAAGAAGAAGATGTGAGTGAAAAGTATAATCACGAAGATAAATGTACACGGACCTCAAAGAAAAATAGATAAAGCAACAATCCGTGAAAAAAGTGGACATGCTTGAAAAAAGTGGACATAAAGAAATACAAAGAAAAGGAATGAAAAAAGAAGATGTGCGTGAAAAGTGTTGAAAAGGTACTTGTCCTTGAAAGAAAAAGATGTACGTGTTATGGATAATCACGAAGAAAAACGTACACTGACGTGACCGAAAAACAGATAAGGCAACAATCCGTTTAAAAAGTGGACATCCGTGAAAAAGTGGACATAAAGAAATATAAAAGGAAAGGAATATAACAAGAAGATGTACGTGCAAAGGGTTGAAAAGGTACCAGGTCGAGAAAGCAGAAGATGTGCATGAAAAGGATAATCACGAAGAAAAATGTTTACTGACGTGAAAGAAAAACATATAAGGCAACACTCCTTGAAAAAAAGTGCACATGCGTGAAAAAAGTGGACATAAAGAAATGCAAAATAAAGGAATGAAAAAAATTGGGTTGTTCGTGAAAAGGTTTGAAAAGGTACCAGTCCGAGAAGGAAGAAGATGTGCGTGAAAAGGATAAATCCCGGAGATAAATGTACACGGACGTAAAAGAAAAATAGATAAGGCACCAATCCGGGAAAAAAGTGGACATCCGTGAAAAAGTGGACATAAAGAAATAAAAAAACTAGAATACTGTCGATGGCGCGCCATCGCAAATCCCCACGTTTTCTACAGAGGGGCCAAGTACCGAAAACCCCTCACCCTGGGCCCTAATTTGACTCCATGGTCAAAATATTACCTGTATTATATTCTACTGATCATGCCCTTCAATTTCATATGCCACATGACTATGTTCCAAAAAACTTAAATTTTGACCCTTTGACCCCTCTCCCAGGGCCCCAATCTGACCCCAGGGTCAAAATTTTACTTGTAGTTTATTCTACCCATTATCCCCTTCGCATAGATATGCAACATGACTATGTTCTGAAAAACTTTAATTTGACCCCCGACCCCCCCCCCCAGTCCGACCCCCAGGGCGTGACCTAGGGGTCACAGCCAACATCCCGTTCAAAATGTTTTACTTTTTTCATAACTAAGTACATGTGCAAAGTTTGGCATCAAAATCTTCAAAATTGACTTTGTAATTAAATTTTATTGATATTTGACCTTTTGACCCCTCCCCAGGGCCCCTGGGGGCAGGGACAAAAAAATGTGCTCTTGCGCAAGCTATTCATGTAAGCAACTCGCATACCAAATTTGGTTGAATTCCGGCTAACGGTTTAGGAGGAGATAGCCGGACAGACAGACGGACAGACGGACAGACAGACAGACGGACAGACGGACGGAGGCGATAACAATATCCCCACTTTTTTTTAAAAACGTGGGGATAATAAAGGAATGAAAAAAGATGGATTTGTGTGAAAAGGGTTGAAACGGAACCAGTCCGAGAAAGAAGAAGATGTGCGTGAAAAGGATAATCCCGAAGATAAATATACACTGACGTGAAAGAAAAGGCAAGAATCCGTGAAAAGTGAAAAAAGTGGACATCCGTGATAAAAGGGGGCATAAAGAAATGCAAAATAAAGGAATGAAAAAAGATGGATGTGCGTGAAAAGGGTTGAAAAGGTACCAGTCCGAGAAAGAAGATGATGCGCGTGAAAAGGATAATCCCGAAGGAACATGTAGTCTGACGTGAAAGAAAAAAAGATAAGGCACCAATCCGTGACAAAGTGGACATGCGTGAAAAAAGTGGCCATAAAGAAATACAAAGAAAAGGAATGAAAAAAGAAGTATGCGTGAAAAGGGTTTAAAAGTACCTGTCCGTGAATGAAGAAGATGTTCGTGATAAGGATAGTCACGAAGATAAATGTACACTGACGTGAAAGAAAAATAGATAAGGCAACAATCCGTGAAAAACAGTGGACATCCGGGCAAAAAGTGGACATAAAGAAATAAAAAGGAAAGGAATGAAACAAGAAGATATGCGTGAAAAGTGTTGAAAAGGTACCTGTCCGTGAAAGCAGAAGATGTGCGTGAAAAGGATAATCACGAAGAAAAATGTACACTGACATGAAAGAAAAATAGATAAGGCAACAATCCGTGAAAAAGTGGACATGCGTGAAAAAAGTGGACATAAAGAAATACAAGAAAAGGAATGAAAAATATGTGCTTGAAAAGGGTTGAAAAGGTACCTGTCCGTGAAAGAAGAAGATGATTGTGATAAGGATAATCACGAAGATAAATGTACACTGACGTGAAAGAAAAAAGATAAGGCAACAATCCATGAAAAAAGTGGACATCCGTGAAATAAGTGGACATAAAAAATAAAAAGGAAAGGAATGAAAAAAGAAGATGTGCATGAAAAGGGTTTAAAAGGTCCCAGTACGTTAAAGCAGAATATGTGCGTGAAAAGGATAATCACGAAGAAAAATGTACACTGACGTGAAAGAAAAATTGATAAGGCAACAATCCGTGAAAAAAGTGGACAGGTGTGAAAAAAGTGGACATAAAGAAATACAAAGAAAAGGAATGAAAAATATGTGCGTGAAAAGGGTTGAAAAGGTACATGTCCGTGAAAAAAGAAGATGTGCGTGATTAGGATAATCACAAAGATAAATGTACATTGGCGTGAAAGAAAAAAGATAAGGCAACACTCCGTGAAATAAGTGGACATAAATAATAAAAAGGAAAGGAATGAAAAAAGAAGATACGCATGAAAAGGGTTGAAAAGGTACCAGTACGTTAAAGCAGAATATGTGCGTGAAAAGGATAATCACGAAGAAAAATGTACACTGACATGAAAGAAAAATAGATAAGGCAACAATCCGTGAAAAAAGTGGACAGGTGTGAAAAAAGTAGACATAAAGGAATACAAATAAAAGGATTGAAAAAAGGAGATGTGCGTGAAAAGGGTTGAAAAGGTACCAGTCCGTGAAAGAAGAGGATAATCACGAAGAAAAATGTACACTGACGTGAAAGAAAAAAATAAGGCAACAATCCATGAAAAGAGTGGACATCCGTGAAATAAGTGGACATAAAAATAAAAAGGAAAGGAATGAAAAAAGAAGATGTGCATGAAAAGGGTTTAAAAGGTACCAGTACGTTAAAGCAGAATATGTGCGTGAAAAGGATAATCACGAAGAAAAATGTACACTGACGAGAAAGAAAAATAGATACGGCAACAATCCGTGAAAAAAGTGGACAGGTGTGAAAAAAGTGGACACAAAGAAATACAAAGAAAAGGTATGAAAAATATGTGCGTGAAAAGGGTTGAAAAGGTACATGTCCGTGAAAAAAGAAGATGTATGTGATTAGGATAATCACAAAGATAAATGTACACTGACGTGAAAGAAAAAAGATAAGGCAACAATCCATGAAAAAAGTGGACATCCGTGAAATAAGTGGACATAAAAAATAAAAAGGAAAGGAATGAAAAAAGAAGATATGCATGAAAAGGGTTGAAAAGGTACCAGTCCGTGAACGAAGAAGATGTGCGTGATAAGGATAATCACGAAGAAAAATGTACACTGACGTAAAAAAACAGATAAGGCAACAATCCGTGTAAAAAGTGGACATCAGTGAAAAAAGAGGACATAAAGAAATACAAAATAAAGGAATGAAAAAAGATGGATGTGCGTGAAAAGGATTGACAAGGTACCAGTCCGAGAAAGAAGAAGATGTGCGTGAAAGGGATAATCCCGAAGATAAATGTACACTGACGTGAAAGAAAAATAGATAAGGCAACAATCCGTGAAAAAAGTGGACATCTGTGAAAAAAGTGGACATAAAGAAATACAAAATAAAGGAATAAAAAAGATGGATGTGCGAGAAAAGGGTTGAAAAGGTATCTGTCCAAGAAAGAAGATGCGCTTGAATAGGATAATTTTAGAAGAAAATTGCAGACTGACGTGAAAGAAAAAAAGATAAGGCACCAATATGTGAAAAAATGGACCGGCGTGAAAAAAGTAGACATAAAGATATGCAATATAAAGGAATGAAAAAAGATAGATGTGCGTGAAAAGGGTTGAAAAGGTACCAGTCCGAGAAGGAAGAAGATGTGCGTGAAAAGGATAATCCCGAAGATAAATGTACACTGACGTGAAAGAAAATAGATAAGGCACCAATCCGTGAAAAAAATGGACATCCGTGAAAAAGTGGACATAAAGAAATACAAATAAAAGAATGAAAAAAGATGGATGTGCTTGAAAAGGGCTGAAAAGGTACCAGTCCGATAAAGAAGAAGATGTGCGTGAAAAGGATAATCCCGAAGATAAGTGTACACTGACGTGAAAGAAAAATAGATAAGGCAACAATCTGTGAAAAAGTGGACATCCGTGAAAAAATTGGACATAAAGAAATGCAAAATAAAGGAATGAAAAAAAGATGGATGTGCGTGAAAAGGGTTGAAAAGGTACCAGTCACAGAAAGAAGATGATGCGCGTGAAAAGGATAATCACGAAGAAAAATGTAGTCTGACGTGAAAGAAAAATAGATAAGGCACCGATCCGGGAAAAAAGTGGACATGGGTGAAAAAAGTGGACATAAAGAAATATAAAGAAAAGGAATGAAAAAAGAAGATGTGCGTGAAACGGGTTGAAAAGGTACCTGTCCGTGAATGAAGAAGATGTTCGTGATAAGGATAGTCACGGATATCACTGTACACTGACGTGCAGGAAAAATAGATGAGGCAACAAACCGTGAAAAAGTGGACATCCGTAAAAAAGGGGGCATCCGTGAAATAAGTAGACATAAAGAAATAAAAAGGAAAGGAATGAAAAAAGAAGATGTGCATGAAAAGGGTTGAAAAGGTACCAGTCCGTGAAAGAAGAAGTTGTGCGTGAAAAAGATAATCACGAAGAAAAATGTACACTGACGTGGAAGAAAAATAGATAAGGCAACACTCGTGAAAAAGTGGACATGCGTGAAAAAAGTGGACATAAAGAAATACAAAGAAAAGGAATTAAAAAAAGATGTGCGTGAAAATGGTGGCCTGTCCGCGAAAGAAGAAGATGTGCGTGATAAGGATAATCACGAACAAAAATGTACACTTACGTGAAAGAAAAATAGATAAGACAACAATCCGTGAAAAAAGTGGACATCCGTGAAAAAAAGTGAACATAAAGAAATAAAAAGGAAAGGAATGAAAAAGGAAGATGTGCGTGAAAAGAGTTGAAAAGGTACCAGTCCGTGAAAGCAAAAGATGTGTGTGAAAAGAAGAATCACGAAGAAAAATGTACACTGACGTGAAAGAAAAACAGATAAGGCAACAATCCGTGAAAAGAATTATCGAATCGGAATCAATCTGCTGTTTGCCAGTTGCCTATTCATATATACTGCCTTTAAACCAACTCAAATAGAATTGGCAGATGTCAGCCAGTTGCCTGTTGCGATTCCACTAGATGCCATATGCCAGTTGCCTATTCAGTTGTTATACACTCAAACCATTTTAAATAGAATTGGCAGCTGGCTGTCAGTTGCTGGTTGCCAATTCACTAGGATTTGCCAATCGGCATCTTGCCGCCGTTTGCCAGTTGCCAATTCAGTTGTTATACTCTAAAAACCCCTCAAATCTAATTGGCAGCTGGCTGCCAGTTTCCAGTTGCCATTTTACTAGTATTTGAAAATCGGCATATGGATGCCGTTTGCCAGTTGCCTTTTCAGTTGTAATGCTAAAAACCCTCTCAAATCAAATTGATGGCTGGGTGTCAGTTGCCAATTCACTAGAATGTTCGAATCGGCATCTGGCGGCCGTTTGCTCTTTCAAAGTCAGTTGTTATACACTAAAACTTCCCAAGTCGAAATTGCAACTGGCTACTTGTTGCCAGTTGCCAATTCACTAGAATTTGCGAATCGGCATCTGGTTGCCGTTTGCCAGTTGCCTATTCAGCTGTTATACCATAGAACCCTCTGAAATCGAAATGGCAGCTGGCTGCCAGTTGCCAATTCACTAGAAGTTTCGAAACGGCATCAAGCTGTTGTTTGTCATTTGCCTATTCAGTTGTACTATAATAAAACCCCACTAAAATAGAATTTGCAGCTGGCTGCCAGCTGCCAGTTGCAAAATCGCTAGAATCTGCGAATAGGCATCTGGCTGACGTATGCTAGTTGCCTATTCAGTTGTTATACACCAAAACCCTTTCAATTCGAATGGCAGCTGGCTGTAAGTTGCTGGTTGCCAATTCACTAGGATTTGCCAATCGGTATCTGGCTGCCGTTTGCCAGTTGCCTATTCAGTTTTGTTGCTCCAAAAATACGATCTAATCGAATTGGCAGCAGGCTTCGAGTCGCCAGTTGCCAATTCACTAGAACTTGCGAATCGGTATCTGGCTCCCGTTTGCCAGTTGTATGTAATGATCTAAAACCCTCTCAAATTGAATTGACAGCTGGCTGCCACTTGCTAGTTGCGAATTTTTACTAGAATTCGCGAATTGGCATCTGGATGCCGTTTGCAAGTTGCCTTATCTGTTGTTATAGTCTAAAACCCTCTCTAATGGAATTGGCAGCTTGCTGCCAGTTTACAGTTGCAAATTCGCCAGAATGTTTGAATCGGCATCTGGCTGCCGTTTGCCAGTTACCATTTCAGCTGTAATGCCATAAAGCCCTCTCAAATCGAATTGGCAGCTGGCGAACAGTTGTAAATTCAATAGAATTTGCGAATCGGCATCTGGCTGCTGTTTGCCAGTTGCATATTCAGCTGTATTGCTCAAAAATACTGTTATATCCAATTGACTGCTGGCTGCCAGTTGCCAATTCACTAGAATTTGAGATTCGACATCAAGCTGCTGTTTGCTGGTTGCCTATTTAGTTGACTACAATAAAACCCACTCAAATAGAATTTGCAGCTGGCTGCTAGTTGCCATTTGCAAATTCACTAGAATTCTAGTTGATATACCTAAAAGCCCCATAAAAACAAAATTGGCAGCTGGCTGCCAGTTGCAAGTTGCCAATTTACTAGAATTATCGAATCGGCATCAATCTGCTGTTTGCCAGTTGCCTATTCAGTTGTACTGCCGTAAAACCCACTCAAATAGAATTAACAGCTGTCTGCCAGTTGCCTGTTGCGATTTCACTAGATGCCGTATGCGAGTTGCCTATTCCGTTTTTATACACTCAAACCATTTCAAATCGAATTGGCAGATGGCTGTAAGTTGCTGGTTGCCGATTCACTAGGATTTGCCAATCAGCATCTGGTCGCCGTTTGCCAGTTGCCAATTCAGTTGTTATACTCTAAAACCCTCTCAAATCGAATTGGCAGCTGGCTGCCAGTTTCTAGTTGCCAACTTACTAGAATTTGCGAATCGGCGTCTGGATGCCGTTTGCCAGTTGCCTGTTCAGTTGTAATGCTAAAAACCCTCTCAAATCAAATTGTTGGCTGGGTGCCAGTTGCCAATTCACTAGAATGTTCGAATTGGCATCTGGCGGCCGTTTGCCCTTTCAAAGTCAGTTGTTATACACTTAAACTTCTAAAGTCGAAATTGCAACTGCCTACCTGTTGCCTGTTGCCAATTCACTAGAATTTGCGAATCGACATCTGGTTGTCGTTTGCCAGTTGCCTATTCAGCTGATATACCATAGAACCCTATGAAATCGAAATGGCAGCTGGCTGCCAGTTGACAATTCACTGGAAGTTTCGAAACGGCATCAAGCTGCTATTTGACAGTTGCCTATTCAGTTGTACTATCGTAAAACCCACTCAAATAGAATTTGCAGCTGACTGCCAGCTGCCAGTTGCAAATTCGCTAGAATCTGCGAATAGGCATCTGGTTGTCGTATGCTAGTTGCCTTTTCAGTTGTTACACACCAAAACGCTTTCAAATTGAATGGCAGCTGGCTGTCAGTTGCTGGTTGTCAATTCACAAGGCATCTGGCTGTCGTTTACTAGTTGCCTATTCAGTTGTGATGCTCTAAAACACGATCTAATCGAATTGGCAGCTGGCTTCGAGTCGCCAGTTGCCAATTCACTAGAACTTGCGAATCGGTATGTGGCTGCCGTTTGCTAGTTGTATGTTTAGTTGTAATGCTCTAAATCCCTCTCAAATTGAATTGGCAGCTGGCAGCCATTTGCCAGTTGCGAATTTACTAGAATTCGCGAATTGGCATCTGGTTGCCGTTTGTCAGTTGCCTAATCTGTTGTTATAGTCTAAAACCCTCTCAAATCGAATTGGCAGCTGGCTACCACTTGTCAGTTGCCTATTCAGTTGTAATGCTCTCTAACCCTGTCAAATCGAATTGGCAGCTGACTGCCAGTTGCCTATTCACTAGATGTTGCGAATTTGCACCTGGTCGTTGTTTGCCTTTTCAAATCGAATTGTTTGCCTTTTCAAATCGAACAGGCATCTGGCTGCCGTTTGGCCAGTTTCCTATTCAAATGTAATTCTCGATGATACTTTCAAGTCCGATTGCCAGCTGGCTGCCAGTTGCCAGTTGCCAATTAACTAGAATTTGCGAATTGGCACCTGGTTGCGTTTGCCATTTGCCTATTCAGTTTTTACTCCAAAACCCTCTAAAATCGAATTGACTGCAGACTGCCGATTGCGAATTCAAAAGAATTAACAATTTGGTATCTGCTTGCCGTTTGCCAGTTGCTTATCCAGTTGTAATACACTAAAGACCTCTCAAATCGAATAGGTAGCTAGCTGCCAGTTGGCAGTTGCTAATTCACTAGAATTTGCGAATTGTATGTTCAGTTGTAAAGCTCTAAATCCCTCTCAAATTGAATTGGCAGCTGGCAGCCATTTGCCAGTTGCGAAATTACTAGAATTCGCGAATTGGCATCTGTCTGCCGTTTGCCAGTTGCCCATTCGGTTGTAATGCTCAAAAACCTTCATAAATTGAATTGACATTTGACTGCCAGTTGTCAGTTGCCAATTCAGTGGACTTTTTTCGTTCGGCATCTGGATGGCGTTTTACAGATGCGTATTCAGTTGTTATACTGTAAACCCCCCTTAAATCGCATTGGCAGCTGGCTGCCTCTTGGTCGTTGCCAATTCACTAGAATTTGCGAATCGGCGTCTGTTTGTCGTGAACAAGTTGCCTATTCAGTTATTATGCACTGAAAGCCTTCTCAGAGCGAATTGACAGCCAGCTACCAGTTGTCAGTGGCCTATTCAGTTGTGATGCTTTATAACCCTGTCAAATCGAATTGGCAGCTGGCTGTTAGTTGCCATTTGCAAATTCATTAGAATTTGCGAATCGGCATCTGGCTGCCGTTTGCCAGTTGCCTATTCATTTGTAATAATCTTATACCCTCTTCAATCGAATTGCCAGCTGGCTGCTACATCACGTGAACTAGTCCGTGAAATAAACACCCGACTAAACCCCACTTTATATAGAGAAAACTGGGGTTTACGGTGTTAACAATTATTTTTTTCCTCCAAGACATAGGTTGTTTGTACTCGTTAGAACCGCCTCAATGAGGCGCTACTAAATAGCACCAGCAACTTATTTTTGCAGTTTAAATAAGACAAATATCACAGATTTTCATCTGAAAAGAAGCAATTTTGAAGGTGTGAAAAATGCAATATGTCTCACGAGTGAGTTGCCAGTTGCCAATTCACTAGAATTTCCAAATCGACATATGGCATCAGATGATATGATCTGAAACCTCAAATCGAATGCAAATTTACTAGAAGTTTTGAATCTGAATCTGGCTGCCGTTTGCCAGTTGCTTGTTTAGTTGTAATGCTCGCAAAACATCTTAAATCGAATTGGCAGCTGGCTGCTAGTTGCCAATAACCAATTCACTAGATTTTTTTACTCTGCATCTGGCTGCCAATTGCCCGTTGCCATTTCATTAGAATTTTGAATTGGCACCTTTTTGCCGTTGGCCAGTTGCCTTTTCAGTTGATATACCCTAAAACATTCTGAAATCGAATTGGCATCTGGCTGCCAACTGCGCGTTGCCATTTCACTAGAATTTGCGATTGGCACCTGGTTGCCGTTTGCAAGTTGCCTTTACAGATGATATAGCCTAAAACATTCTGAAATCGAATTGGCAGCTGGCTGCCAGTTGCCAGTACACTGGAATTTTCGATTCGTCATCAAGCTGCTGTTTGCCAGTTGTCTATTCAGTTATTATATCATAAAACCCACTCAAATAGAATTGGCAGCTGGCTGCCAGCTGCCAGTTGCCAATTCACTAGAATTTGCGAATTTCTGGTTGCCGTATGCCAGTTGCCTAATTGGTTGTTATACACTAAAACCCTTTCAAATCAATTTGGCAGCTGGCTGTCGGTTGCTGGTTGCCTGTTCACGAGGATTTGCCAATCGGTATCTGGACGCCGTTTGCCAGTTGACTATTCAGCTATGGTGCTATAAAACCCTCTCAAATCGAAAATCGAATTTGCAATGGGCTGCCAGTTGCCAGTTGCCAATTCACTAGAATCTGCTAATCGGTATCTGGCTGCCGTTTTTGCCAGTTTTATATTCAGTTGTTTGTTTGTTTGTTTGTTTGTTTAATTTGAGGTTTAACGTCCCCGTCGACACTGTAAAGGTCATTTTGGAGACGTTGCTTTCAATTTTGTAGGATATTTACCCGACATTGAGATAAAATGACATTTCCAGCACGGTCACCCAATGAAACTAATAGGGTTTATAAGCATGGACGGGCCGACTCGCACCGGTTTGCCTGGTATCGATTCCTGATCATTTCCTCAACTTCTATTTTAGATCCTCTAAGCGGTTTACCAGTAGTCGTGCGCGGGTCGTTTTCAGCTCTTTGTGGAAGCAAAACATCATGCAGCCCATCTTTTTCTTCAAGCTACGTCGGTCGGTGTATGCTTGGAGGGGGATCTGCTGTGTTTGGCGGGTCTTGTCCATCAACGGTTTCGGTTTCAAAACTTTGGGGTTTAGACACACTGATGAAGAGTAGATCTCCGAAAGGCCTCTTTGTCACTAAATTTGGTTTAGTTACACCTTAATTGCAATCACAGGGTCGGTATCTCTGCTGGTGGATGATTCGTTCGTCCCCGATGGTATCATCAGCTCCGTATCAGTTCCTTAGTGCTGAGGTTAATACTGCGGTGTTGACGTCAGCACTCAAGTACTGATGTAAATAACTATATTATATATTTAACTTTTGCAGTATAAAATTCTAACTTTTCTAAACCTAAGACTGACTTGTCAGGTGAGACATGTATCTTAGCGGATTTGGTTACTATTTTTTGTTATATTTTAATTATTGCAAGTCATGCTACTTTGGACATCTCCTTTCTGATGCCGTGGAGCGTGGGCATGTTTGCTGATGTTGGCACGGTGGGAGACTCCTATCTGGATCGGGCTTCTCTCGCCTGATGCCTCCAGCTGACATGTCTCATGAGCTTCGTCGGTCGGTGTGTGCTCGGAGGTGGATAATCTTAGTTTGCCGGGTCTTGTCCATTATCCGTTTCGGTGTCAAAACCTTGGGGTTTAGACAAACTAATGAAGATTAAATATCAAAAAGGCCCCTGTGTCACTAAATTTGGTATAGTTACACCTTAATTGCCAATTCACTAGACATTGACGGCCCCCGCCAATCGGGGTCGAAGAAATGTATTGGCTGCACGATTCTTCCATGCAGAGCTAAATCCGACCCACAACCGAGTACTGGTAAACCGCTTAGAGGATCTAAACCTGCCCAGGCAAAGCGGTGCGAGTCCATGCTTACAAACCCTATTGGTATCATTGGGCGACAGAGATTGAGATGTCATTTCAACTCAATGTCGGGTGAAAGTCCCACAAAATTGGAAGCAACGTATCGAAAATGACCCATATAGTGTTGACGGGGACGTTAAACCTCAAATCAAACAAACAAAACACTAGAATTTGAGAATCGGCATCTGCTGCCGTTTGCCAGTTGCCTATTAAGTTGTAATGCTAAAAAACTTTCGAAAATCGAATTGTTGACTGGCTGCCAGTTACCAGTTACCAATTCACTAAAATTTTCCATTCACCATCTGGCTGTCGTTTGTCAGTTTCATGTTCAGTTGTTACACTCTTTAACCTCTCAAATCGAATTGGCAACTGGGTTCCTGTTGCCATTTGCCAATTCACTAAAATTTGCGAATCGGCGACAGGTTGCAGTTGGCCAGTTGCCTATTCCTTTTTATACCCTAAAACCCTATCAAAACGAATTGGCAGCTGGCTGCAAGTTGCCTATTCAGCCTCATAATGCTGTCGAATCGAATTGCCAGCTTCAATTGACAATTCACTTGAATTTGCAAATCAGCATCGGATTGTTGTTTGCATGTTGCATAATTTGTTATTATACTCTAAAACCCTCTAAAATCGAATTGACAGCTGACTGCCACTTGCCGGTTGCCAATTCAATAGAATTTTGCCTCGGCATCTGGCTGCCGTTTGCTAGTTGCCTATTTAAGTGCAATGCTCTTAAATTCTTACAAATCCAATTGGCAGCTGGCTGCCAGTTGCCAGTTGCCAATTAACTAGAATTTTCGAATAGGCATCTGGCTGCCTCTTGCCATTTGCCTGTTCAGTTTATTACTCCAAAACCTCTAAAATGGAATTGACCGCTGTCTGCCAGTTGCCAATTCAAAACAATTTACGTTTCGGCATCTGCCTGTCGTTTACCAGTTGCCTATTCAGTTGTCATCCTCTAAAAGCCACTGAAATAAAATTATTGGCTGGCTGCCAGATGCAAGTTGCTAATTCAGTAGAATTTGCAAATCTGCATCTGACTGCCGTTTGCCAGTATTCAATTCAGTTGTAATGCTCAAAAACTTTCTCAAATTGAATTGACAGGTGGCAATTTCCAATTCACTACATTTTTTTCGAATCGGCATCTGGCTGCCTTTTGCCATTTGCATATTCCGTTGTTACACTCTAAAACCCCCTAAAATCGAATTGACAGCTGGTGGCTAGTTGTCAATTCACTAGAATTTGCGAATCGGCATCTGGTTGCCCTTAGTCAGTTGCCTATTCAGCTGTAATGCTCTATAACCCTGTCAAGTCGTGTGTGAATTCGGGTTTAACGTCGCTTTCAACAATGTTTCAGTCATATCACGACGGTGTCGGGTTGCGACAGGGAGCTCAATGATCACTTTTATAGTGCTGCCTCACTGAAGTATAATGTCCCAGACACATTACATGATACCACACCCAGTCAAATTATCCTGACACTTGGTTGACCAGTCCTAGCTCTACCCCGTCAGTCTGAGTGCCAAGCGAGGAGCAGCTAGTACCCTGTCAAGTCGAATTGGCTGCCGGCTGCCAGTTGCCAATTCGCTAGCAATTGTGATTTGGTATGTTGTTGTTGTTTGCAGGTTACCTATTTTATTATTTTACTCTTTAACCCTCTCAAATCAAATTGGCAGGTGAGTGCCACTTGCAAGTTGCCAATTCAATAGGATTTTGCGAATCGGCATCTGGCTGCCGTTTGCCTATTGCCTTTTCAGGTAGTATTCTCTAAAACCCCCTAAAAGCGGTTTGCTGCCAGTTGCCTATTTACTAGAATTTGCGAATTGTCATTAGTTGATGTTTGCCAGTTGCCTATTCAGTTGTTTACTCCAATACCCTCTTAGATCGAATTGGTAGCTGGCTGCCATTCGCCATTTGCGAAATCAAAAATAATTGTTCATTTCGGTATATGGCTGCCGTTAACCACTTGCCTGCCCTTACACTCTCTCAAATCGAATTGTCGTTGGCTACCAGTTGCCAATTTCCAATTCACACAAATTTGCAAATTGGCATCTGGTTGTCGTTTGCCAGTTACCTATTCAGTTGTTATATTCTAAAACCCTCTCAAATCGAATTGACAGCTGGCTGCCAGTTCCAAGTTGCCAATTCTCTATAATTTACGAATCGGCATCTGGCTGCCGTTTGACAGTTGCCTATTCAGTTGTAATACTGTAAAACTCTTTAATGGGCAGCTGGGTGTCAGTTGCTTTATCAGTAGTTTTTCTCTAAAACCCTCTCAAATCGAATTGGCAGTCGACTGCCAGTTGCCAGTTTGCAATTCAGTAGCATTATCGAATCGGCCGTTTGACATTTGCTTATTCAGTTGAAATGCTCAAAACCATCTAAAATCGAATTGGCAGCTGGCTGCTAGTTGCTAGTAGCCAAGTCACTAGAATTTCCGAATCGGCATCTGGCTGTCAATTGCCCGTTGCCATTTCACTAGAAATCGCGAATTGGCACCGGGTTGCCGTTTGTCAGTTGCCTTTCAGTTTATATACTCTGAAACATTCTGAAATCGAATTTGTAGCTGGCTGCCAGTTGCCAATTCACTAGTATTTTTGATTCGGCATCAAGCTGCTTTTTGCCAGTTGTCTGTTCAGTTGTTATATCATAAAACCCACTCAAATAGAATTGGCAGCTGGCTGCCAGTGCTAATTCACTAGAATTTGCGAGTATCTGGTTGCCGTATGCGAGTTGTCTATTCAGTTGTTATACACTAAAACTCTTTCAAATCGAATTGGCAGCTGGCTGTCGGTTGCTGGTTGCCAATTCACGAGGATTTGCCAATTGGCATCTGGCCGCCATTTGCCAGTTGTCTATTCAGTTGCGATGCTTTAAAACCATCTCAAATCGATTTTGCATCTGGCTGCCAGTTGCCAACTGCCAATTCACTAGAATTTGCGAATCGGTATCTGGTTGCCGTTTGCCAGTCTTATATTCAGTCGTTTTTTGTTTGATTGATCTGAGGTTTAACATCCCCGTCAACGCTATAAAGGTAATTTTGGAGATGTTGCCTACAATTTTGTGGGACTTTTGCCCGACAATAAGATAAAATGACATTTCAAGCACGGCTGCACAAAGAAAACGATTGAGTTTATAAGCATGGACGGGCCGACTCGCACCGCTTTGCCTGGGCAGGCTTATATCCTCTAAGCGGTTTACCAGTACTCGTGTGCGGATCGGTTGCAGCTCTGTGTGGAAGCAAAGCATCATGCAGCTCATCTATTTCTTCCAGCCCCGATGGGCGGTGGGCCGAATATACTCAGTTGTTATGCTCTAAAACTATCTCAAATCGAATTAGCACCTGGCTGCCATTCACTAGAATTCGAGAATTGGCATCTCGTTCCCGTTTGCCAGTTGCCTATTCAATTGTTAGATTCTAAAACCGTTTCAAATAGAATTAGCAGTTGGCTGCCTGTTGCCAGTTGCCAGTTCAGTAGAATTTGCAAATAGGCGTCTGGCTGCCGTTTGTCAGCTGCTTTTTTAGTTGTTATAGACTAAAACCCTCTGAAATCGTATTGGCAGCTGGCTGCTTGTTGTCAGTTGCCAATTGACTAGAATTAGCAAAGTAGAAGTAAAACAAAGATCTAGAATCGATACAATTAACTTACTCCACCCGCCAAAGACACCAAAGGGAAAGAAATACAAACATTAAGCGACCAGACCACAACGGAAACCCAAACAAAGGAAGGCCATAAGGACAGTTACTTTCCCACAAAATGGCCAAATCGGCATCTGGTTGCCGTGTACCAGTTGCCTATTCAGTTGTTATACACTAAAATCTTCTCAAATCGAATTAGCAGTTGTCAATTCACTAGAATTTGCGAATCCGCATCTGGCTGCCGTTTACCAGTTGTCTATTCAGTTGTATTGCTCTAAAACCTCTCATATAGAATTGGGAGTTGAGTGCCTAGCTAGAATTTGCCAATCGGCATCTGGCTGCCGTTTGCCAGTTTTCAGCTGTAATGCTATAAAACACTTTCAAATTGAATTGGCAGCTGGCTTTCAACTATCAGTTGACAATTCACTAGAATTTTCGAACTGTCATCTGGTTGCCGTTTGCCAGTTGCCTATTCAACCGTTTGCTCTAAAACCCTCTAAAATCGAATTGGCAGAATTTACGTTTCTTTATCTCCATCCCGTTGAACAGTCACCTATTCATTTATAATACCCTTAAACCCTCTCAAATCGAAATGGATGCTGGCTGCCAGTTGCCTATTGCGAGTTGACTAGAATTTGAAAATTGGCATCTGGTGGCCGTTTACCAGTTGCCTGTTTTGTTTTTATACTCTAAAATCTCTCAAATCGAACTGGCATCTGGCTGCTAGTTCCCAGTTGCCTCTACAACACTGTCATATTGAATTGGCAGCTGGCTACCAGCTACCAGTTGCCAATTCAATAGAATTTGCGAATCGTCATCATTGCCGGTTCCCTATTTAGTTGCAGAGCTCTAAAATTAGCGATTAAAAAAGCTTGAAGCTTCCATCGCAATCGAACTAAAATAAATAAGTATCAACTTGTATAAACAAATGCTGTAAAAATCTCAAATCGATTTGGCAGCTGGCGACCAGATGCCAGTTCACTAGAATATGCGAATAGGCATCTGGTTGCCGTTTGTCAGTTGCCTATATAGTTGTTATATTGTTAAACGCTCTCGTATTGACTTGGCAGTTGGTTGCCAGTTGCCAATTCACTAGAATTTACGAATAGGCACCTGGCTGCCGTTTGTCAGCTGCATGTTCCGTTGTTATACTCTATAATCCTCTCAAATCGATTTGGCAGCTGGCTACCAGATGCCAGTTCACTAGAATTTGCGAATAGGCATCTGGTTGCCGTTTGTCATTTGCCTATTCAGTTGTTTTATTGAAACACGCTCTCATATTGAATTGGCAGCTGGTTGCCAGTTAACACTTGCCAATTCACTAGAATTTGCGAACAGGCATCTGGCTGCCGTTTGGCAGCTGTCTGTTCAGTTGTTATACTCTATATTTCTCTCAAATCGAATCGGCATCTCACGGCCGTTTGCCACGTGCCTGTTAACTTGCAATGCTCTAAACCCTCTCAAATCGAATTGGCAACTGGCTGTCAGTTGCCAATTTACTAGAATTTGTGAATCGGCATCTGACGTTCGTTGTGCCTGTTCACGTGCCATGCTCTAAAACCCTCTCAAATCGAATTGGCAGCTGGCTGTCAGTTGCCAATTTACTAGAATTTTCGAATCGGATTCTGGTTGCGTTGTGCCAGTTGCCTTTTCAGTTGTTATACACTAAAACTCTCTCAAATCGAATTGGCAGCTGGATGCCAGTTACCAGTTGCCAATTCACTAGAATTTACGAATCGACGTATGGCTGATATTTGCCATTTACCTATCAGTTGCAATGCTCTAAAACCCTATAAGATAGAATTAGCAGCTGGCTACCAGTTGCCAATTGCCAATTTACTAGAACTTTGGAAGCAGCATGTGGTTGTCGTGTACCAGTTGCCTATTCAGTTGTTACACACTAAAATCTTCTCAAATCGAATTAGCAGTTATCAATTCACTAGAATTTGCGAATCGGCATCTGGCTGCCGTTTACCAGTTGTCTTTTCAGTTGTATTGCTCTAAAACCCTCTCATATAGAATTGACAGCTGGGTGCCTAGCTAGAATTGGCGAATCGGCATCTGGCTGCCGTTTGCCAGTTGTCAGTTGTAATGCTCTAAAACACTTGCAAGCTGGCTTCCAGCTGCCAGTTGCCAATTCACTAGAATTTTCGAACTGTCATCTGATTGTCGTTTGCCAGTTGCCTATTTAACCGATTACTCTAAAACCCTCTAAAATCGAATTGGCAGAGTTTACGTTTCGGTATCTACCTGCCGTTGACCAGTTACCTATTCATTTATTATACCCTTAAACCCCTCGAAATGGATGCTGGCTGCCAGTTGCCTATTGCCAGTTAACTAGAATTTGAAAATGGGCATCTGGTGGCCGTTTACCAGTTGCCTGTTCTATTTTTATACTCTAAAATCTCTCAAATCGAACTGGCATCTGGCTGCTAGTTCCCAGTTGCCTCTACAACACTGTCAAATCGAATTGGCAGCTGGCTACCAGCTGCCAGTTGCTAATTCACTAGAATTTACGAATCGGCATCTGGTTCCGGTGACAATTGCCTATTCAGTCCTAATGCTGTAAAACCCTCTCAAGCCGACTTGGCAGCTGGGTGCCAATTGCCAGTTCAATAGAATTTGCGAATTGGCATCTGGTTGCCAGTTGCCTATCCAGTTGTTGTACTCTAAATCCCTCTCAAATCGAGTTTGCAGCTGGCTGCCAGTTGCCAGTTCACTAGAATTATCAAATTGGCATCTGGCTGCCGTTTGCCAGTTGCAAATTCAGTTGTTAGAGTGCACCCGCTATAATTATTTTGTACCCGCTCAAAGCTACTTTAAAAAGTGACCAAAAGGATCAAATCAGAGACGACCCCCACGACAACATGCCGATCAAGTGGATTGAGGGCTAATCGCAATGTTTTCAAGGTGTTATACATGTATAAGATTGATTGTCCTTGCTAGCTCCGTTTGCTGCTTGCCTATTTAGTTGTAATGCACTAAAATCTTCCCATATCGAATTGACAGCTGGCTGCCAGTTGCAAGTTGCCAATTCACTAGATTTCGCGAATCGGCATCTGGCTGCCGTTTGCGGGTTCCCTATTCAGTTGCAGAGCTCTAAAACAAGCGATTAAAAAGCTTGAAGCTATCATCGCAATCGAACTAAAATAAATTAGTATCAACTAGTATAAACTAATGCTCTAAAACCATCTCAAATCGAATTGACAGCTGGCTGCCAGTTGCAAGTTGCCAATTCACTAGAAATCGCGAATTGGCATCTGGCTGCCGTTTGCCAGTTCCTTATGCAATTGCAGAGCTCTAAAACAAGCGATTAAATAAGCTTGAAGCTTCCATCACAATCGAACTAAAATAAATTAGTATCAACTAGTATAAACTAATGCTCTAAAAATCTCAAATCGATTTGGCAGCTGGCTACCAGATGCTAGTTCACTAGAATATGGGAATAGGCATCTGGTTACCGTTTGCCAGTTGCCTATTTAGTTGTTATATTGTAAAACGCTCTCATATTGACTATGCAGCTGGTTGCTAGTTGCCAATTCACTAGAATTTGCGAATAGGCATCTAGCTGCCGTTTGTCATTTTCCTATTCAGTTGTTATACTCTATAATCCTCTCAAATCGATTTGGCAGCTGGCTACCAGATGCCAGTTCACTAGAATTTGCGAATATGCATCTGGTTGCCGTTTGTCATTTTCCTATCAATTGTTTTATTGAAAAACGCTCTCATATTGAATTGGCAGCTGGTTGCCAGTTGACAGTTGCCAATTCAATAGAATTCGCGAACAGCCATCTGGCTGCCGTTTGCCAGCTGTCTGTTCAGTTGTTATACTTTATAATTCTCTCAAATCGAATCGGCATCTCACGACCGTTTGTCACGTGCCTGTTAACTTGCAATGCTCTAAACCCTCTCAAATCGAATTGGCTACTGGCTGCCAATTTTCAGTTGCCAATTTACTAGAATTTGTGACACGGCATCTGACGGCCGTTGTGCCTGTTCACGTGCCATGCTCTAAAACCCTCTCAAATCGAATTAGCAGCTGGCTGCTAGTTGCCAAATTTCACTAGAATTTTCGAATCGGCTTCTGGTTGCGTTGTGCCAATTGCCTTTTCAGTTGTTATACACTTAAACTCTCTCAAATCGATTTGGCAGCTGGATGGCAGTTACCAGATGCCAATTCACTAGAATTTACGAATCGACGTATGGCTGCCTTTGCCAGTTGCCTATCAGTTGTTGAACTCTAAAACTCTCTCAAATCGAGTTTGCAGCTGGCTGCCAGTTGCCAGTTCACTAGAATTATCGAATCGGCATCTGGCTTCCGTTTGCCAGTTGCAAATTCAGTTGTTAGAGTGCACCCGCTATAATCTTTTTGGTACCCGCTCAAAGCTACCTTAAAAAGTGACCAAAAGGATCAACTCAGTGACGACCCCCACGAAAACATGCCGATCGATAGGATTACGGGCTAATTGTGATGTTTTCAAGGTGTTATACAGGTTTAAGATTGATTGTCCTCGCTACCTCCGTTTGCTGGTTGCCTATTTAGTTGTAATGCTCTAAAACCATCTCAAATCGAATTGACAGCTGGCTGCCAGTTGCAAGTTGCCAATTCACTAGAAATCGCGAATTGGCATCTGGCTGCCGTTTGCCAGTTCCTTATGCAATTGCAGAGCTCTAAAACAAGCGATTAAATAAGCTTGAAGCTTCCATCGCAATCGAACTAAAATAAATTAGTATCAACTAGTATAAACTAATGCTCTAAAAATCTCAAATCGATTTGGCAGCTGGCTACCAGATGCCAGTTCACTAGAATATGCGAATAGGCATCTGGATGCCGTTTGCCAGTTGCCTATTTAGTTGTTATAATGTAAAACGCTCTCATATTGACTTGGCAGCTGGTTGCCAGTTGCCAATTCACTAGAATTTGCGAATAGGCATCAGCTGCCGTTTGTCATTTTCCTATTCAGTTGTTTTATCGATTTGGCAGCTGGCTACCAGATGCCAGTTCACTAGAATTTGCGAATAGGCATCTGGTTGCCGTTTGTCATTTTCCTATTCAGTTGTTTTATTGAAAAACGCTTTCATATTGAATTGGCAGCTGGTTGACAGTTGCCAATTCACTAGAATTTGCGAACAGGCATCTGGCTGCCGTTTGCCAGCTGTCTGTTCAGTTGTTATACTTTATAATTCTCTCAAATCGAATCGGCATCTCACGGCGGTTTGCCAGGTGCCTGTTAACTTTCAATGCTCTTAAACCCTCTCAAATCGAATTGGCAACAGGCTGTCAGTTACCAGTTGCCAATTTACTAGAATTTGTGACTCGGCATCTGACGGCCGTTGTGTCTGTTAAGATCGAAATGGCAGCTGGCTGCCAGTTGCCAATTTACTTGAATTTTCGAATCGGCGTCTGGTTGCGTTGTGCCAGTTGCCTTTTCAGTTGTTATACACTAAAACTCTCTCAAATCGAGTTGGCAGCTGGATGCAAATTACCAATTGCCAATTCACTAGAAATGACTAATGGCTTCGTTTGCCAGTTGCCTATCAGTTGCATTGCTCTAAAACCCTCTAAGATAGCTACCAGTTGCCAATTGCCAATTTACTAGAACTTCGAAAGCAGCATGTGGTTGCCGTTTGCCAGTTGCCTATGCAGTTGTAATGCCCTTAAACCTGTCAAATCTAATTGTCAGCTTGCTGCCAGATGCAAGTTGCCAATTCACTAGAATTTGCGAATTGGCATCTTGTTGCCGTATATTATTATCTTTTATTGTTGTCCATCTATTTCTTCAAGCCCCGATGGGCGGAGCCGAATATACTCAGTTGTAATGCTCTAATACCCTTTCGAATCGAATTAGCAGCTTGCTGTCATTTGCATGCTGCCAATTTACTAGAATTGAGAATTGGCATCTGGTTGCCTTTTGTCAATTGCCTATTCAGTTGTTATACACTAAAACTCTCTCAAATCGAATTGACAGCTGGCTGCCACTTGCCAGTTGCAAATTCAATAGAATTTTGCGAATCGGCATCTGGCTGCAGTTTGCCAGTTGCATCTGCAGGTGTAATGCTCTAAAACCCTTTAAAATCTAATTGGCAGCTGCCTGCCAGTTGCTGGTTTACCAGAATTTGCGAATTGGCGTCTGGTTGCTATTTGCCAGTTGCCTATTCAATTGTTTAACTCTAAAACTTTCTAAAATCGACTTGGCAGCTGGCTACTCTTTGTCAGCTGCCAAATTACTAGAATTTGCTAATCGGCATCTGGCTGCCATTTGCCAGTTGCCTATTCAGTTGTTATACTCTAAAACCAACCCAAATCGAAATTGCAGCCGGCTGCCAGTTGTCAATTAACTAGAATTTGCGAATCGCATCTGTCTGCCAGTTGCCTATGCAGTTGTAATGCTCTAAAACCCTCTAAAATCGAATTGGTAGCTGGCAGTTGCAAATTCACTCGTTTTTTTTTTTTTTTTTTTTTGTTTTGTTTTTTTTTTTTTTTTTTTGCGAATCGGAATCTGACTGCCGTTTGCCAGTGACCTATTTAATTCTATTTCTCTCTCGAATTGGCTGCCGGCTGCCAGTGTCCTGCTGCCATTTCACTACAACTTGCGAATCGACACCAGGCTGCCGTTTGCCAGTTGCCTATTCAGTTGTTATACTCTAAAACCAACCAAAATCGAAATTGCAGCCGGCTGCCAGTTGTCAATTAACTAGAATTTGCGAATCGGCATCTGTCTGCAGTTGCCTATTTTGTTGTAACGCTCTACATCCCTCCCAAATTTAATTGGCAGCTGGCTGCCATTTGCCATTTTATAATTCACTAGTTTTGGCGAATTGGCATCTGGTTGCCGTTTACTAGTTGCCTGTTCAGTTGCTATACCCTAAAACCAATTCACTAGAATTTGCGAATCGGAATATGGCTGCCGTTTGCCAGTTGCCTATTTAAATCTATTTCTCTCAAACCATCTCAAATCGAATGGGCAGCCGGTTGCCAGTTTCCTGTTGCCATTTCACTAGAATTTGCGAATCGGCACCGGATGCCGTTTGCAAGTTGCCTATTTAGTTGTAACGCCTTAAAAGCGTCTCAAATAGAATTGGGAGTTGGCTGCTAAGTGCCAATGGCCAATTCAAAAGAATTTTCGAATCGGCACCTGCCTGCTGTTAACCAGTTGTCTATTCAGTTATAATGCCCTTAAATCCTCTCAAATCGAATTGTCAGCATATTGCCCAGGCTGCCAGTGCTGCCAGTCGCCAATTGCCAATACTATAGAATTTGCAAATTGACATCTGGGTGCCGTTTGCAAGTTGCGTTTGCCAGCTGCCTATTCAGTTGTAATGCTCTAAAACCCTCTCAACTCGAATTGGCAGCTGACTGTCTGTTACCTTTTGCCACTTCACTATAATTTTCAAATCGGCATCTGGCTGTCGTTTTCCCGTTGCCTATTCAGTTGTTGTACTCTAAATCCTCTCAAATCGAATTTGCATCTGGCAACCAACTATTTGCCAATTCACTCGAATTTGCAAATTGGCATCTGGACGCCGTTTGCCAGTTGCCTTTTCAGTTGTAATGCTGTAAAACTCTCAAATCGAATTGCCAGTTGCCAGCTGCCATTTCACTCGAATTAGTGGAGTGGCAATCTGGTTACCGTTTCCCAGTTGCCTATTCAGTTGTTATAATCCAAAACCCTTTCAAGTCCAGTTTAGAGTTGGCGGCCAGTTGCCAATTCCACAGAATTTGCGAATTGGCGTCCAGAAAGTGAAGTTAGATGCAATTTGCCAGTTGGCGATTGAATAGGCAACTGACAACTGGCAACTGGCAGCCAACTTCACTGACATCTCTTTTTCAACGAACAATGGGAAGTGTAGCATTTGTACAGTGGAAATTTATATTCTTGTAGGACATAGCATGCATACCAGCAGAGGTTCAGAACCTCAGCACAGAAAGAAAGAAAAACAAAAGCCTATCCTTCGTACGCAGCGCCCCGCCCCCCACCATGGCACACGTTGTTCAACACGACACCACACACCATGAAACAGCTACGGGGTGCTACGCAGAGGTGGATGTGTTTGTTGTGTTTCAGTCTTGTACATATGCTGATAGGCTTTGTCTTATTCAAGTGGTTTTGCTTTTATTCGTACTATCCAGTATTTTAGGTGCGTTATGTGGTAGTTTCTTCTGTTTGTGTTTCGTGAGGAGATAATGTTTGCTTTATTGGCTTTTTAAGTTTTTTCTTTGTTTGTTTTATCTTTTTTTTTTTTGTTTGTTTCGGTTTTGATATTTATAGAAGAGGTTTCTTTTGTTGGACTTTTCCGTTGGTTAGTTGGTGTTTTGTTTGTTGGTTTACCAGGCATAGGCATATTTTAAGTGTTTTTGTTGCTTGAATCGGTCTTTTAGTAGGTCTTAGATGTGTGTGTTCTTGTGTTGATATTTTGGGCGTTTGTTTACGACAAGGTCTTCATTGAGTTGATCTGCCATGAATATTTTTTCTTTATTTTTTTTTCATCAGCTGGTGTTATATTGGCCTTATTTCCTTTGCCTTGTTGTTGTTGTTGTTTTTGTTATATCCAAAGTTGTTTCGTTTTGAATTTTTCTTCTTACCGTGCATGGGTGTTTTTGCAGCTGTTCAATTTGCAGGTAATTAAAATGAATTTTTTATCATTTATATGTATTTATTGTATTCCATTTATATGTATTTGTTTTGTCGTTCATATATATATATTTGCATGTCGGAGTCCAGCTTTTCATTCATTTGTTCATGTTTGCATGTGTGTTTTTGCACCTGTTCAATTTGCCGGTAATTAAAATGAAATATTTTATCATTTATATGTATTTATTGTATGCCATTTATATGTATTTGTTTTGTCATTCATATATATATATTTGCATGTCGGAGTCCAGCTTTTCATTCATTTGTTCGTGTTTGCATGTGTGTTTTTGCATCTGTTCGATTTGCCATTAATTAAAATGAAAATTGTTATCATTTATATGTATTTATTGTATGCCATTTATATGTATTTGTTTTGTCATTCATATATATATTTTTGAATGTCGGAGTTCAGCTTTTCATTCATTTGTTGATGTTTGCATGTGTGTTTTTGAATCTTTTCAATTTGCGGGAAATTAAAATGAAAATTTATTGTATGCTATTTATATGTATTTGTTTCGTCATTCACATATATATTTTTGCATGTCGGAATCCAGCTTTTTATTCATTTGTTCATGTTTGCATGTGTGCTTTTGCATCTGTTCAATTTGCCGGTAATTAAAATGAAATTTTGGTATCATTTATATGTATTTATTGTATGCCATTTATATGTATTTGTTCTGTCATTCATATATATATTTTTGCATGTATGAGTCGAGCTTTTCATTCATTATTTCATATTTGCATGTGTGTTTTTGAATCTATTCGATTTGCCAGTAATTAAAATGAAAATTTTCTACATTTATATGTATTTATTGTATGCCATTTATATGTATTTGTTTTGTCATTCATATATAAATTTTTGCATGTCGGAGTCCAGCTTTTCATTCATTTGTTCATGTTTGCATGTGTTTTTGAATCTTTTCAATTTGCGGGTAATTAAAATGAAATTTTTTATCATTTATATGTATTTATTGTATGCTATTTATATGTATTTGTTTCGTCATTCAAATATATAGTTTTGCATGACGGAGTCCAGCTTTTCATTCATTTGTTCATGTTTGCATGTGTGTTTTCGCATCTGTTCAATTTGCCGGTAATTAAAATGAATTTTTTTTATCATTTATATGTATTTATTGTATGCCATTTATATGTATTTGTTTTGTCATTCATATATATATTTGCATGTCGGAGTCCAGCTTTACATTCATTTGTTCATGTTTGCATGTGTGTTTTTGCATCTGTTCAATTTGCCGGTAATTAAAATGAAATTTTGGTATCATTTATATGTATTTATTGTATGCCATTTATATGTATTTGTTTTGTTATCCATATATATATATTTGCATGTCGGAGTCCAGCTTTTCATTCATTTGTTCATGTTTGCATGTGTGTTTTTGCATCTGTTCGATTTGCCAGTAATTAAAATGAAATTTTGGTATCATTTATATGTATTTATTGTATGCCATTTATTTGTATTTGTTTTGTCATTCATATATATATATTTGCATGTCGGAGTCCAGCTTTTCATTCATTTGTTCGTGTTTGCATGTGTGTTTTTGCATCTGTTCGATTTGCCATTAATTAAAATGAAAATTGTTATCATTTATATGTATTTATTGTATGCCATTTATATGTATTTGTTTTGTCATTCATATATATATTTTTGAATGTCGGAGTTCAGCTTTTCATTCATTTGTTCATGTTTGCATGTGTGTTTTTGCATCTGTTCAATTTGCCAGTAATTAAAATGAAATTATTTATCATTTATATGTATTTATTGTTTGCCATTTATATGTATTTGTTTTGTCATTCATGTACATGTATATATTTTTGCATGTCGGAGTCCAGCTTTTCATTCATTTGTTGATGTTTGCATGTGTGTTTTTGAATCTTTTCAATTTGCGGGAAATTAAAATGAAAATTTATTGTATGCTATTTATATGTATTTGTTTCGTCATTCATATATATTTTTTGCATGTCGGGGTCCAGCTTTTCATTCATTTGTTCATGTTTATTCATCCAGCTAACCTTATTGTTCATCTTAATGTCGAATTGTATACAAGCGAAACATATTCTTCGCTGGAATCATGCTTTGTTTAACGGGTTGTTACATTTGAGCAAGCTCACGACAAACCCACAATACGACATGTGCGCCCAGCGAATACTCAGTTCAGCCTGCGGATCCGCACCGTCTGATCAGAGTCTTCATTGTGCGCTCCAAGGACAGTTAAGGACCCATTGCTCCTTCATGCAGCAAGAGAAGTCTCTGGGTAGACTATATGGATGCGCAGGCTGATCTGAGTCTTCGATGAGCGCACATGTCTTATTGTAGGTTTTGTCGTACGCTGGTTCATTTTCTTAATTTCATTTTAGGTTCGTTATATTTTACTTTTGCTTAAAGTTTCGGTTGATCCTGTTTAACACTCCTTTATTAATTTGACTCATTAAAACCCCACTTTTAAATAATAAAACGTTTACAGGGGCATTCCTTATTTTTCATTTCTGCTCAAATGCATAGATTGTGGTTAGTCGTAAGAACCGCCTCGCCGAGGCGGTTCTATCTAGTCCAAACAAGCTATGTTTAGAGCAGATATATGAAACATATTGGAATATTTTATCGGAAAATTTTCTTTTAGGTGGCATAATTTTCAATATATTTTCGTAATGCATGTCGGGATATAGGTTTTCCACCGTCATTTCGTTCATCAAGCAATCAATAGCCGACGTTTGTAGCTCCATCGGATGCGCGTCTGACTAGTGATCAGGGGGACGCGAGTTCGATACCTGTAGAGTGCGGCAACCTTGTTTCTAGGAAATTGATAATGAAATCTTTTCTACGGTCATTGTCTCCCTTCCGCTATTTTAATTTAAGAAAAGCAGTCGTCAGTTTCTGACGAAAGAATGTGCACTGTACTGGTTAACCGCTTGCGTATGAGCCCAGGAAAGTGTGGATAAGTAAACCATACCTAAATAGTCTTCATCAGTAAACTGACCGGCCCCCATACCTAAAAAGTCTTCACGGGTGCGTTAAACTCCAACACAAAAAAAAATCAAACATTTGCGAAAAAGTCCATACAAACAGGACACAGCCTTCGGATACACATTTATTCAAACATAGCGAATCGTCCGCCACCAAAAAATGAAAATTTTCAGAGAAAAATTCTGATATTTTTCGTATTTCTGAAAACAATGTGGGTACTCGTTTTAACCGCCTCGACGAGACGGTATTAACGAGTACCCACAATCTTTTTTTTTCCAGAAATCAGAGAAACATATTCCCATGTAAACCCCAGTTTCACTATATAAAAGTGGCGTTTCAAGGGGTCAATATTATATTGCGTGTTTTCGTGATGGGAATTCTTGTTCTAACTAGCACTTTAAGAGCCATTCTCTGTAACCATTTGACTGGGAAAAACGCTTTCGAAATGCTTAAAAACTGCCTTTTTCAATATACAGATACCCCACCCACTTCTAAGATCATTATCAGCTTACACAATACCCATGGGCAATGTAATGTATCTTGACTCGGCCAACGATAAACTATTTTCTGTTATAAAGTAACAACTAAATGCATAAGATTTTTCTGATAGCCACTGCTTAAGTTGCAAAACTGTCAATTTTGAGTGAAATTTAACCTCATTTTTGGATCAGATATTCATCTGCCGTTACCATGGCAACGGTAATGTCAAGAAATGAAGGAAACATGGATAGCTTGGTTTTGGGTTACAATATGTAATATAGGAAAGTTTAAGCAAAATTGGTGACTGTGCGTGGCCAAACTTTTTAAGTGGTTACAGAGAATGGCTCTTAATACTATACTTTTCAAGCTGCTATTTTTGCTTAATTCATCTTTGCATTTCAGGCTCCTTGTTATTTTTGCTGTGCTCTTTCTGTTGTATCTGCTTTTAAGCATGGCTCTATACTGGAGTGCAGTTTTTCTCCGTTCGTTCATCAAGCGGTCAGCATTTGCGAAAACCACTCGCCACAATCTTAAAGTCCATGGGGCACAACATAGCCATCTGCCGATTTCTTGTTTAACAATATTTGGTTGCTTTGTAGCCGTCGTGCAGTGAAGGAAGTGATCAGGAATGGATACATTTACCTCACTGCTCTCATCAAAGACACCAAATGGAAAGAAATACAAACATAAAATAACTTCACTATAATGAAAACGTCACAAGTGAAAAACCAAAAGGACAGTTACTTTAACACAACATTGGCCAAACGGCTATTCAAAATTAAAATATATTAGCAATATAGGACATGCATAGACGAACTATAACAATAATAAACCACAAAAGAATAACCACCTTGGTATTGTCAGTAAAAAGCTTTATTTATTTATTTATTTATTCATATTTACATGGCCACAATCCTCACCCTTGCCTCAGTCGTGGTTAAGACAATATGTTCAGTCCGCATGAAGCATTTGTAACTCATCAGGTATATTAATTTAAACGAATACAGAGATAAAACAACGATCAGGAATCATAAATGCTGGAACAAAAGAAAACCAATTGTTGGACTCCGGTGGGCCCCGACTAAATCTGTGTCTCCTTACCAGCCAGAGGCATTCTGGCTTTCTGCAGATGTGCATGTCTGCAAAGAGGCTGGGCACTTCCTTGCATGCGACTTCCTAATTACCTTTTTCGCCGAAGCTCGCAGTGAAGTTCTACTAGAGGTAATGCAGTAATTCCTGTGTCATAGTTACAAATGGGTTCTCTTTACTGATAACGGTATTTCTTTACGCCAGGGTCTGAGGTCAGAACTGGAAAACGGAACACCATCAAGGAAAATGTCTGTCCCCAGCGGGCACACAACGTTGAAATGACGTATCGGCGTCGAAGTGATGTCATCTCATCGCATCGATGTTGATAGGACGTCATTTTAACGCTGAATGCCTGCTGGGTGTTATGGCTAATACCAGTCTGTTTAGCCATTGCAACAGCCCTCTGTTGCCAATGCACCCGCCTGTCTGTTTCCAGCCTGCATCCGGTCTGTGGGGACTACGAAAGCAGGGTCCTCGTCCCAGTCCCCGGGTACAATTGTTTTACGATGCTGTTATAAAATTCATCAGGAATTTCCTATTCATCTTTTAAATCTTTTTTGTTTATGTATTTTTCAGAAAATAAGACATTTTAATAATAACATAAGAGTATCGTAAAACAATTGTAGCGAATGCTTTCATAACTGATACCTTAGACATGTTATGGACAGTAAATGTTGAAAGGCATAACTATTTTTTTTTTTTTTTTTTTTTGTTCGTTTTAAGGCAATTCCAAGGTTATTTCCTTCCTGATTTCGAGCTTGGTAAAAAAAAACGGGAGTACCCAGAGAAAAACAATGTGACCTTTTGTCTCGCATGTGACCCACAGTCAGCGCTCTTTACCACTAATAATCTTACCCATTAAGCCACTCTAGCTCAGAAATTGAGGATACTGAAAGGCGGACGATTACTGTCAGTTTTTTTTTTCGGCACTCGTATGACACATTTTCTTAACCGTTTTGCCGATATGAATGGATCTTCTTTGTCAGGATTTGTTATCATGATGCTGTATTTTAACAAGTTTAATGTTCTCGGCATTGTGGCGCTGAGTTAGAAAACCCTCATGCGGACTGAACGAGTTATTACGGCAGAACCAATGGCGAGGATTGTGGTAACGTCAAATCCATTTAGCCCCCATCACGAAAACACGCTTATGTAATTCTGACTCCCTTGAATCCCAATTTTATAAAGTAAAACTGGGGTTTGCAGGAGTAACCCTTATTTTCTTATTTCTGCTCTATATTGTGAGAGGAAATAACAAAAATATCAGCATTTTTTCGGCGGTGAACTTCTTAATGTATTTTAATAGGAGTGTTTTCGTCATGCAGAGCATTTTTTATCTATCGTTCCAAGACGGTTCTTCTGGTGTGGTTTATTATTGTCACACCTCGTCGTTACATGTATGTACTGCTTTCTTTTTATTTGGTCATTTTGTGAGAAAGTAACTGTTCTTTTGATCTTTGCGCTTTCGGGTTTCCTTCATTTGGTGTCTTGGATGGACAGTGTGAGGTATGTTCGTGCGACATATGGCGGTTCTTACATGAGCGTTCATGTATCATTGAATTTATTAAACGTGTTGAGGAAAAAAGATAAAATACGTGGCTCCGTCGAGCATTTATCCCTTTTCTTCAACGAGTTTAATAGATTACATGAGCACGAATGCAAAATTCTAATTATCATATCTTTTTTAAAACGGATCTTATTCACTAATGTTCAAAAGGAAAGTTAATATTCCGCCATTCGTAAACGCGACGTCGTTAAGGAGGTCGTACATGTAACGTTACGGGGCTAATTTGCAAATTAAATCCACCAGTGGATTAACGAACTTAGTACATGACGTTATTACATTCTCAGACGGATGCCATAATATGATAAAGTGTATTATTTCACACATCCAAAAAGAGTTAAGTTTTTGGATGAAGATTTTTTTTTATCTTTTTTTTTCTCATTTATACTCGAAAACACAGTATGTAGGTGCTTTTTTGAGCCGCCGCATATAGGCGGTTCTAACGAATACCCGCAACCTACGTATTTGATCATTGGTCAGAAATAACAAAAAATATGTGTAGCCAATGTTTCTCTATTTCATTTATTTTTTTTCTTTAATTGTAACCAAAGTTGGCGTAAGCAAGGATTACAATCATAACACCACACATTACAATAAAAATTGTTAGAAAGTCTCATATCGCATACATGTAGCACAATAGAGGGGTCAATTTCAATAACACGTTCACACAATCTCAGTACAAAATAATACTATCTGGTATGGTACCCTGCTGCAATGACAACTGCTACGCATCGACTACCCAATGGCAGCGAAATGGCGGACGATTGTTTGTGTTTGTGGGGAGGTTTACGGCCCTTTCAAGATTACTTCACTTATTTCGAGCCGATCGATAATCAGAGGTACAAGTGAAAACCGAATTACCCGGAGAAGACCACCTGACCTCCCCTTGTTAGTTTGACTTGTGGTTTAACGTCCCCATCAACGCTGTATAGGTCATTTTGGAGATGTTGCTTCCAATTTTGTGGGTCTTTTACCCGACATTGAGATGAAATGATATCTCAAGCCTTGTCGCCCAATAAAACCATTAGGGTTTATAAGCATGGACGGTCCTACTCATACCGCTTAGATACTCTAAGCGGTTTACCAGTACATGTGTGCGGTCAGTTTCAGTTGCGTAGAAGCATCGTGCAGCCCATCTATTTCTTCAATCCCGATGGGCGGGGGCCGGACCTCCCGTTGCAGAACTTGGTGTCTCACAACTGCAGGTTATTCCACTATTGGATGGATGCCTGCTCAAGTTGCGGAAACGTTCGAGACGTTTTGCGTTAGAAGTTTCCTTCAGTATAGTTTTCTCTGCCTCCCTGTCGAGCATCGCACAGCAAAGACTCCCAACACGTTAACATGTCCATGTAATTCACAACCTTCTAAATCCAACTTTATATAAAAAATGGGGTTTACTTAAGATATGTTTTTTCTGCTGTTAATGAAAGTATGAACGCAGTGGGTATGAAAGTGGAGTATGAACCCGAATCTTTGCTAGCGACCCGCTATCATTCATACTTTCCTAAACAGCAGACAAGAATAATTTATTTCTTATAATTACATTCTTCGATCCTCATCACTGGGCGAAAACAAATGCTTATAAGGCATAGTTTTAAAACTGAACACACACACACACACACACACACACACACACACACACAAACAAGAGGCCTATGGGCCTGAATGCTCTCCAGAGCTCAGGCTGCACTGCCCAATGACAGACATGTATTTTAACATGATATTTTAATCTGACAATTATAAAGTCTCCCAAATGAACCCCCATATCCAAATGAGCACCCACGTGAACTCAGTATCTGAAACATGAGGCGTTTTATGAAGAAGAGGGAGCAGGGCATGGACCCAATGAAGCACTGTTTGGTATCACTAAATGTGCCTTATCATAAGGAACAAAAATATAACATGGTTTAGCAGCGGGGAGCCGTATGCCGGAAATATAAGGCCGGGGTTTGGGCTTGCCCAATGGATCCCAGGAAAGCCCGATATTGTTGTCGCTAAATGTGTATTATCATAAAGACCAAGAATATATATGGTTTGGTGGTGGGAATCTGAATTGTTTCTGATATATGTGGCCCTTCTATGAAGTAGAGAGGAGAGGAATGGCTTCCGCGGACTCCAAAGTTGGTGTGCTATTGTTAAGGAACACGTACATATATGACTATGGGCGTGGGGGGTTGAATTGTTTCTTAAATATATTGTCATTTATGAAGTGGAGGGGCGGGACACATTGCCCACGCCCAAAGGGACCCCAGGTTGGTGTGCCTGAATGGGGATTATAATTAGGAACAACAATATATATAGTTTAGGGGTGGGGATCTGAATGATTTCTAAGATATACTGCTTTAAATGAAATAAAGCAGTGCGGCATGGCCCGGGCACCCCTGAGGACTCCCAATCTGGTGTCATTTGAATGCGTCTTATTATTAGGAAGATGAATATATATGGTTTAGGGATTGAGCTCTGAACGGTTTCTGAGATATATGGCCGTTTGTGAAGTGAAGGGATGGGGCAAGGCACTGGCTGGACCTGGGAAACCCCCAGCTTGGTGTCGACGAATGAGTCTTATCATAAGGAACAACAATATGTATGATTTCGGGGTAAGGATCTGTAAGGTTTCCGTGATATTGGGCCTTTTATGAAATGAAGGGTAGGGGCACGGCCCCGGCACATTCCAGGGGACCCCAGTTTGATATCACTCAATGCTTCTTATCACAAGGAACAAGAACATATATGGTTTAGGGTCGGGGACCTGAATGGTTTCTGATATATATATCCTTTTGTGATGAGGAGGGGTGTGGCTAGGCCAAAGCACACCCAGGGATACCTCCAGGTTGGTGTCAATGACTGCGTTTCGTCATCAGGAACAAGAATATATATGGTTAAGGAGTTGTGTTTGTTTGATCTGAGGTTTAACGTCCCCGTCAACACTGTAAAGGTCATTTTGGAGACGCTGCTTCCAATTTTGTGGGGTTTTTTACCCGACATTGAGATGAAATGACATCTCAGGCCATGTCGCCTAATGAAACCAATAGGGCTTGTAGGTCCGACTCGCACCGCTTTGCATGGGAAATTGATAACCCTTTCATAGAACATATTTAATGTCACTACAGCTGGTGTCTGGGAATGTGTCGCGGCCGTAAAAAGTCTCCCTGTCCAACATCATGGTGTAGTTTATATTTTCTTGTCCTTTGGGATCATTGATTCCATTGTGGAATTTTTAAAATATTTGCGGGTCACTGATAAGGCCTATTTGGCCGAAACTAGCTAGTCTGGCCCAGAAAACATGTACACTTCATATTTTCCTGTTCTGTGGTGTATTCCTTGCTTCCAAAGGATAACCCTTTCATAGAACATATTAGATCCTCTAAGCGGTTTACCAGTACTTGTGCGCGGTCGGTTTCAGCTCTGCGTGGAAGCATCATGCAGCCCATCCATTTCTTCAAGCATCAATGGGCGGGGTCGAATGGTTAACGCGTGGGGATGTGTAAGGTTTCCGAGATATTGGGCCTTTTATGAAATGGTGGGGTGGGGGGGGGCATGGGGAACCCAAGTTGGTGGCACTGAATGCGTCTTATCAAAAGAAACACGAATATATATAGTTTAGCGGTGAGGATCTAAATGGTTTCTGAGTTATTTGGCCTTTTGTGAAGGGGACGGATGGGGCAAGGCCCCGGCGCACCCCGGGATATGCCCAATTTGGTGTCAGTGAATGCGTCTCTTCATAAGGAACAAGAATATATGTGGTTTAGGGGTGTGGATCTATAAGGTTTCTGAGATATTGGGCCTCTTATGAAATGGAGGGGATGGTGCATGACCCCGGGGCATCCCCGGGTATCCCTAGGTTGGTGTCACTGAATGCTTCTTATCATAAGTAACAAGAATATGTAAGGTTTAGGGGCGGGGATCTGAATTGATTTTAGTTATATTGCCTTTTATGAAGAGGGGTTGGGCCAAGGCCCCGGTACAACCTGTGGGACCCCCATGTTGGCATAAAAGCATATTACTGAGAGAAGTTTACTACAGGAACATTTCTATAAAAGTTTTGTCAAAAAAATCTGCAGTGACTTGGCAGAAAATGTCATTTTTTTTTTCAAATTTCCCCATTATAAGTCTATGAAAAGTCCAAGTTGCCATAGCAACCAAACTAAAGAGTCGATTTTCATAAAAAAAAATACAAAATTCAATCCCTTAGCCCAGGGATACTACAGATGATATTTGGGCACAATCGGCCCTGTGGTTTCAGAGGAGATATCGTTTGAAAGTGTTGACGCATACGACATACGACGGACAACGACGGACACCTGCCTATCCTATAAGCTCCCGCGGAGCCGTCGGCTCTGGTGAGCTTAAAACGCAAAACCTGTTGAGGCAAATATGATGAATATTTTCAGCCCCATAGAGCATATGGTTTCTGAGGAAATGCCTATCCTATAAGCTCCCCCGGAGCCTTCGGCTGTGGTGAGCTACAATATATATATATATTTTGGGGTGGGGATCTGAATGGCTTCCTAGATCTAGATATATGGCCTTTTCTGAAGTCGAGGGGTGGGGCAAGGCCCCGGCGTACCCCGAGAGACCCCAAGTTGGTGTCAGTGGATGCATCGTTTCATAAGGAACACGAATATGTACGGTTGAGGGGTTGGGGTCTTTAAGGTTTCCGAGATATTTGGCGTTTTTTTAAATGGATGGAGTTGGACATGGCCCCGGCACATCCCGAGGGACACCCAGGTTGGTGTCACTGAATGCGTCTTATCATAAGAAACAAGAATATATATGCTTTAGGGTTGGGGATTTTAATGGTTTCTGAGATATATGGCCTTTTATAAAGTGGAGGTGTTGTTGCATGATCTCGGCACAACTTGGGGACCCCAAGTTGGCATAAAAGCATATGGCTGAGAGAAGTTTACTCAAGGAATATTTCTATAAAAGTTTTGTCAAAGTATCTGCAATGACTTGGCAGTAAATGTCATTTTTCAGTTTTCCCCTTTATAAGTTTATGGAAATTCTAAGTTGCCATAGCAGCCAAACTAAAGAGCCGAATTTGATAAAAAAAAGAACCACAAAACCTGCAAAGGCAAGTATGGTGAACATTTCCATAAACTGTCAGCCTCATAGAGCGTACAGTTTCTGAGAAGATTTTTTAAGTTTTTTTTTTTTTTTTTTTTTTTTTTTTATTCATTTTGGTTTCCATGGCAACCAATAGAAATTAGCAGTATGGCAGATAGTACATTTCTATGAAAGTTTGGTCAACATATCTGTAGTGGCTTGGCAGTAAATGCCATTTTTCAATTTTCCCCATTATAAGTCTATGGAAACTATTAATTGCCATAGCAACCAAACTAACGAGCCTATTTACAAAAAAAAAAGAAAAACACAAACTTTCAATCCCCCAGCCCAAGGATGCTACAGATAAATTTGGACCCAATCGATCTAGTGGCTTTAGAGGAGGTGTCGTTTGAAAATGATGACGTCACACGACGACGACGACTACGACGACAACGACGACGGACAAATGCCTATCCTAAAAGCTCCCCCGGAGGCTTCGGCTCTGATGAGCTAAATAAAAACATTTGCACGCTATTTTTCTACAAAGAGCCGAACAGCGCTGACGTCGCCAACGCCCAATCACGTCGTATAGAACCATGATTTTGCCTGCTGTCACTTGAAGTCACTAAAAATCATGTGACTATGTGTTTATGGCAGTATAAACTACAATTTTTTCTTTAAGACTTTACCCTGGAAATGTAAATAATGTGATATATATCATATTTCTTATTCCTTCCCCAAGACCTGAGTTGTGGCAAACGTGTGGGTACTCGCCTATTGGAGGCGCCTATTTGAGGCGGTTCTAACGAGCACCAACAACCTATGTTTATAGTTATAAGAAAAATGTAACAAATTTTCTTCCAAAAAAAAAGAGATAAAATAGAAATAAAAAAAAAATATATTATACGTATATAATAAAACTTCAACGACTCCAACCAGACTGCGCGCTTGTTGTTTGTTCATGTCTTAAGAAACATTTTCCCTTGTCACGGCTCATTGCGTATCATATGGGCACATGTCTTAGGACACCTTTTTACTTGCCACGGCCCAAAGTGTAACATATGGTAAAACTCCGATCAGACAGCATTGTTGCTGTTGGCACATACCTTAAAACATATTTTCACTTGCCTCGGCCAATAGTGTATCATATTGTAAAACTTAAGGAGAATGGGAACACCTTCATGACAGGCAACTCCTGCAAAAGAATTTTTGTCTCCCATGTCAATAGTGGTCAACTCATAAAGGAAAGAATTTGCTCCTAAGGAGCATCTTTTGTCGTTTAAGAGTAGACCCCAGGGCAGAAAAATGAACAGGAAGTTCCAAAAGTTGTCTCCCTTTGAAAAATGGTGGAAAAATCTGCCAGGTTTTCCCATTCCCTTTAAATGGCTACAATTTGTAATAAAAAATGTGGACTGTATTGGTTAACTGCTTACGTATATGCCTGGCCAGGAAAAGTGTGGAAAGGTTAATTGACTGGCTCAGAATGACCTTAATAGTGTTGACCGGACCGGAAAACTCAATACAAACAAACAAATCATTGGCTCAAATCAGACCGCGCGGTTGCTGTGTAGGCACGCCTTAAGACCGACGTTCACTTGTCACGGGTCTTAATATATCTTTTAGTGAAATTTCGATGACTCCAATGATACGGCGGGTCTACTGTGGGCACTTGTCTTAAAACATATTAACACTTGTTAAGGCCCACAGTGTAACCAGTAACTCAATTCGGATTGCGCGGATTTTGTGGGCACATGCCTTAAGACAATTGTTTACTTGTCATGGCTCACAGTGTCACAGATAGTGAAACGTCAATGCCAGCAACCTGACTCTGCGGTTAACTTGGGCACATGTTACTAAACATTTTTACTTGTCATGGCTTACCTGGAAACATATAGTGAAACTTCAATGACTCCAAACAGACTGCACGTTTACTGTGGGCACATGTAATAAGACACATTTTCTCTTGTCACATTTCATTATGAATCCTAAAGTGAAAAGTCAATGGCCCCGGTCTGACTGTGCAGTTGCAATGAACTTGTGTCTTAATACACATTTTTACTTGTCACGACTCCTAGGGTAACATATAGTGAAACGTCAATGACTCCAATCAGACTGCGCAGTTGCTGTTGGCACATGTCTTAAGTCACATTTTCACTTGTTGCGGCTCATAGTGTAACATATGGTAGCGCTTCAATAACTCCGATCAGACTACCATGTTTGTCTGGGCCCATGCCTCAAGTCACAATTTCTCTTCTCACGGTTCTAAGTGTAACATAAACTTAAATTTCAAGGGCTCCAATCAAACTCCGCAGTTGCTGTGGCCACATGTCTTAAGACACATTTTCCGTTAAAACGGCTCAAAATGTAACATAGTGAAAGTTCAATGACTCTAATCAAACTGCTTGGTTGCTGTGGGCACATGTCTTAAGACTCATTTTCACTTGTCACGTCTCGTAATGTAACATATAGTGAAACTTCAATGACTCCAATCAGACTGTGTTGCAGCGGTGGGTACATGCCGTAATAATGTAACATAAAGTGAAGCTTTAATGACTCCAATCAGACGGCGCGGTTGCTGTAGCCACGTGCTCAAGACATATTATCACTTGTCACGGCTCATAGTGTAACAAAGCGCTTAGTGTAACAAAAGCAGAAACTTCAATGACTCAAACGTGACTGCGTGGTTGCTGTGGGCAAATGTCTTAAGTAATATTTTCACTTACAACCTATCATAGAGTACGATATAGGGAATGCGTGGCTGCTGTGGGTACCTGTTTAAACACACATTTTCGCCAAGGCTGATAGTGTAATATATAGTGAAACATAAAGTGAAAAGTCAATGACCGCGGACTGACTGTGCGGTTGCATTGGGCTTGTGTCTGAATACACATTTTCACTTGCCTCGACTCCTAGTGTAACATATAGTGAAACTTCAATGGGTCCAATCAGACTGCGCGGTTGCTGTTGGCACATGACTTAATACACAGTTTCACTTGTTGCGGCTCATAGCGTTACATATGGTGGAGCTTCAATAACTCCAGTCATACTGCCATGTCTGTGTCGGCGCATGCTTCAAGTCACAATTTCACTTCTCACGGTTCGTAGTGTCACATATAGTGAAACTTCTAGGACTCAAATCAAACTCCGCAGTTGCTGTCGGCGCTTGTCTTAAGGCACATTTTCACTTATAACGGCTCAAAATGTAACATATAGTTAAAGTTCAATGACTCTAATCAGACTGCTTGGTTGCTGTAGGCCATGTCTTTCGACGCATTTTCACTTGTCACGTCTCGTAATGTAGCATATAGTGAAAATTCAATGACTCCAATCAGACGCTCGGTTGCTGTGGACACATGTTCAAGACATATTATCATGCCCATGCTCAAGACATATTATCACTTGTCACGGCCCATAGTGTAACAAAAAACAGAAACTTCAATGACTCCAACGTGACTGCGCGGTTGCTGTGGGTACATGCCGTAAGTTATATTTTCACTTACAACCTCTCATAGAGTACAATATAGTGAAACTTCAGTGACTCCAATCAGACTGCGCGGTTGCTGTAGGCACTTGTCTTAAGACACATTATCACATGCCACGGCTTATAGTGTAATATATTGCGGAGCTTCAATGACTACAGTCAGACTGCCTGTTTGTCTGAGCGCACGTCTTAAGTTGCAATTCAACTTCTCATAGTTCTTAGTGTAACATTTAGTGAAACTTCAATAGACTATGTCTGACACACTTTCACTTGTCATGGCTGAACGTGTAACAAAAAGTGAAACTTCAATGACTCCAATCAGACCGCGTGGTTACTGTGGGTACGCCTAAAGACACATTTTCACGTGACATGGCTCATAGCGTAACATTATAATGAAGTTTCAACGACTTCAATAAGACTAGATGGTTGCTGTGGACACATTTCATTTACCACTACCCACAGTGTAACACATATTGAAACTTCAGTTGCTCCGATCAGAATTGCTGTGGGCACATGCTCCAGTCACAGTTTCACTTGTCACGGCTCATAGTGTAACGAAAGAAGAAACTTCAATGCCTCAAACGCGACTGCGCGGTTGCTGTGGGTACATGTCGTAAGTTATATGTTCACCTACAACCCCTCATAGAGTACGATATAGTGAAACTCCAATGACTCCAATCAGTCTGCATGGCCTATAGAGTAGCATACAGAGAAACTGCAATGACTCCAATCAAACTGCAATGACTCCAATCAGACAACACCATAGCTCTGGGCACACAACTTGAGACACAATTTCACTTGTCACGGCTGATAGCGTAACATATAGTGAAACTTCGATGACTCCAATCAGACCGCGTAGTTGCTGTTGGTACGTCATGGCTCATAATGTAACATATAGTGAAGTTTCAATGATTTATATCAGATAAGATGGTTGCTGTGGGCACATTTCACTTCCCACGGCCCATAGTGTAACATATAGTGAAAATTCAGTTTCTCCAATCAGACTGTGCGGTTGCTACACAGCGCCGTTGCTGTTATCATATGTCTTATGACACAATTTAACGTCTCATAATTAAACTTTTACTGAAGCTTCTATGACTCTAATCAAACTTCGTGGTTGTTGTGGACTCGTGTCTTAAGACACAATTTCAATTATCACTGCTCATAGTATAACATTTATTGAAAATTCAACGACACGAATCAGATTGTGCGGTTGCTGTGGGAACTTGCCCTTAGACACCTTTTTACTTATCACAGCTCATAGTGTAACATATAATGTATCTTCAATGACTCCAATCAGACTGCACGGTTGTTGTGGTCACTTTCATTAAGACACATTTCACTTATCACTGCTCATAGTGTTACATAAAGTGAAATATCAATGACTTCAATCGGTCTTCTTGGCTTGTGTTGATGTGTCTTAAGACACATTTTCACGTGTCATGTCTCATAGGGTTACTTATAGTGAAACAATGACTCCAATCAGACTACGTGGTTGCCCTGGGCACATGTCTTCAGACATATTTTCATATGTCACGGCTCATAGTGTAACATATAGTGAAGCTTCTATGACTTCAATCAGACAACGTGGTAGCTTTGGGGTACATTTCAATTGCCACGACTTATAGTGCAACATATAGTGAAACAAAAATGACTCCTATCTGACTGCGCGGTTGATGTTGGCTAATGTCTTAATACACATTTTCACTTGTCACGTCCCGTAGTGTGACATATATTTCCAACCACACTGCGTGGTTGATGTTGGTACATGTCTTAAGAGACATTTTATTGTCAAAGGCTCATAGTGTAGCACAAACAGAAACTTTAGTGACTCCAGACTACGTGGTTAGTGTTGGCACATGTCTTAAGACACATTTTCACTTGTCACGGTTAATAGTGTAACACATAGTAAGGTTCAATTACTCCAATAAGACAGCGTGGTTGTTGTGAGCACATCTCTCAAGACACATTTTCGCTTGTCACTTCACATAATGTATCTTCAATGACTCCAAGCAGACTGCGCGGTTGCTGTGAGCACATGTCTTTAGACTCATTTTCGCTTGTCATGTCTAATAATGTAACATAAAACGAATCTTCAATGGTGTGGTTGTTGAGGGTAAGTGTCGCAATACGCATTTTAACTTATCAAGTTTGATCGAATAGAATATAGTGAAACTTCATTGACTATAATCATACTTAAGACATATTTTCACTTGTCATGGCTCATAGTGTATCATATAGTAAAACTTCAATGACTCCAATCAAACTGCATTTTGCTGTGGGCACATGTCTTAAAACACATTTTCACTTGTCAAGGCTCATTGGGCAACATATAGTGAAACTTCAATGACTCCGATCAGACTGTTCGGTTTCTGTTCGTATATTATTTAATACTCAAAGACTCACTTTCACTTGTCATATCTAATGGTGTTACGTATAGTGAAGCTTCAATGACTGTTATCCGACTGCGCAGTTGTTGTAGGCATATGTCTTAAAAAATTGTCTCACTTGTCACGGCTCATAGGTAACATATAGGGAAACTACAATGACTGCAGTCAGACTGTGCAGATACTGTGGGCACATATCTTAAGACACATTTTCACTTGGTACGGCCCATAGTAAAACATTTATTGAAACGTCAATACTATAATCAGACTGCGCGGTTGTTGTGGACTCATGTGTTGACCAATTTCACTGTTCACCGCTCATAGTATTACATATAGTTAAAATTCAATGATTCGCGGTTGCTGTGGACACATTTAACTTGTCACTGCTCTTTTTTTATTTTTTTTTTATTTTATTTTTTTTTTTTTTTGGTTTTACAGCCCTTTCAAGATTATTTCTCTCATATCGAGCCGATCGTTAATCAGAGGTGGGCGAAAACCGGAGTACCCGGAGAAAAACCACCTGACCTTCCGTTGCAGAACTTGGCGTCTCACATGTGACCCGAGCGAGGCTCGAACCACAGCGGTGAAAGACCAAATGATCAATAGTCAGCGCTCTTAACCACTAGGCCACGGAGGCCCGTTATGCCACTAGTCGTAGTGTAACGTATAGTGAAACTTCGATGACTCCAATCAGATTGCGCGTTTGGTGTAGGTACTTACCTTCAGACACATTTCCCTTGCCACGGCTCTTAGTGTAACATCGAGTGAAACTTCGATGACTCCAATCAAACTGCCCGGTTACTGAAGGCACATGTCTCAAAACATATTTTCACTTGTCACGGCTCATAATGTAATTTATAGTGACACTTCAATGACACCAAACAGACTATGTGGTTGCTGTAGGCCCATTTCACTTTCCACGGCTAATAGTTTAACATGTGGTGAATCATATATGCTTCCAACAAGACTGCGCGGTAGTTGTTGGCACATGTCTTAAGACACCTTTTCACTTGTTGGGCATCATAATTTAACATATTGTGAAGCTTCTGTGAGTCCAACCAGACTGTGAGTGCTGTAGGCACACGTCTTAAGATACATTTTCACTTGTCATTTATTGCAGTTAAACTTATTGTGAAACTTCAATGACTCCAATCAGACTGCGCGGTTGTTGTTTGGACATGTCTTAAGACACATTTGCACTTGTCATGTCTTATAGTGTAACATATAGTGACACATCACAAACTGCAATCGGACTGCGCGGTTGCTGTGGGCACATGTCTTACGGCACATTTTCACTTTGTAAGGCCAATAGTGTAACATATTGTGACACTTGAATGAATCCAATCGTACTGCGCGGTTGCTATTAGCGCGTCTTATGACACGCTTTCACTTGTCCCCGCTCACAGTGTGTAACATGTGGTAAATTTTCAGTGACTCCAATCGAATTGCGTCGTTGCTGTTGGTACATACCTTAAGACACAATTTCACTTGTCACGGCTTATGGAGTGCGATAAAGTGACACTTCAATGACTCATATCAGACCGCGCGTTGCTGTTGAGACACGCCTTAAGACACAATTTTACTTGTCACGGCTCATAGTGTAAAATTTAGTGAAAGTTAAATGACTCCAATCGGACTGCCGGCCCCCGCCCATCGGGGCTTGAAGAAATATATGGGCTGCATGATGCTTCCACGAGTACTGGTAAACCGCTTAGAGGATCTAAGCCTGCCCAGACAAAGTGGTGCGAGTCGGCCCGTCCTTGCTTATTAACCCTATTGGTTTCATTGGGCGACAGGGCTTGAGTTGTCATTTCATCTCAGTGTCGGGTAAAAGTCCCACACAATTGGAAGCAACGTCTCCAAAATGACTTTTACAGTGTTGACGGGGACGTTAAACCTCAAATCAAACAAACAAGCAAAACAAAACAGATTGCGCGGTTGCTCTGGACTAATGTCTTAAAACACATTTTCACTTGCCACAGCTCATAGGGTGACATTGAAACCTCAATGACTCAAACCAGACTGCGTGATTGCTGTGGGCACAAGTCTCAAGACACATTTTCGCTTGTGGCTGCTCATATGGTAACATAAAGAGGAACTTCAATGACTCCCTTCAGACTGCATCAGACTAGTCAATGACTCCAGTTAGACTGTGCGGTTGCTGTGGGCACATATCTGAATGCAATCTTTCACTTGTCACGGCTAGTGTAAGAAATAGACTGCGCGGATACCGTTAGCACATGTCTTAACACACCCTTTCACTTATCACATGATACAGTGAAACTTCAATGACTCCAATCAGACTGCGCGGTTGCTGTGGCCACATGTCTTAAGACTCATGTTCGCTTGTCACGGCTCATATATTAGATACAATAGTGGAACTTCATTGACTCAAATCACACTGCGCGGTAGCTGTGGGCGCTTGTCTTAAGACATAGTTTCACTTGTCACGGCTCATAATGTGACATATAGTGAATCATCAATGAGGGCATTCAGACTGCGTAGTTGCTGTGGGTACATGTCTTAAGTCACATGTTCTCAGTGTAACATACAGTGGAGCTTCAATGAAGCTTCCGTTTTGTAGTGGTTTCGCTACTTGCCTTGTAAACGAGGGTTCGCGGGATCGATCCCGGGCTTCTCCAGACATTCGGATGAGTCTTTAAATCGAGGTTCCGTCTCCGTATGACCTTAGCTGTTGGTGAGACGTAAATCTCAAACACTCACCCACTCACTCAATGTCTCAATAGAAGCCTCCGTGGTGTAGTGGTTACGCTAATTGCCTTGTAAACCAGGGGTCGCAGGATCGATTCCGGGCATCTCCAGACTTTCGGATGAGTCTTTAAATAGAGGTCCCGTCTCCGTATGACCTTAGCTGTTGGTGAGACGAAAAGCTCATACACCCACCAACTTAATGACATAATCCACTTGTCACGGCTTATTGTGTAACACATAGTTTGCCATCCCTCAGAGAGTAGCAAATAGTGTAGATCAAATGACGTAAATCAGACTGTGTGGCTGCCGGCACATGTCTTAAGACACATTTTCGCTTGACAAGCCTCATAGTGTAACATTTCCTGAAACCCGAGACTCCATCAAACTGCGCGGTTGCTGTGGGCACTTGTCTTAAGACATGTTTCCACTTGTCACGACTCATAGTGTGGTGAAGCTTTGATGACTCGTATCCAACTGCGGTTTACTAAGAGCACATGTATTAAGACACATTTCCACTTGTCACGTCTCATTTTGTAACACATTGACTCCACCCCGATTGTGCGGTTGCTGCGGACACATGTCTTACGACATATTTTCACTTGTCACGCCTCAGAGAGTAACAGACAGTGTGTGTTGCGTAGGCCAGATTGGAATCTAGGCAGATCCGGAATCTGCCTAGGCCAGCTAGTCCAGACAAAATTAGGATTCTAATTTGGTCTAGGTCAGTTTAGAATCCTGATTTAGTCCAGACAAAAATAAGGATTCTAATTTGGTCCAAGCAGATCCAGAATCTGTCTACGTCAGATAAGAATTCCAATCTGGCTAGGTCGATTCTGGAACTGCCTAGACCAAATTGGAATCCTTAAAAATGGGGCACACACACACACACATACACAAAAAAACAAGAGGGCCATGATGGCCCTGGATCGCTCACCTGATCCATAGTGTAACAAGTGGGCCCCAGGGAGGGCCATTATTGGCCCAAGGGCTTTAATGTGCATAATGTTGAGAGAGGTCTTAAAGGTGAAGCTTCATACCAAACATCAACAAAGGCTATAATTTGAACAATCTTGGCAAAGGTCCACTAGATGCAGATACACAACAAATACCACAGATCTGGGCCTTGTGGTTTCAGAGAAGAAGATTTTTATAAAGATAGTCCCTACATAAGCCTATGCACCAGGGCTATATAAGTCTATGTAAAACCAAAGGGCCCCGGGATGGGGGCATTTGTGGCCCCAGGGCTATAATTTAAACAATCTTGGTAGAGGTCCACTAAATGAAGCTCCATTACAAATATCAAAGACCTGGGCAATGCAGTTTCAGAGAAGAAGATTTTCAAAAATTTCCCTTTATAAGTCTAATTAAAACCAAAGGGTCTCTGGGCGGCGACATTTTTGTCCCCAGGGCTATAATTTGAACAATCTTGGTAAAGGTTCACTAAATGACGCTTCATACCAAATATCAAAGATCTGGGCCTTCTGCTTTCAGACGAGAAGATTTTTAAAGGTTTTCCATATAAAAGCCTATGTAAAACCAGTGGGCCCTGGCGCGGGGACGTTTTGGCCCCAGGGCTATAATTTGAACAATCTTGGTAGCGGTCCACTTGACGAAGCTACTTACCAAATATCAAAGACCTGGGCCTTCTGGTTTCAGACAAGAAGATTTTTAAAGTTTTCCCAATATAAGCCTATGTAAAACCAGTGGGCCCTGGGGCGGGGCCGGTTTTGGCCCCAGGGATATAATTTTAACAATCTTGGTAGAGGTCCACTAGATGAAGCTTCATACCAAATATCAAAGACCTGGGTCTTCTGGTTTCAGACAAAAAGATTTTTAAAGGTTTTCCATATATAAGCCTATGTAAAACCAGTGGGCCCCGGGGGGGGGGGGGGGGGGCTGTTCTTTGGCACCAGGGCTATAATTTGAACAATCTTGGTAGCGGTCCACTAGACGAAGCCACATACTAAATATCAAAGACCTGGGCCTTCTGGTTTCAGACAAGAAGATTTTTAAAGTTTTTCCCTATATAAGCCTATGTAAAACCAGTGGGCCCCGGCGCGGGACTGTTTTTGGCCCCAGGGCTATTAATCCATCCACTGGTTAAGCAGGAGAAGCTCTGGTGGCCATTTTGTTTACCCGGGCGGAACAGTATGAGCAATTTTGGTAGAGGGTCACCAAACGAACATTCCTGTGAAATAATTTCAAAATCAATCAACTGGTTAAGGAGAAGGAGTCGTGTAAAGGTTTTTCTAGTTTTAGCTCTGTTGGCCATTTTGTTCACCCGAGCAGAACGGTATGAGCAATTTTGGTAGGGTTCACCAAAGGAACATTCCTGTGAAATAATTTCAAAATCCATCCACTGGTTAAAGAGAAGAAGTCGTTTAAAGGTTATTCTATTTTTAGCTCTGGCGGCCATCTTGTTCACCCGAGCGGAACGGTTTGAGCAATTTTGGTAGAGGGTCACCCAAGAAACATTTCTTTGAAGTAATTTCAAAATCCATCCACTGGTTAAAGAGAAGGGGTCGTTTAAAGGTTTTCTATTTTTAGCTCTGGCGGCCATTTTGTTCACCCGAGCGGAATGGTATGAGCAATTTTGGTAGAGGTTCACTCAAGGAACATTCCTGTGAAATAATTTCAAAATCCATCCACTGGTTAAGGAGAAGAAGTCGTTTAAAGGTTTTTCTATTTTTTAGCTGTGGTGGCCATTTTGTTCACCCGAGCGGAACGGTTTGAGCGATTTTGGTCGAGGGTCACATAAGGAACATTCCAGTGGAATAATTTCAAAATCCATCCACTGGTTAAGGAGAAAACGTCGTTTAAAGGTTATTCTATTTTTAGCTCTGGCGGCCATCTTGTTGACCCGACCGGAACGGTTTGAGCAATTTTGGTAGCGGGTCACCCAAGGAACATTCCTGCGAAGTAATTTCAAAATCCATCTACTAGTTAAGGAGAAGAAGTCGTTTAAAGGTTTTTTTTTTTCTATTTTTAGCTCTGGTGGTCATCTTGTTCACCCGAGCGGAACGGTTTGAGCAATTTTGGTAGAGGGTCACCAAAGAAACATTCCTGTGAAGAAATTTCGAAAACCATACACTGGTTAAGGAGAAGAAGACCTTTAAAGGTTTTTCTATTTTTAGCTATGGTGGCCATTTTGTTCATCCGAGCGGAACGGTTTGAGCAATTTTAGTAGAGGGGCACCCAAGGAACATTCCTGTGCAATAATTTCAAAATCAATCCACTGGTTATGGAGAAGAAGTCGTTTAAAGGTTTTTTCTATTTTTAGCGCTGGCGACCATTTTATTCACCCGAGCGGAACGGTTTGAGCAAATTTGGTAGAAGGTCATCAAAGAAACATTCCTGTGAAATAATTTCAAAATCCATCCACTGGTTAAGCAGAAGAAGTCATTTAAAGGTTTTTCTATTTTTAGCTCTGGCGGCCATCTTGTTCACCCGAGCGGAACAGTTTGAGCATTTTGGTAGAGGATCACCCAAGGAGCATCTCTGTGAAATTAGATCAAAATCTGTCCAGCAGTTTTGGAGAAGAAGTTCTTTAAAGCAAAAGTTGACGACGGACGCACGGATGCACGGACGACGGACAAACGATCCCAAAAGCTCACCTTGAGCACCTCGTGCTCAGGTGAGCTAAAACTATTTAACAGCTTAAAAATCTTTCGATATACATGTACCACTAGTCTATGAATTACTAAACTTAATTGCAAATACCTGTAAATACATGTGAAGTAAACAAACGTCCTAAATGAAATACATCTAAATATATTTTGATTTTAATTAATAACAGCAGATATGTAACTTCAAACTGCTTTGTCAACATTGAAATTGCATCTCTCAAAAATTCAAAAGATTTGTTTGTTTGATTTAGTGTTTAACGTCCCCGTCAACACTATATAATTCAAAAGATAGATGTGAAAAAGTTGATGAGTGGTTTTAATCAAAGTATGGAATGAGTAACAAAAACAACTAGGATTTTAATGATCCTATATGGTTATAAATAAAGTGAGCAGGTTCAAGATTTAGTGAAACATAAGTTCATGCTAATTCCTATAAGATTAAAAAATAAATAAATAATAAAATTAATATATAAATTATAAAAATAAATACATTAATTATAAATAAAGAAATAAATTATAAAACAAATCAGTAAATAAATAAATAAATAAATAAATAAATAATTAAACATGATAAATAAATACATAAATAGATAAATAAATGCTTATTTATGGGCGCTGTGTCAGTACTGCAATCGAAGGTCACGTTTTTCACTTGTTACATCAGATCCATTTTGCCCAGTCAGCGCAACATAAGAAAATTAATAAAATTTATAAAAAAAAATAACAATCAAAATAAGAAGAAAAAATGCCATGCTTCTGAAAGATTTAACAATAATTTCAATAATGAAGTTTTTCAATTATTTGCAAAATCACAACCAGATCATAGGCTTACAGCCATTGGTTGTACTATATAACTTTACCCCACCTTCCATTAGGAAAAGCCCACCTACAAATTACCATTAAACTGCCTATCACAACCGTTACAAAATCAAGCTTTTTTCTTTACTTCTCAAAGAAAATCATGTTTAGCATTTCATATATGAGTCCTATGGATATGTAAACTATGTTGTTCTCTGAAAACAAACAAAAGAAAAGAGACAAGTAAGTTTGAATGCCATCTGCTATGAGGTAATGTTTGGTGCTTCATATACAAGATTTTTTTTTCAAATATAGCTCTGTCTGACTGTAATACTAGGAAGTCTGCTGCACTCCTTGTTACATGAATATATTTTCTAACATTAACTAATTATAGCTGGTCTGAACTTGCATGTAATGTGTGTCTCTGTGACAAAAAGTAGGTAAATAAATTAAATACAGTAGAACTTCGATGACTCAAACACCGATGGCTCATTTACCATGGATGTGTCGAACGCATTCTTGAGCCCCTAGCGAAATCCTCCACATTAGAAATAGTGGGAATAATTGTGGAGATTTTAGTCGTTTATCTTGCAAATGTATGCTGTGTGTACTCATTAGAATCGCCTCGAGGAGGCGATTCTAATTAGTACACACAGCATACATTTTCATTATAGAACACTGAAAAGATGTCTAACAGTATCCCGTTATGCCTCCTGACAGAAACCTCAGTGGCTCGAACTACCCCGGTCTCGAACAGATTTTCGTGGTCCCAAGGGGGTTCGAGCCATTGAAGTTCGACTGTAAGTCAGGTCAAGATCCATTCTTTTATCTTTTTTTCAATCCCCTTTCAAGATGCGACCTGACTAAATTTACAGTACTGGCTAGAAGAGTTAACAATATGACCACTAACGAGCTCGTTAAGCTAACGATGCTTTGAACAACTGGGCCCAGGAGATTAGTCCCATTATGCAGGATCTTCAGACAAAATGGCTTACAGTGAAGACCCTGATCAGACTGTTCATGCTCTGATCTGAATCTGCACTGTTTTCTCAGGCCTGTCTGTCCTAAAAGACAAACTCACAAGGGTCCTTCCCAAAAATAATGTTTCACAAATTCATTACAAAACACACCTTAGTCTATTTAATTCAAATATATTAAGAATTTTGCCACAAAAGAGATTTTTCATATTTCTCGTCTATACATGGACTATTTAGGTGGTTCTAAGGAGTATCCAAAATCAATTTTTGATAATTGTATCGGAGTTTAACAGTCCAGTAAACACCATTTGGGTCATATCGAGCGGATAAGTTTACCTATCCTCTTGGTTCTTCTGTCGCGGTTTATTTTTGTTTATTTTTAATGGGTTGTCTCTGTGTGTGTGCATTGCTTATATATTTCTGTTTTGGATCGCCGATTGGCCATTTTGTGGGAAAGTTACTCCTTTTGGTTTTCTGCTATTGATGTTTCCATTATGGTCTAGTTATTTCATGCTTGTGTTTCTTTCCCTTTGGTGTCTCTGATGGGAGGTATGGGTCAATTGTATCGATTCCTGATCTTTGCCTTCACTTCTATATTTTTTTTCTATTCTTTCGCAAGGAATTAAGGCGTAAGGAACTGACAACGGCCCTTCTTGAATCAGCGAAACAAAATCATTTTTTTAGCAGAAATTAGAATAATAATGTAGGTATACCCCGGTAAATTTCAGTTTTCCGATATAAAAGTGGGTTTGAGTGGGTCTTGATTTTATCTGCGTGTTTTCCTAATATTTGAAACAAATGTCCTATTCTCGAGGAGTGGGCACACAGAAGCTACACAAGAAAACACATGAAAGTCATAAAAGCAAACATTGCTGACTTATATGCATATGACACACAAACAGTTTTTTTTTTTTATTTTTATTTTTTTTTAGAGAAATATGGGTCTCAGTTTTGGAAATTCAGAGCTGAACAGTACATTTTGTTATATTTATACTGCTAAAATGTTGATAATGTTTACAAATTTAATACATGTACATTTAACATTATTGTGCAATAACAAAATCATGCAAAAAAAATTAGAATTTATAGTAACATGGTTTTTTTATAATTCCTAATGGTTACAAGTCTTTGAAATAAAAACTCTGTAAAATCCTCCATTTTAGATCAAGCTGTAGAAAACTTAATGGGTTTTACAGGGGTATCTACGGAACCCCGGAAGGGACATAATTTTTTTAATATGTTGTGCGGACAAGATATTAAGTTGTGCGAACAAGATATTATCTTGTGCGCACAAGATAATATGTTGTGCGAACAAGATATTATCTTGTGCAGACAACATGATTTATGTTTTGCGGACAACATATTATCTTGTGCGGACAAGATAATATCTTGTTTGCACAACTTAATATCTTGTGCGGACAAGATATTATCTTGTTCGCACAACATATTATCTTGTTTGCACAACATAGAGCTTGGGAAGTTGTGCGAACAAGATATTTTCTTGTGCGGACAAGATATTATCTTGTTCGCACAACATATTATCTTGTGTGGACAAGAAATTATGTTGTGCGAACAAGATAATATCTTGTGCGGACAAGATATTATGTTGTGCGCACAAGATATTATCTTGTCCGCACAAGATCTATGTTGTGCGGACAAGATATTATGTTGTGCGGACAAGATAATATCTTGTCCGCACAAGATAATATGTTGTCCGAACAAGATAATATCTTGTCCGCTCAAGATATTATCTTGTTCGCACAACATAATAAAAATGAAAAATCATGTCCCTTCCCGGGTTCCGTAGGTATCCGTTAATTCCTTAATTCTTACTCAAAATTATAGGTTGTGGGTACTCGTTTGAACCGACTCAATTAGGTGGTTTTAACAAGCTGTTCGGTACGAAAAAAAAAAATAGACCAATTTTTAGAAATGTCATTTTGACAATTATGAAATGACACCTAACATTGAATGAGTGTGGGTATGAATCACATTGTTTACTGGTGTTGTTTGTTGATTAAATTACATGTCTTACAATATTTCTTGTTAAGGCGGACATTACTGGTTTGAATAATCAAAATGTCTGAGCTGAGAAAGTGTGATGGATATATGGCCGGTGGGCCTCCTTTACCAGGGCCCTAAATTTATAACTCCGGTCTAGAGCACCTGAATTACAATGCGAAAACACGCCTATTCAAATATTTTGGTGAAATTTCACCACCTAAAAATGATTTTTTTTTCCAAACAATATTCAAATCAAAACACAGTTTGTGGGACCTTGTACAAGGGGTTCTAACAAGTACCACAATGTTTTTTTTTTTTTTTTTTTTGTTTGGGGGGGGGGGGGGGCGGGAGGGGGGGGGGCAGAAATAACACAAATATTACAAAATAGAACGGGAAAAGCCCTGGCCGTCAACGGCCAGTCATTCTGTCGTATTGCTTCAAGGCAGTGGAACAGATAAAGTGCTGATTACAGGGTAAAACAATGGAATTCTTTTAAACTTTTGGCAAATTCTAATGTAAGATAATTGGAGAAAACACAGATAAGCTGCCAGGTGTGAAATTTCACATTACGAAAACATGCCTATACAAATACATTATCAATTTTTCGGTCCAAAAATGGAAATTGTAAGATGAAAATTTGTGATAAATTGCAGAAATAAGAAAAATAATGTTTACCCCTGTAAACCCCAGTTTTACTATATAAAAGTGGGGTTTGTGGGGGTCAAATCGCAAAGGCGTGTTTTCATGAAATCGGCAAATCCCAAGTCTTATTTTCTTTAGTTAACTGCTCTAAATAATATACAAACAGGGTCCTCTCTCTCTCTCTCTCTCTCTCTCTCTCTCTCTCTCTCTCTCTCTCTCTCTCTCTCTCTCTCTCTCTCTCTCTCTCTCTCTCTGAGTGTGCCATGGCCTACATGTTTCTATCTCTCTCTCTATTAGCGTACCAGCAATTATCGAGCAAAGGTAGATGTAAATTACAGTTTGTCGTTAAATATCTCCATGTCAACCGACATGTATCGTGTCACCAATGTCGTGTCTACATCAAAGCGATGCCGTGAATTTGACTTTGCAACGTCAATGAAACGTCAGAACGTTGCGTAGGAGATAATACGACGTTGCGAAATAAAATTTCATTTGCCCAGTGCTCGGACCCATCAAGACGCAGTGGGATTGGAACATTAAATTCAAAACAAACGTAGAACACCCTTTACCCGGGAAGGGACATGATTTTTTTTTTATTTTATAGGTTGTGCACACAAGATAATATCTTGTGCGGACAACATATTATCTTGTGCGGACAACATAAATTTATCTTGTGCGACAAGATAATATCTTGTCCACACAACATAATATCTTGTCCGCACAAGATATTATCTTGTGCGGACAACATATTATCTTGTGCAGACAAGATATTATCTTGTGCGCACAAGATATTAAGTTGTGCGAACAAGATATTATCTTGTCCGAACAAGATAATATCTTCTCGGGACAACATAGATCTTGTGCGCACAAGATATTATCTTGTCCGCACAAGATATTATCTTGTCCGCACAAGATAATATCTTGTCCGCACAAGATAATATCTTGTCCGCACAACTTCCCAAGATCTATGTAGTGCAAACAAGATAATATGTTGTGCGAACAAGATATTATGTTGTGAAGACAAGATAATATCTTGTCCACACAAGATAATATGTTGTCCGCACAAGATAATATGTTGTCCGCACAAGATAATATGTTGTCCGCACAAGATATTATCTTATGCGCACCACTTATAAAATAAAAAAAATCATGTCCCTTCCCGGATTCCGTATAGAACACCCTGTCAGTGCATGAGAATGAAACACTCCTTCGCAAGTGCAAGATTTTACAGTAAAATCTGGTAGATTTGTACATTTGTTTAACCTTCCAAGCCCATACACTAACCCATTTGGTACCACATTATGATAACACGCCCGTACGACATAGTGCATTTTTCACATCTCCAAAATGGCTACTTTTCTGATGAAAACCCTTCCCATTTTTCTTATAAATGCTCAAAACATAGGATGTGGGTGCTCGTTAGAACCGCCTCATTGAGGCGGTTCTAACGAGTACCCACAACCTATGTCTTGGAGCAGAAATAAGAAAAATAATGAATACCCCCGTAAACCCCAGTTTTCTCTATATAAAGTGGGGTTTACGGGGTCTTCATTTCGAGGACTTGTTGACGTGATGAGAAACCCCAAAGCGGGTACCCTGGCAAACAGTGCAGGCCCAGATCAGAAGCCACAGAACGCGGCGTTTGATCAGGGCCTACACTGTTTGCAAAAAGTTCAGCCATTTTCCAAATAAATTTTGAAGAAAACACAACCTGACTCCCATAAATTTTGGATGGACTCCTGCTATATACAAGGAGGAAGATTCCATTTGGAACAAAAAGGGTTAATGGCTTATTAGCTTAGCGCTACAATATCTTCTTGTATACAGGGATCAGTCAAACCTCTCTCTCATCTCAACGGTCACGTGATTTTGAAGTGAGTTGGAGTGGGTGTCGACGGCATGACGTCGAACCAACGTTGACTCGACGCCCGTCCGTCAGTCCACTCATTAATTTATTTCGACTGTCAGTATGTTTATTTGTTTGTCTAACTGGCCGTCCGTCTGTCTGTTAGTCAGTCGTTTTGTTTGCCTGTCCGTGTGTCTGTCTGGTTTTTTGTCTGTCGTCTGCCTCAGTCACAACCAATTTACTCAAAATGTTCAGTCATATATCTCAAATGTAACGTACATCCATCTGCAACAAGCTCTATCGGAACCCGAATTTTATGGTGATTTAGTATATAAATTCAGAAAAATTTATAACCGCAATGACTTCAGCACCCCATTTCGTAAAATCATTGTTAGATATAAAAAGACTGGGTACAACATAAATGTTATACGACAGACTGCATGCATGGTAGTTAACCCAATCAAGGTTGACAACTTTGCTGCCCTCTTTAATTGCACGCCGGTGGTCAGGCCTCAGATTCTATGACGGTTCCAACGTAAAGGCTTATTTTGGTTTGTGCCTGATGCCCTGTCTCTTGTCGGGCCCATCGGAGTCTAACTGTTGGTTTTCTTTTGCTCCAGCACTTCAGTTATTTCTTGCCGTTGTTTCATCTCTGCGGTTGTTTGATTTTTTTTGTTCACGGAGATGCTGCACTGCTGGGTTAGGAGGCCTTCATGCGGACTGAATAAATTATTTGTCTTAATCATCGCGACGGAAGTAAGGGCGAGGATTGTTGCCACGTAAAATCGATTTAACCCCCCCCCCCCCCCCCCCCGCAGTGGAATTTGTTTCCGCTGAACGTTCCAAGGCGGTTCTGCTGCCGCGGTTAATTTATTTTTGTGATGGTTTGTCTTTGGGTGTTTGTGTCGCTTATGTTATTATATTTTGGATAGCCTACTGGCCATTTTGTTGGAAAGTATCTGTCCTTTTGGCTTTCCGCTGTTGGTGTTTCCGTTGGGGTCTGTTGCTTCATGTTTGTGTATCTTTTCCTTTCGTGTCTCTGATGGGAGCTGTGGGTTAATTGTATCGGTTCCTGACCATTGCCTCCATTTCTATTTTGTTTTAGGAGATGATATTTACTGTCTTACTGTCATATCGTATTTGTCAGTTTTAATGTATTTAATTGTACATGATGTTTGCTTATATAAAATATTATTTAAACCAAGACAAACGCAGCCTGTCCACAGGAATCTTCAATTTATTAAAACTGGACATGTAGACAGGTCAATGGACATAGTTTAATTGCACTTCTAGACAGATCGCTGGACTTTTTAGCTCACCTGAGCACGAAGTGCTCATGTTGAGCTATTGTGGCCGGTCAATGTCCGTCATAGGTCGTGTGTCGTGCGTCGTATGTCGTGCGGCGTCAACGATTTGCTTTAAATGCTAACTTCTCCTTAACCTTTGAGTCATTTTCAATAAAACTTCATAGGAAAATTGCTGTGGTGACCCTCTACAAAAATAGCTAAAAGCGTTCCATTCTGCTGAACAAGATGGCCACCAGAGCTAAAAATAGAAAAATCTTTAAACGACAACTTCTCCTGTACCGTTAGGCCAATTTCATTCAAACTTTATAGAGATGTTGCTTAGGTAACCCTCTACCAAAATAGCTAAAACGGTTCTGCTCCGGTGAACAAAATGCCCGCCAGAGCTAAAAATAGACAATTCTTTAAACGACAACTCCTTCTGTACCCTTGGGCCAAATTAATTCAAACTTCATAGTAATGTTGCTTAGGTGACCCTCTACTAAAAAAGCTAAAACGGAATTGCTCTGATGAGCAAAACGGCCGCCATAGCTAAAAATAGAAAAACATCGTAAATTTGCTTCACACACAAACTCCTCCTCAACCCTTGGGCCAATTTGATTCAAACTTTACAGGTATGTTGCCCAAATGACTCCCTACCAAAATAGCTAAAATCGTTGTACTCTGACAAACAAGATGGCACCAGAGCTCAAAATAGAAAAATCTTTAAATGACAACTCCTCCTGTACCCTTGGGCCAATGTTTTAAAAATTTCACTGGAATGTTGCTTAGGTGACCATCTATCAAAATAGCTGAAAACATTCTACTCTTATGAGCAAAATGGCCGCCATAGCTAAAAATAGAAAAACATCGTAAATTTGCTTCAAACAAGAACTCCTCCTTAACACTTGGGCCAATTTGATTCAAACTTCACAGGAATTATATGTAGATGACTCCTAAAGAAACAGCTAAAAATCATTCCGCTCTGACTTACAAGATGGCCGCCAGAGCTAAAAATAGAAAAATTCTTCAATCGACTACTCCTACTTTACCCTTGGGCCAGTTTCATTCAAACTTCATAGGAAGGTTGCTTGGATGACCCACTACCAAAATAGCTAAAACGTTTTCGCTCTGATGAGCAAAGTGGCCGCCATAGCTAAAAATAGAAAACCTTTGTAAATTTGCATCAAAACGCAAACTCCTCCTCAATCCTTGGGCCAATTTGATTCAAACTTCACAGGAATGTTAGTTGGGTGACTCCGTACCAAAATAGCTAAAATCGTTCAACTCGGCGAACAGCATGGCCACCAGAGCTAAAAATAGAAAAACAAAACTTCAAACGACAACTCCTCCTTACCCCTAGGGCCAATTTGATTCAAACTTCACAGGAATATTATGTAGGTGACTCCCTTCCAAAATAGCTAAAATCATTCCGCTCTGACTAACAAGATGGTCGCCAGAGCTAAAAATAGAAAAAATCTTCAAACGACAACTCCTACTGTACCCTGGGGCCAATTTCATTCAAACTTCATAGGAATGTTGCTTAGATGACCCTCTACCAAAATGAGCAAAATGGCTACCATAGCTAAAAATAGAAAGAACATTGTAAATTTGCGTCAAACGTGAACTCCTCCTAAACGCTTGCGCCAATTTGTTTAAAACTTCACAGGAAAGTTACTTAGGTGACTCCCTACCAAGATAGCTAAAATCTTTCCACTCTGACATACAAGATGGCCGCTAGAGCTAAAAATAGAAAAAATCTTTGAACAACAACTCCTCATGTACCCTTGGGCCAATTTCATTAAAGCTTCATAGGAATGTTGCTTAGATGACCCTCTACCATATTAGCTAAAATGAGCCCGCTCCGATGATGAACAAAATGGCCTCCAGAGCTAAAAATAGAAAAAAAAATTGTAAATTTGCTTCAAGAGCAAACTTCATCTAAACTCTTAGGCCAATTTGATTTAAACTTCACAGGAATGCTGCCCAGATGACTCCCTACCAAAATAGTGAAAATCATTCCGCTGTGATAAACAAGATGGCCACCAGGGCTAAAAATAGAAAAAATCATGAAACGACAATTCTGTACCCTGGGGCCAATTACATTCAAACTTCATAGGAATGTTGCTTAGCTGACTCTCTACCACAATAGCTTAAATGGTCTCGCTCCGATTAACAATATGGCTGCCAGAGCTAAAAATAGAAAAACTATGTAAATTTGCTTCAACTGCGAACTCTTCCTAAACCCTTGGGTCAATTTGATCCAAACTTCAAAGGAATGTTGCCTAGGTTACACCCTACCAAAATAGCTAGGATCGTTCCACTCTGATGATTAAGATGGCCACCAGAGCTAAAAATAGAATGTACTAGAGACAGTGACATTCAGGTGAGCGAATCAGGGTCCTCTGGGTCCTCTTGTTTTAATTGCACATGACGACAGAGCGTTGGACAGTTTTCTCAATAGATAGGATAGCTGTCCCTATCATAATTGGAAAGCAAATAAAACGAAAAGTTATGTAAAAACGTATTTTGTAAGTAAGCTTTCGTTAATAACGGTATTTCAAGCGACTGGCATGGGTCATTCACGAAAAGAGTTTCGTCAATTAAAAACGGATCCAGGATAAATGAATTTCAGTATTAAAAGCATAATTTAATTCTTTCCTTCTCGAGTCATTATTTCAATGCAAATGGGTATTGTGTCTTTCAAAATGTCTGAATATTGTTAGCATTTTAAGTTCCGCCAATACATTTGAATAGCGATGGCCGTTTCAATTGACGGCCAGTGCTTTGCACATGCGCAAGAATGATGTCATGAACGGAATTCCTAAAACCTCCTATACCCTTTGAAACCCTAGTTTTACTATAAAACTGCGGTTTTAAGGGGGTCAAAGTTATATAGGTGTGTTTGCGTTATGATGTTTTATTACATACCCGATGCATGTGATATCCATTATCCCGATATACAAGACAAAAACATAATCCCTACCTTTGCAAACAGTGTAGCTCCAGATCAGCCATTTGATCAGGATCTACACCGTTCCTCGTGCACTGTGTGAATTTAATGCCTAGATTATATAATAATAATAATAATAATAATAATAATAATAATAATAATAATAATAATAATAATAATAATCGACCTTATTTATAGAGGGTAACACATTTAGTATACTAGTACTAATCTTCCATGTGGCCCTCTTTTCCTGGGTAGAACCAGTACTAAGCAATGTGGATAAAGTCTCTTGATCAAGGAAACAACACATGCCGCTCGTGGGGTTCGAACCCGGTACCTCTCGATCCCGAGGCCGATACTTTACCACTGTATATATGACCATACCATACCATATATGGTGGATACTTGGAAATTGTTATGGCTAAATTAATCTATTAAGCAGGAAAAGGGTTAATTTATAACCAGAATCTAGGACGATTTGGCCTAGGACAATTTGGCCAGCCAAAATATTGGGGAGGAAAAATTGGTTAGATTGATATAATATCATGGCTGGTTCGAATTGACAATTTAAAGCAAAAAAAAAAAAAATCGAAGTTTCTAATTTTGCCTACAAATGTTAGATAATGACAAAAAAAAAATTTTTTTTTTCAGAAACTCCAAGTTAATGTTTCAGGTTTGTAAAGCTTGAATATGTTGACGGAACATTTTAAAGACGATTTCAATCAGTTTGGAATTATATATATTTATTAATGCTTCATTTCCGAACAATGGCATATTGCATCTTAGCAACAGACAACATTCTTAAAGTTTGTGGCCAATGGGTATATTGCTCAAATGATTCTATGACAATTGCTCACAAGACAATAAATCTACAGTCGAACTTCAATGGATCGAACACCTTTGGGACCTTGAAAATCTGTTCGAGACAGGGGTAGTTCGAGCCACTGAGGGCTACTGTTAGAAGGAATAATACGATTCTTTTGGACATTTTTCCGGTGTTATTTAATGCAAATGTATGCTGTGTGTACTCATTAGAATCGCCTCATCGAGGCGATTCTAATGAGTACATACAGCATACATTAACAAAATAAAAGACTAAAATCTCCTAAATTATTCCCGCTATTTCTTATATAGAGGATTTCGCAAGGGGCTCAAAAAAGGGTTCGACTCAGCCATAGTAAACGAGCCATCGGTGTTCGAGCGATCGAAGTTCTACTGTATTTGAACTGAAATAAATAATCATAAAATCTCAAGATAAGGAGGCATAACAAAGGTGACGTTATGCGACGTTCATTTTTGGCCTTGTTTGCTTAGGCCATGCCTGAATCGGAAAAAATATGACGCTGAATACCATGCCATAAGTAACGACACTCAGAGACGATACTGTCGTCATGTATGTGTAAAGTGACAGATTTATTTTTAGAACAGAAATTCCGAACACATGTTCAGAGCGAAGGGTAAACACGAATGAAAACGACCATTTTCACAAAGTTCTGAAGCTGTATTTGGCTCCAAAAGTGTACACATGACAAAGGAGTATGCATTGAAGGTAAAAACCAGAAAAAAAAATTGAGACCCGGTAGCTCAATAATGCACCTTTAAATGGAGCAATGACTAATGGTTGCAAACAGTGTGTATTAAGATTACTCTGCACACACAAGTTTCAATTATATTGACACAATTAAGTTAGACAGTATATTAAGTAAATTGAAGTTATCTGAGTATTTTCTTTTTTATTCCATTTTTGTCTCCCCTATCCTCTCTACAGACTATGTTATGTTTTATCAGATACAATAAAAATATTTGTGCAATTTTCTCTTATGGCAACATTTGTTTTTCACTCATCAAAGCCAAGAACTGACTGATAAAATCACTCAACGAACAAGAAATATATGATGAAAATATACAGCTGAATAAACAAATGCCATCACATGTGATAAAATGATTCATAGAATAGGAATAGGTAAAACCACTAGGAAAAAATAATTTTACCAAACTGTCCTACAATAAAAAAAAAAAAAAAAATCCGAGTAGTACGGAACCCGGGAAGGGACATGTTTTTTTTGTTTTTTTTATAAGTTGTGCGAACAAGATAATATCTTGTGCGGACAAGATATTATCTTGTGCGGACAAGATATTATCTTGTGCGGACAAGATATTATCTTGTGCGGACAAGATAATATCTTGTCCGCACAAGATAATATTTTGTGCGGACAAGATATTATCGTGTCCGCACAACATATTATCTTGTGCAAACAAGATATTATCTTGCCTGCACAAGATATTAAGTTGTGCGAACAAGATATTATCTTGTCCGCACAAGATAATTTCTTGTCTGCACAACAAAGATCTTGTGCGCACAAGATATTATCTTGTCCGCACAAGATATTATCTTGTCCGCACAAGATAATATCTTGCCCGCACAAGATAATATCTTGTCCGCACTACTTCCCAAGTTCTATGTTGTGCAAACAAGATAATTTCTTTGGGGGCACAAGATATTATGTTGTGCGAACAAGGTCATATCTTGTCCGCACAAGATAATATCTTGTCCGCACAAGATAGTATGTTGTCCGAACAAGATAATATCTTGTCCGCTCAAGATATTATCTTTTTCGTACAACATAATAAAAATAAAAAATCATGTCCCTTCCCGGGTTCCGTAGAGTAGAGAAATTTCCAATAGATTTGTTTGTTTGATTTGAGGTTTAACGTCCCCGTCAACACTGTATATGTCATTTTGGAGACGTTGCTTCCAATTGTGTGGGACTTTTACCCGACATTGAGATGAAATGACATCTCATGCCCTGTCGTCCAATGAAACCAATAGGGTTTATAAGCATGGGCGGACCGACTCGTACCGCTTTACCTGGGCAGACTTAGATCCTCTAAGCGGTTTACCAGTACGCGTGTGCGGGTCGGTTTCAGCTCTGCGTGGAAGCATCATGCAGCCCATCTATTTCTTCAAGCCCCGATGTGCGGGGGAATTTCCAATAGAACTGAACATATGTTAAAATATAATTACCTTATAGCATGTTTTTACGGAACCCGGGAAGGGACATGATTTTTTATTTTTATTATGTTGTGCGAACAAGATAATATATTGAGCGGACAAGATATTATCTTGTTCGGACAACATATTATCTTGTGCGGACAAGATGTTATCTTGTGCGAACAAGATATTATCTTGTGCGGACAAGATATTAAGTTGTGCGAACAAGATATTATCTTGTCCGCACAAGATAATATCTTGTCCGCACAACATAGATCTTGTGCGCACAAGATAATATCTTGTGCACACCAGATAATATCTTGTCCACACAAGATATTATCTTGTTCGCACAACTTAATATCTTGTCCGCACAAGATAATATGTTGTGCGAACAAGATAATATCTTGTCCGCACAAGATAATTTCTCGTTCGCACAACTTCCCAAGATCTATGTTGTGCAAACAAGATAATATGTTGTGCGAAAAAGATAATTAAGTTGTGCAAGCAAGATATTATCTTGTCCGCACAAGATAATATGTTGTCCGCACAACATAAATTATGTTGTCCGCACAAGATAAAATCTTGTCCGCACAACATATTAAAAAAAACATTTATGTCCCTTCCCGGGTTCCGTATGTTTTCCTATTATTTATTTATTTTTTTCACTTATCCCGCTGAACAAGACAATCCCTACATTTGCAAACGGTTAAGCTCCAGATAAGCCATCAGATCAGGATCTTCACTGTTCATCATGCAGTTTATAGATTATATCAAGTATATAGACGGTCGAGAAATTCTAGTTTTAAACTAAACATTTTTTAAAGAGTAACAAATTTATATTTCATAAAATTCTATGCTGATAAATTTTCTGAGCATAATAACCTGTTTTAATTCCCCCAACTTCCAAGAAGTTGATGAGGCATATGGATCTGTCCTGTCCGTCAGTCTGTCAGTCCGTGCGTCCGTCTGTCCGTTACGCTTTATACATATTTGAAACAAAAGAATGGTTTGTGCTAGGATCTTGAAATATATATGGAATGAGCATGAAAATTAAGCGAACCCGTATTTGTTTTCTTTTCCGTCGAACTTGTCTTTGCAGAGTTATGCCCCTTTTCGGACTTATGCATTGTGGCTGTAGGGAAACCTTGTGAACAAAATATCTGGAGAACTGCTTGAGCTAGGCTCATGATATTTAGTATACAGTTAAAGTCTAAGGTGTGGATGACCTGAGTAACTTTTGATGAAATTCCGAAAATATTTAACGGAGTTACGCGCCTTTTGGGACTTACGCATTGTGGCTATGGGGAAACCTTGTGAACAAAATATCTGGAGAACCGCTTGAGCTAGGCTTATGATATTTAGTATACAGATTGGGTCTAAGGTGTAGATGACCTGATTAACTTTTGACGCAATTCCGAAAATATTTAACAGAGTTATGCCCCTTTTTTGGACTTATGCATTGTGGCTATGGGGAAACCTTGTGAACAAAATATCTGCAGAATTGCTTGAGCTATATGGAATGAGAATAAAAATTATGCGAACCCGTTTTTTTCCGTCGGACTTGTCTTTGCAGAGTTATGCCCCTTTTCGGACTAATGCATTGTGGCTATAGGGAAACCTTGTGAACAAAATATCTGGAGAACTGCTTGAGCTAGGCTCATGATATTTAGTATACAGTTTGGGTCTAAGGTGTTGATGACCTGATTAACTTCCACGAAATTCCGAAAATATTGAACGGAGTTTCGCCTCTTTTCGGACTTACGCATTGAGGCTATGGGGAAACCTTATGAACAAAATATCTGGAGAACCGCTTGAGCTAGGCTTATGATATTAATGAATTTTAATAACCCGTATGTGGGACCAGGACTCGGGACAGGACAGGGAAGAAAGCCTACCTGGATAAATGGGTGATTTTCCCCTGGCAATACGCTGGTCTTGTCACTTCAAGAGGGCTGGTTAGACTGAAGGAGCGTGGTCTCTTCTGCATGCTTTTCTCGCTTCTCGGGTACCATGGAATACCATAAGTGGGTAAACCCCATCGCCTTCCGGGTCGGCGTTTCTGGGAAGCTCACGACACAACACTCCTCCCCACTTTATCTTGAAGGCCTTGTCACCGGCTGCCAGGTTCATCCTTGAGTGGGACTGATGTCCCACAGTCACTTCGGGCTTGGGCGAGACTAGAAGTCTCACCCTTTATTGTCTGGCTTGAAGGAGACTAGACGCCTCACTTGCAAGCTGCTGTCTTGAGTCTAGCTTGTTATTTGACCGCTTGAGCGGACAAGAAGACACGCTTTCAATTTGCTGTCTGGCCATCTTGTTAAGTCCAACAGATTTCGAACTAGAAGTCCAGAAATCTTAACAGAACTAGAATCTCAATGTCATTTAGTGGACTATTACAGAAATCCACGGATAGACTGTTGTCTAGAAGACATATTTCTGGATCTGTGCGATCTAGAAAACCAATCTTTCCTTTATTCTTAGTGGATACTTCCAAAACATCAGCACAGTTTATTAACCAGTGAACTTAAGTAATCAGTATACCTAATGGTTACCGGATAATTCTTTATCCGTGTGCATTTTCTAGTAACAATTTGTCTTTCATCTCGGTGGTTGTCTCCTTATGGCGTATCCCATTATTTTTTCCTTCCTGCCCAGCTAATTGTACCTGAATGGAGCCACCCACATTTACCGTGAACCTGACCGATTAAACATCTGGCCTGGTGCAGTAATGACAACCACCGCAGGGCAAAACTACAGCTTGTTTGTCAGTTAGATACATTTTCTGTTTACCTGACCCTGAGACCCAACGTCCCCATCAACACGACCTAGGCAACACAGGAGACGTCGCCCCCAACCCTGCGTGACCCTTACCAGAGATGAAATGACATCTCAATTCCTGCCGCCCAAGGAAACCAGCATAGCCTATATTCATGGGCAGTCAGACTTGCACAACCCCGCCCGGGCAGGCCCGGACCTCTAAGTGGATCACTAGTACTCATGTGCGGTATGCTGCACATGGCATCAGAGGATCTATATTCCTTAACTGTCTGTATTTTCAGGTTAAGATTCATTGAGATAACCCCTCAACCCATTGAGCTAGCCGACTCTTGTGGCTCCATGAACATTAAAAACCATGTTAAACTTAAATGAGCCTTTCTCACTTTCAGAATCTTGCCTAGAAGATAGTCAAGGTAACTGGTAAACAATCCTGTGGCTAAACAGTTTTAGTTAACTCCAAATTTGGAGTAAATTACTCCCAACTTATTCATTTCTGACTCTCAACTTTTTGAAAAGTATGGTAAATCTCCAACTTTTCCTGGAGGACTGCATTTTTACTCCAATTTTCAAAACCCTAGGGAGAACCCTGCTCAAATCTCATTCCTTTTCATCCAAATGTGTTTTTTAAATGGAGGCAAAGAGAAACTGCTATTTATAAGCCTATATATACTTTTTCAACTCCAGCCGAAATCTTTTATTCATTCGCGTCTTTCTTTAATATGGAGACAAAGAGAAACTGGAATTGATAAGCCTATACTCTTTGTTCTCCAGCTAAAATTGTTTATTCATTCAACCATGTCTTTCTTTAAAATGGAGGCAAAGAGAAACTGCTATTTAAAAGCCTATACTCTGCCTGTTCCTTTTTAATCTTGCAAAAGTTTGGAAGCATTCACATATCAAAATAAAGGGACCTGTATCATAGGGTTTGGACAAAACTTTTTTTGCTGTTTCAAAAGCCTTATTTGCCATCATTCATTATTTTGACTAGTCTTTGCCTGTTATAGCTTGCATTCGTCAAATTACTTGCTATTTCCTTGCCTTTCCTTTAGTGAAAACTTTTCCAAGTGGCTAGAAGCCTACTTAGAAACTGTTTTCATCAAGCCATTTCAAAATTTAGTATAGAAGTCATAAGACAAACAACTGGTTCTTCCACGTGGATCATTCGATTTGATGTTTCATTCTTCTGTCCTTTAGATTCTTGTTCATCAATTCCGCTAGCAGTCAGTCATTGTACCCGGGTTTCTGTTAATGAGCTGACTGTTAACGGAAAACATCTTTTCTTTCCCCATTGCAATGCCTCCTTCCTTCCACAGCTTGGGATTTGCACTGATGTTTTACTCCATTAAGAGCCTCTTCCATACTGAAGCATGCTTGGCTGTCTGTCAGCATATCCCTGTAAGAATTTTGAAATAGCCTCCTGCATCCGATGCTTTTCAGGCAGGTCTCTAAATGTGGCCGTGGCAAGGATCAGAACTCTGTCAGCTGGTCTTCCAAAGATCTTTCCCGTCTTGAAATGATTGCTGGAATTTCATTCTTGCTGTTTCCCAATCTATCCTCAAATCTCTTCCCAGTCCTGCAGTGATTGTGAAGAAATCCAAAGCTTTGCCCTCCAAAGACCAATTTAGGTAATCACAACATTCTCTGTCGGACCATTTTAAAACTGACCTGCAGCCTTCAAACTTGTGTGTGTTTAAAAAACATTCAGCACACATTTCCATCAAATCCACGTTCTTTGGAAGCTGTTTTCGAACCACCACGCCTCTCTCTCTCCTTGAGTGTCTAGAAGACTCCTCAGGATGTGATATGTTACAATCACTTGCTTTTTTTCATATCTGTAGCGGTATGCCATGGTGACCTAGACCTAGGAGTACTAACATTAGTGTCTTCACTCGACCTAGAATATGACCTTGAATCACAATGTGACCTTGACATGTGGTGCCGAGTGTATGATCTTGTATGTGATCCTGACCTTGCATATTTGGAGCATGACCTTGGCTTGTCATGCTTTCTTGGTGACCTTGACCCGTCATACTTTCTTGATGGTGATTTTGGCCTGCCATGCCTTCTTGAAGAGTCAACCTGTCACGCCTTCTATGTGCCCTTCACATGTTATGCCTTCTAGATGTCCTTAACATTCCATGCCTTCTTGAAGGTAACCTTGGCGCTTCACGTCCTCTTGAAAGAGACCCTGACCTTCCATACCTTCTTGAAGGTGACCTTGACATCTTGACCTTGATCTTCTTGACGGTGATTTCCTCATATCATACCATCTTGAAGGCGTTCTTGACCTTTCTTGCCTTCTAGAAAGTGATCTTGACAATTCCTGTCTTCCTGATGGTGAACTTGACCTTCCCGCATAGGTGACCTTGACAATTTCTGTCTCCTTGAAGGCGAGCCTGACCTTCCATGCCTTCTAGAAGGTGTCTCCAGTCTTGGCTTAATCTTCCCTCTTGTGGTTGTTCCTGACCTTTAACCCCTGGAGTTTAACCTTGGTCTGGTTTGCCTTCTTGACGATGACCGTAAACGTCTGGACTCTTCGAACTTCCTACCATGTGATCTTGACCATGAATGTCACTCTCGGCTGTAGGAATCACATTAACTGGCATGGGGCCCATCTTTCCAAAGACTACTTTTTCACGTGAAACTATTTTTTTTTTCATTCTTGTCTGATGATGTCGACCAAAGCGCATGTGTCTAGAAGACTCCAAGCACTCAGGTGAACCATCTGGCCGATCAGTCACTTCTTTATGTTAATTCTTAAACTCTACCTGAAATCCATTGCATGTCCTCTTCTGTTCCTGGGCAAGGGGATTAGAAATCCACTCCCTGTCCTCTTCTCTTCCTAGCCATGGGGATTAGAAATCAACCCAATGTGCTCTACTCTTCCTAGCCATGAGGATTAGAAATCAACTCAATGACTGCTCTACTGTTCTTGGCTATTGGGATTAGAAACCAACCCAATGTGCTCTACTCTTCCTAGCCATGAGGATTAGAAATCAACTCCATGATTGCTCTACTGTTCTTTGTCATGGGGATTAGAAATCAACGCCATGTCAACTACATTCTTCTACCAATTCTGTTCACGTGAAAGCATTTCCTCATCCTTTGACTGATGGTTTCGTCCGGTGCCTGTGTATATAGAAGACGACTAATGCTCTATCCAGCCATCTGTCTGGTCAATAATCTTTGGCTCACATTTGCTCTTTCATTTGTGCAAGGAGTGACAAATACAAACTGTTACGAGATGGAATAGGAAACCTCTCTGGTGCTTATGCACATCTAAATTATTTTAGTAGGTATATGGCAAGGCGGTGCGAGTGAAATATTTTGGGTGAAATACGGCCGGCAAAATGTTCTGCTCCATGCACAAGTCATGCACATATCATACAATGTATGCATGAGTGGTTTGTGGAGATTTTTTCACCATACAGTTGGCCGCTATAAGGCTGATTTCTATAAAATTTGCCTAAAAATCGCCAACCGTCAAATTGTGCCATATATAACATTCATTCCAGTCACGATGTTGTGTGTGTTCGTTTTGACGAGAGTTATACCATTGATTTGTAGGGACGTTTCATCATTTTTTCCCTAGGGGAAATACTGTTTGAACGCAAATCCATTATTTACTCGATTTTTGCTATCTGGCTATGATTGTGGACGGTATCTTTACCTCGCCACGATTTTAGCGAGCTAATATGAGTATGCATGATTTTCCGGTAGTATTCATAGATATAAAAACCCTGAAAAACGAACACTATTCAGCAGCAGGTCAAGTACTAACGATTGAACACAACATCGTGGCGGGACAATGAGAGTATATTGAAAGGTATGTTAAATCTATGTTCAGTATTATATTTTGTATGAAAATGATTGTAGTTTTTGGAGGGGTTTACTTCTAGTATACCCCAACTTTCTGAAGCCTATTCTGGATTCACTTTTGAAGCCTCTGTGGTGTAGTGATTAGGCTACTCGTTTTGCCAGCTAGAGGTGGCAGGATCGATCCCGGGCTTCTCCAGAAGTAGAATGAGTCTTTAAAGCGAGGTACTGTCTCATTCTGACCCTAGATGTTGGTGAGACGTAAAGTTTGGACACCCGCTCATTCTAGATTCATTAAGGCTTTTAGACCCCGTTTGTAGAATATAATTAATAAACGCCGGGTCACTTGTTTGATCCATGACTTTTGACTAGCAGTGGTTAGAAAACCGTGGTCCCGTCTCTATATGATATTAGGTGTAGAGGGGACATAAATTAAGACGGGTTATGCCATATCTTCATCATCATGACAAACTCTTACAAGAGCCTGTCGGGTTATCCGTGATGATGAACCGTGATGAATTTGATTTTACAAGCATTTTCATGTGGAGTAGAAATAATTTTGTTCAAGAAGAATTACGAGTTCATTTTGTAATGGTGCCGTTTTTGTTTGAGAACTCGGTTTGTACACGTATGTACAAAAAAGGAATGTGATAATGATAAGTGAGGGTATTTGGTCGCCACACGCCATAACGGCCTGAGCGGCGTGGATGACGTCAGCAGCGTCATCGACGTCACGAGGACGGTTGTGACGTGGTGCCTACCCTATACAGAAAGAATTTACGGCAAACAGTGTCGGTCCTTATGAGACACTAACAAATGTTGTGGAGAATCGATGAAAATCTTCCTGTTTTTAGTTTCTAGCTGTTGTTAATATAATGAATTTGTGAATAGATATATTTGTGAGCCGTGTCGCGGAGAAGGGTATGAAATAGTTTGTTATGTTTCCTGTAATTGGCGGGTGACCAGGTAGCGCAAAGGCGTGGTCTGTTCAATTGCCTCTTACCTTTGCTAATGTAGTGAGCACGAATTTGATGAGTATTATGCTCAGTAGTAGTGAGCATTAATTGATTTCCGTAGTGCCTAGTAAGGAAATATAAACTTTGTGTATTCTTGTGTCAAGCGCTGGGTGCTGATAATTTGATGCACAGTCAAGTTGAGTTCTGCTGTGCAGTTATTTGTCGCATACACTGATCAGCCTGTGCGTCAGGTCGGCGCATGCGCAATAACGGAATACGCATGAACATATTCTTACTTCTCCGGGGGGGGGGGGGGGGCGGGAATCGTGATATAGCATGTATGTTTTGTGAACTGTATCTCTGTATCTTAGTCGAATTATCGTAATTTACAGGCACAACAATGTGTGGTGACATGCTGCTCCCTGCCAAATAGGAGCAGGTACTGGTACGACGCTGTCGGTTCAGTGTCCAGCAAGGGCGGACAGACCCAATAACAGACCGTCGAGACCATAAGAAACAGGTCGTGGAAAACGATCTGGAATCGATTTAACGAAGAAGTTACCGGGACTTCAAGTTCGGATGGAGGCGAATCGATAAATGATATAACTCAACTGGTGGTCGACAATAAGGTCGACAAACTGGTTTTCAGCAGTGCGCGAGAAGTGGTTCACCCTGTGGTTCACCCTAAGTGAACGTTTAATCTGGCCAGTCGGGTTTTGTGTTTTCTTATTCTATTGTTGTTTTTGTTATTTGCTTCTGTAGACATTCATGTCACCCCGTTCCGAGCACAGAAAATTGTTTTGCCTTCGGGGCGGACGTCGTGAGTGGGCTGCAGAAGCAAATAAATGTGATGTTTTGTGTTAGTATTGTTGTATATAGGTACTGTAAATTCATGTCATTCATTTGATATCTTTCTTGTGCCTTACCCCACAGCTGCCCGTACACCTGTCAGAGATCACGCTCGGTTGTCTTGTCAGCATGGGGGTTTGCGGGACGCCGTAAACCCACATGTAACACAAACTTTTGTAAAGTGTATTATCTATATATTTCAAGAATACCCTCCGTGTATAGAATACTCGAGATTCCCTTCCCAAAATATATATGCTTTTTTTTCTGGCAAGACACTTCAATAATTTTCTCGTATAGAATACTGCGAAAACCCTAGAAAAGTGTGTCTTTTAAGTGATTAGCAGTTATTTACTAACAATTTTGAGAATATATTACTTCTAGCTTGGTGGTACTAAGGCCTATGAACTTCAGCCTTTAGCTGAAGAGAGAGCTATAGTAGATAAACATGTTTGTCTTTCAGCCACCAAGTTTGCTGTGTGTGTTACAGAAGGCCAAGACAAGCTTCCTACGCTATACTGGTTACCAAAACTTCATAAAAGACCTTACAAAGAACGGTTTATTGCAAATTCTAGCTCTTGCACTACCACTGAACTTTCTAAATTATTTACTTCCTTGTCTTACTGCTATAAAAACGCATGTAATTAATTATTGTGATAAAGTCTTTGAAAGATCAGGAAGAAATCTGTTTTGGTCTATAAAAAATTCGAAAGAGGTTTTAAATAAATTGAAATCCAGACATTTTCGTGCTTCAAGTCTGTCTACTTACGATTTTTCCACTCTTTACACTACACTTCCTCATAATCTTATAAAAGAAAAGCTTAATTATTTAATTGAATGGGCTTTTCACAGAGAAGATTCTCTCTATCTTGCATGTAATGTCAGAAATACATTTTTGACTTCTAAAGAGCATAAGAATTATACACTTTGGTCATGTCAGAAAGTGTGTGATGCCCTCACCTTTCTACTTGACAATATTTATATTAGATTCGGTACTAAGTTATTTAGACAAATTGTGGGTATTCCGATGGGTACGAATTGTGCACCTCTTGTGGCTGATCTGTTCTTGTATTGTTATGAAAGAGACTTCATGTTGTCGCTTTCCATTGATAACCAATCTGAAATTATTGAAGCTTTTAGCTCCACTTCTAGATATTTAGATTATTTATTAAATATTGATAATACCTATTTCGATAGTTTGATCAGTCAGATTTACCCCCCCCCCCCCCCAGAACTTCAGTTAAATAAAGCAAATTATTCTGATACCGAGGCCCCGTTTTTGGATTTACATCTATCTATTGTAGATGGATTTGTTTCGTGCAAAATTTATGATAAACGCGATGACTTTGATTTTGAGATTGTAAATTTTCCTTTTTTGGATGGTGATGTTCCTCGTGCGCCATCCTATGGCGTTTATATTTCGCAATTAATTCGATTTGCTAGAGTGTGTAGCCATGTAACTGACTTCAACACTCGTAATAAATTATTAACGGCTAAACTCCTTAATCAGTGTGATCGGTACCATAAACTACGCAAAGCCTTTTCAGAATTTTATAGACGCCATTCTGATTTAATTTCAAAATTCAATATTGGACTTAAATCTCTTCTGCAACAAGGTCTATCGGAACCCGAATTTTATGGTGACTTAGTATATAAATTCAGAAAAATATATAACCGCAACGACTTTAGCACCCAATTTCGTAAAATCATTCTTCGATATAAAAAGATTGGGTACAACATGGATGTTATACGACAGACTGCATGCATGGTAGTTAACCCAATCACGGTTGGCAACTTTGCTTCCCTCTTTAATTGCACGCCGGTGGGTCAGGCCTCAGATTCTATGACGGCTCCAACGTAAAGGCTTATTGAGAATTAGAGAGATCTAATTCAAGGTAATGTTGGTTGGTGCCTGATGCTCTGTCTCTGGTCGGGCTCATCGGAGTCTAACTGTTGGTTTTCTTTTGCTCCAGCATATCAGTGGTTTCTTGCTGTCGAGTCCTCACCGTTGTCTCACCTCTGTGGTTCTTTGATTTTTGTGTTCACAAAGATGTTGCATTGATGAGTTAGGAGGCCTTCATGCGGACTGAACAAATTATTTGTCTAAATCGCGACGGAAGTAAGGGCGAGGATTGTGGCCACGTAAAATCGATTTAAGCCCCCCCCCCCCCCCCCCAGTGGAAACCATTCCACTGACCGTTCCAAGGCGGTTCTTCTGTGGCGGTTTATTTATAGTGTTGTTTGTTACTTACTGTGTGTATCACTTGTGTCTTTTTATTTTGGATGGCCATATGGCCATTTTTGGGGAAAGTAACTGTCCTTATGGCCTTCCTTTGTTTAGGTTTCCATTATGGTCTGGTCGCTTAATGTTTGTAGTTCTTTCCCTTTGGTGTCTTTGATGGGTGGAGTAAGTTAATTGTATCGATTCCTGATCTTTGTTTTACTTCTACTTTTTCTAAAACGTTAGAATAATGCATTTTCATTAGATTGCTGGCTTCTTTTAAGTAATAAGCAGTTCTTTTTAACTATTTTGGGTATAGAATACTCCTAAAATGTAAGAACTATGCTTTTTCAATAGATGGTTGTTTACCAATACTTTTCAATACAACAAAATTGAAGAAAAATTACTATTTTCGGTTTAGAAAACTCAAGAAACCAACCCTTTCTCCAAAAATGTAGACAGCTATTTGTCACCAATTTTATTCAAGAAAGTACTTTGTGTATAGAATACGCCAAAGAGTTTACCTAGCATTCTTGAATTAACACCACAATGATACAGGTTAGGGATTTCTTTTATAATAATGATCGCATATAAAATACAGCGAACAATCGAAGAAAAGTACATGTAAATCTTGGTATAGAAAACACAGAGATTACCTTTTCTTCTTTCTTGACAACCAGTTATTTCTCAGCCATCCAACCAGGCAAAACTAAACCCCAACTGGCAAGAGACAATTTAGAATTTTTCCAAAGTGAAAATTACACGAAGAAAAAACTGGTAGAAGACAAACAAAAATCAATCCAATTACCTAAACTTAAATTAATTTAAGACCGTCTTAAGAATTGGTTCATTTAGCTAAATGCCAAACTCACCGGTTGTCCCCAAAACGGACTGGCTCCACGATGTTGAAAAAATAATCAGGCCAAACCAAGAATCTAAATGCCTCAGAACTTCACCTGTCTACAAGATCAACCCATCAGGCCATTAAGAGTTGAACCCTTCACAGTTCCTGTTACATGTGGGTTTACGGCGTCCCGCAAACCCCCATGCTGACAAGACAACCGAGCGTGATCTCTGACAGGTGTACGGGCAGCTGTGGGGTAAGGCACAAGAAAGATGTTAAATGATTGACATGAATTATTTACAGTATCTACATACAACACTTACTAACACAAAACATCACAAATTGTTGCTTCTGTAGCCAATTCACGACGTCCGCTCCGAAGGCAAAACACTGTTCTGTGCTCGGAACGGGTGACGTGAATACCTACAGAAGCAAACAACAAAAACAACAAGAAAAACAAAAAAAGAAACAACACAAAACGCGACTGGCCAGTTTATAACTTTGGGTGAATCCCCCACTCGCGTGACACTTCTTCTCGCGAACTAGTAAAACTAGTCTATCAACATAATTGATTATCCTAGGATTAGCGATCACGTTTGCTGATCAGCCGTTTAGTGATCGTCCAAATAAGGTAAGTTGACCTCTTCCATGATCACATTTGTTTACAACGAACAATGATTTAGAAGAATCTGCTTCTATCCTGGTAGGCGCTGATTACGGCGGTCTGTCCGCCCTTGCTGGACCCTAACGCCTAGCGTCGTACCAGTACCTGCTGCTATGAAGCAGGGAGCAGCAGGTCACACATTGTTATGCCTGCAAATTACGATAACGGGACTAGAAACGAGTCACAAAACATACATGCTATATCATGATCCCCCTCCCGGAGAAGTAAAAATATGTTCATGCATATACCGTTATTGCGCATGCGCCGACCAGACATACAGGCTGATTAGTGCATGCGACAAATAACCGTACAGCAGAACTCAACTTGACTGTGCATCAAATTATCAGCACCCAATGCTTGACACAATAATACTCAAAGTTCATGTTTCCTTACTGAGCACTACAGAAATCAATTAATGCTCACTACTACTGAGCATAATACTCATCAAATTTGTGCTCACTACATTATCACAAGTAAGAGGCAATTGAACAGACCACGCCTTTGCGCTACCTGGTCAGCCGCCAATTACAGGAAACATAACAATCTCTATTTCATATCCTTCTCCGCGACACGGCTCACAAATATAGCTATTCACAAATTCAATACATTAATAACAGATAGAAACTACAACAGAAGATTTTCATCTATAATCTACAACATTTGTTAGTGTCTCATATGGGCCAACACTGTTTGCCGTAAATTCTCTCTATTTGGTAGGCACCCCGTCACAACCGTCCTCGCGACGCCGATGACGCAGCTGACGTCATCCCCGCCGCTCAGGCCGTTATGACGTGTGGCGACCAAATACTCCCACTTATCATCATCACGTTCTTTATATGTACATACATGTACAAACTGAGTTATCAGACAAAAACGGCATCATTACAAAATGAACTCGTAATTCTTCTTGAACAAAATTATTTCTAATCAACGTGAACATGCTTGTAAAATAAAATTCATTACAGTTCATCATCACGGATAACCCAACAGGCTCTTGTAAGAGTTTGCCCTGATGATGAAGATGTGGTTAAACCCGTCTTAAGTTTACGTCCCCTCTACACCTAATATCATATTGGGACGGAACCACGGTTTTCTAACCACAGCCAGTCACAAGTCATGGATCAAACAAGTGACCCGGCGTTTATTAATTACATTCTACAAAAGGGGTCTAAAAGCCTAAATGAATCTAGAATGAGCGGGTGTCCAAACTTTACGTCTCACCAACATCTAGGGTCAGCATGAGACAGGACCTCACTTAGAAAGACTCATTCTACTACTGGAGAAGCCTGGGATCAATTCTGCGACGTCTAGCTGGCAAAGCTAGTAGCCTAATCACTACAGGCCACAACAGTAAATTCAGAATAGGCTTCAGAAAGTTGGGGTATACTAGAAGTAAACCCCTCCAAAACCTACAAGCATGTTCATACAAAAATAATACTAAACATAGATTTAACATACCTTTCAATATACTTTCTATTTCCCCCTCACAATGTTCACTCTTTACAACTTGACCTGCTGCTAAAGTGTCCGCTTTTTTTCAGGGTTTATATATCTATGAATACTACCGGAAAATCATGCCTACTCGTATTACCTTGCTTTGTTCGTGGGGAAGTGGAGATACCGGCCACAAACAAAGCTAGATAGCAAAAATCGAGTAGACAATGGATTTGCGTTCAAATAGTATATTTCCCATAGGAAAAATTGATGAAACGACCCTATAATCAATGACATGACTCCTGTCAAAACGAACACCCACACAACACGTGACGGGAATAAAAATCATATATGGCACAATTTGGTGGTTGGCGATTTTTAGGCAAATTCTATAGAACTCAGCCTTTTAGCGGCCCCCTGTATTGTAAAAACAGCTCTCTATAAACCACTCATGCATACATCGTATGATATGTGCATGACTTGTTCATGGAGCCGCATAGTTTGCGTACCATATTTCACCCAAAATATTTCACTCACACCGCCCTACCATATATCTACTAAAATAATTTAGATGTGCATAAGCACCAGAGAGGTTTCCTATTCCATCTCGTAACAAAGGTTTCCCCTTTTGGAGAAAAAACAATCAGAAATGTTTTTTCTTTGTGTACAGAGATGGAATAGGATGAACCTATCTAAACAAGACAGCTATTTACACAACAACCGTGCGAAGAATTACCTACTAAGGTAGTCTGCCCCCAAATTTTCTAAAGTAAAATTGCTATTAAGCTATGGTGGTTTGCCCCAGAATTTTCCTGTTCCCCTGACACTCTGTTGTTTGTTAGAAAACGGATATCGTTTTAATCTCACTGGAGGTGGCCTTACTGGCTTAACTGATTTAATTGTTTTCACAGGTTCTGACATAAATGTGGTACATATAATTTGGTCTGTCTGACATGTCAGTCCTGCAAGGCGCTGTTCTCTCAGCCCTTCTGTCTCCTCACTCTCCTCTGACGTTAGTGTGTGTGGGACGCTAACGTCACCGTCACTTTCCTGTTGCTCTGCAGTTTCAAAACTGCTGTCTTCAAATGAAGACTCGTCGACGTCATTTCTGTCATGACTGTCTGTCGACAAAATAGGTTCAGAGACCAGACAATGAGACGTCACAGTCTGACGCTCAACATACTGTTTCAGTATATTAGCGTGATATGTGTTAACATTTCCATTGACGTCAATTTTATAATCCATTCTGCTTACTACCTCAACCACTTCATAAGGACCTTTCCATTGAAGCAATAATTTATTACTGTCTGTCGGTAGTAACAACAGTACTTTGTCGCCGACGTCAAATTTACGCGACCTCGCGCCTTTATCATAATAAGCTTTCTGCTTAATCTGAACCTTCTTTAAATTATCACGCGCTAATTTGCATGTCTGCTCTAACCGTTCCCTAAGCTCAATAACGTATTGATACGTCGAAAGAACTTGCTCATCGCGTACCTCTTCAGCCCATAATTCTCTTAATATTGCCATTGGACCTCTGACGTTACGTCCATATAACAACTCAAAAGGGGAGTATCCTAAAGACTCTTGTGGGACTTCCCTTACCGCAAATAATAAGGCTGGAAGATATTTATCCCAATCTTTTGGACGTTCAGCACACATGCGACGTAACATCTGCTTTAACGTAGCGTGGAAACGCTCTATCAGTCCGTTGCAAATTGGGTGTCTCGGACTACACGTTAACTGTTGAAGAGAAAGAAGTCTGCTGACTTCCTTCATTACCTCAGCAGTAAACTGTGATCCACAATCAGTCAACATTTCATCAGGAATGCCAACCCTACTAAACATTTCAATAAGCGCTTCCGCGACACGTTCCGTCTCAATACTCGGTAAAGCTATCGCCTCTGGATACCTTGTCGCATAATCTATCATGGTTAAAATATACCGAGATTTCCTATCAGATCGAGGCTCAATTGGACCAACTATGTCCACTGCCACCCTCTTAAATGGCGTATCAATCAATGGCATTTTTCCTAGAGGTACTTTAGTGACCCGACCTTTCTGAATAGTTCTCTGACAAATATCACAAGATTTACAAAATCTAGCGACATCACCGCAAATACCGGGCCAGTAAAACTCAGTTACAACTCTATCCAATGTCTTCCTAATACCCATATGTCCAGACATAAGCGTTTCATGAGCCAGTTTCAACACCTTTCCTCGGAAACTTTGAGGGACCACAAGTTGGAAAGAGACTTTGTTACCCTTGGTGAACTCCCTATATGCCAAACCTTTTTTCTCAATAAACCTAGTTTCACCTCGGTTTAAACCACGACTCACAGTCTTGTTCCCAGATACAACCCTTTTCCTGATGTTTTCCAAAGTTGGATCATTAACCTGAGCTTGCTTGAAAGCCTCCTTGTCATCGTTAATGATCTGATCGGGAACCTTAAGTTTTCTGTAAGGCTTCTCATCCTGCCTAGTTTGAGACCTAGTTACAGCCGCAGCTGAGAAATGAGACATATCAGGAAGTTTTGATCCATCAATGTTACCGATAACCAAATCGTACAACGTATCATCCATACACAAAGCTTCAGTTTTCCCAGTAAAAAAAGGACAATCAATGTCAATCATTGCCAAAGGATACCTTTGTGTGGATTCATCAATCAACGTAACATTTGATTCCTTCCCTATTAACTGACTATCCGAAACCAAACTTCTCCGAACGACACAGCCTGTACACCCAGTATCTCTTAATACAACCACCTTTTTATTATTAACCAATCCTTGTGCCGTCGGTAACCTTGCCTTTAAGAAGTAACAGACACCTTCCCTAGTTTCCTTACTACACTCTTCCCTATCCGAAATCAAAGGATCACCAATCTTATTTTCAAAAATACTTCCAATCTCATCACCTTTCCTAGTTACTTCCGTTTGACAAAAACTAACTTGGTGTACTGCGCCACGTGGTGTGCTATTATTCTTACCGCGTCCGCGAAAAGACCCTCTAAAATTACCACGACCACGTGTATAACCACGACCTACATTCTGCGTATTCTCATTCTTAACCTGAGAACCTTGAGTCTCTACGCGCGTGTTAAAATTTTCTTTCACACCGCTATCCCCAACTCCAGTTGCTCCTACCTCTGCGCTATACAATTGTTTCCTGTCGGGGTTCTTAAAACATTTAATTGTTAAATGCCCCTTACCGCATATGCTACACTTGATATCCGGTCTACCACTCGGTTTGTTCGAGTCAACTTTGTCCTGTTTGCCCTGCGCTGCGCCTCTATTATCGCGTTGCCCCTTATTAATGCAACTATATACGCCCCCGCGCGCTTCTGCAAACAAATCTGCCTCCCTAGCCATTTCATCTAAATTACCAAACTGTTTTGGCTTCAGATGTACATACAGTTCTCTATTACATGACTCCAGGAACTGATCCCTTGCCATGAAATCACAGACAGCCGGAAAAGATTTTTCTATCTTTGCCATATTAAGCCATTTTTCTAAATAACTTCTCAGCCTACTACTGAACTGTATGAACGTTTCTGATTTCTCGGGCCTACTATAACGAAACTGCTTCCTAAATCCGCGCTCTGTCATGTCAAAATTCTTTAATAAAGCGTCCTTTAACTTTTCATAATCCGCCGCATCCTCATTTGACAACCGGTCATATACATCAAGTGCGCGCCCTTTGAGCAATGCACTTAAATACGCGGCCCAAACACTCTTATCCCATTTATTAGCCGTAGCATATTTCTCAAACCTAGATAAATAACTATCCATTTTATCCTTACCCTCTTCAAAATAAGGTAACTTAGGATCCCGGGCATGAGCCACCTTCTCAGCTTTTTGCTTTTCAAATTCTAGCTCGAGCTTCGCTCTCTGCATTTCTAACTGATTCCTTAATTCTTGGTGCTGTAGCTCAAACCCATGTTTTATTTTTTCTAAATGGGCCTCACTAATCTCTTTTGCCTCCCTTTCAGTCTTGATGCGTGCTATTTCAAGTTCCTTATTAACATTCAACATAGCTAGTTCATGTGCCCTTTCCTTTTCCTTTTCCTCTAACTTAGCTAGTTCATGTACCCTTTCCTTTTCCTTTTCCTCTAACTTAGCTAGTTCATGTACCCTTTCCTTTTCCTTTTCTTCAGACCTTAACCTTTCTAAATCCCTTTGCTCTTGCCTTTCTGCCCGCTCAATATCCTGCTGCTCTTTAACAAAACCTTGTAACTCCTTCCCCTCATAACCTAAGTCCTTTCCCATTTGCATTAAACGCTCCATTATTGATAACGTAAATCTCACGTTACTATCAAAACCACTATAAACTGATCAGTTATGATCAGTGATGATTGAATGGGCTTAACTAAAACGTTAAGATATGTGTTATACGCGTTAATCTAACTAAAACGTTAGTTATTAAAGCACACGCGATTTGAAATGTCAAATGCTTTCAGCACAGTATGACGTTGCGTACTGGTAGTCTAATATGACGTCATAAACTGACGACGTTTACAGTAAAATGCTACAATCCGAAGTTTTATCACATTACAAAACTCCGATCATAACAAGTCACCATTAATGTTTCTATTACGTCATACCTAACCTCAAGCCACTGCGTAAATATTAACGCTACCGTTATGTCAACGTCAGTAAATTGTTAACGTCACTACGTCAGAACCATGTGTGGGTAAGATCAATTAGTAGCTCCAATTTAACCTAGTAGAATGTCAGGTAACACAATTAAGTGGGGTCTACTTAAATTTTTCGTTACCAAGAAAAAGTGGGGTTTGCCTTGCCTTCCTGCTCAGAAATTATCGACTTGTCAGTATCCATTCAGTTGAATACATGGGTTTCGCACTTCATCAACGCAGGAAGGAAGATTCAAGTTAATTTCTAAATGTGGCTGTCAATACATTTTTTTTTTTTTTAAATTGATGATTCAGAGTATCAATGTGCTGTTCCACAGCCGGGAACACCAGCCAGAGATCAAATCCCACTTCTGACACCAAATGTTACATGTGGGTTTACGGCGTCCCGCAAACCCCCATGCTGACAAGACAACCGAGCGTGATCTCTGACAGGTGTACGGGCAGCTGTGGGGTAAGGCACAAGAAAGATGTTAAATGATTGACATGAATTATTTACAGTATCTACATACAACACTTACTAACACAAAACATCACAAATTGTTGCTTCTGTAGCCAATTCACGACGTCCGCTCCGAAGGCAAAACACTGTTCTGTGCTCGGAACGGGTGACGTGAATACCTACAGAAGCAAACAACAAAAACAACAAGAAAAACAAAAAAAGAAACAACACAAAACGCGACTGGCCAGTTTATAACTTTGGGTGAATCCCCCACTCGCGTGACACTTCTTCTCGCGAACTAGTAAAACTAGTCTATCAACATAATTGATTATCCTAGGATTAGCGATCACGTTTGCTGATCAGCCGTTTAGTGATCGTCCAAATAAGGTAAGTTGACCTCTTCCATGATCACATTTGTTTACAACGAACAATGATTTAGAAGAATCTGCTTCTATCCTGGTAGGCGCTGATTACGGCGGTCTGTCCGCCCTTGCTGGACCCTAACGCCTAGCGTCGTACCAGTACCTGCTGCTATGAAGCAGGGAGCAGCAGGTCACACATTGTTATGCCTGCAAATTACGATAACGGGACTAGAAACGAGTCACAAAACATACATGCTATATCATGATCCCCCTCCCGGAGAAGTAAAAATATGTTCATGCATATACCGTTATTGCGCATGCGCCGACCAGACATACAGGCTGATTAGTGCATGCGACAAATAACCGTACAGCAGAACTCAACTTGACTGTGCATCAAATTATCAGCACCCAATGCTTGACACAATAATACTCAAAGTTCATGTTTCCTTACTGAGCACTACAGAAATCAATTAATGCTCACTACTACTGAGCATAATACTCATCAAATTTGTGCTCACTACATTATCACAAGTAAGAGGCAATTGAACAGACCACGCCTTTGCGCTACCTGGTCAGCCGCCAATTACAGGAAACATAACAATCTCTATTTCATATCCTTCTCCGCGACACGGCTCACAAATATAGCTATTCACAAATTCAATACATTAATAACAGATAGAAACTACAACAGAAGATTTTCATCTATAATCTACAACATTTGTTAGTGTCTCATATGGGCCAACACTGTTTGCCGTAAATTCTCTCTATTTGGTAGGCACCCCGTCACAACCGTCCTCGCGACGCCGATGACGCAGCTGACGTCATCCCCGCCGCTCAGGCCGTTATGACGTGTGGCGACCAAATACTCCCACTTATCATCATCACGTTCTTTATATGTACATACATGTACAAACTGAGTTATCAGACAAAAACGGCATCATTACAAAATGAACTCGTAATTCTTCTTGAACAAAATTATTTCTAATCAACGTGAACATGCTTGTAAAATAAAATTCATTACAGTTCATCATCACGGATAACCCAACAGGCTCTTGTAAGAGTTTGCCCTGATGATGAAGATGTGGTTAAACCCGTCTTAAGTTTACGTCCCCTCTACACCTAATATCATATTGGGACGGAACCACGGTTTTCTAACCACAGCCAGTCACAAGTCATGGATCAAACAAGTGACCCGGCGTTTATTAATTACATTCTACAAAAGGGGTCTAAAAGCCTAAATGAATCTAGAATGAGCGGGTGTCCAAACTTTACGTCTCACCAACATCTAGGGTCAGCATGAGACAGGACCTCACTTAGAAAGACTCATTCTACTACTGGAGAAGCCTGGGATCAATTCTGCGACGTCTAGCTGGCAAAGCTAGTAGCCTAATCACTACAGGCCACAACAGTAAATTCAGAATAGGCTTCAGAAAGTTGGGGTATACTAGAAGTAAACCCCTCCAAAACCTACAAGCATGTTCATACAAAAATAATACTAAACATAGATTTAACATACCTTTCAATATACTTTCTATTTCCCCCTCACAATGTTCACTCTTTACAACTTGACCTGCTGCTAAAGTGTCCGCTTTTTTTCAGGGTTTATATATCTATGAATACTACCGGAAAATCATGCCTACTCGTATTACCTTGCTTTGTTCGTGGGGAAGTGGAGATACCGGCCACAAACAAAGCTAGATAGCAAAAATCGAGTAGACAATGGATTTGCGTTCAAATAGTATATTTCCCATAGGAAAAATTGATGAAACGACCCTATAATCAATGACATGACTCCTGTCAAAACGAACACCCACACAACACGTGACGGGAATAAAAATCATATATGGCACAATTTGGTGGTTGGCGATTTTTAGGCAAATTCTATAGAACTCAGCCTTTTAGCGGCCCCCTGTATTGTAAAAACAGCTCTCTATAAACCACTCATGCATACATCGTATGATATGTGCATGACTTGTTCATGGAGCCGCATAGTTTGCGTACCATATTTCACCCAAAATATTTCACTCACACCGCCCTACCATATATCTACTAAAATAATTTAGATGTGCATAAGCACCAGAGAGGTTTCCTATTCCATCTCGTAACAGTTCCCTTTGTAAACAAAAAAAACCGCGTATCATGTTCACCGTCCCTCACGTCCGAAAACGTGAAGTAAATTTGAACCCTTCACAATCCCCAATGTTAAATAAATAACGAAGTGGACCGCGTATCATGTTCACCATCCCTCACCAATCCGAGGATAACTCGTGAAGTAGTAATACACTTCTAACGAAATGACCGGAGAATTCCCCTTCTGTTTTATAGATCGTCGCCAAATAATGTATTTTAATGGCCCGTATGTGGGACCAGGACCGGGGACAGGACAGGGAAGAAATCCTACCTGGATAAATGGGTGATTTTCCCCTGGCAATACGCTGGTCTTGTCACTTCAAGAAGACTGGCTAGACTGAAGGAGCGCGGTCTCTTCTGCATGCTTTTCTCGCTTCCCGGGTACCATGGAATACCATAAGTGGGTAAAACCCATCACCTTCCGGGTCGGCGTTTCTGGGTAGCTCACGACACAACAGTATTTAGTATACAGATTGGGTTTAAGGTGTAGATGACCTGATTAACTTTTGGCGAGATTCCGAAAATATTTAACAGAGTTATGCCCCTTTTCAGACTTATGCATTGGCTATAGGGAAACTTTGTGAACAAAATATCTGGAGAACTGCTTGAGCTAAGTTCGTGATATTTGGTATGCAGTTTGAGTGTAAGGTGTAGATGACCTGATTAACTTCTGACGAAATTCCGAAAATATTTAACAGAGTTATGCCCCTTTTCGGACTTATGCATTGGCTATAGGGAAACCTTGTGAACAAAATATCTGGAGAACTGCTTGAGCTAGGCTCATGATATTTGGTATATAGTTTGGATCTAAGGTGTAGATGACTTGATAAACTGTTGACGAAATTCCGAAAATATATAACTTAGTTATGACCCTATTTAGGCTTATGCAATGTGGCTATAGGAATACTTTGTGAACAAATTATCTGGAGAACCGCTTGTTTCTTTTATATATGTATTCTTTTTTTCCTTTTTCTGTATATGCCCATTAGGTGATATACCATACCAGTAGGTGTCATTTTCAATAAACAGTAATTTTCTTCAACTACCATAACCATGATATGCCTTATTAAAGCACTGGTCTTCCTGTGTTTGGTCCCAAATTATACTCCTTGTCCTCTAGAGGATTTGGTCCTGAGTTCTCTGGTCCTCCAGTAAAAGTCCTCAAATTATACCCTCCCAAAAAGAAATAGTCCGAAACGGGCCAACACCAAACAGCCATTATGTTTTGATGCCCTTGACCTTATTTGCAAGTGCGCAGTCTCCACAAAACTGTTAATTTTGAGCCAAACCTATCCCATTTTGGGACACTTTGGGTCTACACTGTTAAGGTCTATAATGTGAAACTCCAAATTGGTCCATGTCGGACCATTTCCTTTAATCTATTCAGCGGTTGTGCAATATAAATAGACGGAATGATCGGCAATCAGTTTGGTTTAAAATATGCTAATGAGAAGTGGAGGCAATGATCAGGCATCGATACAATTAACACACAGCTCCCATCAGAGACACCAAAGGGAAAGAAACACAAACATGAAGCAACAGACCCCAACGGAAACACCAACAGTGGAAAGCCAATTAGCAAAGGACAGTTACTTTCCCACAAAATGACCAATAGACTATCCGAAATAAAATAACATAAACGACACAAACACCCAAAGACAAACCATCACAAAAATAAACCGCGACAGATGAACCGCCTTGGAACGGTCAGCGGAAACGAATTCCACTGGGGGGGGGGGGGGGGGGGGGCTTAAATCATTTTACGTGGCCACAATCCTCGACTTACTATCGTCGGGATTCAGACAATTAATTTGTTGAGTCCGCATGAAGGCCTCCTAACTCATCAGTGCAACATCTCCGTGAACACAACAATCAAACAACCATAGAGATGAAACTACGGTGAGGACTCGACAGCAATAAACAACAGAAATGCTGGAGCAAAAGAAAACCAACAGTTAGATTCCGATGGGCCCGGCCAGAGACAGAGCATCAGCTACCAACCAACATAAGCCTTTACACAGGAACCGTCATAGAATCTGAGGCCTGACTCACCGGCGTGCAATTAAAGAGGGAAGCAAAGTTGTCGACCGTGATTGGGTTAACTACCATGCATGCAGTATGTCGTATAACATTTATGTTGTACTCAATCTTTTTATATCGAAGAATGATTTTACGAAATCTGGTGTTGAAGTCATTGCGGTTATAAACACTTCCTATGTTTTCTTTTATTCAGTAAAAGCTAAAAAGCATATACCAATTTTATAAGGCTAATTTTACTATTTTAGTATTGTTTATTGTTAGAGCAGAGGCGGGGCAATACAAATTTTTTACCATATTCGGCAGGGTGTTTCATACCCCTTAGCTAAAAATAATTTCCGATAAATTCACAAATTGGACATTCTATTGGCAATATTAACTTTAAATAGAACTTATGTGGTCTCTAAAAAGTAACGTTTGATCTATGGTCTATGGTAACTCCCAGATCTTTCTCGTTTTTTAGATCTCCAGTTTTGACACTACTGTTTTGGTTTTGGTTTTTGATCGCACATGATTCCAGAAAATCTTGTTGTCTGTTTTTATCTATAGAGCTAGATTTTTCTCGTATTGATATCTGGCAGTCTTCGATGTTACATTATTTCTAGCAGATTTGTATAGGATGTAGTTGGAGTCGGATTTACAGTATTTGTATCTTAACCATCGTTTTCTCTTCTCTCTGATCGCTGTAAAACAGCCTCTTGTAAAATATGGTATGCGCTTGCTGCCCTCATGGGATAGGTTTGTTCGCAGGTACATTCTTCTTGATTAAATCAATTTTTATTTCTGCTAACCTGGACCAGAAGTGCAGCAAGTTCAAACCATATTGTTCATGTTACCAGTTTCTTTGACAGAGTTGGTTTCTGATGCTGTTATAATTACCTTTGAAAATGTTCAGCTTTTCCATATTACAGACCTGGCTGTGTTTCTTTTGTCGTATAACAGGTTAGCTATCTATCTATCTATCTTCTTATACTGAGTCGGTCATATCTGGCCATTACCTCAGTTGATTGGGTGGCTAAATTTAGAATTTAGCTGGGAAAAAAAAAAAAAAAAAGAGAGAGAGGCACTGGATGCGTCCTTAAAACTATTTACAATCTGCATAACAGAGGTATCCTAAAACGCATACCTCTGAGACCCAATCTTACACTGTGCGGGCTTTGAACTCTTCTGCGGACTTGGCATTCACCGCAGAGGAGGGAAGACTATTCCATTGGGGAATAGTTCTAGGAAAAAACGAGTTCTTCAGGGCATCACTATAGGACTGGTATCTACGATATTGTGAGTCGTTTACTTTTGATGCCCTTGTTTGGGTCGACAGTGTTACAGGGGTCAAGTACCTATCTTTATCAATAGACACTGAATCAGAGTGTATCTTTTAGAAGAAGGTTAAAGAGGACTGCTCACGACGGGCCTCCAGGGACGGCCACTCTAGCTCATTAAGCATGTCACCGACGCTACTTCTATTTCGGTCTTTATGTTTTAAAATAAAATGGCTGGAGTTGTATAACTAAGTGGTCACTTTTACCTAGACCTGACTGAAGGTTAATTTCATTAACCATTTCTTCCTCATTAGTAAAAATTAAATCTAAAACAGATGGATAATTGCCCTCCCGGTATCGAGTTGGGCTGTAAATATTTTGAAATAGGTAGGTGTCACTAACACACTCTAAAAACTGGCTTGATATATGATTTTCACACCAGCTGATTTCCTTGAAATTGAAATCACCCATTAAAAGCTTGTGTGAAAAGTTTTAATCTCGTCAATTAACTAATAAAGCTTTTGTGGCGGTCAAAGGTGGTTGACCGTTGCCCCGATCCTTATTGTATCTTAAAGCAAGTACTTGTTTGCTTACGGTGAATCGTATTGAAACTTCCGTTCAGAAACGAAAGTAGAAACAGATATCTAAAAGGTAAAATTTAAATGTCTGTGGCTAAAAGCAAACATTGTCTGGGTAAGACATCGATATTATTTGTCCACTTCAATACTATAACACCTATTTGGTTGGTATTTTAAGCTGTTGTCGTCAATAGGAGTTGATTTATTTGTTCGTCTGCTAGACGCTCATTAAAGAGTATTGCATTCAGCGGCGCTTATTAAAATATACATGGTATACTCCCGTCAGCCACTAGAGGGCGTCGCTGTGTTGACTATAAAAGTGCAGGTTTCGCATTTTGTTCTCAGTTCTGCGCCAACCTCCGAAGAAGACAGATCGATGAGAAAAGCAGAGAAGACTAATAACAGGGAAAATTAGCAATTAACTGGGACTTTAGGCCAAAATAGAAGTATTACGACTGTCTGAACTCCGTAGATGCTAAGCGTCAGGTGGATAGGACAGTCAAATACTAAGCTATTCGTTGCCTGGGTCGTAGTAGTTCTGGCTTTCCCCTGGTGATAGCCTCTGGGTAGTGGCCCAGTAATATACGAGGCAGTGGTCTCAGTGGTTATTGGACAGTGGTCCTTGTGTGTCGTGAAGCTATCCCAAGATAAGCATCGGGTAGTCTCACAAGTATATGGTTCTGAGGTGGTTCAGAACCTACTTCGCAAGCGTCTGTTATTGTACAGTTCTCAGGAAGAGACTTACTAGACCAGGTATAGGTCTAGGAACATACATATTTCATTCATAGAAACTAATTCCTTGTGATTAAAGTTTTATCACCCAATCATTTGTATAATCATTGGTATTGAATCAGTTTGGCAAGGTAGCCCATCGAAAAATTATATATATGTCCTAAATTTGGATTTCATTGTTGTGCATACCTGTATGAATTAATTGTGAGGCACGGAACACGCTACAAAAATTGGTGGCAGCGATGTGTGATAAACGGTAAGATCTCCATTACCGGGAACCCATTTGCAGTAAAATTTAAGAATGGATCATAGTGCAGAATTGCACCCTGAGGTAGACAGAAGTAAAAGTAGTGTATACGAGTACGTTGATGCAACTATGCCTAGATTAGAAGCTATGCATCGTGAAACTGAGGTGAGTAAACTTCAGTCAGAGATATCATTACTGGAACAGCATCTTAATAGCCTAGAAGAGCAATTATCATGTCTTAATAAGGAAGACAAAAACATGCCAAAATTAAGACGTGAGGAAGGGTTGCCAAGGAGGTTACTGCCTTCTTTACCTAAAGGTAAACAAATAGGTAATACTTCTAAACCTTATGATGGTTCAACAAATAGTTCAAGGACCAGAATGTCTCATGAAGGAAGACATGTCACTGAAACTGAAGGTAACCTTTCCACATCACATATCAGGTTTCAACCATTGACTTCAACACCAAGGGTTGAAGATGAATCTAATAGAGAGGCTGAGGCGAGTTGGCTCCCAATCACAAGTAAGTCAAATGCTGAGTTTGAAAGTAGGAGACAACAAGGCGTTAAGATAAAACCAGCTACATATGATGGTTCAGGGAGCTGGCTGGATTATCAGGCACACTTCGAAGTCTGTGCACAGTTAAATAGGTGGTCAGAAAGAGAAAAGGGTATGTATTTAGCGGTATCTCTCAGAGGTCAAGCACAGGGTGTGTTTGGTAACATTGCCAGTCAGTCTCACGAGTATTCGGTTCTCGTTAAAGCTCTTGAGGAGAGATTTGCTCCCCCTAATCAGATGGAGCTATACAGAGTGCAGCTAAGGGAGAGAAAGCAAAAAGCTTCAGAAAGCCTGTCTGAACTTGGTCAGGATATAAGAAGGTTGACAAATCTAGCATATCCAACAGCACCCTCTGACTTAAGAGAGACATTGTCAAAAGAACAGTTTATAGATGCACTCGTGAGCTCGGATATGCGTATAAGAATAAAACAAGCCAGGCCTATGAGCTTGAATGATGCTGTACGCCATGCGGTCGAGTTGGAAGCGTTCAACAGGGCAGAACGAAAACATCTGGAAGGTCAGGGATATATGCGTTCAACATCCGAAAAGGTCTCAGAAGAGAAACCTTCAGTTGAGAATGATCTTAAGGCTTTGACAAAAGTAGTCTCAGATCTGAGTAAGTCAGTAGATATATTGAAAAGACAGACGCAACGTCAGTCAAACGTTAACATGAAACGAGATCAGTATGAAAGACAAAAACGCGCCTGTTTTAAATGTGGTTCACAGGACCATTTAATTGCACAATGTCCCCAGATGAAACGAGAAAAAGATGCGTTTGCAGAAAAGGGGAACCACCAGGCAAAATCCATAGCCAATAGCAGTTCAGGCTTATATGTCAATTGTAAAATAAACAATTATCAAACTGAGTGTCTGGTAGACACAGGGGCTACAGTGTCGTTAATCTCATACAAGGTGTGGGATGCCATCAACAACTCAAACACAAGTATTAAGACATTTTATCCTGAAATATTTACTGCCTCCGGCAACAATGTTGAAGTAAAAGGTCAAGCATCAGTTATGCTAGAAATTTGCAACATTTCATGTGTCACGGAGATTATTGTTGCTGATATAGATGTGGATATAATTCTTGGTCTTGACTTCTTGCGGAAATATAACTGCAAGATTGATGTTGCAAAGGAAACAATGACCATCCAGGAATCGGTTTGCAAACTTAAGTTCGCGGGAAAAACGGGTTGTTACAGGGTAACTCTAGCTGAAAGTGTAAAAATACCTCCCATGTCGGAAATGATTGTTGAAGGGAAGGTTTCTGTCCCGTCCTTAAGAAGACATGAGTTGGCAATTATTGAACCTGCAGATAGACCTAGTAAATGCAGCCACGGTCTTGTAGCTAAAGCACTTGTTCATACCCATAGCACAGTTCCATTAAGAATGATCAATCTTGGAAATGAAGCAGAAAAAATCTATCCAGGAACTCATATTGCAAACTTAAGCTTTGTTTCAAATGTAAAACCGATACAACCAAAGCAGTCTACGATCTCTGCTCTCAGGCAAGTGCCAGATCATCTTAAAGAATTATATGAGAAAACTGTTACGGGGTTGTCAGTGGATCAGTGCAACCAAGTTGCTAGATTGTTGATAAAACACGAATCAACATTTTCTCGCAACGATGAAGATTTGGGTAGGACAGGAGTTATAAGACACAGAATTCAAACGGGAGATGCTCATCCTATAAAACAGCCATTAAGGAGATTACCAGTTCATATGCAGGATGAGGCAGACAGGCAAATAAGTGAAATGCTGCAAAAAGATGTTATTGAAAAATCATCAAGCCCCTGGTCAAGTGGAATCGTAATGGTTGAAAAGAAAGATGGTTCTAAACGCTTTTGCGTTGATTATAGACGCTTAAATGACGTTACAATAAAGGATGCATATCCTCTACCAAGGATTGATGATTCTTTGGACCAGCTTTCCGGTGCACAATGGTTTTCTTGCTTAGATCTCAATTCTGGATATTGGCAGGTGGAGGTAGAAGAAAGTGATAAGGTCAAAACTGCGTTCACTTCTAAGCAAGGACTATTTCAATTCAAGGTCATGCCGTTCGGGCTTTGTTGCGCACCGGCAACTTTCGAGAGGCTGATGGAAACTGTGCTAGCGGGACTTAACTGGCAAATTTGTTTGATCTACTTGGATGACATAATTGTTATCGGGCGCAGTTTTGAAAGCATGATAGAAAATCTTGATAAAGTTTTGAGCAAATTAAGAGATGCAGGGCTAAAATTGAAGCCGAGAAAATGCCAGTTGTTTGCAAGAGAGGTAGAGTTTCTGGGACATGTCATATCAAGCGAGGGAATCAAAACAGATCCTAGTAAAATAAAAGTTGTCAAAGAATGGCCAAAACCAGAAAACATTCACGAGGTGCGTTCCTTTTTAGGATTCTGTAGTTATTACAGACGATTCATCCCAAATTTTGCCGAAGTAGCAAAACCGCTTCATAGGTTGTCTGAAAAAGGACAGAAATTTGATTGGACACAGAACTGTGACAATGCATTTCAAACTCTGAAGAATAGGTTGACAGAAGCGCCAGTTTTAGCATACCCTGACTTTAGGCAACCTTTTATTCTTGACACAGATGCAAGTGATGTTGGAATAGGTGCTGTTATTTCTCAGAAGATAGATGGGCAGGAACTCGTGATAGCATACGCCAGTAGAACACTTACGAAATCAGAAAAGCATTACTGTGTAACCAGGAAGGAATTGTTGGCGTTGGTTCACTTTGTAAAGTACTTCCGCCATTACCTGTATGGTAAAGAATTTACTGTCCGGACTGATCATGGGTCATTAAGATGGCTGATGAACTTTAAAAACCCCGAAGGACAGTTGGCCAGATGGCTAGAAGTTTTGTCCTCTTACTCAATGAAAATAGAGCACAGACCAGGACGTCTTCATGGCAATGCTGACGGCCTGAGTAGAATCCCTTGCAGGCAATGCGGACGTAAAGAGAATAATGAAGTAGAGGACCCGATAGTAATTAGCCAGATCTACAGCTCTGATTCAGCCTGCAATGCCAAAGAAATGCAGATGATACAAGATGAAGATCCGGACATCAGACAAGTGAAACACTGGATCAATGTAGGAAATCGACCAGAGTTTAAGGGCATAGGAAGCGAAAGTTATTTTTTGAAGTCCCTTTGGTGTCAGTGGGAAAGGTTAGAATTGATGGAGGAAATATTAGTACGTAAATGGGAAATAACTGGAACCGACATGATTTACTGGCAAGCTATTGTACCATTGAAGCATAGACGGTTAGTGTTGAAGTATGCACATGATATCAAAGCATCAGGTCACCTTGGTGTAACCAAAACCCTTAATAAAGTGAGACAAAGATATTACTGGCCTGGTCTACAAAGAGATGTAAGAGCCTATATAGCAGGATGTGAGAAGTGTGCGAAACGAAAAGGACCAAACAGAACCAAAACTGCTCCTATGCAGATAGTACGCAGTGGGTACCCTATGGAAAGAATCGCTGTTGACATCCTGGGGGAGCTACCAAGAACAGAAAACGGCAATAAGTATATACTTGTTGTTGGTGATTATTTCACCAAATGGACAGAATGTTTCGCGATGCCGAATATGGAAGCCGTAACTGTAGCTAAGATATTGGTTAACGAAGTCGTAAGTAGATTTGGTATCCCAGATAAAATACACTCTGATCAAGGCAGACAATTTGAGAGCAGTTTATTCCAAGAGTTGTGCAAAATACTCCAGATAGAAAAGACAAGGACAACTCCGTACCATCCTCAGTCAGATGGTATGATTGAAAGATTTAATCGAACACTGACGACAATGATAAGTGCATTTGTTAACGAGAACCACACAGATTGGGATGAACAGCTGCCGTATGTTATGATGGCGTACAGATCGGCAGAACATGAGACGACTGGCATGACGCCAAACATGCTCATGCTTGGAAGGGAGGTAACAACACCCCTCGATATAATGTATGAAATGCCGCCAGTCATTAAACCAATACCAGTGAACCAGTGGGTGTGGGAGGTTCGAGAAAAGTTAGAAACTGCTCACACCTTCGTTAGACAGCATACAGGTGAGTCAATGAAAAGACAGAAGAATTTTCATGACATGAAGCTGGCATTTGAAGTCTTTGAACCTGGAGATAGTGTTTATGTGCTTTTTCCTGTCAAAAAGGTAGGCTGTTCTTCTAAATTCACGGCATACTGGCGAGGACCCTTTCAAATACTCGAAAAGCTCTCTTCTGTATTATATAAGGTAAACTGCGGAAGATCAGAAGCTGAGCAGGTAATACACTGTGATAGGCTTTTTAAAGCAAGAAAACAGCTATTAACAGGTGAGACTGTTAGCTCAGAAAACGTAACAGAATGTATTGAAGCGCCTTCGGAAGATGAAAGTAGTACGGTAGGCGAAGAGTCCGATCAGGAAAACGTAAGTGAACATGGACGGGTAAGAAGAAAACCGGCATGGATGAAAGATTATGTTCTTTCTTCTTTCAGGTGCACCATGCCGAATACAAAACAGACACGTAGAAAGCAGACAGGAACAGTATTCACAGAAACTACCAATAGTGGAGAGTCTGTGGAATGTTCAGTATGCAAAGGGACATTTCCAAGAGGAAGTACCTACTTGAATCATGTGATGTTCTGTACTAAGTACAGAGTAAAATGTGACACCTGTGGCACCCTTTTCAAGGAAAGGAACTATCTGATCAAACACAGGAAAAGATTCCATTCTAATCCAGAAACAAGCTCAAGTCAGCTGAATGTTGAGAGTACCAAAGGTGCCTCTAATGACAAGTGTATGGCCGTAAGTAGTGAGAAACTGAGCAGTGAAAATAATGCGCCTGACATGGACGATTTTGGCGACGATCCAGAAATAGAACTCAGTGAGAATATTTCAGAACTTAGTACAGAGGAAAGTTTGGAGATAGAACCAGAAGAAGACACCAGAAATGTTCGTGACATAATGTCTGACCGAACAATCCGTAAACCAACTTGTCCAGACAGAGTGTTGGCACCTAAGAAACTGAAATTAAGTGTAGAAAAGAAATCCAGTGTACCGATTGATAATCAAATGGATTTTGAACATACCATATCTAATACAGATACCAAAGTTGTACCTAAGAAAAGGATTGAAGAAGTTAAAGTACTTGAAATACCTAACAGAAGTGAAGCCAGTCAAGAAGGTGATCAGGACAGACAGAATAAGCTAAAGGTGGAAATTGACATAGCAAAACAGAAGAATGTGTCAAACAGGATCATTATTCTTGACAACGAAGAAAAGTTGTTAGAGTCCTACAGCATCAATAAATCACAGGTCGAAAGGGAAGAGCCTGAAATTAACTTGGGCAGTTTCTTACCTACAGGAACAATCCTCAGAGCTGAAGATATTGTGATAAAAAGAATTCTGAAGGCGGACGGGGGGAACATAGTGATTGACCTAAAGTATTAAAACAAACGAAATCAAAGCAGGTTTGCCAGCTTACAGTTGTAAGCTCCTAAGAAATTTGACACTCACAGGAGATTGGACCTGTGGTTTGCATTGAAGCATGTTTTGTATTTTCATTATTGTATCTGCATAAATAGGTAAACAGTTGTTCCTAATTCCAGGAAGGAATAAAGATCTATATGTTTAACTTGTTTTTTTTTACTTTCTACTTTTATTGCCCATGCGGGACGCATGAAATCGGAGGCGTGGGTAATGTGGCGGTCAAAGGTGGTTGACCGTTGCCCCGATCCTTATTGTATCTTAAAGCAAGTACTTGTTTGCTTACGGTGAATCGTATTGAAACTTCCGTTCAGAAACGAAAGTAGAAACAGATATCTAAAAGGTAAAATTTAAATGTCTGTGGCTAAAAGCAAACATTGTCTGGGTAAGACATCGATATTATTTGTCCACTTCAATACTATAACACCTATTTGGTTGGTATTTTAAGCTGTTGTCGTCAATAGGAGTTGATTTATTTGTTCGTCTGCTAGACGCTCATTAAAGAGTATTGCATTCAGCGGCGCTTATTAAAATATACATGGTATACTCCCGTCAGCCACTAGAGGGCGTCGCTGTGTTGACTATAAAAGTGCAGGTTTCGCATTTTGTTCTCAGTTCTGCGCCAACCTCCGAAGAAGACAGATCGATGAGAAAAGCAGAGAAGACTAATAACAGGGAAAATTAGCAATTAACTGGGACTTTAGGCCAAAATAGAAGTATTACGACTGTCTGAACTCCGTAGATGCTAAGCGTCAGGTGGATAGGACAGTCAAATACTAAGCTATTCGTTGCCTGGGTCGTAGTAGTTCTGGCTTTCCCCTGGTGATAGCCTCTGGGTAGTGGCCCAGTAATATACGAGGCAGTGGTCTCAGTGGTTATTGGACAGTGGTCCTTGTGTGTCGTGAAGCTATCCCAAGATAAGCATCGGGTAGTCTCACAAGTATATGGTTCTGAGGTGGTTCAGAACCTACTTCGCAAGCGTCTGTTATTGTACAGTTCTCAGGAAGAGACTTACTAGACCAGGTATAGGTCTAGGAACATACATATTTCATTCATAGAAACTAATTCCTTGTGATTAAAGTTTTATCACCCAATCATTTGTATAATCATTGGTATTGAATCAGTTTGGCAAGGTAGCCCATCGAAAAATTATATATATGTCCTAAATTTGGATTTCATTGTTGTGCATACCTGTATGAATTAATTGTGAGGCACGGAACACGCTACACTTTTAAGTGCAGGAAGTTTTCTTCTGTAGCGTTAGGACTTCTATAAATACACCCAACCAATAGCGCGTCTTTCTACCTATCTTCTTATACTGAGTCGGTCATATTTGGCCATTGCCTCAGTTAGGTGGGTGGCTAAATTTAGAGTTTAGCATAAAAATCATCATCACTGGATGGGCCCCCAAAACTATTTACAATCCGAACACAGAGGCATCCCAAAATGCTCACCCCCGAGGATCAATCCTACACCACGTGGGCTTTGAACTCCTCTGCGGTCTTTATGTTTTAAAATAAAATGGCACCATTCAGATTCTATAAAATCCGTTTCCAGGATTACCTGTTCTGGGGATAGATAATTTTTGACACATAGAAAACACTTCTACCTTCTTTGAGGTTTGCGTAGAAGATATATCATAGTTATCTAGTTGATAAAACGTTTCTATATTATCAAATATTTATGTTATGGGAAGATTTCAGTGATACATATTAATGAAAGTGGTTTCGAGGGTGGGGGGGGGGGGGGGGGTGTATTTTGGTGGTGGTTTGGGTGTTTCAACAGACTTTTACATCTACCCGTTTCGGCATGTCGTGACACCTTTTTTGCGTTGGTTTTTATCCTTGTTGTTGACAGAGCGCGCTCTTCAAACCAAACAAAACCGAATAGGTAAACATTATCTTCGAATCCTCTTTGTACCGTAGACTTTCTGTGGCTGAGTTTACCTCCTTCATGAGGGCTAGTGACTAACTTCCCATATCAAGATCCAAGTGTATGAATGTCATTTGACGTGTCGCCTGTGATGTAAACAACAATAATAAAAAGATGACCACCCCACCCCCCTTTCATCTCGGGCTCAAAACCTTTCTATCTATCTATACATCCTGCAACACCCTCTCATCCAGGGTCCTCCCTTTTTTAACCTTTTACCACTCAGACCCATTTTAAGCCCCAGAAGCACCTAAAATCTGCATTTCTACCCCTAGATAGTTATGTTTGCTTTATGTTTTGTCTGAAGGGAAGCTTGCCGATTGATTGACAGTTTACTAAGAGAGACAACTCTAACTGACTGCAGACAGCGACCACATATTACGCAATATGACGTTATCACGGGGATTCTTACAATTACCTAAGTAACATTTCTAAGGTAATTACATCAAATTTAACCATAATTTTATAATGTTCAACATGCTTTCAAGTACGGACTTGAAAGAGTTGTATGGCCCCAGTTGTATGTAGTCGTCATGCCCAACTGATTCCCTTGTTTGAAATCACTGTACAGTTTCACACCCTAGGTAATTAGTGATTACCTCTTTGTTGTCTTGTCACATCTTTTACATTATAATAACTATCAGTGATATATATTATATTATAATTATATATAAATATATATGATGGTAAAAGAACATTAAATAAACAAAAAAAATGCCCAGGTATTTCATCAAATTATTCCGAGTATTTCTGCATAACTTAGCGAGAAAATATTGCCTCCAGGTACGATATTACGACTCAGAAGTCTGAATAATTTCGCATACTTAGGGCGGACCTTGCGAGTGTTTTCGAGGAGTGTCCGTCGAATATATACTTCTACTCGGAACAATTCCGAGTATTTTGGAAATTGCTCGAAACGCCGAGATTCGGAATAAAGATTTTTGGTTCTTATACCTGAGCCGTACTCTAAAGCAATGTAAGCACTGGAGTCTCGGCTAGAAATATGACTAGAAACTGTAAATTGCATACCTGTGATATCTCCCGGATCATGCGGGAGGCTCCCGCATTTGAAGCATACCTCCCGCTCTCCCGTCCGGGAGGCAGAATCTCCCGCATTTGCAATTTTCCTGTCCCCGATTTTTTCAAGAGCTACCATTTGCGGTAAGCGGTAACAGACTTAAAATTGTCACTGCTGAAGGCAATTAACAAATAAGCAGGCGAATATATTGGACACTTAACAGTAAACATCAACCTCAAAAAGCCGATAATCCTTTGTTCTGTCTCAGCTGACTGCACAGAATAAACATGACCTGGCTGCCAGTAAAGATTACATAAGCTGACGTAATTTACGAGAGAAGTGCATCTGCACTCAGTAGTACAGATACTGAGTTGTTTATGTACGGTGACAGTAACAGTTCTATTTTACTTATATTTAGCTTAGATTTAAATTGAAATTGTGGTTTATTTTCCCATTTTTTATCACTGTTTGTTCCTTTTATATCACTCTCCCATATGTCTTTTGTTTTCATATTTTATGTAAAATTAGCAATTTTGATTTTGAAAGTGGAAAATAGTTATTATTTACCAATCAATGACGAGTAATTAATAAAAGTCATGACATCAACAGCACATTTTCTGATTTGGAAATTGCTCCCCTTGAGTATGCTTTTTACAAGTACTGTATTTAAAAAGATTTGTGACCGGGAACTTCATGTTAGTGAAATCTATAATTAATGTACATTTATTAGCTCACCTGACCGAAGGTCATGGTGAGCTTTTGTGACTGTGAGATGTCCGGCGTCGTCGTGCGTCGTCCGTACGTAAACTTTACTTGTGAACACACCAGAGGTCACAGTTTTGGGTCAATCATCATAAAACTTGGTCAGAATGATCACCATGACAATATCTCGGTCAAGTTCGAATATGGGTCTCTTGTTGGGTCAAAAAGTAGGTTAGTAGATCAAATCACAGAGAAACCTTGTGAACACACTAGAGGCCACAGTTTTGGACCAATCATCCTCAATTTATCTCAGAATGATCATCTGGACAATATCTCTGTCATGGCTGAATATGGGTCATACTGGGTCAAAAAGTAGGTCAGTAGGTCAAATCATAGAAAAACCTTGTGAACACACTAGTGACCACCTTTTTAGTCTGATCATCATCAAACTTGCTAAGAATGACCATCTTGACAATATCTAAGTAAATTTCGAAAATGGGTCATGTTGGGTCAAAATGTAGGTCAGTAGGTCAAATCATTGAAAAACCTTGTGAACACACTAGAGGCTTAAGTTTTGGTCAAATCATCATTAATCTGAAATGATCATTTTGACAATATCTCAGTCAAGTTTGAATATGGATCATGTTGGGTCAAAAAGTAGGTCAGTAGGTCAAATTGAAGAAAAACCTTGTCAACACACTAGAGGCCACAGATTTAATCTGATTTTTATCAAACTGGCTCAGAAAGCTCATCTTGACAATATCTAAGTCAAGTTCGGCAAAAAGTAGGTCAGTAGGTAAAATCATTAATAAACCTTGTGAACAAACTAGAGGCTACAGTTTTGGTCTGATCATCATCAAACTTGCTCAGAATGATCTTCTTGACAATATCTTTCAAATATGGGTCATGTCGGGTCAAAAGTAGGTCAGTAGGTCAAATCTTAGAAAAACGCTCTGAACACACTAGAGGCCACAATTTTAGTCGGATTATCATCAAACTTGCCCAGAATGATCATCTTGACAATATCTTGATCAAGTTTAAAAATCAAAAAGTAGATCATTAGGTTATTTTGTCATAACTGTTGATCCGTTTAAGATAGAGCCTTCATATTTGGCATGTAGGTTCCTTGTGACAAGGGCTTCCACTCATACAGAACTGACCTGTAACCTTGACATGTGACCTTCGTTATCATCACTTTTGAACCATTTGAGATAGTGCCTTCATATTTGGAATGTTTGTTCTGTGTGACATATCTTTTCTAATCAAGTATTTCTACACTAAAGCATGTTGCGGGCACTTTCAACAATCAGGTGATTCTTACAAATACCCACAACTTGAAATCACATCGATGAACTTGTGGTTACAGCATTGTTTGTAAACAACTTACAACTTGCTATTTTGAAATTAAACTTCACAAAATATGTTCCTATCATTTTAATTAAGTAGTTCCAGTACCTTTGTACATCTAAACCACAAAAATGACAAGAAAAAAACACTTAAACATGCCATCAGAAAGTCTCCCTCATTGGGACCCCAATCTCCCTCATCTCAGAAGCAAATCTCCCTCATGGTCAACATAAAATTATCACAGGTATGAAATTGAGAATTTGAAAGGCATAATAACTAAAGATGACTGCTGTTAGAAATAACATAAAAAAATATTTTATAAAGCCAGTAGAAGAACAATAACCAAGAATCGCTGCATTGTGTTTGCTTTACATAAATTGAAAGGACAAGCATCTGTATGTAGATTTTTATCAGTGTAATTTACAGATATTCTGTTTTTTAGTTGTGCTTGTTCCGTATAATAATCTTGCTGAAAAGGTTTAAAATACAGTGTGTTCAAATTTATACTGAATAATAAACAGAACAGAATCTACCACAATTAACTAACATGGCAAAAATCACACATGTGCACGCTTATCATTTTGAAAACACGCCTATACAAATACATTGTAACTTTTACTGCTGAAAAAATGAAAATTTTAAGATGAAAAATTGTGATATTTTTCTAATTTCTGTTCAAAACATAGATTGTGGATACTCTTTAGAACCGCCTCGGCGGATACTCGTTAGGACCGCCTCGGCGAGGCGGTTCTTACGAGTACCCAAAATCTATGTTTTTGAGCAGAAATAGGAAAAATTAAAGGCTTCAGAAGCCTCAAGGTCGGTGAATTACAGGGCATTTGATCAGGATCTACACTATTTGCCAGTGTTCAACATTTGAATGTGAAGAAACGCTATTATAGCGGTTAACAAACAACATTTGAAGTTGATTTTCGTCCAAGATGTCTTTGACAAAACAGTTGCAGGAATGACTCTGGACTGTTACATATATTTCTGCTTCTAACATACATGCACATAGTAGATGCATTTCTTTTTACAGTTCAAACACTGAGGTTTTCCTTTGTTTGATTTGAGGTTTAACATCCCGTCAACACTGTAAAGGTCATTTTGTAGATGTTGCTGCCAATTTTGTGGGACTTTTACCCGACATTGAGATAAAATGACATCTCAAGCCCTGCTGCCCAATGAAACCAATAGGGTTTATAAGCATGGACGGGCCGACTCACACCGCTTTGCCTGGGCAGGCTTATATCCTCCAAGCTGTTTACCAGTACTCGTGTGCGGATTGGTTTCAGCTCTGCATGGAAGCATCATGCAGCCCATCTATTTCTTCAAGCCCCAATGGGCAGCGGCAATAATGAGGTTTTCCTGGTGATGTTTTTATATCTGCTTCAAACATTGCTTGTAGGTGCTCATTAGAACTGTGTCAATGAAGAGGTTCTAACGAATACCCACAATCCTTGTTTCAGAAGAGTAATAAAAAGAATAATGTATGCTTTGCAGACCTTATTTTTCTCTGATAAAAAGTGGGTATATGGGGGTGATAATTACATAGGCTTGTTGATCATATGGATCTTAAAAATGTTTGCTCTATAAATAGGGATCTTGTAAACCACAAGAAGCGCTGGATTACAATTATGAGCTGCCACATTGGGGTCATTCATACTAGTAAAGAATGCAGAGAATTGTACTTTCTCTTTCAGCAGACATAACACAGATGTGTTGATATACTATTTATCAATGGTTTCATGACCTACAATCTTTAATTAGGCAGGTACTGCATTTTGAGCGGAGGATTTCATGGATCCTAAGGAGTATACAAAAGCGATATCTAATATACTTCTAAAATCCACACAATATATGGTGGATGAGAACGGTCATCAAGAGACAACTAAAGTCTGGCGAATTCACTCCGTGAATTCACCGGCTAATAATGTATACCCCTGCAAACCCCTGTTTTACTATATAAAAATGGGGTTTAAGGGGATCAAAATTATATGGGTGTGTTTTCGTGATGTGCACATACATGACCAAATATCACACTGGCATTACAAATATCACCCATATGCACTTTATCCATGTAGCATGACAAGCTATCACAATGTACCAGCATGACAATACATATAAATAGAAATAAACATCATGCATGTGCTTCTGGCCCAATGTATGAACCAGCATGACAAATATTAAAAATTTCATACATGCACCCTCCTTGCACATGCATGACAAAATGTCATTCTGGTATCTATAAACACCTGCCTGACAAAAATTACTTGAAATATCAATCACTCTGATGTACCGCATACACCAGGTTGATAAAAATCCAAAATTAATTTGAGGTTGAAACTGTTGTGGTCAAAATGTGATGCACACCACAACCTCGTTCACACAGTTTCAAGATGGATCTCAAAATGTATAGATTATATAGAAAAATGACCAAAACATGTATAGATTATATAGAAAAATGACCATTAATGGTCATTTTTCTATATAATCTATACATTTTGTTTGGATATTATTTTTTTTTGGTTTGGGTTTTACGGCCCTTTCAAGATTATTTCACTCATATCGAGCCAATCGTTAACCAGAGGTGGGCGAAAACCGGAGTACCCGGAGAAAAACCACCTGACCTTCCGTTGCAGAACTTGGCGTCTCACATGTGATCCGAGCGAGGCTCGAACCACAGCGGTAGGAGACCTAATGATCAAGAGTCAGTGCTCTTAACCACCAGGCCACGGAGGCGTGTGATTTTGTTTGGATATAACATGGTTGTTTAACTAACACTATTTCTGTTTTGGACCCCATCAATAGTGTTATAAAGAGGTTATGATGTATGTATAGTTGGTACATGATAAATAAATGGACAGATGAGAATTTTTAGCATACACATCTTGGTAAAGCCTGGAATACTGTACAAAGAACTAAATAATAAATTTTGGAATAATACTGCTTTTGGATTCTGCCGGAAATAAAGAGTCAAACCCCACCTTTTCTGCTTAACAAGTGGGGTTTAAAGGGGAGTTTATTGGATGTACTTGATAACATAATGCAACTGTTGCTGTTACTTTTTCCAGATGATGTCTAGAAGATCCAGTTCCACTGATCGCTCATCCCTTGGGCCCTTGAGGATTCGAACTGACAACAATAAACCGAGCGGTGGCAGGAGAAGTCGATCTTCGGATGCTAAAGGTAGGCCCTCAAACATAGGGCGGTCTACCTCTGGTGCCAGGTCCTCATCAGGAAGCCAGTCGGGAATACCTAGGAGGTCAGCAGTTGGCCAGATTTCGAAGTTTGGACAAGGTCTGCAGGCACAGAACACTAGGTAGGATTCAGATAATAATTTTACCCCCGGGGCTAGGAGAAATAGATTGGTTTTCAGTGTGCTTCAATGTATAACTGAAAAATCTGACCTCCCCGCTAAGAAGGACTAAGCCTGCCCAGGCAAAGTGGTATGAGTCAGACTGTCAAATGCATATAAGCCTTTTGGTTTCATTGGGCAGCAGGGCTTGAGATGTCATTTCATCTCAGTGTCAGGAAAAAGCCCCACAAAATTGGAATCAATATCTCCAAAATGACCTATACAGTATTGAGGGGGATGTTGAACCTCAAATCAAAGAAACAAAACCCATTAGAACCGGCGGGTGGTTCTAATGAATACCTACAACATCAGTTTTTATTGAGAATTGACAAAAACTATCCTTCAATTGTCACAAAATATTTACATTGCCCGTTGCTATGCTATTAACCCTTTCTGTACCAGAAACCCCCGAAACGGGTAGTTGGCAAACAGTGCAGGCCCAGATCAGGTGCCCCATATTCTGCCGTGTCTGACCAGTGCCTCTACTGTTTGCTAAAAGTTCAGTCATTTTCCAAAAAGAATTTGATAAACTCTCAACCTGACACCCCTAAATATTAAAATGGACTCCTGCTATGTATAAGGAGGAAGATTCTATTTGGTACAAAAATGGTTAAATCAAAATACATCTCAAATGTTATTCAAGATCCTGAATCAGACTGAAAAGTAGGATAAGTGCTTGTAAAAATAAGACTAATCAATGTCAATTGCTCAGTTGAGGCCCCCACCCATCGGGGCTTGAAGAAATAGATGGGCTGCATGATGGTTCCACGCAGAGCTGAAACCGGTCGCACACGAGTACTGGTAAGCCACTTAAAGGATCTTAACCTGCCCAGGCAAAGTGGTGCAAGTCGGACCAGCCATGCTTATAAACCCTATTGGTTTCATTGGGGGCGAAAGGGCTTGAGATGTCATTTCATCTCAAATGTCAGGTAAAAGTCCCACAAAATTGGAAGCAATGTCTCCAAAATGACCTATACAGTGTTGACAGGGACATGAAACCTCGAATTAAACAAACAAAAATTGCTCAGTCCGTCTGAACCTTTATCCTTCTGAACACAATAACCCCTACCTTTGCAAACAGTGGAGATCCCTATCATATAGCCTTCACTGCTCGCTTATACAAGCAGTGAATCAAAAGGAACCTTCAGACAGAAAGCCATATCCCTGGCCCCTCTGAATGGCTGGGCATGCGCAGTTAAAATTTGCCATGACGGAATATATAATGCTCGAAGACACAAATTCGCTTGGCGGTGCTCATATTATAATCAAGTGCTTTGAATGGTTGATAGGCAAAAACAGGTGAGGCAAAAATTTCATTTTTTTTTCAGCAGGATAATGCTTCAAACCTTTGATGAATCACATTGGCTTTTCAAACTAACTTGATGATTAGGGATACATGTACACTGAAAAATATTTGTGTTCACACGTTTGTGTACAGAAAAATTCCTATATTAAGACCACATTTGGGACTGTTCAAAAGTGGTCTTAAAGACCAAAGGTGGTCTCGTATTAGGAGACACTAGGTGTAGAAAACACAAAGAAAGAATAACTTAAACAGCAAATTTTGTCTTAAGTTTAGGTGGTCTTAATAGTGGAATTTTACTGTACATTGTTAGTTTCTGTCTGTTGCTGCAGGCTATCTCGCAGCAGTATCCTGGGCTCCACAGGAAGCAGTATAGGACTGAGAGGGGCTGGCGGTATCCCAAAAGACCCACGACCAATTTCAGACAAGGGATATCAACACAAATGCATCAAAAATTTACTTCAGGTGGGTACAGCATGGCAAAGTGCCAATCAAGACAATTGTCGTCTACTTTGTCGTCTGTCTGTTATTTTAAAACTCATTTTTGCAAATAGTGTGAACCCAGATCAGACTGCTCCTCTAGGAGCAGTCTGATCTGGCTTCACACTGTTTGCCTGTATGCAAGAATATTTTTAAAAAATTTGAAAGAAGATTCAATAGATGACATAAGCAGACGACAATTTCAGATGTAGATTTTCTCGGGGGTTTTAAGGTTCAACTCTTTCGGTTATGAATTTCTGACTCTGCCAACGGTCAATTTTGACATGTCTATTATTACCTTCTGTGGTTTTTAGCTCACCTGATCACGAAGTGCTCATGGTGAGCTATTGGGATCGGTCAATGTGCGTCATCCGTCGTCAACAATTGCTTTAAAAGACAACTCCTCCTAAACCCTTGGGCCAATTTCATTTAAACTTCACAGGAATGATGCCTAGATGGCTCTCTACCAAAATAGCTAAAATAGTTTCGCTCTGATGAACAAGATGGTCGCCAGAGCTAAAAATAGAAAAATCTTTAAAGGACTACACCTCCCATACCCATAGGAAAAATGTCTAGGTGACCCTCAACCAAAATAGCTAAAATCGTTCTGCTCCGATGAACAAGATGGCCATCAGAGCTAAAAATAGAAAAATCTTTAAACGACTACTCCTCACACATTCCTGGGACAATTTCGTTCAAACTTCGTAGGAATGATGCTTAGGTGACCCTCTACCAAAATAGCTAAAATCGTTCTGCTCAGATGAACAATATGGCGACCAGAGCTAAAAATAGAAAAACATAAATTTGCTTCAATCGTGAACTCCTCCTTAACCCTTGGGTCAATTTGTTTCAAACGTCACAGAAATGTTGCCCAGGTGACTCCCTACCAAAATAGCTAAAATCGTTCCGCTCTGACAAACAAGATGGCCACCAGAGGTAAAAATGGAAAAAAAATCTTAAAACAACAACTCCTCCTGTACCCTTGGGCCAATTTCATTCAAACTTCAAAGGAATGTTGCTTAGGTGACCCTCTACCAAAATAGCTAAAACGGTTCTGCTCTGTGAGCAAAATGGCTGCCATAGCTAAAAACAGAAAAACATCATAAATTTGATTCAAATGCGAACTCCTCCTCAACCCTTGGGTCAATTTGATTTAAACTTTACATGAATGTTCCCTACCAAAAGAGCTGAAATCGTTCCGCTCTGACAAACAAGATGGCCACCAGAGCTAAAAATAGAGAAAATCTTAAAACGACAACTCCTCCTGTACCCATGGGCCAATTTCATTCAAACTTCATAGGAATGTTGCTTAGATGACTAAAATAGCTAAAATGATCCCGCTCAGATAACAAAATGGCCACCAGAGCTAAAAATATAAAAACAATTAATTACCTTCAAATGCGAACTTCTAAACCCATGGGCCAATTTGATTCAAACTTCACATGAATGTTGTCTAGGTGGCTTCCTACCAAAATAGCTAAAATCATTCCGCTCTAATGAACAAGATGGCCACCAGAGCTAAAAAATAGAAACAATCTTCAAATGACAGCTCCTCCTGTACCCTTGGGCCAATTTCATTCAAACTTATAGGAATGTTGCTTAGATGACCCTCTACCAAAATTGCTAAACTGATCCCGCTTCGATGAACAATATGGCCGCCAAAGTTAAAAATAGAAAAACATTGTAAATTTTCTTCAAATACGAACTCTTCCTAAATTCTTGGGTCAATTTGATTTAAACTTCACATGAATGTTGCCTAGGTGACACCCTTCCAAAATAGCTAAGATCATTTCGGTCTGATGAACAAGATGGCCACCAGAGCTAAAATTAGAATGTACAAGAGGCAGTGACATTCAGGTGAGCGAATCAGGGCCCTATGGGATCTCTTATAGTCAAAAATTGCTAACAAGTGACAAACAGTATAGACCCTGTTGAGATAGCTCCTGATGAACTGTCTCAACATGATCTACAGTTTGTATAGGTATACAATAATACATGTAGGGCTGGCACGATTAATCGAAACATCAATTAATCGGTCGATATATGTGTCAAAAATGATTATCGATCACCGTAAGACAACAATTGATTACCTAATTATAACAAGATCTTATCGCTTTCTGCAAGAGATAATAAAAGTTTTCCTTCGGTTTTCACTTACTGTTTCCTTCCAATAGAAAATGAAACTAGCAGCGTCAAACCGGAAATGTCAATGGTTGTAATGAATATTAAAAACGCATTATATTTAGAAGTCAATTCTTCTAACATACAGCTTCTCTATAACAAATCCTGGCCCCGTACATGTCATATTCATGATAATTTCACTCTGCATACATGTACCATACTCCATGCTATCGCATTGAAACTGTTCGAAATATCAGCACATCATTGGTTGGATACCAACCCTCCGAACATTTTGAAAGTTCGTCTGTTACAATATAACTTGAAAGCCATTCAAGATATCTTCACAAACTCTTAAGATTTAATTTTACTTCACTGCACTTCACTGCAGCTGGTGTTGTGCTGTGTGGCCGCCATAATTCATCTCCATTTTCATCATCCACAGTGCAGATAATATATCCTTTTAGATCTGAGGATATATTATGAACATTAAGAAAATTTTAATTTGTATAAGCCTTGCTCTAGATCTTTGTTTTTAGCTCACCTGTCATGCAGTGACAAGGTGAGCTTTTGTGATGACACTTGTCTGTTGTTCGATCGTGAGTGCCTGCCTCCATGCGTTAGCAATTTCTTCAAATGGCATCTCCTAAACCACTGATTAGATTTTGACCAAACTTCACAGGAATGTAATCTGCATGCAATTGCATTAGTTAATATAAATGTTCCCTGAATGTACAATACAATATGAGGTTGGGGGGGGGGACACATTTGTGTTTATGTAGAAAAACAAATTCCAGTTTGTTCCAATCCACAAACTAAATGACAGTGAGGATCCTGATCAAACAAACGAACCAAAATTGTATTACAGTGTAGATCCTGATCAGATGGCTTCTTCAGAAGCCATCTGATCTGGATCTACACTGTTTACAAAGGTAGGGGTTATTGTGGAAGGGCCGTAACTTGTTGTGAATTTCAAGATGTAAGGTCATATTGTGCCGATGGTGACTGCTGACAATGATGTATCCTTCATCCCTAAGTCATGGTTTACTGATATGAGCTCACTATTTGCTCATGTTTTGTATGAACTCAAAACTTATAAAGAGCGGGTTATTTTTGCCCTCGGTGAGAGAGAAATTAAAAGTCTGCCTTTGTTGTGTTTTGGAAAAACTAAAATTTTTGAACTGGGAATGAAAAATGAAATGTTAAAATCTGGACGTTTTAGTTGTGCTGTGGTAGAATCCAGTGTGGCTAAAAACAAAAGCCACATAACTAATGTTGCAAGAACTTGCGACCGAACCCCATTGCACAGTCGAACTTCAATGGCTCGAACACCTTTGGGACCATGAAAATCTGTTCGAGACAGGGGTACTTTGAGCCACTGGGGGCTAATGCCAGGAGGCATAACGACATACTTTCTATAATGAAAAATGTATGCTGTGTGTAGCCATTAGAATCGCCTCATCGAGGCGATTCTAATGAGTACAGACAGCATACATTTGCAAGATAAAAGATGGAAATATCCTAATTTTTACCCTCCCTATTTCTTCTGTACAGAAATTCCCTAGGGACTCAAGAACGGGTTCGACTCAGCCATGGTAAAAGAGCCATCAGTGTTCGAGCCATCAAAGTTCTACTATATATGTAAAAGTTGCAATAAAATATGTTTATACTAGGGTTTATTCAGGGCCTGACAAATCAAAGTTTCAACCACTTGCCTGGCAGTCCACAGCATCTGGAAAATGGCTGAAAAATAGAATATTCCCCATATATTCTACACATTTTCTGTAAAATCACTTGCCCAGCCAAAATTTGGACTTGACTTGTCCGGGGCAGCTGGGCAATAGATTTGTCAGGCCCTAGACCGTTATTGTGTCCAGCTGGACAAGAGTTATTTATGTGTTTCCATATTTACCAGTTTCTGACAGAAAGAGGGTACCCCCAGAATATAACTCCAAAGAATCTTCAATCACCAAACAACAAAGACTTCTTCAGAATGTTTGAGGTTTGTATGAGGAAGTACAAAAATTTGAGTACTTATTTTAAACCCTTGTTCTGCTGAGCCAGATATGTCTTATCATTCAAACAATGTAGATCCAGATCAGAGCCATCTGATCAGGATCTACATTGTTTGTCATTCAGTTTATGAATTTGTTGCAATAATTTGCAACACGTAATCTGATTTGTTGATAATCGGTAGTGGGTGTGGCAGATTAAAATATTCAGCAGGACAAGGGTGGGCCTATAGCGCTAGAAATATTCTCTGCAAACAATATACGAGGGCAACAGCCTATCCCATTTTTGATTGACCAAGACAAGCAAGATTTTCAGCTTCTTCACTGTCGTTTAGCCGGCCTCGGTAGCTCGGTCATATGCGCGTCTGTCTGGTGATCAGGAGGACATGGGTTCGATACCTGCCGGGGTCGGCAACATTCTTTCGTTGAGATAAATCATGAAATCCAGGCTGTCAAGCGTCCTTAAAATTCCTAAAAAATCCTAATTTTTTTCAATTTGGCTAAAATTCCTAAAAAATGTCAAAATCCTAAGGGAAATCCTAAAAAAGCCCTAATTTTTTCATCAATTCCAATTTTTTTATATTTCTTGCAATTTTGAAAATGCTTTATATATTCTGTTTAATGTAGTTTTGAGCTCTTACCGTAATTCCCTGTGTAAACCACGCACTTTTTTCACCCCGAAAACGGTGAAAAAAATCCCCTGCGTGTAATACAATGGCATAGAAAAATGACATTGTTTTTCTCAAAAAGTCGGCAGGTCACGAAAACCCATTACAAATACAATGTGACACTTTGAGACCCTCATAAAGTTCGTTTGACATATCAATTCATTGAATCATTCATACCATTAAAAATGCAATCAATATTCCTATCTCAGACATCAACCTTTCATCCATATTACCACATATGCCCGCGGCCCTTTTTTGGGACATCGGCAAACAGTGCAGTCCCAGATCAGACGCCTCAGAAAGACGCCGCAGACGTTTCTTTTTTGGGACATCGGCAAACATTGCAGTCCCAGATCAGACACCTAAAACGCTGCAGATGTCTGATTTGGATTTTCACTGTTTATTGATTTATAACGGTTCAATTATGACACTATTGTTAATCCCTGTCATATAATTGCCACCCTGCAGTGCGTGTCGATAAGGTGTGAAAATATGGTCAAGTTATGCCTCTAATTTGCGTTTATTCCCCAATCATAAAATTTAATCCGCAATCAGTGTGGAAATTATTTAATTGCTCCTAAGACGAGTTGCTACGACTATTCTGCTATCTCGTGAATGGTTATGTTTTGGCGCCAAATAGCAGACGCTTGGCGAGAAAAGTTGAACTCTTTGTGTTAACACATCTGTATTCTGTTGTTGGTTATTGACACGGAGCTTACCGAAAGCGCTGTTTTGCTAGCGAGAATACTTTTACCGTTTCCAAACATTTTTTTATGAGACAGATACGCCCCATTACGGTAAAACAATAGACACGTGTGGGGTTGCTGCGGTACGATGATGTCATTTACCGATCGCGTGCAGAAAAAAAAACTAGCGGTGATTTGTGGGCGGCAGTTTGGATGCCGGAAAACTTTGATGTTCGCATTGAACTTGCTTGTATATTTTGTTTAAAATCAGAGTTTTAGGAATAATTTGTTAACAGTAAATGGGCTTCTTTAATTGAGTGAGATGTTTGACTCACGCTGAGAAGGTGTTAATTATGGGATTAGCATAGAGAACTTGTGAATAACCAGAGGTGTCAAAATACTCAATCTACCTGTAGAAATTTCTGTCAATAACGCTATGGAGCACCTGCCTTGGAGGCATGTTGTCACAATTTTACCTTTGGAAAGAAACCTGTTTCTATCTTTCCTTGTGAAAGAAAACTGGGAAAACGCATTGTCATCTTTCATAACAAATGAATAACCGCACCCTTAAAATGTCACCTTGTTACACACCACCGTTATGGGTAAACGGAGAACTGCCTATGCTGCAAGAGAGAAACTAACCACTATTCTATTCTATAACTACTGGGAAATATACCTATAACCAGTCAGGCTATTTTGATAGTAGCCAATCAAAATTCGTGTACTTTCATTTTCAATCAAAATGGCGTCTGAGAAAAGCATTCTGTGATACTGGGGAAAAGCATGTGCGTGTTTTAGACTGGAATATTTTTTTTTGTTACATATCTTGGACTCAGAATTGAGGTGCGTGTTATAGATGAGTGCGTGGTATACACAGGGAATTTGGAATCAACAGTAAAAGGTAGTTGACTGTGGCTCCATGTGTCCAGCTTGTATAGTGGTTGTGACTGTGTAACAGAAATGGGATTTATTAAGGTCACAGCTAGCAACAACTGAGACAATGGAGCCCTGTACAGCACCTCTGTTGTATCAAAAGTACTGTTTGTAAGTTTCTTTCTTGTTAACCATGCAAAGGTAAGTAATCTAAATGTCTAAATAAACCATATTTTTGCCGGAAAATTCCTTATTTTAGCCCTAAATTAGCCCTATTTTTTTCTGATTTTGTCCCTAAAATTTGCCCTAATTTTTTGTCAAAAGGTGCTTGACAGCCTGGAAATCTTTTCTACGGTCATTCCCTTACGCTGATTCAAGAAGGGCAGTTGTCAGTTTCTGACGAAAGAATAAACTCCAATACAAACAAGCAAACAAACAAACAAACACTGTCATTCATTTTTTGAATTTGAATGAATAAGTAACATCAACTAATTTGGTTGGTTGAAATGTAAATGGGTGTGGCTAAATTAATTTACGCAGCGGACTATGGGTTGACCAATTGCATCCAGGAAACCCCTAAAGGGGTACCTTGGTAAACAGTGCAGGCCCAGATCAGACACCACAGAACCCAGAGTGTGATCAGGGCCTGCACTATTTGCTAACAGAAATTTTCGTCAAAACTAGAATAGAAACAAAAAAAATTAAAATAATAGGCTCGACACCTCTTATATGACAAATTGACTTTTCCAACATATAGTAATGGAAGAGTTCACTAGTATACATTGGGTTAATAAGGGTTTAGATTTAGTATAGTGGCTGCTGGCCGGAGGAGGCAGATGGCTGTATAGGAGAGACTAGATGTTTTTCAGGGCTTTCCGGACTTTCTGATGAAAAGAAGCCCAGATCCTGTCTCCATATGACCTCAGTTGCTGGTGGGACATAAAACTCAATCAAATACAGATATAGAAGGAAATGCTTTAGAAGGAAATGAATGTGATTGGTGAAAGGATGTTGCTGTGGAACAGAGATGACCTTTATCCCTCAAGACGCCTAGAAAAACTACATCTGAAACTGTCGTCTGCTTATGTCGTCTGCTGTATCTTTTTCCAAACCTTTTAAAAATATTTTTGCTAATTTTATACATGCAAACAGTGTGGACCCAGATCAGACTGCTCCTAGACAGTCCACACTGTTTGCAAAAATGACTTTAAAAGTAACTGGCAGACGACAAAGCAGACAACAGTTGTCGTGATTGGCATTTTATGGGTTAATGGAAGATTTGTTGTAAATGTTGAGAAAGTACCATATCAAGGGTGACATCCTACCTCATAGCAGAGATGTCGTACCCATTTCAGAAGTGGCCATATTTGGGTAAATAGAGTAGATAAAATGCTTCAAACTAGATATGTACATTACAAGTATGTACAATACTACAGCTGGTAACAAACAATATTTGCATCCCATCGGTGAGCCAATTTCATCTAAATACATTGAAAAGGCTTCGATAGCTTCGCCACAAGATTTGATTCAGTGCTGTAAACAATGGTAGTTATGACATCATTGGAAAATCAGCTGGTGTCAAATTATTTAAAGAAAGAGCCATATTTCTGAGACAGATTTCAGCATGTTTGATTCTTTTATGACCAAATGCACAGACTGCGCCTACTTGTTGTGACAAATGCCTTTTGTGTAGTAAACGCCGACAAACCTACTAATGGTTATGACATCACTGCTCTGACGTAGGTTGTTCCCCCTGCATATGCATTTAGACAGACAGGCCTGAGCAAACAAGGTAAATCCAGAGGAGGCACAACTTAGCAAGCCAAGGGAACTAAGTCCACTACTGCACTAGGCTTGCGAAGATGGATGGGACACCACAGAGTGCGGTGTCTCATCATGGTTTACACTTTTTGCATCTTGTCCAGGTATTTTTAGACACAAGATCGAGGTAGTAAATAATTTGTACTTGTTCAAATTTCAGAACAAGTATGGTAAGGCGTGGAGTGTCCGAATATTTAGGTTATGGTGGTGTTTATTGTTTGTATAATTTCAGTTTGTCTATGGTGTTGTACATGGGAACTACAAGGTTGGCACCAAGCCAGAGGAGGAGATCCCACGAATCATGAAGATGATTGGTTACCCGTTCCACATCTCCAAGAGCTCTCTGTTTACTGTTGGAAGTCCTCATACTTGGCCATCCATGCTGGCTGCGCTTAGTTACATGGTGGACTGGATTAACGTAAGTCAGAATACAGAGGAGCCCTGTTATAACAGCAGTATATGTTTCCAATCACTTTTCCATTATGAAGAATTTTCCACCTTAAAGAATCTTATCCCTTAAGCTGCCAAAAAGAAAATTGTGTCTTCAAATGTCGTCTGCTTTTGTCGTCTGCATCTTCTTGCAAACTTTTAAAACATATTTTTGCATACAGGCAAACAGTGTGGACCTGATCAGACTGCTCCTGCAGGAGCAGTCTAATCTGGGTCTAAACTGTTGGCAAAAAGGATTTTTAAAGTAGATGACACTATTTGATCGAAGGATTGTCGTCACATTGTCAGTTTAGCGTTACTATTCACAAGGAAGACGCCGAAAAAAAAAGGGGCAAAATTTCAGGGCGAACTTTTTTCGCTTTCAGCACCAAAGTCACCTTAGTTGCCCTGTAGCTTGAGCCCTGGTTACATACAGAAGTGCATTAGGCTGAAGTAACTGTCAGAGGCAGAAGATTCCATTCCGTGTAAAATGGTTTAAATCTTGAATAAATTAATTTAGCCATACACATTTCTGACTTCCAACCAATTAGATTACTTCCTGTTATTATTTCTATGAAATCTCAACTGAATGGCAGTGTAGATTCTGATCAGATGACTTCTTAAGAAGCCATCTGATCTGAGTCTCCACTGTTACTTCATGTTATTATTTCTACAAATTCTCAACTGAATGTCAGTGTGGGTTCTGATCAGATGGCTTCTTCTTAAGAAGCCATCTGATCTGGATCTACACTGCTTGTAAGGGTAGGGATTGTCACGTTCAGCAAAACCAGAGGTTTGTTTCTATTTTCAGTATGGACTCAGTGCTATGGAACATGTGGATAGCTTGCTGTTTCAGTCAGACCAGGGTGCTGACGACGGTTTTGACACACTGTCAGAGAAACAGGTACCAAGATTAGACCTTGTCCTGTATAGCCTAAATATCGTAAATTTACTTTCTGCAATTCTCCTCAAATTTTAACATGAAATTTGCTTCATGATCCAGCAAGGAGTCCAAAAGGTGCAGATGGAATGGCCAGTGGTGTTGACTGATCAGACTGCTCCTTCAGATGCCCTACTCTTAGACATTTCACACACATACAGTCATAAGACCTACATTCTGACAAAGGACCATAATTATATTGCTTTTGTCCATGTGTTGTCACACCTTAAGCAAAAGACATGACCTCAGTCATAACTTCTAAAGTGTTATCCCTACTCTCATGCAACTTCACACACATACTTAAAATTTTATTAGCTATGTGTATAAACTTGTACCATCCCGCTTTGACAGCTTTATGTTGGGCCTTTTCTGAGGTAGTCAGTGATCTAGTTATTTCATGCAAGTTTGTAGATTTTTGTAGTCAAATATATTTTTTACAACGCAAAGACTTGAAAACAGGATTTAAGTCTTGTTCAGTTGTTCTTAGGGGTAATTTTTTGGTACTCTTTCAACTGCTGCAGTCTGTTTAGAAAATGGCTTTTGGGGGCAAAATCGGGAAATTGGAATTGATTTTTTTTTTTCTTAGATAACAACACTTAACAAGATTTCTTTGGTCTTTGGTGTACTATCTGGTTCTGTTTTAATTGCTGCGGTCTGTTGGGCTCTTTTACAAAAGAAAATGAAAGCTTGTCCGTAGTGTTGTCAGGCATTTTTTATGTCCCCGGTAGCGATAGCAGGGACATATTGTTTTTGCCCTGTCTGTTTGTTGGCCTGTTGGTTTGTGCATGGACAAATATAACGTTGGTCATAACTTTTGAACCGTTGGAGATAGAATATTCATATTTGGCATGAACGTTCCTTGTGACAAGAGCTTCACATTCATGCAAAAAAATTTGACCTGTGACCTTGACCTTTGACCTACTTTAAAGAAAAAATTAACATTTTGGCCATAACTTTTGAACCGTTTGGGATAGAGCCTTCATATTTGGCATGTAAGTTCCTTGTGATAAGAGCTTTACATTCATGCAAATTTTTTTACCATGACCTTGACCTACTTAAAAGAACAAATAAAATTGATCATAACTTTTGAATGTTTAAGGTAGAGCCTTCATATTTGGCATGTAGGTTCCTTGTGACAAGAGCTTTACATTCATGCAATTTTTTTTACCTGTGACCTTGACCTACTTTAAAGAAAAAAATATTATTCATAACTTTCGAACCGTTCAAGATAGAGCCTTCATATTTGGCATGTAAGTTCCTTGTGCCAAGGGCTTCCCACTGAAACCAAAAATCTTGACCTGTGACCTTGACTTTGAACTGTGACTAACTTTGAAAAAAAATGACCATCCCAGGGGACATTTTCGTGTTTCACAAACACATCTTGTTCTTGTTGTTTTGTTAAAGAGTCTTGGAGATATACTTTCACGTCTAGAAAAATAAAACACACACACACACAAAAAAAAAAAAAACCACCTCTTTTCAATCATTGTTCTTTATCACACTGTTTTAGATATACCAAAGTTCACAGATGGTTTAAAAAATGCATGTATTATATAGACCAATGACCGTCCAATAGAGAAGCCTCCGTGGTGTAGTGGTTACGATACTCGCCTTGTAAACCAGGGATTGCAGGATTGATCCCGGGCTTCTTCAGACTTTCGGATGAGTCTCTAAACCAAGGTCACATCTCTGTATGACCTTAGTTGTTGGTGGGACGTAAAACTCAAACACTCACTCACTCCGTCCAGTAGAATCGTCCAATAGTAAAAGATATTGAACCATGATACTTTCACTCAGGTTAAAACTGGTTTAAACTCATCCTGTAGCCAAAACTACACTATAACACTTCATTGGGTAATAAAACACACTCTTTTTATGCCTCCACCATCTGGTCTTGTACTTTTTTAATTGTCAGTACATGTGTATGTCCTTCTGCATAAGTATGTGTTTGTATGTATGTATGTAGGTGATCCTGCAACCTCAGGTTAAACCTTATCTTGCTGAATATTCAGTTTAGCCACACCCATTTCTGACTTTGAACCAATCAGATTACTTCATGTAATTTACTCTTACAAATCCATAAACTATGTCAAACAGTGTAGATCCTGATCAGATGGCTTCTTCAGAAGTCATCTGATCTGGATCTACACTGTTTTCAAAGATAGGTGTTGGCGTGAACAACATGATAAGAGTTGAGGCATTTGTACCAGATTGAATCTGAACTTTTAATGGAGTGCTGTGGTGCAGTTGTAAAGCAATGGACTCAGGATCGACAGGTACCGGGTTCGATCCAAACAAGCATCAAGTGTTGTTTCCTTGAGCAAGAGACTTCATCCACAATGATTAGTACTGTTTTTTTCCCAGTACGAAAAGAGGGCCACATTGAAGATTAGTACTGGTACTAAAGGTGTTACCCTTCATAAATAAGTTTGATTCCTGTTTTATTATTTTATAAGCTCTTGTTATTTTTTCAACAGATGACATTTAAAATATTTTTCACATTTTTCACAGAAAACAGGATTTGACATGTCATGCAAATTGTCTCCTATGGAGACATTTTGCATGAGATGTCAAGTCCTGTTTTCTGGGAATTGGAGACAATTTACATGAGATCTCGGGTCCTGTTTTCTGGGAAAAATAAGAAAAAAAAAACGGTAAACAATTAGTCATCTGCTGTTCAAGCCCCCGCCCATAGGGGCTTGAAGAAATATATGGGCTGCATGATGCTTCCACGCAGAGCTGAATCCGGCCCGCACACTAGTACTGGTAAACAGTTTAGGGGATCTAAGCCTGTCCAGGAACCGCGGTGCGAGGCGGACCGTCCATGCTTATAAACCCTATTGGTTTCATTGGGCGACAGGGCTTGAGATATCATTTCATTTCAATGTTGGGTAAAAGTCCCATAATATTAGAAGCAACGTCTCCAAAATGACCTTAACAGTGTTGACGGGACGTTAAACCTCAAATCAAACAAACAAACAAACAAGTCCTCTGCTGAATTTGTCCAGATTGTGGTAAAGGTTAATTCTAATGCGCTTGCGTATGTAATGCGATGTCTGATTGGATAACGTCAATAATTTGTGACAGTATATTTTCTTTATATATTGTCAGAAACCCGACATCATCCTGCAACGTCACTTTTCATTGGCTGATATTTGGTTTTATGCAGCTTACTGTACTTGTCGGTTTGGGTAAAAACAACATTTTTAAAACAACTAAAGTGAATATGTGCATTAGAATGGTTATAACTGTATTGGAAATTGTCATTTGGGGAGGTAAATCGTCGGTTTTACGGTCGCAAATTCTGTTTTATGGCTCCGCTGATGCATCGCCATAGAACGAGATTTCCGACCGTAAAACCGCCGATTTACCTCCTCAAATGATAATTTTAAATACAGTTATCCCCTAATTCAATCTAATTTCAGATACAGAGCCAGTATTTTGAAAGTTGTTACAACTCTTACCTCGATGGATTTGATGAGTTTGACAGAGAAAATGAGACCCTGGAAAAAATGCTCAGTAAATTAAAACTTTTCATATGCATCATCAGGAAAACAGGTCCATGGGAAATAATGGCGTCCAACATGGTGTCAGAAATGATAAATATAATGTAAAAATTGTAACATCTTTGTTATTTCTCCTGACAATGTAGATTGTGGGTGCTCGTTAGAACTGCCTCAATGAGGCGGTTCTAACGATTACCCACGATTTGTGTTTGTGCTCATTAGAACTGTCTCAATGAGGCGGTTCTTACGATTACCCACAGTCTATGTTTTTGAGATAAAATAAGGCAGATAATGTATGCCCACGTTCACCCCACTTTTCTCTATATAAAATGGGGTTTAGAGGGGTCTTTGTTTCACGGACTTATCGTGATGTTTTAACCCTTATCCAGCTGATTAAATTGATTTTGCCACTCCCATTTCTGACTATCAACCAATCAAGTAATTTCTTCAGGAGCCATAATTATCGTCTGGATCTACACTGGTTAGAAACAATGGTTAACCTGTATTTTAAATACACACCTTTTTGAGTGAGCTTGGCATTTCAGTTCCAATAGATATTAAAATGCGAGCTGTCTGACATTTTTATGTTCCTTTAGTGACCCTCTACCAAAATTGCCGAAATTGTTCTGCTGGAATGAACAAGATAGCCACCAGAGCTAAAAATAGAAAACATCTTGTCTGTCAACATTGTACTTAAAAGGCATCTGCTCCTAAATCGGTGAACAGATTTTGGAATAATTTTACAGGAATATTCCTTGGATGATGCTCTACCAAAATTGCCCAAACCATCCTACTTAAATGAATAAGGTGGCCACCTGAGTTTGAAATAGAAAGAAACATGTTCTCGTCTGTCAACTATATACTTAAGACATCTCATAAACTGTTGAACCTATTTTGGAATAATTTTACAGGAATGTTTTTTGGGGGGTGGGGTGGGGGGTTTGAGGAGCGTTTTCCAAAAGTGCTTAAATAATGGCCACCAGAGCTAAAAATGGAAACACTTAAAACTACATCTCCTCCAAGACCACTGGCCCAATTTCAAAATAATTTCACAGGAATATTCCTTGGGTGACTCTCTACCAAAATTGCTCAAACTACTCTGCTCGGATGAACAAGAAGGCTGCCAGAGCTAAAAATAGAAAAACCTTTAAATGTGTTCTCGTCTGTCAACAATTTACTCAAGAAACCTCTCCTCCTAAACTAGTGAACAGATTTTGAAATAATTGTACAGGAATTTCCTTGCGGGAGCCTTCATCAAAATTGCCCAAATTTATTCTGCTCTGCTGAACAAAATAGCTGCCAGAGCTAAAAATGAAAAAAAAAAAAACAACAACAAAAAAAATTAACATCTCCTTCAAGGCCACAGGCCCTATTTCAAAATAATTTTGCAGGAATATTCCTTTTGTGACTCTCTACTATAATTGCTCAAAATATTTTGCTTAGATGAACAAGATGGTCACCAGAGCTAAAAATAGAAGAACCTTTGAATCACTTCTCCTTAACCAGTTGGGGGAAATATAATTTCACAAGAATCTTCCTTGAATGACCGTTAAACTGTTTCTTCAAGACCCCAAAATGTACCAGATATATCTGCTTCCCTAAATATGTTGGATACTATATCAGATCCACTTATTATGTTATGCTAAATTAAAGTACTCATTGCTTTCCTGAAAGAAAAAAAAAGCAAAACGAAAGGTATTTAGTGGCTCCCTCCCATCAGGGCTTGAAGAAGATTGGGCTGCATGATGCTTCCAGGCAAAGCTGAAACCGAGGTCTGTTTGGATGGTAGGATTTGAGATGTCCTTTCTTCTCAATGCTGGGTAAAATGCCCGTAAAATTGGAAGCAATGTCTCCAAAATGACACCAATAGTGTTGAAAGGGATGTTAAACAAACAAAACAAGTTGCCTCATGATTACTCATTATAGACAAATGAGAACTTAATCATGTTTTTTTTTCCACAATTGATTACACTTCTGTCTCTATTTACCTGTATGTAACCATTACGAAAAAAAGCCTATACAAATACATGGTAAACTTTAATGCCGGAAAAAAAAAAATTTAAGATGAAAATTGTGATATTTTCCTTCTTTCTGCTTAAAATATAGTTTGTGGGTACTCGTTAGAACCGCATTTTCCTTCTTTCTGCTTAAAATATAGTCTGTGGGTACTCGTTAGAACCGCCTCATCTAACGAGTACCCACAATTTATATTTTTGACTAGAAATAAAAAAAATGAGGTTTACCCCTGTAAACCCCAGTACCCCTGTAAACTCCAGTTACACTATCTAAAAGTGAGGTTCAAGGGTATCAAAATTATATAGATGTGTTTTAGTAAGAGCTCCAAGCTATTGAGATTGAGCAATAGGTGGTCTGAAAGTACCAAAAATTTAAGCCATAACCCTTTTAAGATCAACATATTGGAAGGTAGAAAACAGATGTTTCCAAACTTTTACGTCTTGCAAAAGCTTTGAAATTATGGGATACATTTAGGTAATGTTGCACTTATTCGAAATTTGCTGAATGGCCATGTTAAATGACAGGATTCGAAATTTAAGATACACTGACAACTCAAAAAAGCATTTATTAACCATAACTGACCACACAATATAAGGTTATGGCTAATTTACCATGCTTTCAATATCTACTGGCATTTTTTGAGTCGAGACATGGTAAAAAGTACCTTAATTTATTGTATATCACTGTGTGACAGAATGCTGTGGAAAGCTTTGTTTTTTCTCCAGTGCAAAATCTCTTTATATTTTATGACAAATATATACTACTTTGATATGTGTTACTAACTATAAGAAACAGAAGACTAGGAATATTGTCTAATCTTCCTGATTCCATGCCAACAGCATGATATGGAGCCTTGTCGTGAGAAAACCTGTCTTTAAATTGTGTGACGAGAAAACAAAACAAGAGGGCCAACTGGCCCTGTAGCACTCACCTGTGCACCAGAAAATCATGAGTGATGTTTAGAATACCCATCGGGACTTGAAGAAATAGATTGGGCTACATGGTGCTTCCATGCAGAGCTGGGACCGAACGCAGATGAGTACTGGTAAACAGCTTATAGGTTCTAAGCTACCCAGGAAAAGTGGTGCCAGTTGAACCGTCTATGCATTTAAACCCTATTGGTTTCAATGGTCAGCAGAGCTTAAGATGTCATTTCATCTCAATGCAGGGTAAAGTCCCACAAATCTGGAAGCAAAGTCTCCAAAATGACCTACACAGTGTTAACGGGGATGTTAAACCTCAAATCAATCAAAAATCGGAGCCCTGTGGTTTCAGAAAAGAAGATTTTTGAAGTTGATCCATTATAAGTCTATTGGAGTTAAGGAGCCCTGTCGAATGGCCAATTCAGACTCCAGGGGCGTGGTTGGCAGGATTTATGTAGGAGACCACTTGACATTGCTACATACTAAATATCTAAGCTCTGGGCCTCATGTTTCGGAGAAGAAGATTTTTGAAGTTTTTTCCAGTATAAGTCTATAGGTGCTAATGAACCCTGGGCATGACAAATTTTGACCCAAAGGGCATGGTTGGCACGATTTACGTGGGTGACTATTTTATGTTGCTTTATACTACATATCTAAGGTTTGTACTTCATGGTTTCAGAAAAGAAGAGTTTCGAAGCTTATTTTCCATTATTCCATTATTAGTTTATTGGAGTTACGGGGTCACAAGATTTGGCCAATTTAGACCTTAGGGGCATGACTGGCAGGATTCATGTAGGCCACCACTCGACGTTGCTACATGCTAAATGCCTAAGCTCTCGGCCTTATGTTTTCAGAGAAGAAGATTTTTGAAGTTTGTTTTTCATTTTAAGTTGTCCATTTCAAGTCTATGGTAGGTAATGTGCCCATGGGTGTGGGCAATTTTGACCCACTGGACATTTTTGGCAGGATTTATTAAGGTGACCATCTCATGTGGCTACATACTAAAGATCTAACCTCTGGGACTTTGGGTTTCAGAAGAGAAGATTTTTTTCCATTATAAGTCTATAGGAGCTAATGAGCCCATAGGCGTGGCCAATTTTGACCCCAAGAGCATGGTTGACAGGATTTATGTTGGTGACCACTTGACATTGCCACGTGCTACATATTTAAGCTCTGGGCCCTGTGGTTTCAGAGAAGAAGATTTTTTAAGTTTTTCCAATTGTAAGTCTATGGGAGCTAAAGAGCCCTGGGGTGTAGCCAATTTGGATCCCAGGGGCATAATTGGCAGGTTTTATGTCGGTGACCACATGACGTTGCTACAAACTAAATATCTAAGCTCTGGGCCTTATGGTTTCATAGAAGAAGATTTTTTAAGTTTCTTCAATTATAAGTCTATAGGAGCTGATGAGCACGGGTGTGGCCAATTTTGACGCCAGTATTTTTGTAGGTGACTATTTTATGTTGCTAGATACTAAATATCTAATTTCTGTGCTTCACAGTTTCAAAGAAGAAGATTTTGAAGCTTTTTTCCATTATGAGTCTATGGGAGGGAAGGGGCCCCGGGACGTGGCCAATTTGCACCCCAGGGGCATGAATGGCAGGATTTATGTAGGTGACTACTTGTCATTGCTCCATGCTAAATATATAAGCTCTGGGCCCTGTGGTTTCAGAGAAAAAGATTTTTGAAGCTTTTTTTCCATTATGAGTCTATAGGAGACAAGGAGCCCCGGGGTGTGGTCAATTTGGACCCCAGGGGCATGATTGGCAGGATTTATATAGGTGACCACTTAACATTGTTACAAGCTAAATATCTAAGCTCTGGGCCCTGTGGTTTCAGTGAAGAAGATATTTTTTTAATTTTTCCCATTATAAGTCAATGGGAGCTATATGTTGCCATGGCGACCAGAATTCCAATCTGATCAGCCCAAAAACCTTATGCAGCTTTTCCCCCTACCTGATGATGCTTCACATGAAATTTGATCAAGATTGGCCATGGGGTATTAGAGATATACTTATTTGAAATTGTTTACGGGCGCACACACGGACGCACGCCCGACGGACAAAATGTGATCACAAAAGCTCACCTTGTCACCCTTGTCACTACGTGACAAGTGAGCTAAAAAACCAGCACAGTCTAAGAAGCCATTCAGTGCTGAGTAGCCATTCAGTGCTGAGTTAATTTATTTTTAGTAGCCACAGTATATCATTCACAAAGCAAACAACAAAGATGCTGATTACACTGTGTGTACACACAGGCTTATCTGCATATTTATCATTCATACATGAAATTTGAAAGTTTTCTCATGATGAGGCTCATTCATTATGGTCTATAATATATTAAATGATAAAAAGTGTATGAATAGATTGGTACAAATGTTAAGCAGCTAAACTACACAGTTTGATCTAATCCTGTGTGAAAATATTTCTATGAAGCAGCCATCACTATTGTACCACTTTTGGAGCGGCTATACTTACACATTCTATGCCAAATAGAGAATAGTATTCTCAACACTCAAACAATCTATTATTTTATTCCTAAAAATTCCAGAAAGGGGTGTGTGCATGGCATATGCTGGTTACAAAAACACATTATAATGTATTTACTATTTAACAATATACAAGTTGCCTATGTTAACTTAAAACAAGTTTTTCATGAAAAGCTTGCCCCAAATATGCTTACCATAGTCCCATTTTGGACAATTTTACTGGTTAAAATCATGGTGTATATCATATTTATACTTCATTTATAAGTTTTCTGCATGAAACAAGTTAAACAAATGTAAATTGACTACATCTGAAAAGACCTTAATATTTCAACATTGTCCTAATGTTAGTCTTATTGCATAACTGGCACATTCGTGAACTTGCGTACCGCATGTTGGCATGATATAAAACATGTTTTGCAAGACTTAAAAAGTGGGAAATATTGTGTTTCATACTGCCCAGATATAGTACTAAAATAATATACTAAAGAGAATTTTGGTACCATGGTGGCCACTCAAAATGCATTTTTGTGAGCTTTCGTCACACGGGAGCTTCTACTATTTCGTGGTGCACACTTTTGAGGTCGATTGTTTATCAGTGGCCCCAAAGTTATAAGTCAGTGCTGGCGTCCACGTTACTGTAATTGATTTATTTGTAGGAAATCCATGTAACATATTTGTAGAATTTTATCGCAGTGAGGTCCACGTGTTGCATAAAAGGGTCACCCGTATCTGTAGATTACTAAGAATCTGGGCTGGAATCATGGGTGGGGCTTAGCAAACAGTGCAGACCCAGATCAGATGCCACAGAATGTGGCTTTCTGATGAGGGTCTACACTGTTTGCTTGCAGAGTCAGAGGCAGAAGAATGCAACATCTGATCAGGGTCCGAATCATGGGTGGGGCTTAGCAAACAGTGCAGACCCAGATCATATGCCACAGAATGCAGTGTCTGATCCTTGGGTTACAAAGCGAGGGGCACAACCACTAGGCTAAAAGGTCAGGACCAGTTAGACTGGTCAGTTATGCACTCTATATACATATTTATTATGGCCGTAATACTACATTCTCTGCATGGGAAGGTCAGGTGGTTTTTCTCAAGGCACTCTGATTAATGATCGGCTTGATATAAGTGAAATAATCTTGAAAGGGCCATAAAAATAAAACCAAAAGCTATTACATTCCTCCATCCTACAAAGAGACTGTTTCAAATGTTTAGGAATTATTCATATTCTCATATCACAATTTTTAGCTTCTTTTTAACTCTTATCTTGCTGTTCACGACAACCCCTATCTTTGCAAACAGTGTAGATCCAGATCAGATGGCCTGATCAGGATCTACACTGTTTGGCATTCAGTTTATGAAGTTGTAGGAATAAATTACATCAAGTAATTTGATTGGTACAAAGACAGAAATGGGTGTGGCTTAAATGAATATTCAGCAAGATAAAGGTTAACACCACAGCCCTTGCTTCGCCCTTGGGTCCAACAGTAATCATCCCGGTCAAGGCACCACTGTGGTAAAAGGAGAAAAATATGTAAAGAAAAATCCAGTCGAGTGCCCTGACTGGGGATTGAACCCACAACTTTTGGGTTACAAAATGAGCAATAGAGCCACAAGGCTGAAAGCTTCAGACCAGTTAGACTGCTCAGCTGTGTACTCTATATACCTTTACGCATGTTAATTATGGCAGTACTACTACACATCATATCATTACATAGCCCCAGATAAGAAAGCGTACAAATTAAACATTTCCTACAACTTACATGTGCGCCCACCACACAATCGGATCAGCCTGCGCATCCATATAGTCGAACCAGAGACTTCTTGCTGCATGAAGGAGCATTGGCCCTTGCGTGGATGCGCAGGCTGATCTGAGTCTTCGTTGGGCATACATGTCTTATTGTAGGCTTTGTTGTGCGCTGGCTCATATTATTTTTCTTATTTCTGCAAAACAAATATCATTATTGCTGATGAGTACCCACGTCATATGTTTATCCTTCACCGAATAGGTTCTGGGGATCTAGAGATCCCCCTGGCGTCCGTCCGTCCGTAGATGAAACCTTGTGATCACCACAACTTCAATACCTTTTGAGATATAGTGATGGTACTTGGCACAATTGTACATAAGGTTCAGAAGGCGTGTCATGTGCAAGAACCACAACTCTGGGTGCCATGGTATTTGGGTTACCTTCCCTGATAGTATTTACTTGTGATCACCTTGTGATCGTTGTAACACCAATACCCTTTGAGATGTATTGATGGTACTTTGTACAATTATACATGGGGTTGAGTAGGCCTGTCATGTGCAAGAACCACAACTCTAGGTGCCATGGTATTTGGGTTATCTACCCTAACAGTATTTCCCTGTGATTACCTTGTGATGGCTTTAACACCAATACCCATGGTACTTTGTACAATTATACATGAGGTTGAGTAGGAGTGTCATGCGCAAGAACCACAACTCTAGGTGCCATGGTATTTGGGTTATCTACCCTAACAGTATTTCCCTGTGATTACCTTGTGATGGCTTTAACTCCAATGCCCTTAGAGATATATTGATGGTACTTTGTACAATTATACATGAGGTTGATTAGGAGTGTCATGAAGAATAAACAAAACTTGAGGTGCCATGATATTTAGAGTTATCTACCCTGACAATATTTCCTTGTGATCATGGTAACTCCAATACCCTTTGAATTATGTGATGATAGGTAATAAAATGCCTTTTCCGCATTATGATTCCAAGAGACAAATTTATAGACATTTGTAAGAATACTTTTCCGCATTATGACTCCAAGAAACAAATGTGATAGACATTTGTTAGAATCGCCTCACCGATTCAATATCTATAATTTTTGTTTCTTGGAGTATTAGATTACAAGACCCTTTCATGACTATGGACTCAATTTGTGCATTTCCAACCCGAGGGAAGCCCATGCCGCTCGGTACCAAGGCATAAATGTAGCCTTAGCGAAATAGTCATTCCATTCAAATTGCTGTATCGAGTATTGCCGTTATAACGAGTGTCGGTATAAAGAGGGTTGACTGTAGTTGTTTTTTCTGTATTTTCCAGAACAAAAGTACCTCGGATCAGCAAGTGGAGTTGATGGTTTGTTGGAAGAAAATACCAGACTTGAACAAGAATTGGAACTCTTAGAACAAAACTCAGTATGTTTTCGTTGCATCAGTCAGTCTCATATGTGCGCTGTGGTGCAGTGGTCAAGTATCAGATTTGAGATTGAGAGGTAGCGAGTTTGATCCCAGTGAGTGCCTTGAGCAAGAGACATTATCCACATTGCCTAGTATGTGTTTCTACCCAGGAAGAGAAAGAAAAGAGGGCAACACAGAAGATTAGTATCATTTTACTAAATGTGTTAACCTCTATAAATAATGTTGATTATTATTATTATCATCATTATTATTATTCATATGAAAGTATTTGTTTCACTTAAATAAGTGGGATTTTTAGCTCACCAGACCAAAAAGCTCCAGGGGTGAGCCTTGCCGTATACAGGGAATCTGGATATTTACCATTCTGCGTGCTATCCATGGGAAATTACAGTTTTCTATATTTCAAAAATATGTATGAGCTAGCGATAAAACGAGGCAACTCATGACTTTTTAGCTTTAAAATAGTAAGACATCGCTGGTAAATTTCAGTCACCAAACAAGTTTATACTCAGAAACCGTCGACCCACCAGTGCTGCCATTTCTTTGATTGGTGTGGCCCTTTAAATGTAGCACTAGACAGAATGAAACACAGACCTGAAAACGTGATGTGCGCAATGGTACCTGATCACTGTACTGTATTTTATGAAGCTTAACCAAAGGCTTGTTAAACCCATAAAATACCAATCACGACAACTGCCGTCTGCCTTGTCGTCTGCCGGTTACTTTAAAAGTCATTTTTGCAAACAGTGTGGACCCAGATCAGACTGCTCCTCTAGGAGCAGTCTGATCAGGGTCCACACTGTTTGCCTGTATGCAAAATATTTTTAAAATGTTTGCAAAAAAATTTAGCAGACAACATTTTCAGATATAGTATTTCTTGGTGTCTTAATGGTTAATAAATTTCATATGAAAAGACCACTTGTTTCTCATTTGACACAGGATAAGCTTAAGTGCTTGAAGCAGGAGAGAGACTTGTTACTGAATGACGAGGAGAGGTATCAGAGCTACCTGAATGATCTGGAAGTACACAAGAGACAACAAGACCAGCAAATGGCAGAAGCTGAAGAAATGTACAATAACCTAGGTACAGTTAGAGTTTTTTAGCCAGATTACAAAACTTTGTCAAAGTCACTGCCTCTCTCTTGCATGCCCGAGAAAACACCCAGAATGAGTGTTCGAGAGCGATTCAATGAGCTTGAAGCTTTCGTCGCAATCTAACTAATATAAATTAATGTAAACTATAACAGATTTTGTTTGTATTGGAGTTTTAAACGCCCAGTTGTGTTAACACTATTTAGGTCATTGTTTAGCTGGTCAGTTTACCTTTCAACGCTTTCCTGGGCAGGCTTAGATGTAAGTGGTTAACCAGTACAGCGCACATTCTTTCACCAGAAACTGACAACTGCCTTTCTTGAATCCGCAGAAGGGAGAGAAAATGTTTCATTATCAATCTCAGCGAAAGAATGTTGCCGACCGCTGCAGGTATCGAACCCGTGTCCTCTTGATCACCGGTCAGACGCGCATCCGACTGAGCTACTGGGGTCGGCATAGCAACAGATAAGGTGCTATATTGTGATTTTCGAAGGATAGTTTTCCTTACAATTACATATAAAAGTATGTTTTGGATATTCATTAGAACAACATAGGTTTTTAGCTCCACTGGCCGAAGGCCAGCGGGGCTATTGTCATGGCCCTGTGTCCGTCGTGCGTCCGTGCATTAACTTTTTCTTTAAACATCTTCTCCTCCTAAACTTCTGGTCCAATTGTAACCAAACTTCACAGGAATGTTCCTTACATAGTCCTCTTCTAAATTCCTTCAAAGAATTTTGTTACACCCAGAACTCTGGTTGCCATGGCAACAAAACCACAAAAAATTAAAAATCTTTAAAAATCTTCTCCTCCAAAACCACCTGTTGGATTTCATTTTTATTTTGCATGACTGTTCCTTGGGTTGACCTCTTTCAGATTCCTTGAAGAAATTTTGATCCGACGAAAAACATGGCCGCCATGGGCGGGGCTTATTTTCCCTATTTAACATATAGTGTAATGCTAAAACGTCTTCTCCTCCTAAACTATTTGGCCCATTGTAACCAAACTTCACAGGAATGTTCCTTACTTAGTCCTCTTCTAAATTCCTTCAAAGAATTTTATTAAACCCAGAACTCTGGTTGCCATGGCAACAAAACAACACAAAAAATTTAAAATCTTTAAAAATCTTCTCCTCCAAAACCACCTGTTGGATTTCATTTTTATTTTGCATGAATGTTCCTTGGGTGGACCTCTTTCAGATTCCTTGAAGAAATTTTGATCCGACGAAAAACATGGCCGCCATGGGCGGGGCTTATCTTCCCTATTTAACATATAGTGTAATGCTAAAACATCTTCTGCTCCTAAACTACTGGGCCAATTGTAACCAAACTTCACAGGAATGTTCCTTACTTAGTCCTCTTCTAAATTCCTTCAAAGTATTTTGTTACACCCAGAACTCTGGTTGCCATGGCAACAAAACAACACAAAAAAATAAAAATCTTTAAAAATCATCTCCTCCAAACCCACCTGTTGGATTTCATTATCCCCTCGCACAACATAGTTGTGAGGGGGGATATAGCATTTGTCCCGTACGTATGTACGTACTTTTGTCATCGCTCTAGCGCCACGTACATACGTACTTTTGTCACCGCTCTAGCGCCACGTACGTACGTACGTACTTTTGTCATCGCTCTAGCGCCTACATTTCTTGACCGATTTTAATATAACTTCACACGAACGTTCCTTACAACAATATCTGGAGCAAGATCGACTTTCAAGGTCATGACCTCAAGGTCAAGGTCACTCTGGCTATTTTTTGAACAACTTAGTCATGGCTCTAGCGCCTACATTTCTCCCCCCATTTTAATATAACTTCAAACAAATGATCCTTATAAAAATATCTTGAGCGAGTTTGACTTTCAAGGTCATGACCTCAATGTCAAGGTCACTGAGGCTATTTTTAGAAAAACATTGTCATCGCTCTAGCGCTTACATTTCTTCACCAATTTCAATATAACTTCACACAAATGATTCTTTTAAAAATATCTCAAGCGAGTTCCACTTTCAAGGTCATGGCTTCAAGGTCAAGGTCACAGTGGCTATTTTTAGAAAAACTTTGTCATCGCTCTAGCTCCTACATTTCTTCACTGATTTCAATATAACTTCACACAAATGTTCCTTATGACAATATCTTGAGCGAGTTGGACTTTCAAGGTCATGACCTAAAGGTCAAGGTCACTGTGGCTATTTTTAGAAAAACTTTTTCATCGCTCTAGCGCCTACATTTCTTCACCAGTTTCAATATAACTTCACACAATTGTTCCTTATAAAAATATCTCCAGCGAGTTCGACTTTCCAACTCATGGCCTCAAGGTCAAGGTCACTGTGGCTATTTTTAGAAAAAACTTTGTCATTGCTCTATCGCCTTTATTTCTCCACTGATTTCAATATAACTTCACACAAATGTTCCTTATGACAATATCTCAAGCGGGTTCGACTATCAAGGTCAAGGCCTCAAGGTCAAGGTCAATGTGGCTTTATTTTTAAGAAAAACTTTGTCATCACTCTAGTGCTTACATTTCTTCACCAATTTCAATATAACTTCATACAAATGTTCCCTATGACAATATCTCTAGCGAGTTCCACTTTCAAGGTCAAGGTCACTGTGTCTATTTTTAGAAAAACTTTGTCATCCCTCTAGCGCTTACATTTCTTCATCGATTTCAATATAACTTCACACAAATGTTCCTTATGACAATATCTCGCCATTTCGACTTTCAAGGTCAAGGTCACTGGCTATTTTTAGAAAACTTTGTCATCGCTCTAGCGCCTACATTTCTTCACTGATTTCAATATAACCACACAAATGTTGCTTATGACAATACCTCGAACGAGTTCGACTTTCAAGGTCAAGGTCACTGTGGCTATTTTTAGAAAAACTTTGTTATTGCTCTAGCGCTTACATTTTTTTCACCAATTTCAATATTATTTCACACAAATGTTCCTTATAACAATATCTCTAGTGAGTTCCACTTTCAAGGTCAAGGTCACTGTGGCTATTTTTAGAAAAACTTTGTCATGGCTCTAGCGCTTACATTTCTTCACCCATTTCAATATAACTTCACACAAATGTTCCTTATGACAATACATCGAGGGAGTTTGACTTTCAAGGTCAAGGTCACTGTGGCTATTTTTAGAAAAACTTTGTCATTGCTCTAGCGCTTACATTTTTTCACCAATTTCAATATAACTTCACACAAATGTTCCTTATGACAATATCTCGAGCTATTTAGAATTTCAAGGTCAAGGTCACTGTGGCTATTTTTAGAAAAACTTTGTCATCGCTCTAGCGCCTACATTTAATGATGGATTGTAATAGAACTTCACACAAATGTTTCTTATGATAATATCTCGACTTACTTCGACTTTCAAGGTCATGACCTCAAAGTCAAGGTCCCTGTGGCTATCTTTAGAAAAAACTTTGTCATCGCTCTACTGCCTACATTTATTAACAGATTTTAATATAACTTCACACAAAAGATGCTTATGATAATATCTTGAGCAAGATCTACTTTCGTGGTCATGGCCTCAAGTCAAGGTTACTATGGCTATTTTTAGAGAAACGTCATCACTCTAGAATGTACATTTATTGGAGGATTTTTAAACAAACTTTACACAAATGTTGCATATGATAATATCTCAAGCAAGTTGGACTTTTGCCATTTCAGTGTTTTCCACACACGAAGTTGTCTAGTGCGAGGGGATTTGTATCGCATGCGATGCCTTGTTTTTATTTTGCATGAATGTTCCTTGGGTGGACCTCTTTTAGATTCCTTGAAGAAATTTTGATCCGACAAAAAACATGGCCGCCATGGGCGGGGCTTATTTTCACTATTTAACATATAATGTTATGCTAAAAAATCTTCTTCTGCAAAAGTACTTGTGGGATTTCATTGTAATTTGCATGAATTGTCCTTGGGTGGACTGTTGTCAGATTCCTTGAAAAAAATTTGATCTTACAAAAAACATGGCCGACATGGGCGAGGCTTATTTTCACTACATAACATATAGTGTAATGCTGAAAATATTTTCTGCAAAAGTTCTTGTTTTATTTCACAGTTATTTGGCATGCATGTTCCTTGGGTGGACCTCTGTCAGATTCCTTGAAGAAATTTTGATCCGACAAAAAACATGGTTGCAGTGGGCGGGGTTTATTTTCACTAATTCAGGCATGAGACTTTTCAGATTTTTGGCAGATTTCCGATTTTTTGGTTTTAAAATATGTTTTCCAAAGTTACTTGTTTTTGTCTGAAATGTGTAAAAATGACATTTTTGGATAGGGTGATAGGGGTTTCAGATTTTTTTACTCAGCTTTCAGATTTTTTCAGCAGTCCTCCAGTCTCATGCCTGTCACTATATAACATGTAGTGTAATGTTAAAAAGTCTTCACTTCTTCAAAAGTTCTTGTTTATTTATTTATTTATTTATTTAAAAGTACCTTCCTGTATCTGAATTAATCTCCTCCAATTTTGCTGAATATCACATATCTATAGAGGTCCACTTACAAATTGTCATTCTAAAATTCAAAACATCAGAAATTTCACTTGCCCGTCACACTGGTGATAGAACTGATGTTTTCAACACAAACTCTATTTATATGACTTGATGTTTCAAAATAAATTCAAAATACTGAGGGAGATTGATTTATTAGACCTAATTATACTACAGTGTCAACAGTTCTCCAGATCCCTGAGGGTTAAAATGGCTTAGTTGAAAAGGGAGGCATACCGAATCTGACAGAGGAAAGGAAAAAATAAATAAATAAAGAAATGAAATAAAAACATAAATCTGTTCATTTTTTAGCTCCACTGGCCAAAGACCGGCGGGTCTTATGTTATATGTTATGGCCCTGTGTCTGTTGTGCGTCTGTGCGGTCGTGCATCCTTGCGTTAACTTTTTTCTTTAAACATTTCCTCCTTAACTACTTGGTCGATTGTAACCAAACTTCACAGGAATGTTTCTCACATAGTCCTCTTCTGAATTCCTTCAAAGAATTTTGTTACATGCAGAACAAAATGGCATCGAAACCAAAAAAAATATTTAAAAATCTTCTCCTCCAAAACCGCTCAATGGATTTTATTCTTAGTTTGCATGAATGTTCCTTGGGTGGACCTCTGTCAGATTCCTTGAAGAAATTCGGATCAGACAAAAAACATGGCCACCATGGCCATGCCCCACATGACTGCCATGGCCATGCCCCTTGCCTCATTAGCTTTCACAGACTTATATGGGGAAAAGTTTTAAAAACCTTCTCCTCCAAAACCGCTCAACTTAATGGATTTCATTCTTACTTTGCATGAATGTTCCTTGGGTGGACCTCTGTCAGATTCCTTGAAGCAATTTTGATTAGACAAAAAAAATGGCCGCCATGAACACGCCAATTGGCTAATTAGCTTCCATAGACTCATAAAGGGATCTTTTTTTTTTTTTTAATCTTCTCCTCCAAAACCGCTAAATGGATTTCGTTCTTAATTTTCATGAATGTTCCTTGTGTCTACCATTGTCAGATTCATTGAAGAAATTTTGATCAGACAAAAAACATGGCCGCTATGGCCACCACCTTTTGCTCATTAGCTTCCATAGACCAATAAACGGAAAAACTTCTTCTCTGAAACCATAAAGCCTAAAGCTAAGACATTTACAGTAAAACCTGTCTTAGTGGCCACCTCTATTATGCAAGCAACCTGTCTTAAGCAAGCAGGCATTCAGTTCCCAAGAAAGGCAGATGTGTTAAATTTCACCTGTATTAAGCACGAACCTGTCTTAAGCAAGCATATTTTGACTATCCCTTAGGCACTTGCTTAATACAGGTTGAACTGTAGTATGTAGCAAAGTTATGTGGTCACCTACTAAGTCCTGCGAACTATGACTCTTGAGTCCAAATTGGCAACGCCCCGGTGCTTAGTAGCTCCCATAGACTAATAATGACAAAATCTTGAAACTTTTCTCCTCTGAAACCATAAGGCCAAGAGCTTAGTATGTAGCAACTTGAAGTATTCAACTGCATAAATCCTGCCAAATATGCCCCTGGGTCCAAATTGGCCACACCCTGAGGCCCATAAGCTCCCATAGACTTATACTGGGAAAAACTGACAAAAATCTTCTCTGAAATCATCAGTGCCCAGAGCTTAGATATTAAGTATGCAGCAACGTCAAGTGGTCACTCAAATAAATCCTGCCAACAATGCCCCTGGGGTAAACAATTGGTCACGCCCAGAGGCATATTAGTTCCCATAGACTTATAATAGGAAAAACTTAAAAAAAGTCTTCTTCTCTGAAACCATAAGACCCAGAGCTTTAGATATTTAGAACGGAGCAATGCCAAATGGTCACTCACATAAATCCTGCCAACTATGGCTCTGGGGTCCAAAAAATATAGAATGGACATTCCTTGGGTGGATCACTTGTTTCTTTTTTACCCATTGCATGCGGGAAAACCCTAAATGGGTACCTTGGCAAACAGTGCTGGCCCAGATCAGACCCCACAGAACACCATGTCTGATCAGGGCCTGCACTATTTGCTAACAGAATTTTCCATCAAAAATAGAAAAAAATAGGCCTGACACCCCTAATATGACAAATGGACTGGTCCAACATATAGCAATAGAAGTCCACTAGTATACAATTGGTTAACCTTTACCCTGCTGTAGGCGACAAGCCCTATCTTTGCAAACAGTGTAGATCCAGATCAGATGGCTTCTGAAGAAGCCATCTGATCAGGATCTACACAGTTTGACATTCAGTTTATGAATATGTAGCAATTAGCTGCATCAAGTAATCTGATTGGTTCAAAGTCAGAAATGAGTGTGGCTTAATTGAATATTCAGCAGGTTAAAGGTTAATGTAATAAATATGACAATTGTCTGAAGTTAGCCGGTGGAGCGACAGGCCCTCTTGGGCCTCTTGTTATGGAGAATTGACCAAAACTGTCCTTCAGTTAACACAGAATACCAACCTTATCAGATTACAAAATATCTATAACTACATTATACAGGAGAAGTAAAAAACAGTACAGTTTTGTAAAGTATAGAAATATTATATTTCTTAGATTAATAATACCAGTACAAATGTGTCTACCTCATTGATATATCAGACATATTTTCAAAAGTGTTCTTATTTTACTTAAATGGGAGTAGTTACAGTCTTTTGTTACAATGAAATGGCTAAGTATGAGAAAATATGAAGCAATCTGATAGGCTCCAGCATACCAGATTTTGTAATATGATTTATTAATTGACTATGCTGTATTGATAGAGGTCCTCAGTATTAACACTGAAGTCAAAAATCAATAATCATTTTTAGTGTTGTCATTTAATAAAATTGTCATTAATCAAGTAATTCTGTATTGTCCCAGTTACAGGTCATTGGTCTGCTGTATTGGCCTCGGCCTTCGGCCTCGGGTCAATACAGCATACCTCGAACCTTTAACTGAGCCAATATGAAATTACTTGATTAATAACATCATAGTATTGGCCCAGTTACAGGTCCGAGGTCTGCTGTTTTGGCCATGAGGCTGAGGGCCAATACAGCTGACCAAGGACCTGCAACTAGGCCAATACGACATTACTTGATTCATGACAATTTTATTGATTAAATTAACTAAAATCTTGTAGAAATATTAAGATGCAGAGGTTCATATGTCAACTCAACAACTTCTCCATGCAAATCATCAATAAGCACTTTCTTATTGTTCAGTCATTTGCTAAGTTAATAATTCATACCTCAAGACATCATATCCTCTCCGAAATGGGCATTTTCAGTCGACATCCTGTCAGGGACGCTTCATTGTTGTTTGTTTGAATTGGAGTTTTACGGCCCAGTCAACACTATTTAGGTCCTTTTTGAGCCGGTCAGTTTACCTATCCTAGCTTTCCTGGGCAGGCTTATTTGTAAGCGGTTAATCATTACAGCGCACATTCACCGGCCCCGATAGCTCAGTTGGTAGAGTGTCCGCTCCGGGGAACGGGAGGTCTCGGGTTCGATCCCGGGCCGTGACATACCAAAGTCGTTAAAAATGGTACTAGCTGCTCCTCGTTTGGCACTCAGATTTACGGGGTAGAGCTAGGACTGGTCGATCCAGTGTCAGGATAATGTGACTGGGTGTGGTATCATGTAATGTGTCTGGGACATGATACTTCAGTGAGGCAGCACTATAAACGTGAGCATTGAGCTCCCTGTCGCAACCAGACACCGTCGTGATATGACTGAAAAATTGTTGAAAGCGACGTTAAACCCGAATTCACACACACACACACACATACACACAGCGCACATTCTTTCGCCAGAAACTGACATCTGCCCTTCTTGAATCAGCGGAAGGGAGAGAATGACCATAGAAAAGATTTCAGAATAATCGCCACGAAAGAAGTATTGCCGACCCCCGCAGTTATCTAACCCCCATCCTCCTGATCACCAGCCAGACGTTGATCCGACTGTGCTGCCGAGGCCGGCGACGCTTCACTGTGCGAAGTTTATCATCTCTGTTTAAATTCAGAAGCCTCCGTGGTGCAGTGGTTATGCTACTCGCCTTGTAAACCAAGGATCTCAGGATCGATCCCAGGCTTCTCCAGACTTTCGGATGAGTTTTTTTTAACAGGTCCCGTCCGTGTATTACCTTAGCTGTTGGTGAGACGTAAAACCCAAACACTCACTTCTGTTTAAATTCTGCACTATAAAGGTCAAGGTGACTTTTTATGCCCCCGGAATCAAAGATTCGGGGGCATATAGTTTTTAGCTCAGCTGTTTTGAAGAAAACGTCGAGGTATTGTCATAGCTCTGGCATCGTCTGCGTCGTGCAAAAACTTGGACATTTTGTTATATCTCTGTCATTACTGAACATATTTACTTGAAACTCGGACTAGTTGTTCGTTATGAAAAGGGGAACTCATACCAATAGGTGAGGTAAACCTCAAAATATTTTTGGCACAGTTATGCCCCTTTTTCGACTTAGAATTTTTGCAGCCGAGCATTGGCACCTGCTTGCGGTGCTCTTGTTGGTCTGTCTGTCTGTCCATCAGTTTGTTTGTTTGTCTGTCCGCAAAAACTTAACATTGGGCTTGAATGGTAAGTGATAGGGCTTTGATATTTCATGGGTATTCCTTGTTATTAGACCTTTCCAATGGTACCATAATTTTTGATCTTGTGACCTTGACCTGGATTAGTGATAGGGCTTTAATATTTCACATGCGATTTCAGGGGGCAACAGTGTTTCACAAACACATCTTGTTTTTTTTTTTGAAACTTGATGGACACAAATTTGATTTTATAATAATAATTTAAGGTACCAAACAACTGCAGGAAACTTTATTTTTGAACTGTTGATTAAATCACGTCCGCCATGTTTATTTGGGAAAAGAAACAGGAGGTGACATCATCATTATTGGCTGAGTTCTGTTTGTATTGGCCAAGTTGGATCTGCATTGGCCGAGTTGATCTGTATCAGCCGAGTTTGTTGCACACATGAATCGGACGGCTTTTGTCTTATAAATACTGTATCACTAATATTTAATTAATAATTGATCATAAAACTGTTCTTAAACCTCGTACCGGAGTTAAAAACTATCCTTTCTGGTTGAATGTAAGGTACAACCCTTTGTCACAAGGTGTGTTTTGATTAACGTCGTCCATGTCCCAGGGGTGAGAAAGTTCAGGATTAATCCTGATTTCAGGATTGAGAGCTTTGGCATAATGCATATAAAGTGTCATATATTGTTGTCCATTTGAAGGTTTAACAGGTCTTAATTAAATGGTTAGCAACAACTTAGCATAAAGCAACTAATCTCTAATGATATTGGAAAGGTAAGCTCATTAATTTTGATTTCAAGATGACATTAGGGATCACTTCAGGATTCAAAGAGCATGTTTTCAGGATTGAGATTTATGGACTGTTCTCACCCCTGAATTATTGTCCCTGTCGGCATCAAAATGTTCAAACAACTTTTCAGCAACTGCTGGGCCCATTCAAACCAAATTACATGTGGCGCCTCCATGGCTTGTAGGGAAAGAACGTTTGTTCATGGGATCTTGGTCACATGATCAAAATGGCCACCACGCTCATATATGGTAAAAACTTTAAAGAATCTTCTCAGGAACCAAATAGCTGATGACCTTGAAGCTTGATATGCAACATCAGGGACTTGGGCCATACCAAGTTTGTTCAAATGATGACCTTTGGTTGTTCTTGACCTGTTTAATGTCAAGGTCAAATTTGGTCACTTTGACATTTTTATGGGAAAAAAGGCAGAACAGTGGATTTTTCTGATTGCATGGTAGCCTGTGGCATCAATGATATTTGCAGTAAGCTGAAATTAAGTTTATTAATACTTAAGGTCAAGGTCATTTACTGACCTAATTCGTTGCTAAGCGCAGCTACTCATAAGACTCTTTTTTTGCTTGTGACAGTTCAACACTTTTGAGTATTGTAAAAATCCTAAAAATTCGGACGGCTTGCGGACCTGCTGTAATGCTCCTAAAATATCAACAAATTTGTTTCATGATCCAGCACGGAGTCCAGAAGGTGCAGACAGAATGGCAGACAGTGTAGACCGCACTGCAGGGCTCGAGAAAATGTCGGTTTTCCGGTTCCAGACTGAATTTGGCTGCCATAAACCGATTTTGACTTCAAAAGCAGATTAAAAAATCGGTCCATACTTCTATATAACATTTTAACAAAATCGGTTCGAAAATTTTCGCTAAGTCATTACATTGTAAAAACAAGCTGACCGTTTGCCACTGATAATCCAAGCATGTATACAAAAATCGCCTACATCACAAGGTGTTAGACCGGTTCATTATCTAACTAGGCGAAAATTGGACAAGTCCACGTCGGGTTCTTTGATCTTATCGCAGCGAAATTTGACCCGTGTGTCATAATTATTAAACCATGAACACTGGCCTCAGGCATTATCGGCAAGCTGGCAAGGTGAGAAAATTAGGTGAATCAATGCAGGACATACGCTAGTTTGTTTACACAAGTCATTAATTTATGGCTTACTATAGAACCGGTATTTGAATATATATATTTTTTTTTTCACAGGTTGCAATTTTCAATACACACCTGTCATGTCTGAACATTGCGTGTTAAGCCTTCGAGAGAAAATGCGTTTTTTGACCCATCCTAAGCAATATTTTTGTTTATGAAATACGCTCCATTGAAACCAATAGCATAAACCACTTGTGTATTACGCCCTTGAATGAATTAAAATGAAACCGCATGACGTGATTTTCCGATCACGTGGCTTCAATATCAGTTGCCATTTGTAGACAAAGCGATTTGTTTCAGGCTTGTGAAATCGTGAAATATGTATTTATATTCTTTAAAACTCGGTTCGGCCATGTAAGATTTTCAATAACACTCGTTCGGCCATCTTTTGGTTCGAGAGTTAAGAAATGTTTTTCGATTTTTAACCTGTTCGAAACGAATTTTTTTTAGAAATATGCTCTATTAAAATCAATGGCATAAAACAGGTGTGTGTTTTACATCCTTGACTGCATTAATGTGTATTGTGTAAACAGAAACCGTATGACGTCATTTTCCGACCACGTGGCCGCATTATCGGTCGCCATTCGTAAACAAAATAAAATGCGTGAAATAAAAGAAATATTTTAGAGGTTTTAAAAAGGGAAAAAAATACAGTGACCATCGAACTGGTCTTTGACTGTCCCAAGTCGGTTGTTTCCCTTTAGCGGTTTTCAGGTTCTGAGTGACCCGGATATTGGGAAAATGAAAGTAGATGAAATCTGGCATAGAAAATGATGAAAGCAGATGAAATCTGAACGATCCGAGCAATAATTGCTGTTTATAATCGAGATACTGGTGCTCATATCCGTTGACAAGTGTAAGAGCAACACTGGTATGTCATTCGTTACGCTAATAACACATTTTGAAATTGCAAATCGCCAAGGACGTTTACGGAAATTACCGAAACCGATCGAAAATTTCCGTATTTTTGGGGGAAATCTGGCTGGACCGATTTGGATTCTTCAGTTTCTCGAGCCCTGTCGCACTGTTTTGGGTCTGTTTGGGTCTGCACTGTTTGCATGGGCATATCTGTCCCAATACATTGGATCATGTAGATAGATTATGAGCATGGCCAAAACTCTGACATCTATCTTTCCCACCTCAAAGATAATTGATTAGATTTCTTTCACCTGAGCTCTGTGACCAAAAAATCTGGCCCTGAGATTATAAAGCTTCTTTCATTCTCAACTCAACAGCATGAAATTTAGAATTCTCATAAATATTTGAATACAAATGAAAGAGGCAATTAACCTGCTCATATCAGCACAGTATGTTATTTATCATGCTTATAAATTTTAAAATTCCAACAATTATTAACAATTTAAAATTTACAAGCAAGTCGAATTTATGGGGTATGAGAACACCTGACAATTTTTTCCGTCATTTTTCAAAGGGGAACAACTTTCGCGACTTCCTGTTTGCTTTTCTGTAAGATTTGTCCCACGGAAAAGGGGTCAACTCTTAAAGGAAAGAATTTGCTCCTCAGGAGCAAGAGTTGACCCCTATTGACAAAGAAGACAAAAATTCTTTTGCAGCAGTTGCCTCCCCTGATCGTGTATCCATTCCCCTTAATGCAAAAGTGAGTTGAACATGAAAAATGTTTTACAACCTCGGGGCCTGATTTCAGGTTTTGCACTCATGTAAGAAAGGCATCAACCATACAGACAAGCAAGTCTTGCCACATTATCCCTTATCCTGCTGATTATATCAACTTAGCCACACCCATTACCAGCTATCAGCCATTCAGATTAATTCATATACTTTATTCATGCAATTCATGCAAAGGTAGGGGTTGTCATGAACAGCAGGAACAAGGTTAAGATTAAGAAATTAGCAGTAGTATACTATTCCAGCTGAACTGCTTACAAGATCTAATCCTGCACAGTGAAAGTGGTGTGAGTTGGACTGTCCATGCTTATAAACCCTATTGGTTTCATTGGGCAACAGAGCTTGAGATGTCATTTCATCTTAATGTCGGGTAAAAGTCCCACAAAATTAGAAGCAACGTCTCCAAAATGACCTGTACAGTGTTGACACGGACGTTAAACCTCAAATCAAACAAACTTATGAATTTTAAAATGACAACAACTGTTAACATTTTAAAATTTACAAGCAAGTTGAATTTCATGCTCATGAAAAAAGTTTTACAACCTCGGGGCCTGATTTCAGGTTTTGCCCTCATGTGAGAAAGACATCAACTAGCCTGCTCAGCCATACAGACAAGCAAGTCTTAACACATTAACCCTTATCCTGCTAATTATATTTACTTAGCCACACCCATTACCAGCTATCAGCCAATCAGATTACTTAGTATACAGCAATTGATGCGATTCACAAACTGCATGGCAAACAGTGTAGATCCTGATCCGAGAAGCCATCGGATCAGGATCTACACTGTTTGCAAAGGTAGGGGTTGTCGTGAACAGCCGGATAAGGGTTAAGATTTAGAAATTAGCAGTAGTATACTATTCCAGCTAAACTGCTTAAAAGATCTAAGCCTGCCCAGGAAAGGTGGTGTGAGTTGGACCGTCCATGCATATAAACCCTATTGCTTTCATTGGGTGGCAGAGCTTGAGATGTCATTTCACCTCAGTGCCAGGTAAAACTCTCACAAAATTGGAAGCAACGTCTCCAGAATGACTTAAATAGTGTTGATTGGGACTTTAAACCGCAATTGAAACAAATATACTATTTTAGCAGCAAACCCAAAGGTGTTCATCAGACTGTGTAGATGGGCAGGCTGACCTGCTCCGTGGCTAAAATAAAGTGAAATTCCGCTATTAAGACCACCTAAAATTAAGACTAATAACTGTTCTGCTTTAAAAAGCTTATTTGCTCGCCTGTACGAAGTACATGGAGAGCTATTGTTGTCACCTCGGTATGCGTGTGTGCGTTTGCATTCCCGTCACACTGCATTAAAGTTTTTCAAATGCTTATATCTCAACAGTCACTCATCACAGACCACTCATATTTGGAACTTAAGATAACACACCCCTGGGTTCATGCCTGGGAGTGGGGATAGGTTGGGGCTAGGTGTCAAAATCCTGGACACTTTTGTAATTTGTTGTATACCTTTCCATTATACTAACAAGTTATAAACACAATTGGTTATACATCAGCCAATCAAGTGACATTGGTTCAAGTGTAAAAGGGTGAAGGTCATGGTGACCTACATTTCACGGTCCAGTGATTTTGCCTTATATCTTGAAGTCTATTTGTTGGAGAAATGTCATACCTGGGATATTTTTTCCATGTGACTCCACGATTGACCTCAAAATATATCTAGGTCACTGTGACCTATATTTCATGGTTCAGCGATTTTGCCTATTATCTTGAATACTATTTGATGGAGAAATGTCATACCTGGATTATTAGTTCCATGTGACCGATAATTGACCACAAAATATAACTAGGTCATGGTGACCTACATTTCACAGTCCAGTGATTTTGTCTATTATCTTGAATACTATTTGATGGAGAAATGCTATACCTGGGTTATTAGTTGCATGTGACCCCATTATTGACCTCAAAATATATCTAGGTCAGTATGACCTATATTTCATGGTTCAGTGATTTTGCCTATTATATTGAATACTATTTTATAGAGAAATGTCATACCTGGATTATTAGTTCCATGTGACCCGATAATTGACAGCAAAATATATCCAGGTCAGTGCGACCTATATTTCATGGTTCAGTGATTTTGCCTATTATCTTGAACACTACTTGATGGAGAAATGTCATACCTGTATTATTTATTCCATGTGACCCCATGATTGAGCTTGAATTATGCCTAGGTCAGTGTGATCTATATTTCATGGTTCTGTGATTTTGCCTATTATCTTGAATACTTTTTGATGGAGAAATGTCTCACCTGGATTATTAGTTCCATTTGACCCGATGATTGACATAGAAATATATCTAGGTCTTTTTGACCTATTTTCATGGTTCAATGATTTTGCCTTATAATTCAGACACAATTTGATTCTGAAATGTAATATCTGGAATATATGTTGCATGTGACCTGATTATTGATCTCAAATATATCTAGGTGAGTGTGACCTATATTTCATGGCTCATAAATTTTACCTTATATCTTGAAGTCGCGAAACAGGCGAGCTATGCTGTCATGCGACAGCTCTGGTTTTGAAGGGTGCACTTATTCTTTCCTTGTGTTTTCTGCACACAATACCCTTTGGGACTGTTCAAAAGTGGGTCCCAAAGATGGTCTTAATATAGGAATCTGTAGGTCTCTCCACGTCATGGCTTGCATTTTATAATTGCAGTTCTGGAATTAGAGACAGAAAATGCAAAGATTCGGCAGATGCAGGCTGTATTTGATTCCCAGGAATTTACGCCACATGATGTTGAAAGAATCAACATCAAACGTCGAGAGGTACAGCGTCAGATAGATGAAATAGACAGACGTTGCAAAATGGCGGATGAAGAAACCTGTGCTGAAGAGATTGCTTTGTCCAAAGAAATTGAACAGGTTAGCTGTAAGACTGGCACGATATTATCAAGTGACTTCGTGTCTGAGAATGTAATATTGCCATGTAATAAATTCAATAATCCACTTGAGGTTTAAATATGCAAATGAGTTAGATACATCCCGTAACGTTGTATAAACGACTTCCTTAATGTCATTACGTTTACTATATCATGAGAAGCATCATCAGGTAGGGGGAAAGGCTAAATAAAGTTTTTGGGCTGATCGGAATGGAATTCTGGTTGCCATGGCAACATATAGCTCCCATAGTCTTAATGGGAAAAATTTGAAAAATCTTCTCTGAAACCACAGGGTCCAGAGCTTAGATATTTAGCTTGTAGCAACCTCAAGTGGTCACCTACATAAATCCTGCCAATTATGCCCCTGGGGTCCAAATTGGCCACACCCGGGGTCCCCTTGGCTCCCATAGACTTATAATGGAAAAAAGCTTCAAAAGTCTTCTTCTCTGAAATCATGAAGGACAGTGCTTAGATATTTATAGCAACATAAAAGAGTCACCTACATAAATCCTGCTAACAATACCCCTGGGGCCAAAATTGCCCACCCCCAGGGCTCATCAACTCCTATAGACTTACAGGGGGAAAAACTTCAAAAATCTTCTTCTCTGATACTATGAAGCTCAGAGCTTACATATTTAGTATCTAGCAGCATAAAATAGTCATCTACATAAATCATGCTAACCCTGCCCATGGGGTCAAACTTGGCCACGCCGGAGCTCATCAGCTCCCATTGACTTAAAATGGAAAAAACTTAAAAAATCTTCTCTGAAACCATAAGGCCCAGAGCTTAGATATTTAATCTGTAGCAACGTCAAGTGGCCACCTACATGAATCCTGCCAATTATGCCCCTGGGATCCAAATTGACCACACCCCAGGGCTCTTAGCTCCCATAGACTTACAATTGGAAAAATTTCAAAAATCTTCTTCTCTGAAGCCACAGGGCCCATGTAGCAATGTCAAGTGGTCACCTACATAAATCCTGTCAACCATGCCCCTGGGGTCAAAATTGGCCACGCCCATGACTTATAATGGAAAAAAAACCTTCAAAAATCTTCTCCACTGAAACCATGAGTCCCAGAGCTTAAATATTTAGTATGTAGCAACATGAAATGGTCATCTTAAGAAATCCTGCTAACCATGCCCCTTGGGCAAGGGGCAAATTGGCCACGCCCTTGGGCCCATTAGCTACCATAGACTTTAATGGAAAAAAAAAAACCTTCAAAAATCTTCTCTGAAACCATAAGGCCCAGAGCTTAGGTATTTAGTAGGGGTGTAACGATGCATCGATAGTTCGATGCATCGAGATAGGGACTGCCTCGATAGCAATGCATCGATAGTACTTTGGACTATCGATAACTATCGCCGATAGTTCATTCAACTATCGATAGTTTCTTTTTTTTTTCTTTTTTTTAATAGATTTTGAAAATATACCTGTACTGTTGTGTAATAACGCAAGTATTTTTGCTTAGGATACCCATGCAGCTGTAATCAGGACAGACTGATAAGCCTTCACATATGTGCATGATGATCTGAGTCTTCGCTGGTCGCACATGTGTATCATAGTTTTTGCCGTGTGGTGAATTTCTCGCGGCGATGCATTTCCTGCTGTCATTTATGCATGTGCAGTTGAGGCAGTCATAAATTTTCCCGCGTTTTTCAATAACAAGATGCCAAAGATAGCTTGCTCACACGTTTGTTGCTTGCAACGTTTTGAAAACATGACAGTGAAACCTGTGCGACATGTGAAGGCTCAGATCAGCCTGTGCAGTCATATATAAATGTTTGTTGTTTGAATTAGACTTGCGTAGTATGACTTCTGGGACAAACGCCATTTCCCTGTTCAGTTTTGAAGACATTTGCAAGATGCGCAAGCTGATCTAATGTATGAAGAAATGTTTGTTTTTGCTGTGTGCTGACTCATTCACATTGGTAAATGTATAATAAACGACGGTATAATGCAGTTAACTTGTTGCATATGTGACTCTCTTTGCGTCCGACAAACACGATAGCTAATGAGTATTAGGATCACACTGTTAAACCGCCCTTTTGTGGTCTCATTAGAAATGTTTCTTGAGAAATGCACAGTTTGTGCATGCGAGTACATGATAGACTCAGATTAGGTGATAAGTATGCACAAATGCATCAATGATGATGTCATCAGTCGGCCGGCCGGGCCGATTGGGATTAAATTATTGGGGGAATATTTAAGCTGACAAAGTTTTATTTTCCTGTCGTCATTCTGTAGGAAAAAAAAAAACGTGCAGCACGAGGCCTTAGGTCTCCGTCTATCAAGTACTTTCTTAAGGTGATTCTGGACGTTTTGATGGTGGACACTGGACAACCTGGGACAAATTGACGTTTTTATTTTTCGTGCGTCTTTCTTATCTTATTTTTGGTTGTCTTTGTATTATGAGCCCAGGTCGATCCCTGTACATATTGCTAAATGAAAACACCGACTTGATCATTGCTTTACTTCTAGCTTTTGATGCTAACTTCAAATAAAAAATATGTAAATTCAAGTTTTAATGCAGTTTGTTAGATTCATGTCGCCCTTGAAGAGGTGCTAAAATGTCGTACTGTGATTACGTAATACTATGTAAAAATTCATCGGGTTACCTAATTAACTGAATACACAGATTTACCAAAGGCGGCAAACATCAAACAATCAAAGACCGATCAGCATGTGTCAGTTTCCACAAGCAGAACATCTCAAACACTGCAAAGGTATTAAAGCTATGCTAACCATCACTTACAAGCATATATACTGGAAGCAGTAAGCTATTTTTAGGCGGTGGGTCCTTCTGCAGGTCATGGGGATATGTTAAGAGCCGTCTCCCTATTATGTTTTTTTTCTGGAATAGCCCCGAGGGAATGAATGCTGATATTTAAACACACAATAAACATGCAATTTCAGGCCATTGCAATTTTTCTAACTCGTTCTGTCACTCTTAGCCATTTTATGTGAGTGATATAACATCTATGATTCATTTATAATAGTACCCGATAGTATCGTGATAGTATGCCGGGATAGTGATAGTATCGTGATAGTAGTTTCCACGATAGTAATACTATCACGATAGTCAAAATTGGCCTTGATAGTCAGCCCTAGTATTTAGCATGTAGCAATGTCGAGTGGTCGCCTACATGAACCTGCCTATCATGCCCCTGGGGTCCAAATTGGCCAAATCCTGTGGCCCGTTAAATCCAATAAACTTATAATGGAAAAATGCTTCAAACATCTTTGAAACCATGAAGTACAGACCTTATATATTTAGTATATAGCAACATAAAATGGTCGCCTGCATAAATCCCGCCAACCGTGTCCTTTGGGTCAAAATTGGTCATGCCCCAGGGCTCATTAGCTCCTATAGACTTATACTGGAAAAAACTTCTTCTACAAAACTATAAGGTTTGATTTGAGGTTTAGAGCGATATAGGGCCATTGGGCCCTCTTGTACTATCGCTAGAAACACTATTGCAATGCTTTTACTATAGCTAGAGGCACTATTGCAATGCTTTTGCTGTTGCTAGAAGCACTATAGCAATGCTTTTACTATTGCTAGAAGCACTATTGCAATGCTTTTACTATTGCTAGAAACACTATTGCAATGCTTTTACTATTGCTAGAAGCACTATTGCAATGCTTTTACTATTGCTAGAAACACTATTGCAATGCTTTTACTATTGCTAGAAGCACTATTGCAATGCTTTTACTGTTGCTAGAAACACTATAGCAATGCTTTTACTATTGCTAGAAGCACTATTGAAATGCTTTTACTATTGCTAGAAGCACTATTGCAATGCTTTTACTATTGCTAGAAACACTATTGCAATGCTTTTACTATTGCTAGAAGCACTATTGCAATGCTTTTACTGTTGCTAGAAGCACTATAGCAATGCTTTTACTATTGCTAGAAACACTATTGCAATGCTTTTACTATTGCTAGAAACACTATAGCAATGCTTTTACTATTGCTAGAAGCACTATAGCAATGCTTTTACTATTGCTAGAAACACTATTGCAATGCTTTTACTATTGCTAGAAACACTATAGCAATGCTTTTACTATTGCTAGAAGCACTATAGCAATGCTTTTACTTTTGCTAGAAGCACTATTGCAATGCTTTTACTGTTGCTAGAAGCACTATAGCAATGCTTTTACTATTGCTAGAAACACTATTGCAATGCTTTTACTATTGCTAGAAACACTATAGCAATGCTTTTACTATTGCTAGAAGCACTATAGCAATGCTTTTACTATTGCTAGAAACACTATTGCAATGCTTTTACTATTGCTAGAAACACTATTGCAATGCTTTTACTGTTGCTAGAAACACTATTGCAATGCTTTTACTATTGCTAGAAACACTATAGCAATGCTTTTACTGTTGCTAGAAACACTATTGCAATGCTTTTACTGTTGCTAGAAGCACTATTGCAATGCTTTTACTATTGCTAGAAGCACTATAGCAATGCTTTTACTGTTGCTAGAAACACTATTGCAATGCTTTTACTATTGCTAGAAACACTATAGCAATGCTTTTACTATTGCTAGAAGCACTATTGCAATGCTTTTACTGTTGCTAGAAGCACTATAGCAATGCTTTTACTATTGCTAGAAGCACTACTGCAATGCTTTTACTTTTGCTAGAAACACTATAGCAATGCTTTTACTATTGCTAGAAGACTATTGCAATGCTTTTACTATTGCTAGAAACACTATTGCAATGCTTTTACTATAGCTAGAAGCACTATTGCAATGCTTTTACTGTTGCTAGAAGCACTATAGCAATGCTTTTACTATTGCTAGAAACACTATTGCAATGCTTTTACTATTGCTAGAAACACTATTGCAATACAATTTTGATAACTACTGGGAACGTTTTTTGCTTAAAAACATAAAAGACCAAAAGATTTTAACCCATTACCGGGTGGAAATCCCTAAAGGGATACTTTGGCAAACAGTGCAGGGCCAGATAAGACGCCACTTTCTTCAGATGCTGCAGAATGCGGCGTCTGATCAGGGCCTGCACTGTATGCTAACAGAATTTAGAATAAAAACAAAAAAAATGGGCCTGATACCTCTTATATGACAAACAGACTTGTCCAACATATAGCAGTGGAGTCCACTAGTATACAATGGGTTAATAACATCCAGTGATGACATCCAGTGGTTGAAATTACAATAGAATGCCACACTGTTGCTGTAATATTTGTATATCAGGGGCCAGTTGTTCAAAGGATTGTTAGCTTAACGAGCTCAGTTAAGTGTTCTAGCAAGTACAATATCTAAAATTTTGGTATTTTTGCTGAAATCTTAGCATCTTTTACATTTGCAAAAGCTGCAAATATTTTTTAGCAAAAAATGTTAGCAATTTTGCCATATTAAATGATCAAAGATTTAACAATGCATTAGATAACGTCGTTAATTTTGAACAACTGGCCTCTGGGCCCAGATTTGTTGTACTTTTTACAGTTCTGGTATACAAATTGTATTATATAAATGCATTCCCCCTATGGTAATTACAGCGATATATTTTCTATTTATAGACATATGGTTAATAGAACTATTGAAACTATTGTGATAGTGAAAACACTATTGCCAATACTATTACTGTTGTCAGTTCAGTGACTTCACTATAAAGATAGTACTGTTGCCAAGTTCACTACTGGTGTTGCAGTATATTGATACATTCGAACTTCAATGGCTCGAACACCTTTGAGACCTCCAAAATATGTTTGAGACAGGGCTAGTTCGAGCCACTCAGTGTAACTGCCAGGAGGCATAACGAGATACTTTTGGACTCTTTACTGTGTTCTATAATGAAAATGTATGCTGTGTGTACTCATTAGAATCGCCTCATTGAGGCAATTTTAATGATGAGGCAATTCTACTGAGTACACACAGCATACTTTCGCAAGATAGAAGACAAAGATCTTGATTATCCTCCACTATTTCTTAGGTAGAGGATTTCCCTAGGGGCCAAGAAAGGGTTCAACTCAACCATAGTAAACGAGCCATGGGAGTTCGAGCCATCGAAGTTCTACTGTAGTTTGATTGTTACATTCCTATCTTGTAGGATTTTTCCTACTCGAGCTCATATTTGAACATCCCTGATTTCAGATGGAAGCCAAGTGTCAGTCCTACAACAAGTTGGCTCAGAGTTTGAAGTTAATACCTATGTCAGCAGAGAATTCCTCAGGGATAGACTACGAGATGAAGCCATCATTTGGTTGCTATATGAGCTCAGAGTTTCCTAACACCATAAAGGTTAATCATTGAAGTTAGCTTATTATGCCCCCAACTTCGTTATGGGGGATGGGGGGGGGGGGCATATTTTTAAAATTTGCTTTGTTCGTCCTTTTGTCAGTCCATCATGCATTTTAGGATGTATCATATCTCAGAAACATATATGCTAGGGTTCTGACATTTCAGTTGTGGATTGGTTATGAAAAAATAGCAGACCCATATTTTTGTTCTTTTCAGTCAGACATCTGGTTTCAGAGTTATGGCCCTTTGTAGACTTGTGCATAGGAAAACTTTGTAAGCAAAATATCTCAAGAACCCCTAGGGCTAGACTTCTGAAATTTTGCAGGCTCTTTGGAACTAATGTGAAGATTTACTGGTTAGATTTTGGTATGAGTTTGTAGCAATTTGACGAAATTAGGCCCCTTTGTGGACTTGGGCATTTTGGCATAGGAAAAGCTTGTTAGCAAAATATCTCAAGAACGGTACAGGCTAGGCTCTTGAAATTTTGCAGGCTATTTGGAACTAATGTGAAGATGATCTGATTAGACTTTTGTATAATTTTTTGAAAATTTGACGAAATTATGCCCCTTTACAGACTTAGGCATTTTGGCATAGGAAAAGCTTGTATGCAAAACATCTCAAGAACTGCTCGCTTGGGCTAGGCTCTTGAAACTTTGCCAGCTGTTTGGAACCAATGTGAAGATGAAGTGATTAAATTTTGGTGTAAATTTATGAAAAATTGACCAAATTATGCTCCTTTGTGGGCTTAGGCATGTTGCATAGGAAAAGCTTGTAAGCAAAATATCTCAAGAACCACATGGGCTTGGCTCTTGAAATTTTGCAGGCTTTTTGAAACCAATGTGAAGATGATCTAATTAATTCTGCTATAATTTTGTGAAAATTTGACCAAATTATGCCCCTTTGTGGACTTGGTCATTTTGGCATAGGAAAAGCTTGTAAGCAAAATATCTCAAGATCCGCTTGGGCTAGCTCTTTAAACTTTGTTGCCTGTTTGGAACCAATGTGAAGATGAACTGATTAAATTTTGGTATAAATTTATGAAAAATTGACCAAATTATGCCCCTTTATGGGCTTAGGAATTTTGGGATAGGAAAATCTTGTAAGCAAAATATCTTAAGAACCCAAAGGGCTAGGCCCTGAAATTTTGCGAGCTATTTTGAACCAACATGAAGATGATCTGATTAACTTTTGGTATAATTTTATGAAAAGTTGACTAAATTATTCCCCTTTGCAGACATAGGCATTTTCGAATAGGAAAAGCTTGTGAGTAAAATATCTCAAGAACCACATGGGGGCTAGGTTCTTGAAATTTTGCAGGCTCTTGAGAACCAATGTGAAGAGGATGGGTACAATTGTTTTGAAAATTTGACCAAATTGTGCCCCTTTGTGGGCTTGGACATTTTGGCATAGGGAAAGCATGTAAGCAAAATATTTCAAGAATAGTCAAGAATAATGGGCTAGGCCTTTGAAAGTTTGCAGGCTATTTGGAACCAATGCGAAAATGACCTGATCAAATTTTGGTATGATTCTATGAATATGTGACCAAATATTGCCCCTTTATGAACATAATATATAGGCATTTTAACACAGGAAAAAATAGATTGCAAGGACAATATTTCAAGAACTTCATGGCCTAGACTCTTGAAATTTTGCAGGCAGTTTGGAACCAAATGAAAGTGACCGGATTGAATTTTGGAATAACTTTATCAAAATTTGACCAAATTATTCCCCTTTGTGGTCTCGGGCATTTTGGCACAGAAAAAAGCTTGAATCTTGACAGGCTGATATAGATTGATGAATAGATGAACTGATAAAATTTGATTTTTTTTTTATGCCCCCGGAATCAAAGATTCGGGGTCATATAGTTTTTGGTCTGTCCATCTGTTTTTCTGTCTGCAAAAACCTTAACATTGGGCATAACTTTTGAATGGTAACTGATAGGGCTATCATATTTTCATATTTCACATGTGCATTCCTTGTCACAAGACCTTTCAAGATGTACCATAAATTTTGACCTCGTGACCTTGACGTTTACCTACTTTTGACCTCCCTTTTAAAAACTTTAACATTGGCCATAACTTTTGACTGGCCAGTGATAGAACTTTCGTATTTCACATGTTTATTCCATGTAACAAGACCTTTCCAGTGATACCATAATTTTTGACCTCGTGACCTTGACCTTGACATGTGACCTACTTCTTTTTTAAAAACTTTAACATTCACAAAAACTTTAACATTGGCCATAACTTTTGAATGGTAACTGATATGGCTTTCATATTTCACACGTGCATTCCTTGTCACAAGACCTTTCCAGTGGTGCCATAGTTTGTAACCTCTAGACCTTGACCTTTCACCTACTTTTTAAAAACTTTAACATTGGCCATAACACTTGAACGGTAACTGATATGGCTTTCATGTGTCACACATGCATTCTTGTCACAAGACCTTTCCAGTAGTACCATAATTTTTGACCTTGTGACCTTGACCTTGATGTTTCACCTACTTTTAAAAAACTTTAACATTGGCCATAACTTTAGATTGGTAAGTGATAGGGCTTTCATATTTCACATGTGCATTCCTAGTCACAAGAGCATAAGATACAAATATCGTTAAATGACAATTCCTGCTATATGTTTTTTGAGGAAGGTTGCTTATGTGACCTTTTTGGTTACCAAAATAGTTTTGCTGATGAAGAAAATGGCTGGCAGACTTAAAAGTAGAAAAATCTGTATAAATGACAATTTCTAGCAAGTTTCATTCAACTTCGCAAGAAGGTTGCCAAGGTAACCATCTATCTAAGTGCACCAGTTATGTTTCAAGGAATGAGAAGGCTGCCAGTTATCAACATGACTGTCAGAAGCTACATGTATGTTACATCTTGAAATCAGGTTAGTGATTCAGGGCTATCTTGGCCCTCTTGTTCTTATTTTTCAGTGGAAACCAGTGTTGTGGGTACTTGTTAGAATCACCTCAATTAGGTGAACCTAACAGTTATCCACAAGGTATATTTGTAGCAAGAAATACGGAAAATTTTGCTTTGTCCCTTATCTTCCTGAACATCAATCCCTAGCTTTGCAAATAGTTTTGATCCAGATCAGATGGCTTCTGAAGAAGCCATCTGATCAGGATCTACACTGTTTAACATTCAGTTTGTGAATTCATTGAATACATTATATCAAGTGGTTGATAGTCAGTAGTGTGTGTGGCATAATTAATTTATTCAGCAGGATAAGCAATAATTTTCCTTGTTTCTCCTAATCTTTAGCTATGAATAACTTTCAATTCCTAAAAATTCAGACACCTTGAGGACTTCTGTAGTTCTCCTAAAATTTTAAAAATTTGTTTCATGATCCAGCAAATTGTTTAAGGGGTGCAGATGGATTTGTTTGATTTGAGGTTAAGCGTCCCCGTCAACACTTTTAAGGTCATTTTGGAGATGTTGCCTCCAATTTTGTGAGACTTTTACCTGACATTGAGATGAAATGACTTCTCAAGCCCTGTTGCCCAATGAAACCAATAGGGTTTATAAGCATGGACGGTCCAACTCGTGCGCACAGCTTTGCCTGGGCAGGCTTAGAATCCTAAGCGGTTTACCAGTACTCGTGTGCTGGTCAGATTCAGCTCTGCATGGAAGCATCATGCAGCCCATATATTTCTTCAAGCCCGATGGGCGGGGGCCGAAGGTGCAGATGGAATGGCAAGCAGTGTAGATCCTGATCTGGGTCTGAACTGTTTGCTCAGGCTTAAAGAAGCCTCTGTAGTGTAGTGGACTTCTCCAGACTTTCACTTGAGTCTTTAAACCGAGGTCCCGTCTCCGTATGACCTTAGCTGTTGGTGGGATGTAAAACTCAAACACTCACTCACTTGCTCAGGCTTATCTGTCCCAATACTTAGGTTCATTATGATGCTCATTTTTCACTTATTGCAGCTTACATGATAACCCAAAGAAGAGCAAAAAATACTTGTAGAAGACTGTCGGTTGCTTTGAGATGAAGTTTTATTGTATGTAAATATAATTTTCTTCACATTTTCAGCCAGCCCTTCTAACCTTAAAAGCCCAATGTTCAGAATCAGCACGGTCAAAGGAATCGGCCAAGATCAGACATCAAGAACAGTTAGAACAAGTAAGTCATGTGGAAAATCTGAGATTCAGTTGTTCATTGGCTGGAAAAATTTTCAAATTCATGACCTAGGACATGTAGATTTTGGTAAATTTCATAGAGACAAGAATTTTTTTCACTCCTTTTCCAAATGTTTTACTCGTCATGGCGAGCAGACGAGTGGAATTTTCCAGCCCTGATTAACCCTTTTTGTACCAAATGGAATCTTCCTCCTTATATATAGCAGGAGTTCATTTCAAAATTTAAGGGTGTCAGGTTGTGTTTTCATCAAAATTTTTTGAAAAGTGACTGAACTTTTAGCAAACAGTGGAGGCCCTGATCAGACGCCGCGTTCTGCGGTGTCTGATCTGGGCCTGCACTGTTTGCCACGGTACCCGTTTTGGAGTTTCTGGTACTAAATGGGTTAAGAAATGATGGCTATTTTTAGCTCATCTGCTGGTCTGGGTAAAGACCAGGAAGAGCAAATGCACTACTTCTGCGGTCACCGTTGGAATTGGCATTTACGGGTGAGCTATTGTGATCACTTTCTGTCCTGCGTCCATCTGTCCTTCAACAGTTTCTTTATTCGCCGTTTTTGTATGATCATCAAAAATGAAAGTTATGCCAGAGCTTTACTGTTGTATTGTAAGGAAAAGGCTGAAATTTATGGAACAGGTATTAAAACTAGGTCACTAGGTCAATTTTTAGCTCACCTGTCATGTAATGACGAGTGAGCTTTTGGGATCACTTTTCGTCCGTCATGCGTGGCTCCGTGCGTGCATGCATAAACAATTTCTCCAAACGACATCTCCACCTTAACCACTGATCGGATTTTGACCAAACTTCTCAGGAATGATTCTTAGGTGGTCCCCTTTCGAAGTTGTTCAAATGGTTCCGGTCCGTTGTACATCAAGGTCACAGGAGCCAAAACAAAAGATTTTTTTAATGAAAACTTAAAAAACCTTCTCCTCTGAAACCGCAAGGCCCAGGCCTTCGATATTTGGTGTGTAGCTTTATCTAGTGAACCTCTACCAAGATTGTTCAAATTATAGTCCTGGGGCCAATAATGCCCCAGCCCCGGGGCCCTTTGGTTTAACATAGTCTTACATAAAGAAAAGCTTTAAAAATCTTCTTGTCTGAAACCAGAAGACTCAGGTGTTTGATATTTGGTATGAAGCTTCATCTTTTGGACTTCTATCAAGATTGTTCAAATTATAGCCCGGGGGCCAAAAATGCCCCCACCCCAGGCCCCATGGTTTTAAATTGACTTATATAGAAAAAATCGTCTCCTGAAACCGAAAGGCCCAGCTCTTTGATATTTGGTTTGTAGCTTCATCTATTGGACCTCTACCAAGATTGTTCAAAGTATAGCCCTGAGGCCAAAAATGCCCCCACCCCGGGGCCCAACGATTTTACATAGACTTATATAGGGAAAACCTTTAAAAATCTTCCTGTCTGAAACCAAAAGGCTCAGTTGTTTGTTATTTGGTATGAAGCTTCATCTTGTGGACTTCTATCAAGATTGTTCAAATTATAGCCCTGGGACCTAAAATGCCCCCACCCCGGGTCCCTTTAGTTTTACATTGACTTATATAGGAAAAATCTTAAAAGAATCTTCTCCTCTGAAACCACAAGGCCCAGGTCTTTGATATTTTGTGTGTACCTTCATCTAGTGGACCTCTACCAAGATCATTCAGATTATAGCCCTTGCGCCAGATATGCCACCGAAGTGGGGCCCTTTGGTTTTACATTGACTTATATAGGAAAAAACTTAAAAAAAAAAAATCTTCTTCTCTGAAACCGCAAGTCCCAGGTCTTTGATATTTGGGGTGAAGCCTTATCTAGTGGACCTCTATCAAGATTGTTCAATGTATAGCCCTGGGGCCAAAAATGCCCCCGCCCGGGTCCCTTTGGTTTTACATTGACTTATATAGGAAATTTTTTTAATAAATTCTCCTCTGAAACCGCAAGGCCCAGGTCTTTGATATTTGGTGTGTAGCTTCATATTGTGTATCTCTACCAAGATTGTTCAGTTATAGCCCTTGGGCCAAAAATGCCCCTGCCCTGAAGCCCTTTTGGTTTTACATTGACTTAAATAATGAAAATCTTTAAAAATCTTCTTGTCTGAAACCATAAGGCTCAGGTGTTTGCTATTTGGTATGAAGCTTCATCTTGTGGACTTCTATCAAGACTGTTCAAATTATAGCCCTGGGGCCAAAAATGCTCCTGCCCCGGGGCCCTTTGGTTACACATTGGCTTATATAGGGAAAACCTTTAAAAAATCTTCTTGCCTGAAACCAGAAGACTCATTTCCTTGATATTTGGTATGAAGCTTTGTCTAGTGGACCTAGAATCAGACTGTTCAAATTATAGCCCTGTGGCCGAAAATGGCCCTGCCCCAGGGCCCAGAGGTTTTATTTAGACTTATATAAGGAAAACCTTGAAAAATATTCTTGTTTGAAACCAAAGGCTCTGGTCTTTGATATTTGGTATGAAGCTTCACCTTTTAGACCTCCCTCAAGATAATGCAACTTATAGTCCTAAGGCCAATAATGGCCCTCCCCAGGGCCCACTTGTTACACTATGGATCAGGTGAGCGATCCAGGGCCATCATGACCCTCTTGTTTTGAAAACCTTGTTCACCACAATTTTGCTTCAATCTTCATGAAACTACCAGAATGTTATCATTGGTGTTATCTGGGTCGAGATCGAATATGAGTCATGTCAGGTCAAAAACAAGATCACTAGGTGACTAAGATCAAATTGCTTTAAAACCCTTTTAACCCTCTAGAGGCCACAATTTTGCTTCAGTCCTCATGAAATTTTACCAGAATGTTTGTCTTGATGATATCAAGGTCAAGTTCAAACATTGGTCATGTCAGATCGAAAACTAGGTCACTAGGTCAAATTTCTTTAAAACCTTGTTCACCCTCTAGAAGCCATAGTTTTGCTTCAATGTTCATGAAACTTTACCAGAATGCTTACCATGGTGATATCAAGGTTTATTTATGAATATGGATGATATCAGATCAAAACCTAGGTCACGAGGTCAATTTTCTTTAAAATAGTTGTTCAACCTCTAGAAGCCATAATTCTGCTTCAATCTTCTTGGAATTTTACCAGAATTTTTGTCTTGATGATATCAAGGTCAAGTTCGAATATGGGTCATGCGAGTCGAAAACTAGGTCACTAGGTCAAAGTGTGATCGTAGATGTAAAGAGTGCACCTCCCAGAGCCTTCACTGTTGCCAGATTTTGATTGATTATATTGGAGTTTGATGGCCCAGTCAACACTGTTTTAGGTCATTTGTGAGCCAGTCAGTTTATCTATCCCCACTTTTCCTGGGCTGACTTATACATAAGCGGTTAACCAGTACTGTGCACATCCTTTCGCTAGAAAACTGTTGCCAGATGTATGAAAGGATAGTTTTGCCATGACCCGGGGCAGTTGTTAGAATCTGATGACATCGTTAGTTAACAAATTGTTAAAACTTTGTTCGTTTAAGATGGCAAATATACCAATATTTTTGCTGAAGAAATGAGTGTAGCTTTTGCATATGTAAAAGCTACTCACATTTTCAGCAAAACCCCCAAATTCTTAGATACTGTACTTGCTAGAAAAGCTAACAATTTGATCCCTAATAAGCTTGTTAAGCAAATGATGCTTTGATAAACCAGACCCTGGGTGACTTTACTTCCGATCTATTTCAGCAACATGAAGCATTCAGTGACCTCCAGAATGAAGTGAGATTATTAGAGACAAAGTATAAACGGGCTGATGAAGAAGTGGTGTGCAAAAAACAGGTTTGTAGATGTGATTGGACTTGCCTAATATTTTGTGATGGATCATCAGCTTATGCAAGTGATCGATGATTGATTAAACATCCATCAGTGATCAATGATATCACTAGAAATATTTAGAATGCTAAAACTGACAATGTTGTTAGTTAGCATCTTGTTAAACCTTCAATCATTTTATGTGGCAATAAAGCTAATATTTTTTGAAAAAATGTGAGCAGCTTTTTCAAATGTAAAAGCTGTTCTCATTTTTTCACCAAAAATAATACTTTTTAGCTCACCTGATGTTGAGCTATTGTGATCAGTGAAAGTATGTTGTGTGTCGTCAACAATTTGCTTTAAATTTGAACTCCTTCTCAACCCTTGGGCCAGTTTGATACATGCATCACAGGAATGTTGTCTGGGTGGCTCCCTACAAAAATAGCTGAAATAGTTCTGCTCTGATGAACAAGATGGCCACCAGAGCTAAAAATAGAAAACAATCTTTAAACCACAACTCCTGTACCAATTGGCCAATTTCATTCAATATTCACAGGAATGTTGCTTAGGTGACCCTCTACAGAAATAGCTAAAATGGTTCTGCTCCGATGAGCAGAATGGCTGCCAGAGTTGAATATAGTGAAACGTCGTAAATTTGCTTCAAACGCAAACTCCTCCCAAACTTTTGGCCCAGTTTGAATCAAACTTCACAGGAATGTTACCTAGGTGACTCCCTACTAGTGGCTCCCTACCAAAATAGTTAAAATCATTATGCTCTGATGTACAAGATGGCTGCCAGAGCTAAAAATAGAAAAAGAAGTCTTAAATTTGCTTAGTTGATCCAAGCTTGCCCAGGTAAAGCAATGCGAGTCGGACTGTCCATGTTATAAACCCTATTGGTTTCATTGGGTGACAGGGCTTGAGATGTTGTTTCATCTCAGTGTGGGGTAAAAGTCCCACAAAATTGGAAGTAATGTCTCCAAAATGACCTTACAGTGTTGACAGGGACGTTAAACCTCAAATCAATCAATCAAACACTTGCTCCTCCAAAACCCTACAACCAGTTTGATTAAAACTTCACAATAAAGTTGCCTCAGCCCCAGCCTATTGGGGCTTGAAGAAATTAGTGGGCTGCATGATGCTTCCATGCAGAGCTGATACGCCCGCACACGAGTACTGGTAAAACACCTAGAGGAGCTAAGCCTGCCCAGGTAAAGCGGTGCGAGTCGGACTGTCCATGCTTATAAACCCTATTGTTTTCATTGGGTGACAGGGCTTGAGAGGTCATTTCATCTTAATATCGGATAAAAGTCCCACAAAACTGGAAGCAACGTCTCCAAAATGACCTATAGTGTTGATGGGGACGTTAAACCTAAAATCAAACAAACAAACAAACAATAAAGTTGCCTAGGTGACTCCTTACCAAAATAGCTAAAATTGTTCTGCTCTGATGAACAAGTAGGCTAGCAGAGCTAAAAATAGCAAAATCTTTAAACAACAACTTCTCCTGTACCTTTGGGTCAGTTTCATTCAAACTTCACAAGAATGTTGCTCAGGTGACCCTCTACTAAAATAGCTAAAACAGTTCTGCTCCGACGAGCAAAATGGCCACCAGAGCTAAAAATAGAAAAATGTAAATTTTGCTTTAAATGTGATGTCCTCCTAAATCTTTGGTCCAGTTTGATTCATACATTATAGGAAGGTTGCCTTGGTGGCTCTCTAGCAAAAAATACACACCCCTTTCCTCTCTGATAAACAAGATGGCCACCAGAGCTAATAATAGAGAACATTTACCCGACAACTGGTCTTGTACTCTTGTCCCAATTTCATTCAAATTTCATTGGAATAATTCTTAAGAAATCCTCAACCAAAGTAGCTAAAACGGTCTTGCTCCAATGAGCAAGATGTCAGAGATAAAAATAGAAAACCATCAAACATTTGCTTTTAATGCTGACTCCTGCACAAGAGTGTTGCCTAGGAAGCTTTCTAGCCATATAGCTAAAATGGTTCTGTTCAGATGAACCACATGACCACTAGAGCTAAAAAAAAGAAAGATCTTTAAACAACAACTCCTCCCATACTCTTGGGCCAATTTCATTCAGACCTCATGGGAATGTTGCTCATGAGACCCTCTACCAAAAAAGCTAATCGGTTCCACTTCGATGAGCAAAATGGCCGCCAGAGGTAAAACTATTAAAATGTCAATGGTTTGCTTTAATTGCGAACTCCTAAACTCTTGTGTTGATTTCATTCAAACTTCACAGGAATGTTGCCTAGGTTGTTTCCCACCAAAATTAGTTCAATGGTTCTGCTTGTGATGCCATTGAACAAAATGGCTGTCAGAGCTAAAAATAGAAAAAAATCTTTAAAACAAAAAAATTCCTCCTATACCCCTTTGCCAATTTCACTCCATTTTCCCAGGAATGTTGCTTAGATTAGCAAAATAGCTAAATCATTCCAGGGAAACACCACTTGACCTTCTGTTGCAGATTTGGCATCTTACATGTGATCCAAAAGGTGTTTGAACACAAAGCTTTTTCCAAGGTCTTCCATTCTTTTAGGATGTTCAAACTAGAACTATTTTCTGATGAAACAGAAAAAGTCCAGTACATGTTTCTGCTACAAAATCAACATTTTTCACAAGTATATGTGAGCTACTTTTTCAGGTCATGTCATGTGAATTGAACAGACAAGTCACATGTAATATCAAGCCTTATTTTTGATGAAAAAAAAACAACAACAAACAAGAGGGCCCAGAGGGCCCTGGTTCGCTCACCTGATCCAAAGCATAACAAGTGGGCCCCGGGCAGGGTCAATTTTGGCCCCAGGGCTAAAATTTGAACAATCTTGGTGGAAGGCCAAAAGATGAAGCTTCATATCGAATATGAAAGACCTGGGCTTTCTGGTTTCAGAGAAGATGATTTTAAAGGTTTACCCTGCATATAGAAGTCTATGTAAAACAAGATTTTCCCTATATAAGTTTATGTTAAACCAAAGGGCCCCTGAGCGGGGGCATTTTTGGCCCCAGGGCTATAATTTGAACAATCTTGGTAGAGGTCCACTAGCTGAAGCTTCATAACAAATATCAAAGACCTAAGCCTTGTGTTTCAGAGAAGATGATTTTTAAAGATTTTCCCTATATAAGTCTATGTAAAACCAAAGGGCCACATGGCGGGGGCATTTTTGGTCTCAGGGCTATAATTTGAACAATCTTTATAGAGGTCCACTAGCTGAAGCTTCATAACAAATATCGAAGACTTAAGCCTTGAAGTTTCAGAGAAGAAGATTTTTCAAGATTTTCCCTATATAAGTCTATGTAAAACCAAAGGGCCCCAGAGCGGGGGCATTTTTGGCCCCAGGGCTATAATTTGAACAATCTTGGTAGAGGTCCACAAGATGGTGCTTCATACCAAATAGCAAAGACCTGGGCCTTGCAGTTTCAGAGAAGAAGATTTTTCAAGATTTTCCCTATATAAGCCTATGTGAAACAAAAGGGCCCTGGTGCAGGGGCATTTTTGGTCCCAGCACTATAATTTGAACAATCTTGGTAGGGGTCCACTAGATGAAGCTTCATACCAAATATCAAAGACCTGGGCCTTGCCGTTTCAGAGAAGAAGATTTTTCATGATTTTCCCTATATAAGCCCATGTAAAACCAAAGGGCACACATGCGGGGGGCATTTTTAGCTCCAGCACTATAATTTGAACAATCTTGGTAGAAGTCCACTAGATGAAGCTTCATACCAAATATCAAAGACCTGGGCCTTGCAGTTTCAGAGAAGAGGATTTTTAAAGATTTTCCCTATATATACCTATGTAAAACAAAAGGGCCCTGGTGCGGGGGCATTTTTGGCCCCAGCACTATAATTTGAACAATCTTGGTAGGGGTCCACTAGATGAAGCTTCATACCAAATATCAAAGACCTTGGCCTTGCGGTTTCAGAGAGAGTTTTTTTCAAGATATTCCCTATATAAGCCCATGTAAAACCAAAGGGCCCCGGGGCGGGGGCATTTTTAGCCCCAGGGCTATAATTTGAACAATCTTGGTAGGGGTTCACTAGATAAAGCTTCATACCAAATATCAAAGACCTGGGCCTTGCAGTTTCAGAGAAGAGGATTTTTAAAGATTTTCCCTATATAGGCCCATGTAAAACCAAAGGGCCCCGTGCAGGGGCATTTTTGGCCCCAGCACTATAATTTGAACAATCTTGGTAGGAGTCCACTAGATGAAGCTTCATACCAAATATCAAAGACCTGGGCCTTGCGGTTTCAGAGGAGAAGATTTTTCAAGATTTTCCTTATATAAGCCCATGTAAAACCAAAGGGCCCCCGTGCGGGGGCATTTTTAGCTCCAGCACTATAATTTGAACAATCTTGGTAGGGGTCCACTAGATGAAGCTTCATACCAAATATCAAAGATCTGGGCCTTGCGGTTTCAGAGAAGAGGATTTTGAAAGATTTTCCCTATATAAGCCCATGTAAAACCAAAGGGCCCCCGTGCGGGGGCATTTTTGGCCCCAGCACTATAATTTGAACAATCTTGGTAGGGGTCCACTAGATGAAGCTTCATACCAAATATCAAAGACCTGGGCCTTGCGGTTTCAGAGAAGAAGATTTTTTAAATTTTCGGTGAAAAAAATCTATTTTTGGCTACTGTGACCTATTTGTGCAACGGACCGGAACCATTTGAACAACTTTGAAAGGGGACCACCTAAGGATCATTCCTGTGAAGTTTGGTCAAAATCCGATCAGCAGTTTAGGAGGAGATGTCGTTTGAAGAAAAGTTTACGGACGGACACACGCACAGACGGACCCACATTTTGGGTTTGTGTGGCTGCACCTGTCCATATTTTATGGGGCTAAAATTTTTATGTGGCTAAAAGACACACAAATCTGTACATCTAATGTGGCTAGCCACACAAACTTTGGACATCAGCCACATAAAGGCTGTCTGTACGAAACCGTCTTTGTCTAAACTTATGTGGCTACCAGAGGTTGTGATATCTAGCCCTCTAAAGGTAGAACAGAACTTTCTTTATAGTGCACTGATACATCTTATGGGTCTAGCTCCTCACATAGAGGGACTTTTTCCTACTGCAGCATTCAGCCCCAGGACAGCCAGTTAAATTTATGTGGCTCAGCCCCATAATCTCAAAGTTTAGCCTCATAATCCTGGACATCCATGTCCAAGGATGTCCAAGGTGATGGACATAAATTTATGTGTCTTTTTTTTATTTGATTTTTCTAGTCCCCCTGAACCCCTCTGTACTAACAGAAAAATGGGTTTGTGAGGCTAGCCACACAAACCCATTTTGCCACACAAAACCCTTCTGTACCTAAAAGAAGCCACATAAACCCATTTTGTAAGAACGGACGCACGGACGGACGACGGACGACGGACAAAAAGTGATCCCAAAAGCTCACCTTGTCACTACGTGACAGGTGAGCTAAAAAAAAAAAAAACTTGGAAAATGCCTTCTGCTAAATGTTTTTAGAACTTGAAGGGTTGCCTGAGGGAATGCTCCTACTGGAACAATTCTTCCCTGACACTAAGAATTGAAGATTATAAGAATCTTACATGGGTGTGAAGGGTGGATGGAAAAATCCGTCCTGAGGGTCACTGTCTGGCATCACTAAGCTTGCCGAGTGATGTTGGACAGTGATCCCGAGGGACAGATTTTTCTGTCCACCCCTTACACGATTGTAGGATTCTTTTTCTTGCATACCTTCCATTTCTGAGTGTGAATTTTTAATACAGCAGTCACTTCTGTTGCCGACGTCTGCCATATTGTGATTACTTAGTGACGGCACATAACGTGCTGTGACGTCAACCTTAACGACGACACATATGATGCCGTATTCAACCAGTGCATTTTTTCAAACACGCGAGAATAGCCAGGTTTGGGTAAGAACACCAAGGTTAGACAAAATTCTATCCCAAGCTAAAACTTGATTTCCAAATCTGGTGTGCAAGAAGCCTTTTGCTACCTTCTTTGCTACATGGTAGAAACTACATGCTACTTGCACAAAAAAATATAATAATTTTTAATACTGACTGTATATTTCAGGTGTACCAGAAAGAACTACAGAACGCCCAACAAGAAGTAGAGCAGCTTCAGTCAGATATAATGCATCTAGAGACTGCCCACTACATGGAACAAGACGATCATGTCGATATAAAAGATATTGATCATTGGTAATTATATAAGCATAGCCCTAGATAACAGGGAGCATCCACATAATATCTTTCTTAATTCTGCACGAAAATATAATAACCTAAGTTGACGACCAGGAGAAACAGTGTGAAGCAAGCCATTTTTTCAGTAAGATTGTAAGCTATTTTCTCGCTGCCCATTAATTCTTTGAGAAATAGATTGGGCTAAAACGGACTGAACATTAGTACTTGTAAGCCGCTTGGAAGGTCTAAGCCTGCTTTGGCAAAGTTGTGTGGGTCGGGCCATCCCTGCATATATAAGCCTTAGCTTTTTCTTTGGGCGGTAGGGCTTGAGATTAAATTGTATCTCATTGTTGGGTAAAAGTCACACAAAATTGGAAGCAAAGTCCCAAAATGCACTAAATAATGTTTATGGAGATGTAAAATAGAAGTGGGAGGAATCTATACAATTACCTCCCATCCAAGACATAAATGCGAAAGAAACACAGACATAGAGAATCTTACATGAATGCTCATGTATTATTGAATTTATTGAACGAGTTGAGGAAAAGATAAAATGCGAGGCTGTGCCAAGCATTTTATCCCTTTTCCTCAAAGAGTTTAATAAATTCAATAATACATGAGCATGAATGCAAGATTCTATTTATCATATGACATTTAAAACGCATTTTATTCGCGATTGTTTCACAAAAATGTCAATAATCCACCATTAGTAAAGGCGACATCGTTAAGGACGTCGTATATGTAACCTTATGGGGCGTATATAACTAATTTGCATATTTTATCGACTAATGGATTATCAAATTTATTATATGGCATCATTACATTCTTAGACGAGATGTCATATGATAAATCAACTTTAATACTTCACTACAATGAAAACGTCACAGGCAGAAAGCCAAATGAACAGTTAATGTCCTCACAAAATGGATAAACTGCTATCCAGAATAAAGAAATGTTCAGTCCGCATGAAAGATTTCTAACTCATCATTGTGTCGGAGAAAACAAAAATCAAACAACAACAGAGATGAAACAACAATGAGGATTGGACAGCATGAAACAGCTGAAATGCTGGAGCAAAAGAAAACCATCAGATTCAGGTGGGCCCAACCAGACACAGAACATCAGGCACCAACCAACATTACCTAAAAATTTAAGTAAGTCTTTAAGCTGGTGCCATCATGGAGTCTAAACCTCAACAGAAAGACATTCATATTTCAAAGATTAAAATATAAAGGCTCTGAAGTTTTTATATTGATGCAAAATAGGTACAGCTACATGGACATTTTTCTCAGTGAGAAATAGCCGGACAGACAATTCACATGAAATAAGAAGCTTATTTTTTGCTGAAAATATAGAGAAATTCACCTTATTTGCATTATCTGCTGGTTCCCAGTCTGAAGGTTATCAGTGTTGGAAAAACAGGTAACCAAACCCCCCTGACCTTTCAAGGTCAGGGGGGTCTGGTTACCTGTTTTTCCAATATTGACAATGTGCAAGCTGGGAGCCAGCAAATAATGCAAATTTGGTGCTGTTCTAAAATTTTCTGCAGTGGTAGGCTTAAGAGCCTTCTGATAGGGAAGGTCTCTAAAGATTGTCTGCATCGCTATTACAATTGATCTGAAACACTCTTTTCCCTCTCTTATTTTGTTATAATTCCAATGCTCCATAATTATGAACGTTTCGAGCGATTTGATTGGTTGAATTAAAAGTTTTATACTTCGATAAATTCCAAGAGCAAGAATCTCAGAACTAGTTCACACAGACACGGGTTGTAATATAACGTGCCGTCAAAGAGCATGTTTAAACCCTGTGTATTACGTCATTGTATATATGAAGTGATGTCAATATTGTTTGATTAAAGATGGGAAACTATTAAAAACTTTCATAAAAGAAGATAAAAATAGACAGAATTTAACGACTGGACGTTTTAATCGCCTATGTTTCTTTCAAAGATGGCAGCTTCTAATTGAATAATCATTCTGCCATGGCCGTTGTTAAGTTCATTCCAAAAATTTAACATTTTGGTGGGATTTTTAACATTTCGATTGGAATTATAACAAATGAATTATCATTTTTGTGGATTTTATTGAAGTTTACACATCAAATTTTTTGGATTTTATTGATGTGTTAACGCTAGCGAATCATTCACAAACTTAGCATAAAAGCCTTTGGGCTTCATGCAGATTGTGAGTGACTCACCAGAGTTTACACATCGTTAAAATCCACAAAAACGAAATACATTCGTATAATAAATTTTGTTTCTAGGGCCAGTCAGAAAGAAGCAGAGACGAACAAGAAGTATGCTGCACACGTAAACTTTTTCAAAGAAGCTCTGAGATTATCCATGGAACACATGGAAAATCGGAAGGTAAATACCTCTTTCTTAAACCAGCCTCGGTAGCTCAGTGGGATGCGTGTCTGACTGGTGATCAGGAGGATGCGGGTTCGACACCTGCCGGGTTCGGCAACATTCTTTCGTGGAGATTTATCATGAAATCTTTTCTATGGTCATTCTCTCCCTTCCGCTGATTCAAGAAGGGCAGTTGTCAGTTTCTGGCGAAGAATGTGCACTGTACTGGTTAACCTCTTATGTATAAGCCTGCCCAGGAAAAGTGTGGATAGGTAAACTGATCGGCTCAAAAATGACCAAAATAGTGTTGACTGGGCCATTAAACTCCAATACATACAAACAAAAACCTCTTTCTTACCATCAAGGGGAATAGCAGGGCTCCAAATTTAACCATAAAATGTCAATCACGACCATTGTCATCTGCCTGTTACTTTAAAACTCATTTTTATAGCCCCGCTTTGAAAAAGTGGGGCTATATTGGATTTGGCTTGTCCGGAATTCCGTCTGTCTGTCAGTGTGTCTGTCTGTCTGTAATATTTGATAGTGGGTACCTTGTTACCGCAACTCCTCTTACAGTTCTAGGTCAATCCTTTTGAAACTTTACAGGAGTTATCATATAGGTCTGAAGATGTGCATATTGTTTTTTCATTATCCTTAAATAATTTTTTTCACTTATTTTACCTTTTTTAACTTAGACAATTTTTGAGATCTACTAATGTTAAAATGTATAGGGAGTAGCTACCTTGTTACCGTAACTCCTCTTACAGTTCTAGGTCAATCCTATTGAAACTTTACAGGTGTTTTCATATAGGTCTGAAGATGTGCATATTCTTTTTTCATTATCCTTAAATAATTTTTTTCACTTATTTCACCTTTTTTTAACTTAGACAATTTTTGAGATCTACTATTGTTTAAAATGTATAGGGAGTAGCTACCTTGTTACTGCAACTCCTCTTACAGTTCTAGGTCAATCCTTTTGAAACTTTACAGGTGTTTTCATATAGGTCTGAAGATGTGCATATTCTTTTTTCATTATCCTTAAATAATTTTTTTCACTTATTTCACCTTTTTTAACTAAGACAATTTTTTAGATCTACTAATGTTAAAATGTATAGGGAGTAGCTACCTTGTTACTGCAACTCCTCTTACAGTTCTAGGTCAATCCTTTTGAAACTTTACAGGTGTTTTCATACAGGTCTGAAGATGTGCATATTCTTTTTTCATTATCCTTAAATAATTTTTTTTCACTTATTTCACCTTTTTTAACTAAGACAATTTTTGAGATCTTCTAATGTTAAAATGTATAGGGAGTAGCTACCTTGTTACCGCAACTCCTCTTACAGTTCTAGGCCGATCCTTTGAAACTTTTCAGGTGTTTTCAAAGGGGTCTTAAGATGTGCATGTGGTTTTTTCATTTTCCAAAACTTATTTTTTAACTTAGACTGTTTTTCAGATCTAATAACGCGAAAAGTCTATAAGGCGTAGGTACCTTGTTAGGGATTTAACCCTCTCACAAGTCTTTACCTTTAATTCATGAGTCTTTCTCCTCTGACAGGGCTATAGCGGGGCTATAGTCAGATCCTCTGACAGTTCTAGTTACAAACAGTGTGGACCCAGATCAGACTGCTCCTCTAGGAGCATTCTGATCTGGGTCCACACTGTTTGCATATATCAAAAAATATTTCTAAGAAGTTTGCTTTAAGATTCAGCAGACGACATAAGCAGATGACATTTTCAGATGTAGTTTTTCTCGGCATCTTAAGGGTTAACAGTATCAAGTAGCAAATCCATGGAACATATGGAGAATCGTAAGGTATTGTAAAAATTCTAAAAATTTGGGACACCTTGAGGACTTGCTGTAATTCTCCTAAAATTTTAACAGATTTGTTCCACGATCCAGCAAGGAGTCCAAAATATGCAGACAGAATAGCAAACAATGTAGACCCTGATCAGACTGCTCCTTCAGGGGTCTGCATTGTTTGCTTAGGCCCCTCTGTCCCAATACTTAGGATCTGTTCGGTAAATACCTTTTTCGTACTGCTTGCAATCAAGGGGAGTTTTGTTTTGTTTGTTTGAGTTGAGGTTTTACGTCCCCGTCAACACTATTAAGGTCATTTTGGAGACGTTGCTTCCGAATTTTTTAGACTTTTACCCGATATTGAGATGAAATGTCATCTCAAGCCCTACCGCCCATAGAAATCGCTAGGGTTTAAGGAGCGGTCCGACTCGCATCACTTTTTCTGGGCAGGCTTTGAACTAAGCTGTTTACCAGTACCCAAGTTCGGTTGGTTTCAGCTCTGCGCGGAAGCACCATGCAGTCCAATTTATTTCTCCAGGCCCCGATGGGCAGGGGCACAATCAAGGGGAGTAGCAGGGCTCCGAATTAACAGTATCAAGTAGCAAATTTGATGCCAGATAATTCAGTTTGCCGCCTGGTGAAACAGCTGATAGCAAACCCGAACATTACCAATGTATCTGCAAGGCACTGAAAAATCACTGTAGACCAGTATGATGATTAAATTGAAAGCAGACAAAACAATACAGATGGCAATCTATTCTCTCTATTATTTTTCAGCAAATAGGACTTGACAGATGATTCACACCGGCCCGATAGCTCAGTTGGTAGAGTGTCCGCTCCGGGGAACGGGAGGTCACGGGTTCGATCCCGGGCCGCCACATACCAAAGTCATTAAAAATGGTACTAGCTGCTCCTCGCTTGGCACTCAGATTTACGGGGTAGAGCTAGGACTGGTCGACCCAGTGTCAGGATAATGTGACTGGGTGTGGTATCATGTAATGTGTCTGTGACATGACACTTCAGTGAGGCAGCACTATAAAAGTGAGCATTGAGCTCCCTGTCGCAACCAGACACCGTAGTGATATGACTGAAATATTGTTGAAAGCGACGTTAAACCCGAATTCACACACACACACAGATGATTCACATGAAAAATTACCAAAAGATAATTCAGAAGCCTCCGTGGTGTAGTGGTTATGCTACTCGCCTTGTAAACCAGAGGTTTGCAGGATCAATCTCTGGCTTATTCAGACTTTCGGCTGAGTCTTTAAACCCACATCCCGTCTCTGTATGACCTTAGCTGTTGGTGAGATGTAAAACTCACTCATTCACTCACAAAAAGATAATTCTAAAGATGCTTAGCATTTGAAGAGTTAACCCTTATCTTGCTGTTCACGACAACCCCTATCTTTGCAAACAGTGTAGATCCAGTTCAGATGGCTTCTGAAGAAGCCATCTGATCAGGATCTACACTGTTTGGCATTCAGTTTATGAATTTGTAGCAATACATTACATCAAGCAATTTGATTGGTTGATAGACAGAAATGGGTGTGGCTTAAATTAATATTCAGCAAGAGAAGGGTTAATCTATGGGAAGGAGGGCTCTTCCTGGGTTAAAACTTAGTAGTGGTTGGGTGAGGCAAAGTTGTCATGTAACTTGAATCACTGGATTGTCAAACTGGTATTAGCCTACAGTTTGGCAAGGCCCTAGCAGCAGATGTTAAAGGGTAGGTGGGGAGTTTGTATTGGAGTTTAACGGCCCAGTCAACACTATTTAAGGTCATTTTTAGCAGATCCTTAATTAGATGTGATGTGAGCTTCTTCCATCTAACTTCAGCGATTAAGTTTAAATTTTGCATATGCATTCTTTATGAGGTCGATATGTCAGTGACATAAATTTCATATTAATGGTCAGGTCAAGGTCAAAGTCAATGTTTCTAGTTTCTTTAGGATTTTGTTCAGATAATAACTAAAACACCACTAGGTATCCAAATAATACTTTGATCTCTTGTAAAGGAGCCAGCGCATGACAAAACCTACATTAAGACATGTGCGCCTAACGAAGACTCAGATCAGCCTGCACATCCGCGCAGTCTGATCAGAGTCTTCGTTGTGCGCTTTAAGGATAGCTTAGTGCCCAATGCTCCTTCACGCAGCAAGAAAAGTCTCTGGCTAGACTACATGGATGCGCAGGCTGATATGATTCTTCGCTGTGTGTACATGTAAGTTGTAGGAAATGCTGTGCCCCGGCTCAAAGGTCTATTCCTCTATCTGCAATTTTATTGGAATAATTGAACTTTGCAAATTTTGATAATAGCTGTATGATGACATATCATTGCGTTAACAGGTCTATGTAATGAAAACCCTTGAAATTCCAGTTTAAATGGGAAAAGTCACATGTTTGATCCCCCTTTCAGTATAATGCGGGGGTATAGCAGTCAGACCCTCTGACAGTTCTAGTTTCTATGGTCATTCTCTCCCTTACGCTGATTCAAAAAGGGCAGTTTTCAGTTTCTAGTAAAAGAACTTGCACTGTTGAATCGTTTACGTATAATCCTGCCTAGGAAAAGTGTAGACCCCAGTTTTCTCTATATAAAGTGGGGTTTATGGGGATGTTCATTTCATGGACTTGTTCACGTGATGCCATTGAAGTTTAACTGTTTGTATTTCCTTTATTATTTCAGATACAATTAAAACATGTTTTAGAAGAATCAGAGAGGGCAAAACAACAAGCTCTTGAAGAAGCTGCTCAGCAGAAAGAGAAATTGGCACAGTTGAAAAAATCTAAGTTGAATATGTGATTTATGTATTGGAGTAACTTACACATTGCTTCCAGTGTCATGCTCACTGCATATAAAGGGGAATAGATAAACCTGACAGATTTTTCTGCCATTTTTGAAGGGAGACCACCTTAGGGACTTCCTGTTCAATTGTCCTTAACCTCAGTCCACCTGAAAAGGGGTCTATTCTTAAAGGTTTAAGGATCAGGAGCAAAATTTTTTCTTTAAGAGTTGACCCCTGTTGACATAGGAGACAAAAATACTTTTGCAGGAGTTGCCTCCAAAGAAGAAGTATTCTTGCACACCAGACGAGGGAATCCGTGATTTTACCCTGGGATAGAAATTTATGTTCTTACCCTGGTGTTTCGACCCTAAATCACATATAATCGCGTGTTTGATAAATGCACTGTTGATTACGACCTTGTGTGCGCCCTCGTTAATGTTGACGTCATGCACGATCCGTGACGTCACTTTACATTCCTGCAGTGTCAACACAATATGGCGTACGTCGGTAACCGAAGTGACTGCAGTATTAAAAATCCACGCTAAGAAATGGAAGATATGCAAGAAAGCGAATCCTATATGGGTGTGAGGGGTGGATAGAAAAATCCGTCCCTTGGGATCACTGTCCAGCATCACTCAGCAAGCCTCGTGATGCCTGACAGTGACCCTCGGAATGGATTTTTCCATCCACCCCTCACACCCATATAAGATTCTTATATCCCATCCCCTTAAGGGAAACGGGTACACCTGCTTGTTCAAAGCAGCATTAGGTTAACCCTTATCCTGTTGAACAATTTTGCCAAACCAATTTCTGACTATCAACCAATCTAATGAGCCCCGCCAAGCGAATTAGTGCCTTCGGGCATTCCGTCATGACAAATTTTAACTGCGCATGCCCAGCCATTCAGAGGGGCCAGGGATATGGCTTTCTGTCTGAAGGTTCCTCTTGATTCACTGCTTGTATAAGCGAGCAGCGAAGGTTCTGGCGAGACTGCGCGGATGCGCAGGCTCGCCTGAACCTTCGCTACTCGCATAGGCGATAAGTACCAAAATCGCTTGACGGGGCCCAAATGATATATTCTATTCACTTTAATAATGGAAATGGATGACGGTGTAGATCAAGATCAACCTTCTGATCAGGATCTACAGCTTACAAAGATAAGGTTTGTTGTGTTCAGCGATATAAAGGGTTAACAAGCTCGTTAGTGGTCAAAATGTCAACCCTTAAGACGACGAGAAAAACTACACCTGAAATTGTCGTCTGCTTATGTTGTATGCTGAATCTTTTTGCAAACTTTTTAAAAATATTTTTGCATACAGCCAAACAGTGTGGGCCCAGATTAGACTGTTCCTGATTTGGGCCTGCACTGTTTGCAAATAATGACTTTTAAGATCCGCATTTTATGGTTTACTGTATTGGCTAATACAGTGGTATTTTTGCTAAATAAAAATGTGAGTAACCAAAGCTACTCATTTTTTTATTGCAAAAAAGTTTGTTTATTTGCCATTTTTAAAAAAGTTTTGACGATACTTGAGTGAGTGAGTTACTTGAGCGTCTTGGCATTGAGGACCTGGACCTCATCCTGAAAGAGAGAAGGCTTTGCTGGTATGGACATGTGGAACGCTCCAAACTGCCTATGACATACAGGTAGGTGGAAAGCGGGGGCCTGGAAGGCCAAAGATGACCTGGAAGCAGCTAACAGAAAGAGATTGCAGAGAATGGAAGCTCTCTGCTATCGATCCTCATGAGACAAACCTGGAGATCTGGTGTAAGATGTGCCATGGGTGCAACAAGCTAGCTACCTGGAAAGGGGCCCACTTATGTGGAAGTTGCCCCTGTACCTGCACGTTAATCAAAAATCCGTTGATGATGATGATACATTAACTGGCAACATTATTAGTTGTGAACATGATTGATATAGTTTCTTAAACATTTTTACCAGAAACTTCCTGTTTGCTTTCATATGAAATGAGCACCTCAAAAAAGAGACCCGCTCATTAAAGAAAGGATCTGCTCAATATGAACAAAATCTTTCCGTTAACCTTTACCACTCTCTAGGCCACTTCAGCAGACGGCAAATTGTTCGTATTTTTAGCTCACCTGAGCCGAAGGCTCATGTGAGGTATTAGTATACCACGAGCCGGCGTCCGTCGTCCGTCGTCGTCCACACTTTCAAAGAAGTATATCTCCGGAACCAGTGGGCCAATCTTGATCAAATTTCATGTGAAGCATTATCAGGTAGGGGGAAAGGCTGCATACTGTTTTCGGGCAGATCGGATTGGAACTCTGGTTGCCATGGCAACAAATAGCTCCCATAGACTTAACATAGGAAAAAGTTTGTCATCACTCTAGCTCCGTCAATTTTTAGCTCACCTGAGCCGAAGGCTCATGTGAGGTATTAGTATACCACGAGCCGGCGTCCGTCGTCGTCGTCGTCCACACTTTCAAAGAAGTATATCTCCGGAACCAGTGGGCCAATCTTGATCAAATTTCATGTGAAGCATTATCAGGTAGGGGGAAAGGCTGCATACTGTTTTCGGGCAGATCGGATTGGAACTCTGGTTGCCATGGCAACAAATAGCTCCCATAGACTTAACATAGGAAAAAGTTTGTCATCACTCTAGTTGGCCCCCGCCCATAGGGGCTTGAAGAAATATATGGGCTGCATGATGCTTCCACGCAGAGCTGAATCCGGCCCGCACAGTAGTACTGGTAAACCGCTTAGAGGATCTAAGCCTGTCCAGGAACAGCGGTGCGAGGCGGACCGTCCATGTTAGTAAACCCTATTGGTTTCATTGGGCGACAGGGCTTGAGATGTCATTTCGTCTCAATGTCGGGTAAAAGTCCCACAAAATTGGAAGCAACGTCTCCAAAATGACCTTTTACAGTGTTGACGGGGACGTTAAACCTCAAATCAAACCAAAATCATCACTCTAGCTCCGTCAATTTTTTTCTGATCGTCTTCATTCTTGCAGATAACGAGGACAGGCATGAAATCTCGATCAAGTTCGATTTTGGGCTGAATCGGATTATTCACTCAGGAGTTACGTGCCCTTGTGCGTTGAAAAAACATAGGAAAAAGCTTGTCATCACTCTAGCTCCGTCAATTTTTTTCTGATCGACTTCATTCTTGCAGATAACGAGGACAGGCATGAAATCTCGATCAAGTTCGATTTTGGGCTGAATCGGATTATTCACTCAGGAGTTACGTGCCCTTGAGCGTTGAAAAAATTGCCTATTGACTTAACATGGGGAGAATGTTGTCATCACCGTAGCTGCTTCAATTATTTTCAGATTGGCTTTATTCTTGCAGATAACCAGCACAGCCATGAAATCTCGGTCAAGTTCGATAACTGGCAGAATCGGATCATTCACTTAGGAGTTACCTGCCCTTGTGTGTTTTTGCATTAGGGTTAATGGGAATTTCAAAAATGTATATCTTAAAGACTACTTGGCCAACTTTGATCAAATTTCATGTGTCACATTATTGGGCAAGTGGAAAGGCTTCATTAGGTTTTCAGGCAGATCGGAGTGGAACTCTGGTTGTCATGGCAACATCTAGCTCCCATAGACTTCACATAGGAAAAAGCTTGTCATCACTCTAGCTCCGTCAATTTTTTTCTGATCGACTTCATTCTTGCAGATAACCAGTACAGGCATAAAATCTCGGTCAAGTTCGATTTTGGGCCGAATCAGATAATTCACTCAAGAGTTACGTCCCCTTGAGCGCCCGAAAAATTGCCTATCAACTTAACATGGGGAAAATGTTGTCATCACTGTAGCTGCTTCAATTTTGTTCGGATTTGCTTCATTCTTACAGATAACCAGCACAGCCATGAAATCTCGGTCAAGTTCGATAATTGGCAGAATCGGATCATACACTTAGGAGTTACCTGCCCTTGTGCATTTTTGCATAAGGGTTAATGTGAATTTCAAAAATGTATATCTTGAAGACTACTTGGCCGACTTTGATCAAATTTCATGTGTAACATTATTGGGCAAGTGGAAAGACTGCATAAGGTTTTCATGCAGATCTGAGTGGATCTCTGGTTACCATGGCAACATATAGCTCCCATAGACTTAACATAGGAAAAAGCTTGTCATCACTCTAGCTCCGTCAATTTTTTTCTGATCGACTTCATTCTTGCAGATAATAAGGACAGGCATAAAATCTCGGTTAGTTCGATTTTGGGCAGAATCTGAATATTGACCTCGGAGTTACGTGAACTTGGGCGACAAAAAATTTGCCCATAGACTTAACATAGGGAAAATGTTGTGACTACGATAGCGACTTGAATTTTTTTCAAACTTGCAGGTAACAAGGACAGACATAAAATCACGGTTAAGTTCGATTTAGGGCCGAATCGGATTATTTGCCTTGGAGTTACCTGCCCTTGAGCATGAAAAAATATGTTGTGACCACGATAGCAACTTTATTTTTATTCAGATCAGCTTCAAACTTGCAGGTAACGAGGACAGGCATAAAATCCCGGTTAAGTTCAATTTTGGGCCGAATCGGAATATTGACCTCCGAGTTACGTGACCTTGAGCGACAAAAAATTTGCCCATAGACTTAACATAGGGAAAATGTTGTGACTACGATAGCGACTTGAATTTTTTTCAGATCAGCTTCAAACTTGCAGGTAACGAGGACAGACATAAAATCTCGGTTAAGTTCGATTTTGGGCCAAATCGGATTATTTGCCTTGGAGTTACCTGCCCTTGAGCATAAAAAAATACGTTGTGACCACGATAGCAACTTTATTTTTATTCAGATCAGCGTCAAACTTGCAGGTAAGGTGGACAGGCATAAAATCTCAGTTAAGTTCGAATCGGAATATTGACCTCGGAGTTACATGACCTTGAGCGACAAAAAATTTGCCCATAGACTTTACATAGGGAAAATGTTGTGACTACGATAGCGACTTGAATTTTTTTCAGATCAGCTTCAAACTTGCAGGTAACGAGGACAGACATAAAATCTCGGTTAAGTTCGATTTTGGGCCGAATCGGATTATTTGCCTTGGAGTTACCTGCCCTTGAGCATAAAAAAATACGTTGTGACCACGATAGCAACTTTATTTTTATTCATATCAGCTTCAAACTTGCAGGTAACGAGGACAGGCATAAAATCTCGGTTACGTTCAAAAAATTTGCCCATAGACTTAATTAGGGAAAATGTTGCGACTACGATAGCGACTTGAATTTTTTTCAGATCAGCTTCAAACTTGCAGGTAATGAGGACAGACATAAAATCTCGGTTAAGTTCGATTTTGGGCCGAAACGGAATATTTGCCTGGGAGTTACCTGCCCTTGAGCATAAAAAAATACGTTGTGACCACGATAGCAACTTTATTTTTATTCATATCAGCTTCAAACTTGCAGGTAACGAGGACAGGCATAAAATCTCGGTTAAGTTCGATTTTGGGCCGAATCGGAATATTGACCTCGGAGTTACGTGACCTTGAGAGACAAAAAAATTTGCCCATAGACTTAACGTAGGGAAAATGTTGTGACAGAAATAGCGACTTGAATTTTTAGCTCACCTGAGCCAAAGGCTCCAGTGAGCTGATAGTATACCAAGGCTCCGTAGTCCATTGTCTGTCGTCCGTCCATCCGTCGTCCACACTTTCAATGAAGCATATCTCAGAAGGCAGTCGACCAATCTTGTTTAAATTTTATGTGTAGCACCATTGGGCAAGGGGAAAGGCTGCATTAGGTTTTGGAGCTAGTCTGGTTCATTTGTTCCTTCATTCTTCTTTCTCTCCATATAGAGATCAAAGACCAATGTTAAATTTTTAATCAAAGATTTCTCAGGAACTATAAAAGCTAGAAGCATTAAATTTGGTATTCAATAGAATAATGATGACTTATTTTGTGTAAGAGACATTGGGCTTTCTCAGCTTATTTGTTCATCTGTTCTTTCATTCTTCTTTCTCTCCATTTTGACCAATGTTAAATTTTCGTCAAAGATTTCTCAGGAACTATAGAAGCTAGAAGTCTCAAACTTGGAATGCAATGCAATAATGATGACTTATATCCTGTAAGGGTCAATGGGCTGGATTCTATTAGCAGATTTAGTAGTCACGTCTGTGAATTGTTAAAACTTAAGCTCCTCAGGTGAGCGGTTTAGGCTCATTGAGCCTCTTGTTTTCTGATTGTCTTCATTCTTGCAGATAACGAGGACAGGCATGAAATCTCGATCAAGTTCGATTTTTGGCTGAATCGGATTATTCACTCAGGAGTTATGTGCCCTTGAGCGTTAGGAAAAAGCTTGTCATCACTCTAGCTCCGTCAATTTTTTTCTGATCGACTTCATTCTTGCAGATAACGAGGACAGGCATGAAATCTCGATCAAGTTCGATTTTGGGCTGAATCGGATTATTCACTCAGGAGTTACGTGCCCTTGAGCGTTGAAAAAATTGCCTATTGACTTAACATGGGGAGAATGTTGTCATCACCGTAGCTGCTTCAATTATTTTCAGATTGGCTTTATTCTTGCAGATAACCAGCACAGCCATGAAATCTCGGTCAAGTTCGATAACTGGCAGAATCAGATCATTCACTTAGGAGTTACCTGCCCTTGTGTGTTTTTGCATTAGGGTTAATGGGAATTTCAAAAATGTATATCTTAAAGACTACTTGGCCAACTTTGATCAAATTTCATGTGTCGCATTATTGGGCATGTGGAAAGGCTTCATTAGGTTTTCAGGCAGATCTGAGTGGAACTCTGGTTGCCATGGCAACATCTAGCTCCCATAGACTTCACATAGGAAAAAGCTTGTCATCACTCTAGCTCCGTCAATTTTTTTCTGATCGACTTCATTCTTGCAGATAACCAGTACAGGCATAAAATCTCTGTCAAGTTCGATTTTGGGCCGAATCAGATAATTCACTCAAGAGTTACGTCCCCTTGAGCGCCCGAAAAATTGCCTATCGACTTAAAATGGGGAAAATGTTGTCATCACTGTAGCTAGTAACGAGGACAGGCATAAAATCTCGGTTAAGTTCGATTTTGGGCAGAATCGGAATATTGACCTCGGAGCTACGTGACCTTGAGCGACAAAAAAGTTGCCCATAGACTTAACATAGGGAAAATGTTGTGACCACGATAGCGACTTGAATTTTTTTCAGATCAGCTTCAAACTTGCAGGTAACGAGGACAGACATAAAATCACGGTTAAGTTCGATTTTGGGCCAAATCGGATTATTTGCCTTGGAGTTACCTGCCCTTGAGCATGAAAAAATACGTTGTGACCACGATAGTAACTTTATTTTTATTCAGATCAGCTTCAAACTTGCAGGTAACGAGGACAGGCATAAAATCCTGGTTAAGTTCGATTTTGGGCCGAATCGGAATATTGACCTCGGAGTTACGTGACCTTGAGCGACAAAAAATTTGCCCATAGACTTAACATAGGGAAAATGTTGTGACTATGATAGCGACTTGAATTTTTTTCAGATCAGCTTCAAACTTGCAGGTAACGAGGACAGACATAAAATCTCGGTTAAGTTAGATTTTGGGCCAAATCGGATTATTTGCCTTGGAGTTACCTGCCCTTGAGCATAAAAAATACGTTGTGACCACGATAGCAACTTTATTTTTATTCAGATCAGCTTCAAACTTGCAGGTAACATGGACAGGCATAAAATCTCAGTTAAGTTCGAATCGGAATATTGACCTCGGAGTTACATGACCTTGAGCGACAAAAAATTTGCCCAAAGACTTTACATAGGGAAAATGTTGTGACTACGATAACGACTTGAATTTTTTTCAGATCAGCTTCAAACTTGCAGGTTACGAGGACAGACATAAAATCTCGGTTAAGTTCGATTTTGGGCCGAATCGGATTATTTGCCTTGGAGTTACCTGTCCTTGAGCATAAATAATACGTTGTGACCACGATAGCAACTTTATTTTTATTCATATCAGCTTCAAACTTGCAGGTAACGAGGACAGGCATAAAATCTCGGTTAAGTTCAATTTTGGGCCGAATCGGAATATTGACCTCGGAGTTACGTGACCTTGAGCGACAAAAAATTTGCCCATAGACTTAATTAGGGAAAATGTTGCGACTACGATAGCGACTTGAATTTTTTTCAGATCAGCTTCAAACTTGCAGGTAACAAGGACAGACATAAAATCTCGGTTAAGTTCGATTTTGGGCCGAATCGGAATATTTGCCTTGGAGTTACCTGCCCTTGAGCATAAAAAAATACGTTGTGACCACGATAGCAACTTTATTTTTATTCATATCAGCTTCAAACTTGCAGGTAATGAGGACAGGCATAAAATCTCGGTCAAGTTCGATTTTGGGCCGAATCTGAATATTGACCTCGGAGTTACGTGACCTTGAGAGACAAAAAAATTTGCCCATAGACTTAACATAGGGAAAATGTTGTGACAGAAATAGCGACTTGAATTTTTAGCTCACCTGAGCCAAAGGCTCCAGTGAGCCGATAGTATACCAAGGCTCCGGAGTCTGTCGTCTGTCGTCCGTCCATCCGTTGTCCACACTTTCAATGAAGCATATCTCAGAAGGCAGTCAACCAATCTTGTTTAAATTTTATGTGTAGCACCATTGGGCAAGGGGAAAGGCTGCATTAGGTTTTGGAGCTAGTCTGGTTCATTTGTTCCTTCATTCTTCTTTCTCTCTTATATAGAGATAATAGACCAATGTTAAATTTTTATTCAAAGATTTCTCAGGAACTATAAAAGCTAGAAGCATCAAATTTGGTATTCAATAGAATAATGATGACTTATTTTGTGTAAGAGACATTGGGCTTTCTCAGCTTATTTGTTCATCTGTTCTTTCATTCTTCTTACTCTCCATTTTGACCAATGTTAAATTTTCGTCAAAGATTTCTCAGGAACTATAGAAGCTAGAAGTCTCAAACTTGGAATGCAATGCAATAATGATGACTTATATCCTGTAAGGGTCAATGGGCTGGATTCTATTAGCAGATTTAGTAGTCAAGTCTGTGAATTGTTAAAACTTAAGTTCCTCAGGTGAGCGGTTTAGGCTCATTGAGCCTCTTGTTCTTATTCTTCCGGAAAACAGGACTTTACATCTCTCATGCAAATTGTCTCATAGGAGATAATTTGCATGAGATGTCAAATCCTGTTTTCTGGAAAAATTAGGAAAATATTTTAAAATGTCTGCTGCGAAAAAAAAATACACAGCATGCAGAGCATTAAGAGAACAGACCTCTCTATAAATATGATAAATATGGAAGACAAAATATTTTTGTAAGAGTACAGAAAGTCCGGTATTCTTGTAATGATTATTTTTTAACACAGTGAATTGCACGACCCGCAGAAAAAGCAACCGACTGAAGTCGGTTGATTTTCTAACAGTGCCCTAAAATCACCGTGTCATTCTGTCAATCGGTCATTCTGTCAGTCTGTCTGTCTGTCCGTAACCCGTTTGTGAAAATTGGTGATAGTGACTTAACCGCTTGGAATATCTAAACAATTTTTGGCATACTGAAAGATATCAATGAGATCTAACCAATGAACTTGCGAAATATTACATTCCATTTAGTATAGCCTCGCCGAGGCGAAAAATGTGAAAATTTTCGAACTGCTTCTCCTCGGAAACCGTTGGGCCGATTGAAGTCAAATTTCATATGGAGCCTCTATGGGATGGGGGAAACCAAAATTTGCTCATGGGGTCCAGGTCACATGACCAAAATGGCCGCCAAGCCATATATGGTCAGTCTGTCTGTCCCTCCGTAACCCGTTTGTGAAAATTGGTGATAGTGACTTAACCGCTTGGAATATCTAAACAATTTTTGGCATACTGATAGATATCAATGAGATCTAACCAATGAACTTTCGAAATATTACATTCCATTTATTATAGCCTCGCCGAGGCGAAAAATGTGAAAATTTTCGAACTGCTTCTCCTCGGAAACCGTTGGGCCGATTGAAGTCAAATTTCATATGGAGCCTCTATGGGATGGGGGAAACCAAAATTTGCTCATGGGGTCCAGGTCACATGACCAAAATGGCCACCAAGCCATATATGGTCTGTCTGTCTGTCCGTCCGTAACCCGTTTGTGAAAATTGGTGATAGTGACTTAACCGCTTGGAATATTTAAACAATTTTTTGCATACTGATAGATGTCAATGAGATCTAACCAATGAACTTGCGAAATATTACATTCCATTTAGTATAGCCTCGCCGAGGTGAAAAATCCGTAACCCGTTTGTGAAAATTTGTGATAGTGACTTAACCGCTTGGAATATTTAAACAATTTTGGGCATACTGATAGATATCATTGAGATCTAACCAATGAACTTGGGAAATATTACATTCCATTTAGTATACTCTCGCCGAGGCGAAAAATGTGAAAATTTTCGAACTGCTTCTCCTCGGAAACCGTTGGGCAGATTGAAGTCCAATTTCACATGGAGCCTCTATGGGATGTGGGAAACCAAAATTTGCTCATGGGGTTCAGGTCACATGACCAAAATGCCCTCCAAGCCATATATGGTCTGTCTGTCTGCCCGTCCATAACCCGTTTGTGAAAATTGGTCATAGTGACTTAACCGCTTGGAATATTTAAACAATTTTTGGCATACTGATGGATATCAATGAGATCTAACCAATGAACTTGCTAAATATTACATTCCATTAAGTATAGCCTCGCCGAGGCGAAAAATCCGTAACCCGTTTGTGAAAATTGGTGATAGTGACTTAACTGCGTGGAATATTTAATCAATTTTTTGCATACTAATAGATATCAATGAGATCTAACCAATGAACTTTCGAAATATTACATTCCATTTAGTATAGCCTCGCCGAGGCGAAAAATCCGTAACCCGTTTGTGAAAATTTGTGATAGTGACTTAACCGCTTGGAATATCTCGACAATTTTTGGCATACTGATAGATATCAATGAGATGTAACCAATGAACTTGCGAAATATTACATTCCATTTAGTATAGCCTCGCCAAGCGAAAAATGTGAAAATTTTCGAACTGCTTCTCCTCGGAAACCGTTGGGCAGATTGAAGTCAAATTTCATATGGAGCCTCTATGGGATGTGGGAAACCAAAATTTGCTCATGGGGTTCAGGTCACATGACCAAAATGCCCTCCAAGCCATATATGGTCTGTCTGTCTGCCCTTCGGTAACCCGTTTGTGAAAATTGGTGATAGTGACTTAACCGCTTGGAATATTTAAACAATTTTTGGCATAATGATGGATATCAATGAGATCTAACCAATGAACTTGCTAAATATTACATTCCATTTAGTATAGCCTCGCCGAGGCGAAAAATCCGTAACCCGTTTGTGAAAATTGGTGATAGTGACTTAACCGCTTGGAATATCTAAACAATTTTTGGCATACTGATAGATATCAATGAGATCTAACCAATGAATTTGCGAAACATTACATTCCATTTAATATAGCCTCGCCGAGGCGAAAAATGTGAAAATTTTCGAACTGCTTCTCCTCGAAAACCGTTGGGCCGATTGGAGTCAAATTTCATATGGAGCCTCTATGGGATCGGGGAAACCAAAATTTGCTCATGGGGTCCATGTCACATGGCCAAAATGGCCGCCAAGCCATATATGGTATGTCTGTCTGTTCGTTCGTAACCCGTTTGTGAAAATTGGTGATAGTGACTTAACCGCTTGGAATATTTAAACAATTTTTGGCATACTGATAGATATCAATGAGATCTAACCAATTAATTTGCGAAATATTACATTCAATTTAGTATAGCCTTGCCGAGGCGAAAAATGTGAAAATTTTCGAACTGCTTCTCCTCGAAACCGTTGGGCCGGTTGGAGTCAAATTTAATATGGAGCCTCTATGGGATTGGGGAAACCAAAATTTGCTCATGGGGTCCATGTCACATGGCCAAATTAGCCACCAAGCCATATATGGTATGTCTGTCTGTCCGTCCGTAACCCGTTTGTGAAAATTGGTGATAGTGACTTAACCACTTGGAATATTTAAACAATTTTTGGCATACTGATAGATATCAATGAGATCTAACAAATTAATTTGCGAAATATTACATTCAATTTAGTATAGCCTCGACGAGGCGAAAAATGTGAAAATTTTCGAACTGCTTCTCTTCGGAAACCGTTGGGCCAATTGAAGTCAAATTTCATATGGAGCCTCTATGGGATGGGGGAAACCAAAATTTGCTCATGGGGTCCAGGTCACATGACCAAAATGGCCGCCAAGCCATATATGGTAAAAACCCTTCAAAAATAGTCTTCTCCAGAACCACTGGGCAGATTTCCACGAAACTTGATAAATGGCATCTGGGAGGTAGGCCCATCATAAATTGCTAAAATGGTGACCCTGGGTTGACCTTGACCTTTTTGCCTAGGTCAAACTTTGACACATATGCTTTTGTTTTGGAAAATATGAGAATGCGTTTTATCCTGCAAACGATTCAGAATACAGTACTAAAGTATAAGATATATTTTTGCTCCTTACGATAAGGCGCATTTATTGGGGGAACTGTTTTAGGTCCAGGTTACATGACCAAAATGGGCGCCATACCCATACATGGTAACACTCATAAAGCTAAAAAGCATCCGGCGGGTTGTGCACTTCAGCTGAAGCACTGGTTTTTAACCCTTTTTGTACCAAATGGAATCTTCCTCCTTATATACAGCAGGAGTTCATTTCAAAATTTAGGGGTGTCAGGTTGTGTTTTCTTCAAAATTGATTAGGAAAATGGCTAAACTTTTAGCAAACAGTGGAGGCCGTGATCAGACGCTGCGTTCTGCAGCGTCTGATCTTGGCCTGCACTGTTTGCCAGGGTACCCGTTTTGGGGTTTCTGGTACTAAATGGGTTAAGTTTGGAACCTTTTGGTCAGAGTATGGAAAGACCCGTAACTCCTGTATTGATTAATTTAGCTCACTTGTCACGTAGTGACAAGGTGAGTGTTTATGATCACATTTTGTCCATCGTCAGTCTGTGTGTCTTTGCTTATTCCATATATCCGTAAACAATTTCTTCAAAAGATCTGGGCTTGGAGAAATAGATTGGGCTACATGATGCGTCAACCCAGAGCTGTAACCAACTGCACTTGATTACTGGTAAACCACTTAGAAAATCTAACCCTGCCCAGGCAAAGTGGTGCGAGTCGAAACATCCATGCATATAAACCCTATTAGTTTCATTGGGGCTCACTATTAGCTGCCATAGACTTATGATGGAAAATCTTTAAAATTGTCTTCTATGAAACCACAAGGCCCACAGCTTAGACATTTAGCATGTGGTCACATACAGCATTAAGTGGTCACCTACATAAACCCTGCTAACCATGCCCCTTGGGTCCAAATTGGCCATGCTCCAGTGCTCATTAGCTCCCATAGGTATAAACTTAAAAACTCTTCTCTGAAACCATAAGGACCAGAGCTTAAATATTTAGTATGAAGCAATGTTAAGTGGTCAACTACATATAGTCTGCCAACCATGCCACTGGGTTCCAAATTGGCCATCCCCCAGGGATTCCTAAGCTTCCACAGACTTATAATTGGTTGAACTTCAAACAATCTTCTCTGAAACCATGATACCTGCAGCTATTTAAAAGGTTCCATAAGTGAGTGGTTTAGGCTCTTTGAGCCTCTTGTTTATTTTACTAGCATTAGCTAGGTTTAAGGGAGATAGACAGACATTCAGGGAAGGCAACTCCTTCATGTCTTGTCAATAGGGTCTAGTAGACCCCCTTTCCAAGAGGGCTTTCAGGGTTGTTGGATGAGGCAGAGATGATGTGTATCTTGCATCACTGGGGTGTCCAACTGATATTGGCTAACTTCTTTGTTTCTGGATAACTCCTACAGTTTACATCCGATCAAGCTGGAACTTCATACATAGTAAGACCATGATGTTGGGCAGCACATATTGTTTCGAGGTTACGGTCCACCAAATAATAATAGAGTTATGCCCCTTTGAAATTGTTTGTAAACTTCATTTCCGGATAACCCCTCCTACATTTTACATCCGATCAAGCTGGAACTTCATACATAGTAAGACCATGATGTGGGGCAAAGAATACACCAAATAAACGAAAATAGCAGACTCGGTTTTATTGAGTCTGTGCAAGACCAGTACTGAAATGTGCTACACGGGCCACGCCCCCTAGCACCGGCTTAAGCAGAACTCTATTTTCAAAATGATTCTAAATGAACTCAATGATCCCAAAGGACCAGAAAATAACATCTGCACTATGGTGGATGTACGGGGAGACTTTTTACGGCAGCCACACCGCACAGCACCTATGTAAAACCAGTGGGCCCCGGCGCGGGGGCATTTTGGCCCCAGGGCTTTAATTTGAACAATCTTGGTAGAGGTCCACTAGATGAAGCTTCATACCAAATACCAAAGATCTGGGCTTTCTGGTTTCAGACAAGTAGATTTTTAAAGGATTTTTTTTCTTATTTTCTCCTTTTCGTTGCCATGGCAACCAGATTTCTGCATAGAATGGAATTCTTTGAACAGCTTTGAGAGAGGACCACCCACAGATCATTTCTGCCAAGTTTGGTCAAAATCTGTTCAGTGGTTTAGGAGATGTCATTTATAGAAATTGTGGACGGACATCCGGATGGACGACGACGACGGACGAAAACCGATCACAATCTTCGGCTCAGGTGAGCTAAAAATTCAAACAACCACAGAGATGAAACAACGGTGAGAACTCGACAGCAAGAAACCACTGAAATGCTGGAGCAAAAGAAAACCAACAGTTAGACTCCGATGGGCCGACCAGAGACAGAGCATCAGACACCAAGCAAGTCCGTTTGAAGATATTTATTCTCCAAACAAACTTAGTGATCACGACATTGTTTTAGGATCTTTAAAAATCCACGGTACAGCCCCAAAGAAACCTAGGAGAAAAGTGTTTTCATACCAGAAAGGTGATTATGAAGCTACATGTATGAGGAAGGATGTGTTAAGATTTGCAAGGCAAACAATATTTTAATGGCCACTCAGATGCTCGATCTGTTCAGGAGAACTTTAATAACTTCATTCAAAATTCTGCTGATAAGCATATCCCCCAAAAACTATTAGGACGGCTTCCTCGATTCCTTGGATCACTCCAGAGATAATCCACAGAAGGCATACAATTCATGCCAAGGCAAAACAGACAGGTAGCAGTAAACTTTGATCGAAATTGGAAACTTTGAGTCAGGAAATTAAGACAAACATTAAACTTAAGACAGACATTAAACATCAACATGATTTATATGTGAATAACTTGGTGGTTGACGTTTAGTCAATAGTAAGAAAAAAAGACAGGCAAGGTATTCCACCCTTTAAAAAGGAAATGTATTGGTGTTTGTCAGATCTTGATCGTGCAGAAGAATTTATTGGTCAGTTCAATAAAACTGAGTACAATGAGGTTCCATTAACTGAGTGATCGGCTCCTTTCATGGATTGGATTCTAGTTTAATCAGAGGGAGTTATTAAGTTACTTAAGGGTTAAGTACCTCTAAAGCTTTAGGGCTTGATGAGCTTCATCCTAGTGTCCTTAAAGAATTGGGTCCAGTGTTTTCACATTTGTTTCAACCATCTTTTGATACTCGTCATGTTCCTAAAGAATAGCTGCTTGCATAATTTGCCCTCTCTTTCAGAAAGAAGATAGAGCTCTTGCTCGCAATCATCGTCCTGTGTCAATGACATGCGTGCCATGTAAGTTGCTTGAACATATTGTTTGCTTAAATATTATGGCTCACTTGGATGAACTCCACCAACATTTGTCTGACAGACAACCATCATTTAGGAAAACACACAGTTGTGAAACTCAGCTGACCACAGTAATAAATGATTGGGTAAAACTCTTGGACAAAGGGGGACAAACGGATAAATTTATCCCGGATTTTGAAAAAGGCTTTTGACACAGACCCTCATGAACTACTGAAAAGCAATCATTGCCTTCACTTCTATTGTATCGTTGCGGAATTAGCGGAAATACCATAAAATGGATAGATTCCTTCCTTTGCTACCCAAAACGAGTTGTTAATGGGTTGACTCCAGTTTTGTCTGATGTCCCACAAGGGACTGTTCTGGATCCATTGTTGTTTTCTTTGTACATAAATGATATGCCCAATGATATTGATTCCGAAATAAGACTGTTTGCAGATGACTGTGTTTGCTATCGTGAAATTAGAGACGCAGAGGACCGATTGAAGCGTCAGAGGGATATAGACAGATAAGGGTGTTGTGCTAGAAAATGGGATATGAGACTTCAGCTCGAGGGCTGAGCGCAAAACTATTGTAACTGACATTTTGGCCATTTTCCGTTTTTCCTATATTTTGGTTGCATATATTGATTTGCATCTTCCACTAAAGAGTTGTATACATAATCCATTCCGTTCTGGAGTTATTAAAAATATTCAAAATATTGTATCTGCGAAGGCCGTTTGAAGTTGGCGCAAAACTATTGTAACTGCAGTTACAATAGTTTTGCACTAAAAATTACCCAACAATGCCAGGTTTCTCAAGCAAAACCTGCAGATACAATAGTTTTGCACCGAATTACAAGCACATGGCGGCACCATTAAAAGTTACAAAAGTCTGATTTAAGCCAAATAAATGGATACAAATAAGCTGTAGTATACAACAATTTCAGTTTTCTATATTTTTTTCAAGAAAATGTGGTCCTTGGCTAGATGGGCTGCATGATGCTTCCATGCAGAGCTGAAACTGAACGCACAAACCGCTTAGAGGATCTAAGCCTGCCCAGGCAAAGTGGTGCGAGTCGAACCATTCATGCTTATAAGCCTTATTGGTTTCATTGGGCGGCAGGACTTGAGGCGTCATTTCATCTCAATGTTAGGTAAAAGTCCCACAAAATTGGAAGCAATGTCTCCAAATTGACCTATACAGTGTTGGCGGGGATGTTAAACCTCAAATCAAACAAATAAATCCTTGGCTTGAAATTCTGCCATTTTAAGCAAATACACTAACCAAATAATTAAATGAAGGAAAATAATGAAACCGTGGTTGTTTATAATTTTACTTAGGTCAGATCTAAAATTATGCAGGACTTTGCTGCTCTACTAGGGAATATCTGAAATAGTACCGTTTTCAGCATACAGTTGCTCATTTTAGCCTCGGGTCAAATTTGTAAAAAGATGCCTGGGATGTTCCAGTAGTTTGTTTGTTTGATTTGAGGTTTAACGTCCCCGTCAACACTGTAAAGGTCATTTTGGAGATGTTGCTTCCAATTTTGTGGGACTATTACCCGACACTGAGATGAAATGACATCTCAAGCCCTGTCGCCCAATGAATCCAATAGAGTTTATAAGCATGGACGGTCCGACACTTCCACTGCTTTGCCTGTGCAGGCTTAGATCCTCTAAGCGGTTTACCAGTACTTGTGTGCGGGTTGGATTCAGCTCTGCGTGGAAGCAGTGAAATTCCGAGCCAATCTGTCGACTTGTTACATACTTTGTAAGCCGAAAAATCTGGTTCCAGTTTGTTGACAAATATGGTTGCAATTAGTATCATAGCTCCTTTGAGATCACATGGCACCTGGCAACCATCTTTGATTTAAGGGTACCCTTCCTTAGTCAGTTTGGTAGGGCCTACCCTAGGGTAGGATAGGCTAAGGTAAGATATGATAGGCAAGGGTGGGTTAGGCTAGGGTTAAGCATTTCTTGGCTAGAATAGTCTGCCTTACTCCACCTGGAAGGCAGGGTGGTGTGGGATAAATAACCTTCCTTAGGCTAGTCTAGCCTAGCCTACACTCTGGTATCTAGTTTGAAGTAGGGTCTGATACACTAAGGGTAGGCATGATGGTATTGAAAAAGGTAAGGTATGGTTGCTTTACTGGTTAGTGTATGGTGTAAAGTACCCTAGCCTAGTCTACCCTACCTTAGGCTAGGTTAGGGTAGGGTAAGTAACTGTACAATTCGGTACAGTGGGTCATACTGTAGGTTAGTGTAAGTTGGGGTATGGTCACCCTACTGGCGAGGGTAGGGTACCCTTCCCTCACCAGCAGAGTATAGTAAAGTAAGTACGGTAGGCTCTACCTTAGGGTGCTGGCCTCGGTAGCTCAGTCGGATGCGCGTCTGACTGGGGATCAGGAAGACGCGGATTCAGTAGCTGCCGGAGCAAGCAACATTCTTTCATTGAGATTTATCATGAAATCTTTTCTATGGCCATTCTCTTGCTTCCACTGATTCAAGAAGGGCACTTGTCAATTTCTGGCAAAAGAATGTGCACTGTACTGATTAACCGCTAACGTATAAGCCTGCCCAGGAAAAGTGTGGATAAGTAAACTGACTGGCTCAAAAATGACCTAAAATAGTCTTGATTGGGCATGTAAAACCCCAACACAAACAAACAAATCTACCTAAGGGTAGGATAGGTAAGGTAGGATAAGGTAGGCTAGGTAAGGTAGTGCTTATATTGAGGTTAGGCTACACTACCCTATCCTAACAGGTAGTCTTTCTTCTAGTTAGGGTACCCTTCCATTACTGAGCCTACACTATGGCACCACAGAGTAGGGTAGTCCCTACCCTTGGGTGGGATAATAATAATAATAATAATAACGTCTTTATTTAAAGAGGATGACATATTAAGCAATGCAATTACTTATCTAACATATGGTCCTCTATATCTAAAACAAGCAAATGCAATTTATGAACAATGTGACTGTACAATATATACATATTTATACAACTTGGCAAGACTACATTTAAAAATATCTAGGAGGTCTCGGTACATTTACGGTAATAACAATGTGTTTTAAACGAAATAAATACTATTCAGCGGTATTTAAAAACATTGTAAAAGTATTCAGATAAAAGAATGAAAATGTGATATTATTTTGGCTAAGAGCTGTAAGAACGTTATGAGAAATATTTGTTTTCTTAAAAATGATAATAGCTACGTGTTATAATTGATAAAAAATGTAATCTTAATATGTCTTGCTAGAGAACTATTGAAAATCTCATCACAGTTGAACATTGATTGCACTTATTCCTATGTTATTGCACTTTATATTGATTTCAACAGACCTGGCTAGCTAAAATAAACTATTCAAAATTTCGATTTGGATTGAGTAACAAGATAAGTGTTTGCCCTCTGACAGTCGATCTCTCCCACTGAGGATTTCTGTGCATACTCATCGTTCCAAATCAGCAAATAACTGTGGCTAGGCACTCGACAAAGAGAGAGCATGTCTGAAGATGTCAACAACAGACTCGTATATGCTGAATCGGAACGGCAAGTACAACAATTGTGCTGCAAATATTGAAAACTGATATTTCTTAAAAAAAAAAAAAAAAAAAAATAGCTTTGAAAAAGGTTTGAGATTCGATACCCTAATGGTGGCTGGGGAGTTGATGACATCTAAGTTCAGCGCATTTGCTACACAAAGATATACGTCACGAACCCCGCAACCACCATTAAAATATACAATAGCCAAACAGAAAAATAAAACGCATCTGCGGGCAGAACGCGTATCTCAAATGGAGAAAGATGACATTGGCAAGGTATATTTTATTAGGTCCGCCGAAATTCGAGAGTTTTAGTGAACATAACTTATCATACCCACATAGGGTATTCTAAGGGGTAGGCATTGTGGTGTAGGATAGGGATAGTCATCCTCCCAGTTAGGCTAGTGGTAGGATACCCTCCCATAGCCTAGCCTGCCCAGTGGTACTCTAGTGTAGAGTAGTCCATAGGTTAGGGTAGGGTACGATAAGGTAGTGTACCCTACCTATATCCTCACCAGTAGGGTGAACATACTCCACCTTACTCTACAGTAGCGTAGGACCTGCTCTACCAAATCTTACAGTTACATACCTACCCTTACCTGGCTAACTAGGCTAGGGTACCTTACACCCTATCCTAAGCAGTAGGGTGACCATACCCTACCCTTTTCAACACCATCCTGTCTACAAGGTAAGGCAGGCTAGCCAACCCTTAGTCTATCCTAACTGATAGGGTATTGTAGGGGTGACCCTTCCATAGATGGACCCTACCTTACCCTACCCTAACCATGGTAGGACCATTTTAACACCAACACTAACATACCCCAGGGTACCATAGTGTAGGCTAGACTAAGGAAGGGTAGCCTTCCACTACTCTAACGCAAAGAATGACTATACCTACTGTATCAAACACAACCTTGCTTAGGGTAGGGTAGGGTCACTTAACCCTAGCTTAGCCTAGCTTACCATATCCTTCCTTAACATATCCTACCCTAGGGTAGGGCCTCCAAAACTGGTTAGCGATTGTAACCTACCCTAACAAGTAGGCAGACTGTATCCAACCCTAGGGTAGGTAGGCTTAGCCTATTCCCGCCCTACATAGGAAAGCATAGGGCAAGCCAATAGGGTAAGGAAGAGTACCCTACCATTACCTTAATAACCAGTTTGGTAGGCCCTATCTTAGGGTAGGATAATTTAAGGTGGGATATGGTAGGCAAGGCTGTCCTAGCCAGGCCAGGCAAGTCTGATAAGAAGGGTGGTCTTAGAGTTGGAACAGTCACCCTCCAGGTAGAATACCCTTCCCTATCCTAGCCTACACTATGGTACTGTATGTTATGGTAAGATTGGCCCTACCCTAATTAGGAGAAGGGTAAGGTAGGGTAGAGTAGGGTTTCTAGGGCATGATAGGTTAATGATAAGCTAGCCTACCCTTCCTGGTAGGCAGATGTTGAAAAAGGTAGGGTATATTCATAGATGGAGGTAGAGTAGGGTAGGATAGGCTAAGGGTAGGCTGGTCTACCCTAGTCAAAATAATTATGCTGATATTCTCCTCAGTCATAAGACCTCAAGCAAACAATTATGATAAATACCCACTCATGGCCCATTTTTATTTGGCAGCGCTCTGTGACATTGCCGACAGAAAATATAGCATGTGTCAATGTGACATCACTTACTGGGCTAGGTTTGATGACATATTATCTCGCCACCATGACGTAGCAAAGTAACAAGACACACACACAAAAAAAATAAAACGCTGCCATGTTCAATGTTTGATCAGTATATATCAAAGATATGATTACGGTAAGAATCTCGATTCACATCTTTATTTTTGTTATAAAATTAACGACAGAGAGCAATGGAGAGTAGCTGATAGGCAGGATGGTGTTGAAAAGGATAGGGTATGGTCACCCTACTGGTTAGTGCAGGATGTAGGGTAACCTAGCCTAGACAACCTACCTTACCTTAGGCTTGGTAAGGGTAGGTAACTCAAAAGGGGAAGGGTAGAGTGGGCAGGGGTATGGCCACCCTACTGGTGAGGGTAGGGAACACTTAACAAACCAGTCAGGTATGGCAAAGTAGGTATGGTAGTCTCTACCTTAGGATAGGTAAGGTAGGATATAGTAGGCTAGTTTAAACTTTAGGCACTGCTAGGTTAGGGTTAAGTGGGGCTCTCCTCCCATACCTTACCCCAGTAGCCAGAGTGGTGTGGGATACTGTATGTACATTCTTTTCCTTGGTTAGGACAGTGGTAGGCTACCCTTCCTCACCAAGCTTACACTATGGTAGGTAGGGTAGTCACTACCCTTGGGTGGGGTAGGGTAGTCTAAGTTGAAAGCAGTGTGGTGTGGAATAGGATAGGTAAAGTAATGCCATTCTTCTACTTATGGTAGTGGGGTGGGGATGGTTACCCTTCCATAGCCTAGAATGACATGTGTTCCATAGGGTACCGTAGGTCCTACTTTAAGGTAGGGTATGGTAAGGTAGGCTTAGGTTAGGCTAGCTAACCCAGCCTTAGGTAGACAGGTTTGTATTAAATATGGTAGGATATGGTCACCCAATATTATTCTGAATGATTGTATTGCTTTAACTTATTTCTATGCCCATGGGCGTAGACAATACAGACATTGGGTTTATCACGCAAGTACAGCCATTAGTAACCCACAATGCAGGTTGACCTTTAACCAGTATAAGCTTTCACAAGAAGAAGAAACCGTTTCCTAACAAGTATAAGCTTTCATACAAAAATATGCCCCTGGCACAGAATTGCTATCACATTTGTGCAAACCCATATTTGCTGTCATATTTGTAAAGGCTAATACAAAATATACATCTACAAACTCTCAACCATGATGGACTACTGCCTATCCTATAATCTCCTCAGGAGCCTTCAGCTCCGGCGATCTAAAAAACTTGTCTCATCGTTAGCAAAACTTTTGGGTTAATCTTCAATTAGTCTTCTATAAAGTGTAGGAAAGTTGTTTACTTAACTTCCCCAACAGTTTTTGTTACAAGCATATTGATCGAAGTTGCACATGTGCCTTTTGAAAGATAAAAAAGAACTTTTTGACAAAATTACAGCATTTGCAACTTTGACATTATTAAATCTCCAATCGGCAGGATCCTGGGTGCAGACAGGCAATTTAAATATATGCAAAGACGGTTGTTTGCAAAAGACACATTTCTGGGATTCTTTTTGTCGGCTCCGCCTCCCCTTTCGACCGGTATATAACTCTAGACATTCACATTTAATATGTGCTAAGCGTAGACCTAGCTTTTTGTAAAAGCTATACTTGTTATATGCATATTTATTATATATAATAACAGAATTTTTACAGCTACATAGCAATGACAGCCGGGATTTACACTCAATGTTATTAGGCCAGTCTTCTGCGAGTCTATGTACATGTATTAAGTTTCAACATGTTTCTGTAAAAATTCCACGGTTTTGAAGGCTTTATTGGTGCATCCCTATGCTTCTGAATTGGTGCAAAACTATTGTATCTACATTATTTACACAATATTTTCATCACAATCTTAACATTTTAAGTGCAAAACTATTGTAACTGCAGATACAATAGTTTTGCACCAAAAATCTGTGTACAAAAGTTAGGTTTTTGCATGCAAAACTATTGTAACTGATCGAAAGGTCAAGGTCTCCTTTATTAAGTGTTTGATTTGTATAAAACTGCCTTGGTTCAAATGAACACCTTTAAGCCTTCATAATATGTAAAGATGTAAAGTATTGCCATAATATCAAGAAAATAGGAATGTTTTTTGTTTCTCCTGAAAAATCTTGAAAATGCAGATACAATAGTTTTGCGCTAAGTCCTCGAGCTAGTTAAATGCAATTTCGTGCAGATAACTAGGAAAAGAACAAACAAAATTGAGGCTTCTTACTCTTAAGAGGGTACTGTCCTCGAAAATGTGGATCCCATTTAATACCTTGGTGTGACCATCTCGCATGACTTGAGATGGAATACTCATATAAGTAACGTGTACGAAGGCTAATAGAACACTTGCCTTCTTGGGGCGAAATCTTTATCAATGCCCCAAAGATGTAAAAGAAGCAGCATATAAGGCACTCGTTTACCCCATCTTGTAAAATGGTAGTTGTGTCTGGGACCCCCATGGAATAGGCCTTCAGGAAGAAATTGAAAAAGTTCAGGATGTGGCAGCTAGATTTGTTACGAGAAATTATAGCTTTGAAACTGGAAGTATGACTGGAATACTGAAAAACTCAGGATGGGAGCCTCTAAAAAGGATGTGAGACAACAGGCTCATATTCTTGTACAAGGTCTAAAGGGTGCTGCCAACATTCCAACAGGTGACCTTATCCCCCCACACCCAATTAGGAGCGACAGAAAGCATCACTCTTTGGTATTTCATGCGCCCTCTGCAAGAACATCTACAAGGGATCCTTCTTCCCTCTAACAAATAGAGATTTGAATGCCCCTCCCCCCCCCCCCCTTCCCCCCAGATTCGGTTCTTTCATCCGCGGAAGGTGCAAAGGATAATGAAGCTAAGTTCACTTCTCTGTTGAGAGCTAGGGACAAGCTTCCCTTTTACTCAGGTCCTGGTGAATGAATGTCATTTGAAGTGTCACCAGTAACGATTCAGATTCAGATGGTTCGTACTAGTCCTACACTGCATGACTTAAAGACACATTTTTCGATTACATAACATCCTAATGACCGTTTATTAAAGAATCCAGCATTGCGATAAAATACACTTGGGGTATTCAGGCTGTCATACAGGTAGGGGACCAATAGAGGGTAATAAATTACTTAGGTATATGACTTTGACACTTGACATCTATTCATTTACAACTAAGTCCTTATTTTGATTTGCATGGAAGAAACAATAGCACTTTTTTCCGATTTTATATTTAGTAGCCTTTATTTATAATCATTACAGAAAATGCCAATTCAAATATACTGGTAATTTTTTTTTTCATCAATTTTTTTTTTCAGATAAAATCCTGATAACTTTATTATTTCTGCTCTAAACATATATTGTGGGTACTCATTAGAACCACCTCAGCGACGCGGTTCAGACCAGTACCATCAATTTGTTTTTACAGTGTGACTGCTCGTTAGAACTGCTTCCATGAGGCGGTTCTAACGAGGACACACAATTTCTGTTTTTTTTTAGAAAAAGGAACATCCCTTAAACCCCACGTTCTATAGAGAAAATTGGGCCTAAGGGGTATACATTATTTTCCTTATTTCTGCTCAAAGTCATAGGTTGCGGATGCCCGTTAGAATCGTCTCATTGAGTCATAGGTTGTGGGTACTCGTTTGAACCGCCTCGGTTCTAACGAGCACCCACAACCTATGTTTGCATTATAAATAAGAAAAATAAATTTAATTGTGTTTGTTATTTTAGTTTTAAACTTGAAAAGGTGAAAAAATAAAATCTTAAAATATTTCTTTTTTTCCCCTCTCTTTTCTGATATGATTGTGTCTAAAACAAAAACATTTTATAGTTCCATCTTGACTGAAACTATAACATGCTAATGTTTTAGACATTATATGATTTGTGTGTCACATACTTTCAACCAAAATAAATAAATAAATAAATAAATAAATTAATAAATAAAGGTAAATTGATTGATTAAATTTTGAGGTTAATCAATTCATTTACCTTGTTTGTTTTCTTGCAAAGGAAACAACGGATATCTGTGTTTTTCTTTACTTTATTTTAAATAAAAAAGAAGTAATTTAAACAATATGTTGTCAGTAAATTATACTATCACTCAAGTACCCTTATTGAGCCCCCTATTAAACAAGAAATCTGCTCATAATCACCTCATAATCACTTAGATAAGATAAGCCTTTGATGTGCACTATGGTCCGAAGGAAATGTTTATTTGAGATCATTAGACAGGCCACCCCTTTTATATAAGGAAAAAAATGTGTCTTTAATCAAAGATGTAGAGAGCGAGCGAGGGAAGTAAGTACTTTACAAGTCCGTACTAGTCATTAGTCCCGCACTGCATGACCTAATAAAGATTAATAAGAAAAATAATAATAACGAATATAGGCGCATAACAAAGTAATTATAATCGATGCCAAGCGCAGAATAGACATATGATGGTGCTGCCTGTCGATGCAGAATATCATACCCACGTTTAGAAATGTTCTTTGCCACTGCTGCGGCGCGGGTATCGATCCTTTTCTCCGAGTACCCCAGTGTCATTCACCACGTATGGTCACAATATACATCGGCACGTATGTTCACAATATACCAGTACTGTCCTTCGAGAAAGCTTTGAGAAAATCTATGTAATCGAGGTAAAATCCGGAATCAATGTCTTTATTTACCTTTTCTTCAAAGTACTTGATTTCTCTCTCTCTATCTCTCTCTCTCTCTCTCTCTCTCTCTCTCTCTGTCTAATAGTTTTATATGACAAACCACATTTCAAATGGATAATTTAATTGTAAAACATCTTAATTAAATTATGAAGTCCTTTCATTGTTTTCTTTCTTTTTTTCATTTTCGCGGAACATAGATTTTTTTAAAAACATGTCGAACCCGGCTGTTACGCAACACTCCAGCATTAATTCAACGTAAAATAAACGTTTAATCACCATTAATACTCTTTGCATCTTGAGCAGTATTTCACAATGTATGAAATGAAGGTATATCAAACAATCGAATAAAACCAGCTGTCAAAGATAATTTTTACTGTCTAATAGATACATACACAATTCACTTTCCTTGGAATGTTGTAAGACAAACAATCATGGTCATAAATAAAGATAAGGGCCAGTTAACTCTAATTTATTCTTATGAGCCTTAAGCCTTAGGTTGCTATTCACAACAGTCGTCGTCTGATTTGTTGTCTGTTGGTTACTTTTCAAGTCAATATTAGACATAGACATAGATTTTTTTTTGTCAATTATAACAGGTAACATAAGCCCTTTGACGAAAAAGTAAATCAACAAAATAATACCACATGCAGACAAATATATCATGGAACATAAAAGTAAGTACAGTAGATATCACAGCATGCAGGTTTTGTACATATATTGCATTAAGACTTAATCTATACATATAAGGATCCTGTGTAGAAAGAAGGTAATCAGTTGGTCCACGCATAAGCCACAAGAGTGCGTGCTACACAACATTACGGCTTCCCACGAGGGCTGATTGATATGTTGTGAGCCCCAGATTGAAGGATTTGAATTCTATCGGACATAATGTATTATTTTTCAACATAATCCCCTTCAGTATCTATACACTTTTGCCAGCGGTTTAAGGGCCTCAATGCCATCTTTATAGAACTACTTTTCTTGGCTGTACAGAAAGTCATCCACTGCATATATGATGTCATCACCGGACTGAAAGTTGGTACCTGAAATAGCCGTTTTCAGTTTTGGAAATAGATGAAAGTCGGATGCGAGATCAGGGCAATGGAGCGAGATCAGGTCAATAAGGCGGATGCTCAATCAATTTAAAACCACAATCATGAATGGCAGCCATAGCAATGACAAACTGTGAATAGGAGCATTGTCCTATTGGAATAACACACCTTATTGAGCTTTCCGCGGCGCTTAAGTTTAATATTTTCCGTAAATGAGTCAGAATTGAAGTATGGTATGTGCCATTGGTTGTTTGTCTTTTTTGGAGATAATCTATCAGCAGAATACCATCTGCATCCCAGAAAACCGAGGCCATAACCTGGAACAGTCTTTACCTTCTTTGGCGGGGGTGAGCTTCCATTGTTTCGATTGTTGTTTGGCCTCTAAGGTAAAATGATGGACCCATGTTTTATCCATAGTGACAAATCTATGAAGTAAAATAGAAGTGAAGGTAATGATCAGGAATCGATACAATTAACCCACACCTCCCATCAGAGAAACCAAAGGAAAAGAAGCACTATAGTGTCGAGTGGTGTATAGAAACAGAAGACATGGGTCTACACTGTTAGTTTAAAATGTACAACTCGACTTCACCCTAGCTCTTCATACCCACAAGTAAATCTCTCTCTCAATACATACAGTGAATACCTAATCAAGTAGGCGGAGCTTATTGTCAGCATCTAGCCAACTCTCTTGCATCACACATAACTACTATACACTAGATCCCTCCTTTTCTTTAAGATGAAACGTTAAGTGTATACATGAGTATGCATTTAAAATGAATTGAACAGTAGCTTAAACTCTTTTAACAAAATTTATAGGAAACTGCATAACGTTTTAATGTTCGAAAAACTATAAGTTTTATATCCGCTAATGATTCCTTTCTACTGACACGTCAAATAAGCTGCAGATTAAATGCGTTAAAGTTTCTTTTCTATTGACACGTCAAATGGTCTCTTCCTTTAAATACTTCCTCACTTTCGCTAGATACCGAAAGGTCTATAAATTTCCATGTTTATGGCTCCTGTTTGCTATTAAAACAGTTATATCAGCCAACTTGATTACAGTCAATTATGTAGGTCTTTAAAGGTTACTGTGTCTGTCAAATGCTGATTAACTAAACATGCAAACCACACAGAGAAGTCATTAAATTTGGGGAATGACAGATTAAATAATTCCATGAATGAAAACAATATCCTGGGTGTAGTATGTTTTCACTGTTAGCTGTTAACACTTGAAATATTTATCCAATATTTAATGACTAAGGAATTCCAGTTCACACATTTAGGAAATGCACTCCAATTAATCTTCCTGAATTTCTTGACAATTTTTTGTATACTGCACATAAGAAATGTAAGCATCATTTGAAATACAAATTTAGTGCCATTTCCTTTCTTCCAGGAAAATTAAGAAATTAAATTGGGCAAAAAGGGGGTTTAAAAATGGGGGCATAAACAGCTTTACGGCACATAAACAAAATAAATGATTATGAGCTGGAAAGCTTAAACTTGAGTTACCGGCACAATTTGTATATAAAATCACTTTGAAATGATTTTTATCACTCAGCACTATTTACACACATGATTAACACACGTAATCTTTAAATTTCACAGGTTTCTTCCTCTCGCGCTGTGGAATACTCCTGTGTTGACCAGTATCAGACGCCGTTCTTTCAGATGTTCCATGCTGGTTCTATGAATATATCCTACCCGGAATCGGCTTAAAATGTGACGCATCTCTGGTAATAGTTCTGTCATTGTGTCGAACTTTAACCATAGAACCTTTTTTCTCAATAATAACTCCAGGCTTCGGGTTGAACGGTGGAGTTAATTTGTTCAGTTTTGGCTGTTTCACAAGAACAGGATCACTTGCTCTGATCTTTGAGCGTTTTGCTCCAGTTTTCTTGTCTGAATATTGTTTACGTTTTTGCTTTGCTTCAGTGTCCCTTTTCCTGATCGATCTGTCATTGCGTTTTACTGAGAACTGAGGTAACAAAGTTTTAATAGATCGATTGAACATAATGTCAGCAGGTGCAAGACCAGTTGAAGGGTGTGGACATGCACGATAATTCCTTAGAAATTTAGTAATTTCTTGTTTATAATCGTGTCCCTCAATTACTGCTGATTTGATAGCCTTTTGTGAGGGTGACATAAATTTTTCCACATGACTGTTTGCACGGGGGTGCAGGGGTGTTACTCGCCGATGTTTGTTGTATGGCGAATTGACGAAACTCGTTTCCGTTGAACGGCGGACCGGAATCTGTCCGGCAGACTGATGGAATTCCAAACAGAAAATATGCGATCTAGACGTGGTATAACGGTATTAGCAGAAATAGACGTCATCGATTCCACTAGAGGGTATCTACTATAAGCGTCAATGACGACCATGAAATAGTTTGACGTTCCTATGCTTCCTAAAAAGTCTATGGAGACTTCTTCCCACGGTCTGTTAGGTTTAATTGGTTCTGGAGTGTTATGCGGGAGAATTGACAAACAGGGTATAGTTTTTACATTTATCTTCTAGAAGAGTCTATGAAAGGAAACCATTCCTTTTCTCGTAGAAGAGTCTTTGTTTTCACAATACCTAAGTGTCCTGCGTGTGCTATATCCACACCATACCTCTGTAAACTTAGAGGTATCACTATTCTTGTTCCTCATAGTAAAACTTCCTGTCCGTCTATGTCCACTACAGTGAATTCATGACTTAGTTTTGAAAATACACCGTGTGCGCTATTAATCTTGCACAGTTTTTTATTCCATCTATTTGATTTCACTGATAGAGTAACAATTTGCAATGTTTTATCGTCTTTCGTTGCAGATGCAACATCGCTCAGATTCGAAGCTTTTGGTGCAGAATTTGACGCTATAAGGCGTACATAATCCTCCGTTGAGTTATGACTAGAATAATCCTCGAAAGGATGTCTGCTCATTTAATCCGAAATCATAAGATCACCTTTCCTATACACGACCTTGAAGTCATGTAGCTAGGCTGCTTTGCCTTGGGTTTGCTCTGTGTACCAAATATCGCTGTCAGGGGTCTATGATCTGTCACTAACGTAAATGATTTTCCAAACAGGAATAAATGAAAATGTTCTACCCCATACACAATTGCAAGGCATTCTCGCTCTATTTGCGAATAACGTTGCTCTACTCGGCTCAATGCACGGCTTGCATAGGCCACGATTTTATTCTCCTGACACAGAATAGCGCCTAAACCTGCTGGACTAGCGTCCACCCACAACTCCGTTTCTTTGTTGGGTCGAAATGTGACATTATGGTGTCACTAGTGAGGCTGTCATTTAACATTTGGAAAGTGGAAGTAAAACAAAGATCAGGAATCGATACAGTTAACTTACTCCACCCATCAAAGACACCAAAGGGAAAGAAACACAAACATGAAGCGACCAGACCATAATGGAAACCTAAACAAAGGAAGGCCATAAGGACAGTTACTTTCCCACAAAATGGCCAAATGGCCATCCAAAATAAAAAGAAACAAGTGATATTCAAAGTAAGTAACAAACAACAACATAAATAAACCGCCACAGAAGATTCTTGCGCATCCGTCCAGAGCCATGTTTCATTTTGGCGCATTAACCTTTGCAGGGGTTCTGTTAAAGTTGAGTATTGTGGGATAAATCGAGATGCATACCCTGTCATCCCTAGAAAACTCTTTATCCCAGAAGGCGTGGTTGGCCTTTTCACTTTTCGGATGGATTCTACCATCTCTGGGTCTGCTGATATCCCATTTTCAGAAAATATATATCCAAAGAACTTTATTTGGGATTTACTGAACAAATAATTATGTTTATTTAATGTCAAATTTACCTCTTTGAAACGTTCAAACACAGCTTGTAAGTTCTTATCATGTTCTTTTTTTATTTTTCTAAAGACAATTATGTCATCGCTGATGTTTATACAACCGTCCAGTCCTTGTAAACTTGACTTATCTCGTTATTGAATATTTCTGGCGAAGCTGAAATTCCATAATTTAACCTTTTGTAGCGCCTCAGTCCTGCATGGTTTGAGAATAAAGTAATATTTCTCGTTTCTGGACTTATTTCCAGCTGGCTGATTGAAACCGTCGTTCATATCAGTTTTTGTGAACACCTTAGCACAATTTAGCTTTGACGTGATATCGTCAATTATTGGTGCGATATGTCGTTCTCTTTTTATCGCTTCATTAGCTTTTCTCATATCAACGCATATCCCTATGTCTCCATTTTTCTTTGGTGCAACAACAATGGGACTTACCCAATCTGTTGGTCCGTCCACCTTTTCAATAATATCCAACTTTTGGAGTCTTTCAAGTTCTTTTTCAACTTTCTCTCGCAAATGAAAAGGTATCCTGCGGTGGTGTTGTGCCACCGGAGGAACACTTTCGCCAATGTGAAGCTTTATTTGTCTGTTTTTCAATTTACCGATACCTTCAAAAAGTCCCGAATATTGTTTCACTAATTTCTCGGTATTTTCCATTTGAGTGTTCACTTAGTGAAGAAGGTACATGTAAAGAATTTATCTCTGGAATAAACTCCAACTGAACTGAGGTATCATAAGACAACAATGAGTCACGATTACGCTAATTACGTAAAAATCAGCTGTTGTAATTTTCCTATGTGTTTCCGCTGTCGTGTTTATTTTCCTATGATAGGCAACTTTTCTTTTTGTCCATATGCATACGCATATTATAGATATTAGGCCGTGTTTTAATTCTGTTTATAACTGACTCATTTAAAAGATTAATTGAGCTTCCTGTATCCACTAATAATTTACATTTCAGTCCATTGATTAAAATTTCTGTTTTTGGAGGTTTTCGTTTTACCTGGTTAACTGTTATTCCAAAGGAAATGTCCGTTTCGGCATTTTCCGCCTCATCAGTTTCATTCTCTGAATCTGTGTAGGTAACGGGATCTTCTAAATCCACCTGTTTCTCACGATTTTGTTGTTTTTCTTTCTTGTTCTTCTTGAAGCAAACAGATACAAAATGATCTCTTTTCTTACAATAAGCACAGAATTTCCCTTTTGCAGGGAATGGTCCTTGTCGGTGAGGGAAATCGCCACCACAATTGGGACATTTAATATTTCTATTCTGCGATGCATTTGGCTGACCTTGATACTGTTTGCTTTGTTTAAACCCCATCCGTTTGTTTTTCTGCGTTTTAACTTTGTTTGTTTGTTCAGATCCTAACACGCCGTTATGTCCATTTTCTATTTCCCTGGCCTGCGCACTCATTAATTCCATTGTTCGAGCAGCTAATAGTAAATTTGGTAAGTCCAAACTTTCTTGAAGAACTTTTTGCCTTAATTTTGGAGATTTGCAGCCTTGTTTGATCTGTGATTTTATTTCCTTTGTCTTGTCCGTAAATCGTTTGCCAGTTGTTTATTAATTCCATAATCGACAGTTTATCCGACAGTTTATCCTCGTCGCCAGTTATAGTGTCGATTGGTGTTTAAAAACAGAAGACATGGGTCTACACTGTTAGTTTAATATGTACAACACGACTTCACCCTAGCTCATCATACCCACAAGTAAATCTCTCTCAAAATACATACAGTGAATACCTAATCAAGTAGGCGGAGCTTATTTTCAGCATCTAGCCAACTCTCTTGCATCACACACACCTACTATACACTATAAGCACAAACGTGAAAAAAACAGATCCTAATGGAAACATCAATAGCGGAAAGCCAAATGGACAGTTACTTTCTCACTAAATGGCTAATCGGCTATCCAAAACAAAATAATATAAGCGATACAAACACTCAAAGACAAACCATAACAAAAATAAACCGCGACAGAAGAACCGCCTTGGAACGGTCATTGAAACGCATTCCACTGGCGCTGGGGGGCTTAAATGGTTTTTACGTGGCCACAATCCTCGCTCTTCCGTCGCGATATAGATATATAATTTGTTCACTCCACACGGAGGCCTTCTACTGATGAGTTAGGAGGCCTTCATGCGAACTGAACAAAGTATTTGTCTAAATCGCGACGGAAGTAAGGGCGAGGATTGTGGCCACGTAAAATCGATTTAAGCCCCCCAGTGGAAATCTTTCCACTGACCGTTCCAAGGTGGTTCTTCTGTGGCGATTTATTTATGTTGTTGTTTGTTACTTACTGTGTGTATCACTTGTGTCTTTTTATTTTGGATGGCCATTTTGTGGGAAAGAAACTGTCCTTATGGCCTTCCTTTGTTTAGGTTTCCATTATGGTCTGGTCGCTTAATGTTTGTGTTTCTTTCCCATTGGTGTCTTTGGTGGGTGGAGTAAGTTAATTATACCCCCGGCATACGAAGTATGCTATGGGGGTATATAGTGTTCGTCCGTCCGTCCGTGTTTCCGTCTGTCCGTCCGTCCTTCTGTCCGTCCGTTAACATTTTGGTTGAAGTTTTGTGTTAAAGTTTCTAAGAGGTTGTATCTTCTGAACCCTTTGATAGATTAAGTGGATACTTACACTGAAGTTACATACTGGTCTAAAGATTTCATTGATGCATGTCCCAACCCCCACAGTGACCTTGAGGTCAAGGTCAAAAACTTAGAAATTTTACATCTTGGTTAAAGTTTTGCGTTAAAGTTTCTATGAGGTTTTATCTTCTGAACCCTTTGATAGATTTAGTTGATACTTACACTGAAGTTACATACTGGTCTAAAGATGTCATTGATGCATGTCCCACCCCCATAATGACCTTGAGGTCAAGGTCACAGACTTAGAAATTTTACGTTGGTTAAAGTTTAATGACAAAGTTTATAGATGCCTGTATGTTGTAAACTCTTAAGACAAATTCAGTTGATACTTGCATCAATGTTGCATACCAGTCCAAATATTTTGAGATGCATGTCGCTTCCCCACCCACAGTGACCTAGACCTCAGGGTCATGGACTTAGAAAGATTACATTTGGTTAAAGTTTTATGACAAAGTTTATAGATGTCTGTTACATAATGTTCTAAACTCTAAGACAAATTCAATTGATACTTGCATCAATGTTGCATACCAGTTCAAAGATTTCATTGATACATACCCCACCCTGCTGCTTGAGTAACATTGATGCCCCCATCCCTTCAATAACTTTGATGCTCTCACTCCCTTGGTCCATTTAGAAAGATTATGTTTGGTTTAGATTTTATAAGCAGATTATAGATTCTTATAGTTTCTTGACTTCTTCACTCATGTTACATACAAGCTCGAAAGATATATCAGAGGGTGGCACTGGCCGGCGGTAAACTGTGACCCACTGGTCGCTTTCTCTAGTTGTATCGGTTCCTGATCTTTGTTTTACTTCTATTTCTAACTCATCAGTGCCACATCTCCGTGAACACTTAAAAATAACAACCAATGAGATTAAACAAAGGCGAGGACTCGACAGCAAAAAACCGCAGAAAAGCTGGAGCAAAAGAAAACTAACAGTAAGACTCCGATGGCCCCGACCAGAGACAGATCATCAGGCACCAACCAACAGTGCATAGAATTAGATTCTCTCAAATTCTCAGTAAGCCTTTACGCTGGAACCGTCATATAATCGGAGGCCTGACCCGTCGGCGTGCAATTCAGGAGGGAAGCAAAGTTGTCAATCGTGATTGGGTTAACTACCATGCATGCAGTCTGTCGTATAACGTTTATGTTGTATCCACTCTTTTTATATCGAAGAATGGTTTTCAGAATTGGATGCTGAAGTCATTGCGGTTATATATTTTTCTGCATTTATATACTAAGTCACTATAAAATTCGGGTTCCGATAGACCTTGTTGCAGAAGAGATTTAAGTCTAATATTGAATTTTGAAATTAAATCAGAATGACGTCTATAAAATTTTGAAAAGGCTTTGCGTAGTTTATGGTACCGATAACCCTGATTAAGAAGTTTAGCAGTTAACAATTTATTACAAGTGTTGAAGTCAGTTACATGACTACACACTCTGGGAAATCGAATCAATTGCGAAATATATACGCCATAGGATGGCGCATGTGGAACATCACCATCCAAAAAAGGAAAATGTACAATCTCAAACTCAAAATCATAAATTTTGCAACAAACAAACCCATCTACAATAGACATATGTAAATCCAAAAACGGGGCCTCGGTATCAGAAGAATTTGCTTTATTTAACTGAAGTTCGGGGTGGGGGTAAATTTGACTGATCAAACCATCGAAATAGGCATTGTCAATGTTTAATTAATCATCCAAATATATAGAAGTCGAGCTAAAAGCTTCAGTGATTTCAGATTAGTTTTCAGCAGAAAGGGACACCATGAAGTCTTTCTCATAACAAAACCAAAACAGATCAGCCACAAGGGATACGCAATTAGTACTCATCAAAAGTTGGCAAAAAGGTTAAGATTAGCACGCAATACTGTGCGCCTGGCACGTTTCTGATCAACTGTCAGAAGTCTTGGTACCCATCGGACCGAAAGCTTTCTCATTGCAAGATCCTCTGTCAGAATGGAATGTACTCTTTCCTGTGAAATGCCAATTCTACTGACTATAAATCTTTCTGTGACTCGTCTGTCAGTCAATACAATATCATGTACTTTATTGGCCATTTCTGGGGTTTCATCACTGACAGGCTTTCCAGGACGGTGGCCGTCCTTAAGGCTCTGTCTACCGCGCTTAAATTCCGCCACCCACCTTTTCACTGTAGCATATGAAGGATCATCTTTCCCTAGTATTGCTACCATATCATTATGGATATCCTTAGGTGTTAAATCTTTTTATTCAGATATTGGATCAGTGCTCTTTCTGCGATTTTGTCCATTTTGCAAAACTGCTTGTCTTGTTTACTTTAGGGTGCTACCTTGTCGATATAAACTGACCAGATGAAACCAGTCCTTGGGCAAACGGCCCTATATAGTCAGAGAAAAGTAGGACTTAAAAAACATCCCTGCTTACCTCCTTCAATACGAGGCTCACCACATATCATTCAGCCCTCGTAAGCTCCAGGATTAAAAATTGAAATAAAAGTAAATAATATAAAAATAATAGTATAATAATGAGTAATAATAATAATAATATATGCATCAGGGAGGGCGACTGAGAATCTCTTCTGGCACCAATAGGCCTACTCCCGGTAGTTGCATACAACAGGGATATCAGATTACCAATGAACTCTGCTAGGTACAAGCAGATGCTAGAAGTGTGTATTTACTAATAGCATTTAAAGTAGAAGTAAAACAAAGATCAGGAATTGATACAATTAACTTACTCCACCCATAAAAGACACCAAAGGGAAAGAAATACAAACATTAAGCGACCAGACCATAATGGAAACCTAAACAAAGGAAGGCCATAAGGACAGTTACTTTCCCACAAAATGGCCATATGGCCATCCAAAACCAAAAGACACAAGTGATACACACAGTAAGTAACAAACAACAACATAAATAAATCGCCACAGAAGAGTCGCCTTGGAACGGTCAGTGGAAGATTTCCACTGGGGGGGGGGGGGGGGGGGCTTAAATCGATTTTACGTGGCCACAATCCTCGCCCGTACTTCCGTCGCGATTTAGACAAATAATTTGTTCAGTCCGCATGAAGGCCTCCTAACTCATCAGTGCAACATCTCCGTGAACACAAAAATCAAAGAACCACAGAGGTGAGACAACGGTGAGGACTCGACAGCAAGAAACCACTGAAATGCTGGAGCAAAAGAAAACCAACAGTTAGACTCCGATGAGCCCGACCACAGTTTTAGAGCCTAAAACTGTCAATATTTTGTTTTATTTCAAGTTTCTTCATATATATTAAGTTTAAAATGCCAACAAAATGATATTCATGGGTTGTCAGATTATCTAGTCCATGTAATTAACAGCCTAGTAGATACAATTTTTAGGAAAAAAAATGAACTTTATATCTAGGGTGTTACTTTTCTTATTTCATTGTGGGTCCTCATTAGATGGTGTTTCTAATGAGAACCCAAAATCTATGTTTTGAATGGCAAGAAGAAAATATATGACATATCCATTTCCTAGGCAGGCCTATACGTAAGCGGTTAACCAGTACAGTGCACTTTCTTTCGCCAGAAACTGACAACTGCCCTGCTTGAATCAGCGGAAGAGAGAGAGAATGACCGTAGAAAAAGATTTCATGATCAATTTCCTCGAAAGAATGTTGCCGACCCCAACAGGTATCGAACCCGCATCCTCAGAGGTACCGAGGCCGGCGTCTATACCATTTAATTGAACATTAAGATGAAAAACATGCATGCAAAAATCCAAATTTATATATTCAAAGGACAGCCATCAATGGATTTAATTATCGGTGTATGTTTAATTGTATATGTTTAATTATATTTTGTTCATTTTTTTTATCTCATGATGGAAGATGGAAGGCTTGCGCTACCTCTATTATGGATTTTTTATTTCAAGAAAAAAGTAAATGATGCACCCTTAATGCAATGTGCAGATATAAATACTGTTTCCTGAATGGATTAACTGAATGGATTGTCTTGATGAAACTGTCTATGCTTCATACTATACATGTTTTGATACGGGGTCTTTCTCATTTGTTCTACGTTTGACTTGTAACTTTAACCCATTTAGTACCAGAAACCCCAAAACGGGTACCCTGGCAAACAGTGCAGGCCCAGATCAGATGCCGCAGAATGCGGCGTCTGATCAGGGCCTCCACTGTTTGCTAAAAGTTCAGCCATTTTCCAAATAAATTTTGAAGAACACACAACCTGACACCCCTAAATTTTGAAATAGACTAATGCTATTTATAAGGTGGAAGATTCCAGTTGGTACAAAAAGGGTTAAAGGACAGTAGTTTTCATCAAGGTGGCAGCATTCCCCATCTTCAAATAAACCATATGATTCCTTTTGGTAGTCCAATAAAGAGGCATGGTCATACTGATTAAACAAGTTATTAGATATTTGTAAATGTCAAAGACAGAGCTAGACCGTTACATCATTGAACAGTTTCAGGATTGGGTTACAAGACTTTATCGTTTTTCACTGAGTATTTCCTCCCTGTCTTAAGAATTCCATCTGGGTCTACCTCTCTACATAGTCCCTCTGCTTCTCTGCACAAATCTATTAATTCTAGTTTTCCTTTGTCAAAATATATAGCACCACTATCTTTAAAATACATCTGTAATTATTTTAAAGATTGACTGACAAAATAATTGCCACCTATCATTAATAACAAGAAAACTAATAACAAGAATGTACACACAGCAATATTTTATCAATGTAAATACACACACTGGGTCCAGAGCTGGAGCAAAGTTTGTACCAAGCACAGCTGTTTGGAAATCTGACACCTCAGCGGAAAGCATTTACCGGATAAGACCTATTCCAGAAGAGAAGACCAGTAAATCTACCAAAAGCCTTCTAATGCACCCCACCCCAAATCACACACCCATGGAAATCTACACCTCGTCATCTCTTCTCCACGAAAGAGACAGGGCTTAAACTGATGAAATTCAGAAAAACCCTGTAAAAACTAAAGCGAAAAGGAGACAACACTGTAGACACGCCAAGAGAAGGAAGTCTGGTTAAAAGCTACTGTAAAAAGTAATAAACAGATAGATATAAGGTAACAAGTTAAAATAATTCAGTAGAGAAGAAATATAAAACATGAAAAAGAAATTAAAATTAATGTAATTTTAACAGCGTAACAAAAGAAATCATGTTTCGAAAAACAGAAGTAAAGGCAATGATCAGGAATCGATACAATCAACCCACAGCTACCATCAGAAAGACGTACACTTACCGTAAATACCGTACGAGGTACACAACATCCTCTTGAACTGAGGATAGTTCTCCGCTTGTTTCATTTCCTTTGGGAGGCTGTTCCATACCTGGACCACTTCATACCGGCAGGACTTCAAACCATATACAGTCGAACTTCAATGGCTCGAACACCTTTGGGACCTCGAAAATCTGTTCGAGACAGGGGTAGTTCGAGCCACTGAGGTTGCTGTCAGGAGGCATAACGAGATACTTTTAGACATCTTTTCGGTGTTCTATAATGAAAATGTATGCTGTGTGTACTCATAAGAATCGCCTCAGCGAGGCGATTCTAATGAGTACACACAGCATACATTTGGAAGATAAAAGACTAAATTCTCCTTAATTATCCTCCACTTTGTCTTATGTAGAGGATCTCGCTAGGGGCTCAAGAATGGGTTTGACACATCCATGGTAAACGAGCCATCGGTGTTCGAGCCATCGAAGTTCTACTGTATTGTACTCCTGACCTGAGGTAAAGTGACTTGTTGCTTGAACCTGAAATCATAGTTTCAAATTTTCTCATTTACCAGGTCTTGTAAGTAAGCTGGAGAGATTTTGTTCAGTATTTTAAAGACCTCGCAAGCCATAGCCTTCAGACGTCCTGAATGTAGTGGACTTGCATTGTCTTCGGCTAAATGAATCTGATATGGTGAGCTAAAATCATCATTGATAAATCTTAGAGGCCTCTCTTGACTTTTTTTCCATTTTGTTAGTGTTACCCTGGCTACAAAAATTCCAGGCTAGAGGGCAATAGTTAAAATTTGACATAATAAATAACTTATAAATGGTTAGCTTGCCTCGTTTTGTTAGGAAGCGACCTAAATATTTTAGAACAGCTAGTTGTTGTGACGCCTTTTTACAAATTTCTAGAATATTTTTATATCAAAATTTAAATAAACAAAATGTTTACATCTAAGATGTGTAACACTGGCATCGCAATCTATGACGGTGTCAGTCATTTTAAAAGATGTACATGTAATTGCATCATGCGTTTTCTGCATCATGTTGCAAACAGTGTGGACCCGGATTAGACTGTTCATCACGGAGTAGAGAACAGGCTGATCAGTGTCCATATCATTTACCTGTATGCAAAATATTTCAAATGTTTGCAAAAAAAAGTCTGCAGACGACATAAATAAAGCAAGAATAAATATGGCGCGAGAAACTGGGCC